>CM033647.1:86334405-86934405 GCA_019512145.1 Engystomops pustulosus | reverse complement strand
ATTACAGGCAGTGTCAGACTGGTGTACCTTGGGCCCACCAGAGAAAATTTGGGCAGGGGGCCCACCGCAGTGTGAATGCACACTAACTGTGTCCAATCATTGCTGGGAAAACATCTTATTAAATTACAGTGTACTGGGGCTGTAGCTCCATGTATGGCTGTGTACTGTGGCTGTAGCCCCATGTATGGCTGTGTACTGTTCCTGTAGCTCCATGTATGGCTGTGTACTGTGGTTGTTGCTCCCTGTATGGCTGTGTACTGCTCCTGTAGTTCCATGTATGGCTGTGTACTGCAGCTGTAGCTCCATGTATGGCTGTGTACTGCGGGCTGTTAGCTACATTGTGTATGGCTGTTTTGTGTGTTTTGTACTGCTTTACTGTAGTTCATGTTATGGACTGTGTACTGCGGCTGTAGCTCCATGTATGGCTGTGTACTGCGGCTGTAGCTCCATGTATGGCTGTGTACTGCGGCTGTAGCTCCATGTATGGCTGTGTAGTGCGGCTGTAGCTCCATGTATGACTATGTACTGTGGCTGTAGCCCCATGTATGACTGTGTACTGTGGCTGTAGCTCCATGTATGGCTGTGTACTGTGGCTGTAGCTTCATGCATGGCTGTGTACTGTGGCTGCAGCTCCATGTATGGCTGTGTACTGCGGCTGTAGCTCCATGTATGGCTGTGTACTGTGGCTGTAGCTCCATGTATGGCTGTGTACTGTGGCTGTAGCTCCATATATGGCTGTGTACTGCGGCTGTGGCTCCATGTATGGCTGTGTACTGCAGCTTTAGCTCCATGTATGGCTATGTACTGTGGCTGTAGCTCAATGTATGGCTGTGTACTGCGGCTGTAGCTCCATGTATGGCTGTGTACTGTGGCTGTAGCTCCATGTATGTATGTGTACTGCGACCATAGCTCCATGTATGTATGTATGTGTACTGCAGCTGTAGCTCTTTAAGTAAAAGTTTTATTTTCTCCTCAGGACAGTCACAGCACAGGAGAAATGCTGTAGCATTGTGAGTTTAGGGGTAATACCCAGTCCCTCCAGTAGCCAGTATAGAGACAGGGCCTCCCCCATCCCAGGATAGAAATAGGGCCTTCCACCCACCCCAGGATAGAAATAGGGCCTCACCCCCCACCCCAGGATAGAAATAGGGCCTCACCCCCCACCCCAGGATAGAAATAGGGCCAAACCCCCCACCCCAGGCCCTTCGCTGCCCTGACAGTGGAGCATCTGTGCTGGACTTCTCCTGAAAATGCCACAGATGCCGGCGCACCTCGTGAGGCAAATCAGACAGATTGGGGTATTTCTTGTCGGGGAAACGGGAACTATCAGATCTTAACCACATGGAGCCAGGCATGGCCACATGTGTCGTCTGCACCGGTGCAGAGCCGCCACCAGGTTCGGCCGTTGTCACAACACAACCATCCCGGCTGAGTTCAGTCGGGCCACACAGATAGTCGCGCCGTATGCCCTGTAATAGGCCTGGGGCGGTGTGCCTTTTGTCGCCTAGGCTCGCAGTTTGAGCACGCATTCTGCTGTCGCTAGCGACGCATGCTGCTGTGCCTAGAGCTCCGCTAGATGGCGCCGTGCCACGATGGTAGGTCGGAGGTAGAGGTGTCGAGGAGGGGTGGGAGGAGGAGGAGGCATAGTAGGCCTGAAACACTGAAGACCGAGGTAGGCCCCCGCAATCCGTCGGGTCGGCACGTATATGAGCATGCCCCAGGGTCAGATCGGGTCCCACGCATCCACCAAGTTACCCACTGTGCCGTCAAGAGATATAGTGGCCCTGCCCGGCAGCACTCGTCCCGGTCCCGTGGTCGGTGGACCTGTCAGAAACGCGTTGGTCAGGCACGGACTTATGTTGTCTTGACAACTGCTGGGCAGGGTCTGGGACGGCACATCGGGAAAGTGCCTGGGGCTGGGGACCGAATACCGGGAGCGGCCGCCGCATGAGGGCTGTCGAAAAGGCTCGGTCCTCTACTAGCCTAAGGGCAGCATTCCAGCTTAGCAATCTGGAAATGTGGCACATACGGCTCGGGCGTGCGGGTGGTTGCACTATATTTGCGTTTTCCGCTTCCAGCGTCTGTGGGTATGGAGAGCTGAACGCTGGTGGATGTGTGGAGGATCGTGGAGGCACGAGTGGGTTTTTGTGGCAAGGGTCCTGTCAGTGGGCTGATCTAGCAGCTGACAGGGGGGAAGCAGTGAGTGTTCCGGCCGGAGGTGAACCGGTGCTTGTTGCCGCTGAGTGGGGTGTTTAGCATTCAATGCATGCGCATACTGGTGGTAGTTATATGCTAGCTAGTGGTGGAACCCTGTGAGCCTGTTTGGCGCCAAAGTTGCCACCCACAGTCCTCGGTCTATCGGTGTTTCCTCTTAAAGAACCCTTCCAGACTTACTGAAGATCTATCCCTCGCCGCAAGAGCCTACTAGCCACGGGGCCACATAGTTGTACACTTGGCGCTATGGCACCAGCTCTGGCCCTGCCTCGCCGTCTGGCTCCAACCACGCTTTCCAACTTTCTGGTCGAGACATCTCTCCGTCTCAGAAGCACTGTGTTCCCCGGCCATTCTCAACACGCTGGGTCTGTCACCTCATCATCCTTCGATTCCTCAGTCTGCCCCACCCTCGGACTCCCTGCCCGACAACAACTTCCCCAACTGTCTGACAAACCGCGTGTCTCCTCATCGTCGACACCTCTTGTACACACTTCACTACGTCAAGCAAGGTCCATCATCACCACGAGGACTGTGAATGGTGGAAACTCTGGGCATCGGAAAGTAGCTCAGCGCAAATCCGGACAGTGGTTGTTGACTGTGGGAAGGGTCCATAAAACAGTTCCTCAGAGTTAGCACGGATTCAATGCCAAATTGTCGCTGGGAGGGGGCGCAGACTGGGGAGGAGGAGCTGGGTGCTGAGCGGCTGAGGAGTGGCGATTTTCGGTGACAGTGGGTGGACTGCGATGGAAGACTGACTGGCGGTGGACAAATTGCTCGAGGCATTGTCAGCAATCCACGCACTCACCTGTGCGCAACTGTATTTCTGGCTCAACAGTGCTCTACCACTAGTCCCAGTCAAATTCAGAAGTGAACCCTAGGGAGTTTAGCTCTGCGGCGGTTCCCTGCCCTTCATCAGGGGTGGTGTTCCACCCGCCAGGACCACGGCCCTACCCTGCATAGTGGACGCCACGTCCCCGCCCTCGTCTCTACCCCTAGCCCTCGGTTTAAACATTTTAAAATGAGAGTTAAACTCTTATTTTTTTTTTTAACTTTTTTGTGTGTTTTTGTGTTTTTGTTTTTTTTTTGTTTTGTTTTGTTTGTGTTTTTTTTTGAGTTTTTATAAACCAAACAATGATATCCTATTGCTATGGCTATTTTCTAGCCAAGTACAAAGCACACTACGCTTGCCAGATGAGATGACACTGGTATGCCTAATTGGAACCACCCCTACTAAATTTTCCCCTTCGGTCTCTGCTATGGATAGTGCGTTCACTAAGGCCGTAAACACAGCGGTCGCAGTCTCACTACAATTGCTCAGCAATTGCTAGTAAATGCACTGCAGAAAGTACACCACCAGCAGATCAACAGAAATCAAATATATAGAACGACTCTAGTAGGCTAAGTAAGCTCAGTGATTATCCCTATGGCTATTTCTAGCCAAGTGCAAAGGCTGACTACTATGCCGATGAGATGACTGAGTTAGTGCCTAATTGAAATCCAACCCCTACTAAATTTTCACCACCTTCGGTCTTGCTATGGATATGTCGTCACTAAGCGCAGAACCACAGCGGCTACGCAAGTCTCACTACAATGCTCAGACTGGCTAGTACATGCACTGCAGAAAGTACAGCCACCACAGCATACAAAATCACATATATAGAACGCTACTTATCCGAAGTACGCTTTGTATTCTCTATGGCTATTTTAGCAAGTATTCAAAGGCCACTACTTATCCGATGAGATGACATGGAGTTAGTGCCTAATTGAAATAACCCTACCTATAAATTTGTCCCACTGTCGGTCCTTGCTCGGATTGTTGCGTCACTAACGCAGAACACAGCGTTTCGCAAGTCCACTACAAATTTGCTCAGAATTGTCTAGTACATGCACTGCAGAAATACCAGCCACCAGCGATCACCGACAATCAAAATATCGAACGGCTACTGTATGCTACAGTAAGCTCTTGTATTCTCCTATGGATATTTCTAGCAAGTAAAAGCACACTACTAGCCAGATGAGATGACACTGAGTTTTGCCTATTGAAATCAACCCCTACTACATTTTTCCCACTTTCGGTCTTTGCCTATGGGATATTGTGCGTCCAACTAAGCGCAGAACACAGCGTCCAGCTGCACTACCAAATTGGCTCAGAATTGCTAGTACATGCACTGCAAAAGTACAGCCACCAGCAGATCACCAGTAAATCAATAATATAGAAACGACTGTATGTTAGTAAGCTCTTGTGTATTTCTTTGGCGTATTTTCTCGAGCAAAGTATCAAGCACACTACTATGCAGATGAGATACACTGATTAGTGCCTAATGAAATCCACCCTAACTAATTTCCCACTTCGGTTCTTGCTCTGGATATGTGCGTCACTAAAGCGCAGAACACAGCGGTCGCAAGTCTCACTAAAATTGTCAGAATTGGCTAGTAACTGCCTCGCAGAAAGTACAGCCCCATGCAGACAACCAGAATCTCAAATCTATAGAACGCTACTGTATGCGTATGTAACTCTTGTATTTCCTATGGCATTTTTAGCCAAGTATCAGAAGCACACTACTATGCAGATGAGTGACACGAGTTAGGCTCTAATTGAAATTTCAACCCATACTAAATTTTCCACTTCGGATACTTTGCTATGGATATGTGTGCCAACTAAGAGTAACAAAAATCCACATGGCGGTAGCAAGTCCCCACTGACCCTATTCCTCAATGTCCTAGATCAGCAGTATAAATACAAATATTAATGTAGAAGTTCAGTGATCTCTTAGGCCTAGCCCTTTAAGAGGTGTCTTGCTGCGTTCTTTGAAATTTCACTCCTGACACTACAGTAAGCTATATAACTCACCCTAAGATCCTCCCTGACACAGCAGCAGCTCTCTCCCTTTAGGGCAATCCGACAACAGAATGATCCGAGCCAGCGCGGGCAGCTGGCTAGTCCATCCAGGTCACCTGACTGGCCAGCAACCCACGGCGTATCGCCGTGGTAAGGGGTACCACGTCATGCTGGGGGTAGTGCATAGTCTCCTGGCTTGTGATTGGCCTCTGTTTCTGGCCGCCAAAAAGCAAAACGGCGGGAAGCTTGCCATTTTTCTCGAGCGGGGCGAAGTATTTCGTCCGAGCAACGAGAGCATTTCGAGTACACTAATGCTCGACCGAGCATCAAGCTTGGACGAGGCATGTCGCTACATCTCTATAAAAGATGATAATAATAACATCTCACACATAAATACAACACATTTTTTAACACTTCAGTGTGACTGAAAAACTCAATCCAACACCCCTGCCGCAATTCATATTACACACAAAAGGAGGCGAGACACTCAAAATTAAGAATGTATGAAATAAAGTTTACTTTTACTGATAAAATGATTACTATATTATAGAATAGGCACTTCTAATAATTTGGTGTCCAAATCCCTGCCCTTTCCAGGTCTCTTTCCTGCGGTCACAACCTAAATACATTGGGCACAAAAAAAGAATACACAAGAGTACTACTAGTATTAGTTAAAAAAGCTCTCAAATGCAAATGTGAAGGATAATTGTTTGATCCTTGGCTAGCCCACTGACAAGACATTAGCAGTCTATAATTTTAAGGGTAGGTTGTTATTTAACATACGAGAAGAATATCAAAAAAGAACCCGAAAATTACATGTATAAAATTATAACATTTATTTGCATTTTGCAGTGAAATAAGCACCATTATACCGATTATAGCCAACCGGATAAGTCAAGGCCCCGAATTTATCCACCAACCAAAAACTGGGAAAACCTATTGACTCGGTATTATAAGCCAAGTGGCAAATGCATTGGTCAAGCCCCCCCTCCTCCCAGTATATAGCCAGCAAGCCCCCAGTAGTATGTAGCAGCCACTTCCAGTCTGTAACAGCCAGATGCACCCATGTGTATACAGCCAGCCAGACCCATGTAGTATACAACAGCCTTACTGTAGTATTACACAGTATGCCCCCTGTAGTACAAGCCAGCCTGCCCGCTGTTAGTATACAGCCAGCCTGCCCTGTAGTGTACAGCCAGCCTGCCCCCTGTAGAATACAGCCAGCCTGCCCCCTGTAGTAATACAGCCAGCTCCCTATAAGAATAAGCAGACCGAGCCCCCTGTAGATACGTCCAGCTCCCTATAGCATACAGCCAGCCTGCCCACTGTAGTATACAGCCAGCCTGCCACCTGTGTAACAGACACCTCCATATAGTATACAGCTTGCTAGCCCCAGTAGTATACAATCGCTCAATCCACTTAAAAAAATAAACTTAATATACCCACCCTCTGGCGGCCCCGACACTCGATACTCTGACTCCCCGATGTGGCGCAGCTCCTCTTCTGTCTTCCCCATGGCTCCTCTTCTTTCTTCGTCTTCTGTAAATGCGGGCAGGAGAGACGCAGCCATGCACTCTGCCAGGCGGCGCATACTATGATGGGCCACTACGACGGCGAAGCCATAGTCGATGACGTCTAGTAGTGCGTCCATCAGCAACATGGCCGCGTCTGTGCTGGCTGTTACAGAAGAAAGAAGAGGAGCCACGGCGGAAGACAGAGAGGAGCCGTGCCAGCATCGGGGAGCCACGCTGACATTGGGGGCAGCCGGGGTGGGTGAGTTATGGAAACTGGACTCTAAAAACCGGGTTACCAGGCACTTTTTTTATTCAAATTGACTTTGCTCTGCTGCTCTCCTGCTGTGGATTTGTAGTAAGATCTCATTGCTATTGTTTCTATTGGTATTGGTTCTATGTTCTCTACACTGGAGGTAGAGAATCTCTCTACTCACATTGCAATTTGTTTCCATGTACTCAACCAATAATGTTCTTGAAAAATTGTGGGTGAAATAAAACATTGCAAACTTTTTTTATTAAATAATCTACTCATTAACTGTAGTTTTCTCCTGTGTTTGTATAGGATTAGATTACTGACTGGAGAACTCTGACATAGTTGCATGGTTGATTGTGGTATGTGTGGATGTTCACAGCAAACAAAGGCATATAGCCATAAGTCCAGCACAAATGGTGTAGAGGTAAAATGTATTCTTTATTGTTCAAGGATTAAAGCCTCCATACAGGCTGCTCCCCATACAAGCTAACCTTTCCGGAAAACGTTCGAATGGACGACATTTCACTGAGTGGGTCATTCAACTGAAATTTTAACTGACTTCGGTCAGAATAGAGTCTAGGCATAGTGGCAATGATATTTGTAACGGTTCATACAAGATGCATATTAGACATGTCCAGCAAGAAGATAATTGCTGGCGGCCTTGTGCTACAAAGACCAGTGGGTAACTGAGGCTCAAAACGTTCTAAGTAGTAATGTTATGAGAATACTTTAATTATATATCATATATAACTATCATTCAATAGTTCATAATAGTTTTTTAGACATTCAAAATTGTTAAAAAAATGTCAAGAAGCTGGACAAACCTTTTAAAATTACCTTGACCGATTATCCTATGTAATTTTGTGGGGGAGCGGCGGGAGGAGATGACATTGGTATACCTCAGCTCTTTATTAAACTCTATACTTTTTCAGGCACAATTAGGGGCCCATACCCCCTATGTATCATATACGTTTAATGATTTCAATCAGTAACTCATATACAGAAAGAACTATAAGAACACATATAATACAACAACACATATAACACAAATTTCCATATGTAACCCAGGTGGTAGGGTAAGTTCCTTCATATTAATGGAAGCAGAGTATAATGAAAATGATTAGATACATATCATAACAAGTATGTATCCATTTCACACATCATCATAGTCCCATTGAGCAATGAGCCTACCGAGCAGAAATGGACAGAGATAATTCAAGGGTATTTAAAGTTAAAATCCAAATCATATAGTACGCTATAATCAAATTAGAATAGATTAAACACCCTGTCCATCAAAAGTGTATCCACTAGTCTGTGTCATGCAGGCAGGCTATAATTACATTCTACCTTTAAGGTTCAAGCTTCAGCATAAAAAATACAATATTCTTATGTAGAGAAAAAATATTTATGTTAATTAAGGAAAAGCTCAGTTTTGAACATTAAGAATTTAGTTACATGCCAGATACCTGCTTATTTATCAAGTATTTAAGGGGCTGTCCAGTTTTAGGAAGAAGAAAGGGGCTTAAGAAAAAAATACAGTTTGTTCACCGTGAATGCCATTATTGCTTTGGTGACTTGCATGTCAGTGGCAGGTTTCAAGTTGAAGGGTAATGTCATTAATTATCTTTTTTCAGAAATCTTTAATTACATTATAGATTTGTACTCCTTACCTTCAAAGCTAATAGATTTCCTATTTTGAGATATGTGAGGTGCGTTCCAAGCGCATCATACACAAATGTTTTGGATGTGAATGCAGAAGAAAACATGATTTAACCCCGTCATGGGTCCTTTGATGCAGCATGATATTTGTTGTTCTCATTGAGGGAGATCTTAGAAGATATTGTGAAGTATCCTATAAGAAATAGAGTAGTGGTAAGTGTAGAGGTAGGCCGCCAAGTCCTCTCCGTAAAAGGTTTCTTTTGATTGGAGTTAATTAGTGAGCCTCAGCTTGGGCCGAAATATTGAGTATCTAGTCTGCCCTACCCACTGTCTATCTTTAAACATTTCACAGTGGTAAGTGGTAGATGTTGGGCTCCAAAGTTCACTCCTAAAGGATATCTTTCAATGGACCCTAACAGTTTAGTGAGCCAGGCTTGTTCCCACTGGAGCAAAATATTGTGATGTAATCTCCCCCGCCCACTGTGTAATTTAAACATTTCAACACAGTTTTTTTTTCAAAAAAGTTTCTGTATTCATAGAAAACAAATAAAAATAGTGGTTGCAGGTTGTTGGCTTTGAAAGGCCTCTGTAGCTTAGAAAGTAAAAACCTTGGCTTTTACAGTTAAGATTTCAGAAACCAGACAGGGAGCTAGAAACAGCCACTAAAGAATAACAGAAAAAGGAACTTCATCTCGCAGCCAGGAGTCCTTTATTGTACAAACGTCGTGGCTTCAATCATTGTCATCTCTCTGCGAATGTGAGTTTTAACTGCCTTATTTTAACCTTATATTGTGTGTGTTAAAAGCCTATCTAGGCCTGTTTCCTGACAAAACAATGAACTGCTCCTGTTTGTAGAGTCTGGAACCTGTCAGTGGGTTGCATGCCCAGTTTTAGTGAAAACTGCCCACTCATATTTCCTTCTTTTCTCTTCATATCCAAGAGTTAATGGTATAATTGCATGACATTTACTGATTGATTTAAGGGGTAATTAAACTAAAAGGATTCTTGGAAAGTTTTCAAAGCTGGGGCATGGTGATTCCTTATCATGTCTAACAAACTTAGCATCTTGATACAAGAAGATACAATTCTCGTTATTTGGTAAGGGGAACAAGACAATGTTTAGACCAGAAGGCTGCCTTATGTATTAGCGTCAGTTAGAAACGCATTTCATGTCACTTTATCATACTGTCTTTCACTCACAAACCTGCATTTCATGAGCAGATGGAAAGTGTAAATTAAATTGAAAGGCTGCGCACAGCTTGTGGTGCTGAGAAACATGGAAGGGAAGTCACTGTATATCAAGTTGCTACAACGATGGTGCTATGTTAACAACTCCGTGCTAGGCAGAAAGCCATGGGATTTATTTACAGACCATCACATACAGCGTTAACCGACAATGACGGTGCATTGTAGATAACATGTAGCCTGGAAATATTCACTCCTTCTATATCTATGACATAAGAAGATGAAGATGAACATCTAAGCATCCAACGAATGAAATGGATGGTGGTGGCATTATATGCCATCATTTTCAACTGAAAAACTATGTTTACATGATTGTCTGGCTGCACCTACTATTGAGAAAGTTCAGCGTTAAATCGTACCCTTTGCAAGGTGTAGGTTAGAATTTAGATAACCTTGTCTACTTCACATTTACTTTAAATGAGGTGGGAGCTTGAGTCATGAGCTTCAAGCCAGACTTCACATAAGCTTACAATTTTTTAGTGGCACCCCAGATGTTGATGGCTCTAGGAAGGGAGACTGAAATAGCTTTGGAAAAGCCGGAGACTCTGGAGAGGATTTGGAAAGCGAGACTCTGGAGATCGCGGGGGCATCCGGTATAGAATATATAATTCCAGAAGGAACAGATTTCCAACTGTAGACGGTACGTTTACCATGATTACAATTGCAACATCCCCCACCGGGGCCTAGCCTTTTCTTGGGGCCCTGGAGTCAGCCGGGGCCGCAGACCTGAGTGGCTGGCGGTTGCGGCCTAGGCAAGCTAGTGTCAACGGTGCTTGGTATGGAGGAACCGGAGGTGGCCTAACAGCCTGGCAGGCTCAGTAGGGTGGGTTGGCAAGAAATGATGAGGAGAGGCTGCTATAGCGGTTCTCCCCTGGGCAACCCTTTGGGGTCTGGAGTATGAGTCTGTCGTGGGGGATAGGGTGCCCGTGATGGTGACAGCCGTAGTAGCAGGGACCAGACGAGCGGCAGACATTGAACAAAAAACTTACAGTTCTTTATTGGGACCGACAGGAACAGTAGCACGTTCCTTAACAGAATGGTGGAATGCTTCAGGCAGTTGGAGGGAGCCCCTAATGGATCATCAGCCTGGATGCAATGGCAGGCTGGGAGATAGCTGTGTCTAGAAATGCTTCAGCTTGTCCTGGGTTGCTTCAGATATCACCCTTGAAGGTAGGGTGATATCCCTTTCCTCTCATAACCAGCTCTTAGCTCCATCTTCTTCAGGAGCGGGCTGGCTCATCTGCTTTGGTCTGGGTGGCTGGCTGCACTGACTCTTCTGAGTCTCAATCTGAGAGAGTGAACTCTCTCCTCACACTCTGGACTCTCTTTGAGAGAGAACTCTTCTAGAAGTTTCCTGACCAGGGTTTTGTTACTCCCACTGGTCAGGTGGGACTACTCCTCCAATTACATCTCAGCTCACAGACATAATACATGAACAACTGAGATTGGCGGACACATATTATATCCACATAAACACTTAACTCCTGCCTTACCAGGCGGCTTTACCACGCGTGCTCATCTGTGTTTTGTAGTGACATGCTGTGGGGTTGATCAGACCCTACACAGGCTGCAAGCTACAGATGGAACGTTCGCAACAACCCTTGCATCGGCGAGGGTGTTGCACAATCTATAGTACAGTGAAGAGAAACTGTTTAGCTGTGTAAGAGGCTTTTGTCAAGGAGTAAGAATTCTACTTTTGGAGACTTTGCCTATTAAGGGGCATCAATGGCTATAAGTCTCCTTATGCTTGCAGGGGTTAGAGGAGGCAGTAGTTCCTCATTCCAAGCCTCCATGTAGCATGAGTAGGCAGGGTTGTAGTCATCTATTAGGATTAGGCAGATCTCGGACACGGGTCGAGCCAAGGAAGAGAGCTTTACCTGCAAGGGTTGTTTAATCGCAAGTGCAATTTCTTGCCACAAACGTGGGTCCAACTGAGATTGTCGGAGAAGCTCTTTTAAGTTTATTATGTCTGTCTGCTGATGACATTTCATAAAATCATGGAGTACATTTTCTGAAGGATCTGAAGGTGTCAACTATTTGGACAGGGTGTGAAACCAACCTCCCACTGTGGGAGCGGATTATAGCAGTTATTGGCTCTTTGGTAATGGAGCCTAGCCAAGGCTTACCATACTTTGTTTGAGTATTTGTACCAAAGTTCTAATTCCTAAATCTAAGTGGTTTTGGTCCCAAAGACTGCAGAGATCCCCCCAAACTGAAAGAAGGTCATGGAGAGTGTTTGGGGAATAATTACTCTTATGGGATGATTCAGGGCTAGATGTGATTCAGACATCTAACATTTTTTGAGACTTTGTGGGACTGTCTTTCTTAAGACTTGAGCCATGCCTAATGAAAAACCCTTGCAGGGGGCTTTTGAGAGCTCCCACTGAACCTAGGGCAAACATTGGTCTGGATGGCCAGTTAGAGGAAAACAACTCTATGGCTGAGCAAATCTCAGACACACCTACTGGGGGCAGATTTACTACCTGTCCCCGTGCGATCCGCGGGGCGTATCGAACAAACCGTCACGATCGCCGTAAAGTCGGAAAACCTGACGAAATGTCAGGGACCCTTAGTAAATAGCCCCACTGAGTCCAAAAGCAAATTGTCATCAACCTCTCTCAAAACAAGTCATAATAGAGAAAACATCAAACAACAAAATACTTCTATATCTATGTGATTGCATGTCATGGTTTGAAAACTCTTATGACATCATACTATTTGATTTCTTTTAATCCCTTAGGAATTCACCTGTGTTAGTTTAGTGATTGAATTTGTATGTACGAACAGAGCGTTGTCTCTCCTGTTCACATCTGTTTAATCTCTATTAGGATTCCTGTCTACATTTTTTATGGAAGACCAAAGTCCTTTCTTGAGACATTTTAGATCACTGTATATACTCTTCGCTTCCAGGACATCGGCTCAGCAGGGTTAAACTATCATTAATTACAACTGTCTCTAACAAAGGAGGTTATTTTATTTGTACTATTTGTACAGCCTGAGGCTTGTGGAAAATTACATTGACAAGACACTTGTGTCCTATAGGGTACGAGAAAAAGGCTCTATTCATTACATTGGTGAGATAAAAGACAGGAGGCTTCATTTTATTTCAAGAAAGGGTCCGAAACTATTAATAGATGTAGATTTGTAAATACCTAATATCCTGCCCACCCACACCACTACATGCACATTACAAGATAAATGAGTAAAGTGGCCAAACTTTTAAACTGTGATTACATCTATAATCTATAATTATTTGTCACTCCTTTCTCATGATATTCTACTGTATTTATTTTATAATCTCATGTATATTCTCATGTATTGATTGTATGATATTAACCCCTAAGGACGCAGCCATTTTACAGCTTAGCTCAGTCCCATTTTTTGGATTCTGACCTGCGTCTCTTTATTGGTTATAACTTTTGACACTTTTACTTATCAAAGCGATTCTGAGATGTTTTTTCCCCACATGTTGTACTATTTTAGTGGTAATTTTGGCTGATAAGTTTGCGTTTATTTCAAAAAAAAGGAAAAAAAAATTATGAATTTTTAGAAAAATTTGCCATTTTCGAATTACAAATCACTGCGTTTTCAGGCAGAACGATTACCACCTAAATAACTTGCCGAATAACATTTCACATTTGTCTACTTTACATTTTCATATTTTTGCAATGTTTGGATAATTATTTGACGTACACGCGGCCTACAAATCGAATAGCGATTTTCCGTATTTTCAGAATTGACTATTTTGGGGATAAATACTGTTTGAAATTAAATTTACATATTAGCATCAAAAAATCTGCACCCCACAGCTATAGAAACAGCATTTACAAAGATTGTTAACCCTTGAGATCTTCATAGTAATTGAATCAAAATGGCGGTGGAATTTAGAATGGTCAAATTTTGTCGGTTATAAGTTCATTTAGCCCTAAAATTTACACATTTCAAAAGATAAAAGAGAAAACCCACCATAAAATTTGTTCTACCAATTTCTCCTGAGTGCAGCGACCCCCACAGTGGACATTACTTGTGTTATGGGCGCACAGTGAGGCGTAGAAGGGAAGGAGCGCCCTGCAGCTGCCAGGATTTTAGTTTTCTCGTTGCCCCCTTTTGAAGGCTAAAAATTTCGTTTTCCGTTGAAAATTGACGGCAATTTTTTCCGCGATGAGATGCTTTTTTCCAGTGTTACCATTTTGGGGTTGGTATCACCTATTGGTGAAAATTTAGGAACTTTTTTTGAGGTCATGAGTAGAAAAGCATCAATTTGTACTGGATTTTACTTTTTTTTTTTTGTGTTCACCGTATATCCTAATAATCCTGTTATCTTTATTCTATGGGTCGATATGATTACGGGGATACCAGACATGAATATTTTTTCTTTGTTTTACAAATTGCAAATAAAAAACCTAATGTGGGGAAAAATCTATCATTTTTGCATCGCCGTCTTCCAAGTGGCATAAAATTGTTACGTTTTTGGCCACAGAGACTGGTTGATAGCTTGTTTTTTGCAGGACATGTTGTTCTTTGCAAAAGTATCATTTGAAGTACATATGTTTTGTTGATCACTTTTATTGCTTTTTATGTGGGATATAATAGGTAAAATCATAATTTTTGGCGGGTTTTAACGTTTTTTTTTACGGCATTCATCATATGGGTTCAATAGTTATTTAGTTTTATTCTATGGATGTTACGGACGCGGTGATACTATATATGTGGGGTTTGTGTTATGATTAGACTTTTTTGAGCGTTATATGTTCTTTATATGTTTTGGGGTTATGGGCATTTTAGTGATTTATAAATTATTTATTGAAAAATTTTTTTTTACATTTTTTACTTATCCACCATGGGATATGAACAGCAATCATCTGATTGCTTGTTCTGATAAACTCTGCAATACTGATGTTTTGCAGGGTATTAGCAGTGCCAGCCAATGCAGATGCATAGGCTGACACTTTGCCTTTAAGATGAATCGGACCCAGAGGTGCCATAGCGCGATCAGCCCCCGCGGGGGGGGGGGGGGGTTGCGATCGTGGGGATCCCCCGGAAGGCATGTTAAACGGCCGCCGATCGGAGCCCACTCCGAACCGCGGGTGTTAGCCGGGATGTCAGCGATAATATCCGGCATCGTCTCTGCGCAGTAGCTGTACTGCGCTGAGCGCTATTCGCGGGACTCAGCGCAGTACAGCTACGGCGCAGAACGCTAAGGGGTTAAAGTGTAGATTAAACAGAGAATTGAACTGTTGTAACCTTACAGATGGCCACTAGGGGCCCTAGGATCAGTACATCCCGATGATAGCTTAACAAACAGACCCCTCTAACAAACAGCAAACAACTTGTACAGATCAATCTATACCATTAACATACATATTTTAAAAGAATAATAGTTTAACTAGAAAATTGGAATAAAAATTATGCCAATTTACAAGTAAAATTATCACATTACTAAGACTTTTGAGACAAAACAAATTCCAATCCCATTATCTTCCTGTTTATCTCGGCTAAACACAATTAATTTTAATGCTATGCAAATCACATTTCTAAAAACACATAACACTTGTTTATAAAAAATCAAATTAATCCGCAAATGTCAATTTCTAATGCTAAGCAGCCTGTCCTGTCATTTATTTTTCTGTTGTGCCTTTGGGAAAAGATGGTAAAAGCTGCAAAATACAGAAGCTGTTGCGGGGATAGCTGATTGTGGGGACGTTTTTTCATATTCGTAACAGATTAATATGTTATATGGTGAATATTTTCAAAAAAGATTAGTCAAAGAAAAGTACAATAATTTATTTATTTTGCATCCGTTTTTTCTATCTTGCCCTGGTTACAGTCTATAAATTAGCCATCGGAATACAAATGAGGTAGGAGACAGGAAGATTGCTAGGCATTATACAAACTCTTGCGGCATATGAGAGATAATGTCTTTATTTCAACTAAGCCATTATTAAATAGAGCCCCGGCTTTCCTGTACACCTGTTATTTCTACAAATTGTCTGCAGGAAAAAAAAGGAATGAAATGTGAAGCTATAAATGTATTATCATAAATCAAGTGTCCCTGAATTCAGCAATTATGTCAGATTGAATGCCCCTTCTCTCTGGAAGTCCAGGGACCAACTGGCAGTTTTCTTTAGAAATATGTTTTTTATATTGTTACATTTACATTTTTTAGTTTATTTGTCATCATCAAGTTTTGTAGTTGCATTCATTGTTTAAGGCATAATTCTTGTTCAAATACAATCTAATATTTTTATTTCACACTGCAACAGGCAGTGTCAGACTGGTGTACCTTGGGCCCACCAGAGAAAATTTGGGCGGGGGCCCACCGCAGTGTGAATGCACCTAACTGTGTCCAATCATTGCTGGGAAAACATCTTATTAAATTACAGTGTACGGGTGTAGTCCAGTATGGCTGTGTACTGTGGCGTAGCCCCATGTATGGCTGTGTACGTCCTGTAGCTCCATGTATGGCTGTGTACTGTGGTGTGTCCTGTATGGCTGTGTACTGTCCTGTAGTCCATGTAGGCTGTACTGCGCTGTAGCTCCATGTTGGTGTGTACTGCGCGTGTAGCTCCATGTATGGCTGTTGTACTGCTCCTGTAGTTCCATGTAGGCTGTGTACTGCAGCTGTAGCTCCATGTATGGCTGTGTACTGCGGCTGTAGCTCCATGTATGGCTGTGTGACTGCGGCTGTAGCTCCATGTATGGCGTGTACTGCGGCTGTAGCTCCATGTATGGCTGTGGAGTGCGGCTGTAGCTCCATGTAGGACTATGTACTGTGGCTGTAGCCCATGTATGACTGGTAATGTGGCTGTAGCTCATGTATGGCTGTGTACTGTGGTGTAGCTCATGTCTGGCTGTTGTACTGTGGCTGCAGTATCCATGTATATGGCTGTGACTGCGGCTGTAGCTCCATGTATGGCGGGTGTTACTGTGGCTGTAGCTCCATGTATGGCTGTGTACGTGGCTGTAGCTCCTATATGGCTGTGTACTGCGGCTGTGGCTCCATGTATGGCTGTGTACTGCAGCTTAGCAAGTTACAATGCGTGAGTTTAATTCAGACAAAGTGGTCTAGGTACGGGGACTCCCATCTCCCCCTAAAATCGCAGTATATGAACAGGTCCAAAATGACCACACAAGAGGCTTAGAATATACTTATTCTTTACTTCAATACTCATTGGTACATCATTTTAATACTCTTCTTTTTTGTTCTAAACACACATGAATATACAAAAAATGTGTTTGAAAACAAAAAGAAGAGGTATTAAAGATGTACCAATGAAGTATTGAAGTAAAGAATAAGTATATTCTAAGCCTTCTTGTGTGGTCATTTTTGGACACTGTTCATATACTGCAGCTTTAGCTCCATGTATGGCTATGTAATGTGGCTGTAGCTCAATGGTATGGCTGGTTACCTGCGGCGAGCTCCGTATGGTGTGTAATGTGGCTGTTATCCATGTATGTATGTATGTATGTGTACTGCGACCGTAGCTCCATGTATGTATGTATGTATGTATGTGTACTGCGGCTGTAGCTCTTTAAGTAAAAGTTTTATTTTCTCCTCAGGACAGTCACAGCACAGGAGAAATGCTGCAGCATTGTGAGTTTAGGGGTAATACCCAGTCCCTCTAGTAGCCAGTATAGAGACAGGGCCTCCCCCCATCCCAGGATAGAAATAGGGCCTTCCACCCACCCCAGGATAGAAATAGGGCCTCACCCCCCACCCCAGGATAGAAATAGGGCCTCATCCCCCACCCCAGGATAGAAATAGGGCCAAACCCCCCACCCCAGGATAGAAATAGGGCCTCACCCCCCACCCCAGGATAGAAATAGGGCCTCTCTCCCACCCCAGGATAGAAATAGGGCCTCACCCCTCACGCCAGGATAGAAATAGGGCCTCATCCCTCACCCCAGGATAGAAATAGGGCCTCATCCCTCACCCCAGGATAGAAATGGGGCCTCATCGCCCACCCCAGGATAGAAATAGGGCCTCACTCCCCACCCCAGGATAGAAATAGGGCCTCACCCCCCACCCCAGGATAGGGTTTGGCCCTATTTCTATCAATCCTGGGTGGGTGGTGGGGGGAAGGCCCATTTCTATCCTGGGGTGAGGATGAGGCCCTATTTCTATCCTGGGGTGAGGGATGAAGCCTATTTCTATCCGGGGTGAGGATGAGGCCCTATTCTATTTCTATCCTGGCGTGAGGGTGAGGCCTATTTCTATCCTGGGGTGGGAGAGAGGCCCTATTTCTATCCTGGGGTGGGGGGTGAGGCCCTATTTCTATCCTGGGGTGGGGGGGTTTGGCCATTTCTATCCTGGGTGGGGGTGAGGGGCCCTATTTCTATCCTGGGGTGGGGGGTGAGGCCTCTATTTCTATCCTGGGGGGGTGGAAGGCCCTATTTCTATCTATCGGATGGGGAGGCCCGTCTCTATACGGCTACTGGAGGGACTGGGTATTACCCCTAAACTCACAATGCTACAGCATTTCTCCTGTGCTGTGACTGTCCTGAGGAGAAAATAAAACTTTTACTTAAAGAGCTACAGCTGCGTACACATACTACATACATGGAGCTATGGTCGCAGTACACATACATCAATGGAGCAACAGCCACAGTACACAAGTCCATACATGGAGCTACAGCCGCAGGTACACAGCCATACATGTGAGCTACACCACGTACTAGCCATACATGGAGCTAAGCTGCGTCACAGCCATACATGGAGCCACAGCCGCAGTACACACCATATATGGAGCTACCCACAGTACAGCCATAGGAGTCTACAGCCAGTACCAGCCATACATGGAGCACCGCGCAGTACACAGCCTAACATGGAGCTGCAGCCACAGTACACAGCCATGCATAAGTACGCCACAGACACAGCCATACATGAGCTACAGCCCACAGAACACAGTCATACATGGGGCTACAGCCACAGTACATAGTCATACTGGAGCTACAGCCGCACTACCACACCATACTGGAGCTACAGCCGCAGTACAAGGCCATACATGGAGCTACACGCCGCAGTACACAGCCATACATGAGCTACAGCCGCATACACAGCTACATGGAGCTACAGCTGCAGTACAAACAAGCCTACATGGAACTACAGGAGCAGTACACAGCATCATGGAGCTACAGCCCGCAGTACACAGCCATACATGTGAGCTACATGGCAGTACACAGCCATACATGGACCTACAGGAGCAGTACACAGCCATACAGGGAGCACAACCACAGTACAACAGCCATACATGGAGCTACAGAACAGTACACACCATACATGGGGCTACAGCCACAGTACACAGCCATACATGGAGCTACAGCCCACGTACCTGTAATTTAATAAATGTTTTCCGAATTCCAGCATGATGGACACAGTTAGTGTGCATTCACCTGCGGTGGCCCCTGCCCCAAATTTTCTCTGGTGGGCCCAAGGTACACCAGGCTGACACTGCTGTAATGCAGTGTGAAATAATGAATATTAGATTGTATTTGAA
Source organism: Engystomops pustulosus (assembly GCA_019512145.1). Classification (NCBI taxonomy): domain Eukaryota; kingdom Metazoa; phylum Chordata; class Amphibia; order Anura; family Leptodactylidae; genus Engystomops; species Engystomops pustulosus. Next base: position 86,915,184 of record CM033647.1, on the reverse strand, counting down.
CAGAATTATGCCTTAAACAATGAATGCAACTACAAAACATTGATGATGACAAATAAACATAAAAAATGTAAATGTAACGAATATAAAAACAATTCTAAGAAAAAACTGCCAGTTGGTCCCTGGACTTCCAGAGAGAAGGGCATTCAATCTGACATAATTGCTGAATTCAGGGACACTGATTATGATAATACATTATAGCTTCACTTTCATTCCTTTTTTTCCTGGCAGACAATTTGTAAGAAATAACAGGTGTACGGAAAAGCCAGGGCTCTATTTAATAATGTCTTAGTTGAAATAAAAGACATTATCTCTCATATGCCGCAAGAGTTTGTTATAATGTTCTAGCAATCTTCCTGTCTCTACTCTCATTATTTGATTCCGATGGCTAATTTATAGACTGTAACAGGGCAAGATAGAAAAAAACGGATGCAAAATAAATAAATTATTGTACTTTTCTTTGACTTAATCTTTTTTGAAAATATTCACCATAATTAAACTATTAATCTGTACGAATATGAAAAAACGTCCCCACAATCAGCTATCCCCGCAACAGCTTCTGTATTTTGCAGCTTTTACCATCTTTTCCCAAAGGCACAACAGAAAAATAAATGACAGGACAGGCTGCTTAGCATTAGAAATTGACATTTGCGGATTAATTGATTTTTTATAAAACAAGTGTTATGTGTTTTTAGAATGTGATTTCATAGCATTAAAATTAAATTGTGTTTAGCCGAGAGTAGAACAGGAAGATAATGGGATTGGAATTTGTTTTGTCTCAAAATCTTAGGGTAATGTATATTTAACATTGTAAATTTTGGCATAATTTTTATTCCAATTTTCTAGTTAAGACTATTATTTCTTTTAAATATGTATGTTAAATGGTATAGATTGATCTGTACAAGTTGTTTGCTGTTTGTTAGAGGGGTCTGTTTGTAGTAAGCAATCAGGGATGTACCTGATCCTAGGGCCCCTAGTGGCCATCTGTAAGGTTACAACAGTTCAATTTCTGTTTAATCTACACTTTACCCCTTAGCGTTCTGCGCCGTAGCTGTTACTGCGCTGAGTCCCGCGAATAGCGCTCACGCAGTACAGCTACTGCGCAGAGACGATGCCGGTAATTTATCGCTGACATCCACGGCTAACACCCCGGTCCGGAGTGGGCTCCGATCGCGGGCGTTTAACATGCCTTCCGGGGATTTACCCCACGATCGCAACCCCCCCCCCCCCCCGCGGGGGCTGATCGCTGCTATGGCACCTCTGGGTCCGATTCATCTTAAAGGCAAGTGTCAGCCTATGCATCTGCATTGGCTGGCACTGCTAATACCCTGCAAAACATCAGTATTGCAGAGTTATTATCATGAACAAGCAATCAGATGATTGTTGTTCATATCCCATGGGGATAAAGTAAAAAATGTAAAAAAAATGTTTTCAATAAAAAATCACTTTATAAATCACTAAAAATGCCCATAAGCCCCAAAACATATAAAGAACATATAACGCTCAAAAAATCTAAATCATAACACAACAACCCCACATATATAGTATCACCGCGTCCGTAACTCCTAGAATAAAACTAAATAACTATTGAACCCATATGATGAATGCCGTAAAAAAAACGTTAAAACCCGCCAAAAATTATGATTTTACCTATTATATCCCACATAAAAAGCAATAAAAAGTGATCAACAAAACATATGTACTTCAGAATGATACTTTTGCAAAGAACAACATGTCCTGCAAAAAACAAGCTATCAACCATCTCTGTGGCCAAAAACGTAACAATTTATGCCACTTGGAAGACGGCGATGCAAAAATGATAGATTTTTCCCCCATTAGGGTTTTATTTGCAATTTAGTAAAACATAAGAAAAAATATTCATGTCTGGTATCCCCGTAATCATATCGACCCTAGAATAAAGATAACAGGATTATTAGGATATACGGTGACACACAAAAAAAAAGTAGAAAATCCAGTACAGAATTGATGCTTTTCTACTCATGACCTCAAAAAAATTCCTAAATTTTCACCAATAGTGATACCAACCCCAAAATGGTAACACTGGAAAAAGCATCTCATCGCGGAAAAAATTGCCGTCAATTTTCAACGGAAAAGCGAATATTTTTGGCTTCAAAAGGGGGCAACGAAAAACTAAAATCTGGCAGCTGCAGGGCGCTCCTTCCCTTCTGCGCTCACTGTGCGCCCATAACACAAGAATATTCACATGTGGGGGTCGCTGCACTCAGGAGAAATTGTAGAACAATTTTATGTGGGTTTTTCTTTTTATCTTTTGGAAATGTGTAAATTTTAGGGCTAAATGAACTTATAACCGACCAAAATTTGACATTCTAAATTCCCACCGCCATTTTGATTCAATTACTATGAAGATCTCAAGGGTTAACAATCTTGTAAATGCTGTTTCTGATAGCTGTGGGGTGCAGATTTTTTGATGCTAAATATGTAAATTTAATTTCAAACATTATTTACCCCAAAATAGTCAATTCTGAAAATACGGAAAATCGCTATTCGATTTGTAGGCCGCGTGACGTCAAATAAATTATCCAAACATTGCAAAATTATGAAAATGTAAAGTACAAATGTGAAATGTTATCGGCAAGTTATTTAGGTGGTAAATCGATCTGCCTGAAAACGCAGTGATTTGAATTTCGAAAATGGCAATTTTCTAAAAATTCATATTTTTTTCCTTTTTTTGTAAATAAACGCAAACTTATCAGCCAAAATTTACCACTAAAATGAAGTACAACATGTGGGGAAAAAACTCTCAGAATCGCTTGATAAGTAAAGTGTTCAAATTATAACCATATAAAGAGACGCAGGTCAGAATCCAAAAAATGGGACTGAGCTTAACTGTAACATGGCTGCGTCCTTAAGGGTTATATCATACAATCAATACATGAGAATATACATGAGAAAGGTATAAAATAATACATGAGAATATACATGAGAAAGGAGTGACAAATAATTATAGATTAGATGTAATCACAGTTTAAAAGTTTGGCCACTTTACTCATTTATCTTGTAATGGCATGTAAGTGTGTGGGGTGGGCAGGATTAGGTATTTTACAAATCTACATCTATAATAGTTTCTGGACCCTTTCTTGAAATATAAAATGAAGCCTCCTGTCTTTTATCTCACCAATGTAATGAATAGAGCCTTTTTCTCGTACCCTATAGGACACAAGTGTCTTGTTCAATGTAATTTTCCACAAGCCTCAGGCTTGTACAAAATAGTACAATAAAATAACCCTCCTTTATGTTAGAAGACAGTTGTAATTAATGATAGTTTACCTCATCTGAGCCGAATGTCCTGGAAGCGAAGAGTAATATACAGTGTCTAAAATGTCTCAAGAAAGGACTTTGGGTCTTCCATAAAAAATGTACAGAATTCCTAAATAGAGCATTAAACTAGATGTGAACAGGAGAGACAACGCTCTGTCGTACATACAATTCAGCACTAAGAGACTAACACAGGTGAATTCCTAAAGGATTAAAAGAAATCAAAAGTAGATGATGTCATAAGAGTTTCAAACCCATGACTGCAATTCACATAAGATATAGAAGTATTTTGTTGTTTGATGTTTTCTCTATTAGACTTGTTTGAGAAGGTTGGATGACAATTTGCTTTTGGACTCAGTGGGGCTTATTTACAAGGGTCCCTGACATTTCGTCAGGTTTTCCGACTTTACGGCATGGACGGTTTGTTCGATTACGCCCGCTGGGATCGCACGGGGACAGGTAAGTAAATCTGCCCCAGTATGTGTGCTGAGATTTGCTCAGCCATAGAGTTGTTTTCCTCTAACTGGCCATCAGACCAATGTTTGCCCTAGGTTCAGTGGGAGGCTTCTCAAAAGCCCCCTGCAAGGTTTTTCATTAGGCATGGCTCAAGTCTTAAGAAAGACAGTCCCACAAAGTTCTCAAAAAATGTTAGATGTCTTGAATCACATCTGAGCCCTTGAATCATCCCATAAGATATAATTATTCCCCAAACACTCTCCATGACCTTCTTTCAGTTTGGGAGGATCTCGCAGTCTTTTGGGACCAAAACCAATAGATTTAGGGAATTAGAACTTTGGTACAAATACTCAAACAAATTATGGTAAGCCGTTGGCTAGGTCTCCATACCAAAGAGCCAATAACTGCTATAATCCGCTCCCACAGTGGGAGGTTGGTTTCACAACCCTGTCCAAATAGTTGACACCTTCAGATCCTTCAGAAAATGTACTCCATGAATTTTATGAAATGTCATCAGCAGACAGACATAATAAACTTAAAAGAGCTTCTCCGACAACTCAGTTGGAAGCCACGTTTGTGGGGCAAAAATTGCACTTGCGATTAAACAATCCCTTGCAGGTAAAGCTTCTCTTCCTTGGCTCGACCCGTTGTCCGAGATCTGCCTAATCCTAATAGTGACTACAACCCTGCCTACTCATGCTACATGGAGGCTTGGATGAGGAACTACTGCCTCCTCTAACCCCTTGCAAGCATAAGGAGACTTATAGCCATTGATGCCCCTTAATGGCAAAGTCTCCAAAAGTAGAATTCTTACTCCTTGATCAAAAGCCTCTTACACAGCTAAACCAGTTCCTTCACTGTACTATAGATTGTGCAACACCCTCGCCGATGCAAGGTTGTTGCGAATGACGTTCCATCATGTAGCTTGCAGCCTGTGTAGGGTCTGATCAACCCCACAGCATGTCACTACAAACACACGATGAGCACTGCGTGGTAAAGCCGCCTGGTAAGGCAGGAGTTAATTGTTTTTATGTGATTAATATGTGTCCGCCAATCTCAGTTGTTCATGTATTATGTCTGTGAGCTGAGATGTAATTGGAGGAGTAGTCACCACCTGACCAGTGGGGAGTAACAAAACCCTGGTCAGGAAACTTCTAGAAGAGTTTCTCTCTCAGAAGAGAGTCCAGAGTGTGAGGAGAAGAGTTCACTCTCTCAGATTAGAGACTCAGAAGAGTCAGTGCAGCCAGCACACCCAGACCAAGCAGATGAGCCCAGCTCCCTGCCTGAAGAGTGGAACTAAGAGCTAGTTAGTGAGAGAAAGGGATATCACCCTACCTTCAAGGGTGATATCTGAAGCAACCCAGGACAAGCTGAAGCATTTACTAGACAAGCTATCTCCCAGCCTGCCATTGCATCCAGGCTGATGATCCATTCAGGGGCTCCCTCCAACTGCTCTGAAGCATTCCACCATTCTGTTAAGGAACGTGCTACTGTTCCTGTCGGTCCCAATAAAGAACTGTAAGTTATTTTGTTCAATGTCTGCCTCGTCTGGTCCCTGCTACTACGGCTGTCACCATCACGGGCACCTATCCCCCACACAGGACTCATACTCCAACCCCAAAGGGTTGCCCAGGGAGAGAACCGCTATAGCAGCCTCCCCTCATCATTTCTTGCCACACCACCCTACTGGAACCTGCCAGGCTTAGGACGCCCTCCGGTTTTCCCCATACCAAAGCACCGTGACACTAGCGTGCCTAGGCCCGCAACCGCCAGCCACTCAGTACTGCGGGCCCCGGCTGACTCCAGGCCCCAAGAAAAGGCTAGCCCCGGTGGGGGATGTTGCAATTGATCATGTGAAACAGACCGTCTACAGTTGGAAATCTGTTTCTCCCCACCCCAGGATAGAAATAGGGCCTTTCCCCCCACCCCAGGATAGACAGACACACACAGAGGGCCTTACCATGGAGCAGCTGCGAGTACTCGCCTTCTCAATGAGACACAGGCCGCACTGAGTGTCGGCGCGGATGCGGTGACGTCACCGCCGGAACACAGGATGCCGGGACCCACCAGACCAGCAGCAGACATGGGGCGCGCGGGGCCGCGCTGTCATCGAAGCGCCGGGGCCGCGCTGTCATCGAAGCGCCGGGGCCGCGCTGTCATCGAAGCGCCGGGGCCACGCTATCATCGGAGCGCCGGGGCCGCGCTGTCATCGGAGCGCCGGGGCCGCGCTGTCATCGGAGCGTCGGGACCCACAGGCATCGGAGCGCCGGGGCCTCGCAGGCATCGGAGGTTTAGGAGCAGAGGGACCCAGCAGGCGTCGGGGCCTACCGGAGGATTCTCCGGTACTCCGGTGGGCCAGTCCGACGCTGATTACAGGACATATTACTTAAAGGGAACCTGTCAGCTAAAAAAACAAGACTAGCTTTACATACTAATGAACAACTGTCCCTAGCCCTCTTCCTTTAATGATACTTTCAAAATAACTGATGTGGCAGAACATACTGATAAGCTCTGCCACACCGTGGCACTTAGTGGTCCTATCGTTGGCCATATCTTGCCCCTTCCCCACTAGATGCCGGCGGTGACTTCGGCGTGCACCAGGCTTGATGCTGCAGGCACCGCCCCCTGGGCAGCCCCCTCATGAGTACGCTGGTCCGCTGCAAGGTATGGCCTGAGATTGGACTGCTAAGTGCCACAGTGTGGCAGCGCTTATCGGTATGTTCTGCTACCTTAATGATTTTGACAGTGGCATTAATGGAAGAGGGCTAGGAAAAGTTTTTCATCAGTACATCAGTCCTGTTTTTTTTTAGCTGACAGGTGTCCTTTTAGCAAAATAGAATATATAAAAAACTGGTGCAATCTGCCTAGTTTTATTTTGCACTTGCTTTGTGCAAGTTACGCCACATGATTTAATTGTGTCACATGCTCTTAGTTGATCGGGTCAGTTTTCCAGGATGTATTCACAATTGCCCCTATTTTTTCCTAGTGCACTTTGCTTCTTGCTTTTGTGGCAGAATTGTGCTGTATCTCAATAATGCAATAATAAAAAAGTGTCACTTTATTATATGCAAACCAGGACAAAAATATGGCGCAGACACAATAATATATCGCGGCCAATGTATTTAAAATAAAGTAAATCGGCTTGTTGTCAGTTATAGTATGGGACTGAAAATAAGTATGGGACTGAAGACTCAGCAATCATTGTTTTCTCTTTTTAAGGATGATTTAGGCGTAGAGTGACTGCCACTTTGGAGTAATAAAAGGTGTTTAATACCATAATTTACAGCATTATGGATATTTATATTTCTTTTGGAAGTCCTGGATGTCTACAAATGGACTGTGTATTAGGAAAGTTTGTATTAGACTGCATTCACACAAACCTATTGGGGACGTATATACGGCAGCCACATATACGGCGTATATATGTCCCCCATACACTTCTATGGCCTCACGTGCGGCACCGTACGGTTCCGTAGCCCGTAGAAAGATCTGTCAACAGAATACAGTGCCCTACAGCTGCGTATTTCTATGGAGAGGGGTAGGGATGAGCAGTGGATGAGCAATATTCCTCTCCCCGGCGCCTATGTATGCGCACCGTACTACAGTACGGTGCGCATACATCATGTGAATGTAGCCTTAATTTGGGGTAGGGAACATGACATCCACTGGATGGGTGGTATAGGGTAGCTCCATCACAGATAGGATGAGCCATGGCTCTCTCTTAATGGGATCCTTGGCATCCCCCAGTATGTAATGCCCCCCCGTCCCTGAATAAACCTTTACATTTAGGATCATTTGTGGTCCTTGGATTCTCAAATGGATGCAGTACCTTTAAACCAAGTCCACTTACATGCTGGCGTTGTCTCCTTAAACAGGATCCGATCTTCACTGTACTTCAAATAGCATTGTTTTCAGTGACAAAAAAAAAGTCTTTTAAAATTATGCTTTTGGCACAATTGTCTGCTAATTATACAAGCCTCCATCCGCCGGCAGGAGGATGCCAAATGGAGGCGTGAATAATTTCAGAGCTAGCCTAGAGTTCCTGAGGCTCATTTTAATAAGTTAAAACAAAAAATAAGCTATTAGAAGCAATAAAAAGAGCATACCCTGTTTCAGGAGGTACACATTAGTATTAAAGTGTGCTTGTTTTAAAAGCACTAAATCCACGTGAGGATGCATGGAGAGGGCTCATGATTTCTCATCTCGAGCCTCCGATCGTGCAGGCCACCATTGTCACGTCTGTCGGAAGCCACCATAGAAATTCAATTGTGGAAAATTGTGGAAAATTACGGAGATAATGCTGGCAAAATGATGAGAGTTTCCTGTCAGCGTGATTATGGTGATCTGTGTGCAGAAAAAGAAACAATTGTTATTCTTTACACAGAAATATGTTATATAAAATCAAAACAACCTAACAATGAGGGTTAAAGGTGGCGCATAGTTGGTCGAAGTTTATGGATATACTTTCATTATTAAAGAATGTTCACATTAAATTCCATATTGAGTCCAACTGGATACAGAGAGTTAAGTCTGTGAATCCATACCGTCTCGCGTTGTTTTAAAATTTTCTGTCTGTCACCAGCTCTCCGAAGGGGGGTCTTTCTCCTCCTCCCCCTTTCGGCTGTGTATCGTCCATTCCTAAAAAAGAAGGATCTTGTTGCAGGTCCGGTTTTGACTTGGGGAGAGGCTTTTGTTTAAAGTTTCTCTTTGAATTTCTTTGTCCTTGTGGTCTCGTTTCCCGAGTTTCATCTAACTGCCAATTGTAGATTTTTCCCAGTTTGTAATCCTCAAAATCTCTATGCCACTTGTGGCATTTTGTTTACTCCTGTTCCTGTCTGAATTTAGTAAAGATTGCTGTTGCTTTCTCCTTGTATGTCGTGAATTCGGTTGGACCCAGTAGTTGCTGTAGCTGTGTCTCGTATTCTGTCACCTTTTTGTTGGTGATATGAACCTCCTTTTGAAGAAAATCGATATTTAAAAAAATAATGTCCAATGCATATTTATTTGACAGTCCTTCGAATATCTGACAGAAATCTTTTTTGTTGGGAAACAGGTTGGGTCTCCGATGGGGTCTCAGTCCTCGTGGGATCATATTCTGGCGATAATATTCACCTGTTTCTCACTGTGCTGCCTACCCGTTATATGCTTGCTACATCCATATAGTCACACAAAGATATATACACACACAATTATACATCCACAAACTGATATATACATACGAACATATATACGGTATATATATATATATACACACACATATACATCCAGTCATGCAAATATACATAAACCTCCACAGCACATACACACATATATAATCCTTAGGCAAACACACAGGTAAAATCCTCTTCCTTCCCCTGCCTGCTCAATGTAAATGACAGGAAGCGGGAGGAGAGGGAGCTGCATGACTTTGGAGGAGAGGAGACTGCCTTAAGCATACACAGACTGCAGATTCCCCTACCTACCCCCCCTATACCACCCCCACCTTTCCCAGGACATACCACCTGCTGCTGGCAGGGTGTCAGGTAATGTAAAATAAACTTATGTAAATTACTTAAATGGTTTAGAAAGTTGACAAAGGCATTTTAAAATCAGCATAGCATAGGCCAGTGGTGGCGAACCTATGGCACGCGTGCCAGAGAGGGCACGCAGAGCCCTCTCTGCTGGCACGCGTACCATCTCCCCAATCCCATCAAAGTGGGCACCGACACCTGCTGGGTACCTGCGCTCCGATACCTGCGCGGCCCCGTTGCACTCCGATGCCTGCCGGGTCACAGCGCTCTACTGCCTGCGCGGCCCCGGCGTCCCGCTGCCTGCTCGTTCACGGCGCGCTGCCTGTGGAGTCCCGTGGTTGCAGCGCGCCGATGTCTGCGCGGCCCCAGACCGCTGCCTGTGGAGTCGCGGGGTCCCAGTGCGCCGATGTCTGCGCGGCCCCGGACCGCTGCCTGTGGAGTCGTGGGGTCCCAGTGCGCTGATGTGTGCACAGCCCCGTCCCACTGCATGCGGAGTTGCGGGGCCCAGCGCGCCGACATCTACTTAGCCGGGGTCCCGGCGCCCGATGCCTGCTCCTGTGCTGTGGCGGTGATGTCACCGCATCCTCAGCGGTAAGGCCCTCTGTGTTTGTCTGTCTATATTGGGGTGAAGGGTGAGGCCCTATTTCTATCCTGGGGTGGGGGGGTGGGGGGGGTGAGGGACTATTTCTATACACAGACTTACATGGAGCTACAGCCGCAGTACACAGACTTACATGGAGCTACAGCCGCAGTACACAGCTATACATGGAGCTACAGCCTGGATGGGGGTAGTGTTCCTCGCTGGATGGGGGTAGTGTTCCTCGCTGGATGGGGGTAGTGTTCCTCGCTGTATTTGCTCCTGCTTTGTGATATAATTGCTGATGTTGGTCTTTCTATGGTGGTCTGTTCATTATCAGTATGGTGGTATTTATCTTGTTGTACTGGTAAGGGTCATCATGTAGCAGTGTTATATGTCCCTTATAGAGGGGTATGGTGTGATTTTAGGCTAAATAGACATGTTGGCACTTTGCGATGATTACATGGACTTTGGTTTGGAGTTTGGGCACTCGGTCTCTAAAAGGTTCGCCATCACTGGACTATGTATTAAATATGTTAATTTATTGTAAGTAATATGGGTCACACTAATTCCTATTCTGTTCTCTTTAAGGTTATAGTCACAGTAATGGACATAAATGACAATTTTCCAGTTTTTTCACCATTTATAAACTCAAATGTCAAATGTTTGGAAAACATGAATTTACTAAATTTAGCCAACATTACCGCCACTGACAGGGACATTGGAGACAACGGCGCCATAACATATTCTTTGGAAAATGACTATGGTAGCACTTTCCTTATTAATAGTTCAACTGGCAAATTGATGAACATAAAGCCTCTGGATGCTGAAAAAACAGACAGCTATAACCTTAAAGTAATAGTAAGTAGCAAATTCTCTCCGTGTATCTTGTCTTTATAATAACTGATAACATCTACTTGCAAAAATATTTCCTGGTTTCAAACTTAGAAGTATCCAGAAGCTTAGATAAGCCACTAATGCCAAATCAAGGGTTTGGCCACTTTACTTCAAGTTTTTTGTAATGTGAGGGGGCAGAATATATTTTTAATTTACTAATATACCGTATTCACACTCGAGTATAAGCCGAGGTACCTAATTTTAACACAAAAACTGGGAAAACATATTGACTCTAGTATAAGCCTAGGCTGGGAAATGCATTGGTCACAGTCTCCAGTCAGTATATAACTAGCCAGTCTCCTTCTCCCCCAGTATATAGCTGGCCAACCCCCCCCGCCCCCCAGTATATAGCCAGCCCATACCCCCCTTACATAGGTAGCCAGTTCCCTTCCCCAGTATATAGCCAGCCCATGCCCTATACCGCTAGCCAGCCCATGCCCTATAGCAGTGGTGGCGAACCTATGGCACGCGTGCCAGAAAGGGCACGCAGAGCCCTCTCTGCTGGCACGCGTACCATCTCCCCAATCCCATCAAAGTGGGCACCGACACCTGCTGGGTACCTGCGCTCCGATACCTGCGCGGCCCCGTTGCACTCCGATGCCTGCCGGGTCACAGCGCTCTACTGCCTGCGCGGCCCCGGCGTCCCGCTGCCTGCTCGTTCACGGCGCGCTGCCTGTGGAGTCCCGTGGTCGCAGCGCGCCGATGTCTGCGCGGCCCCGGACCGCTGCCTGTGGAGTCGCGGGGTCCCAGTGCGCCGATGTCTGCGCGGCCCCGGACCGCTGCCTGTGGAGTCGTGGGGTCCCAGTGCGCTGATGTGTGCACAGCCCCGTCCCACTGCATGCGGAGTTGCGGGGCCCAGCGCGCCGACATCTACTTAGCCGGGGTCCCGGCGCCCGATGCCTGCTCCTGTGCTGTGGCGGTGATGTCACCGCATCCTCAGCGGTAAGGCCCTCTGTGTTTGTCTGTCTATATTGGGGTGAAGGGTGAGGCCCTATTTCTATCCTGGGGTGGGGGGGGGGTGAGGGACTATTTCTATACACAGACTTACATGGAGCTACAGCCGCAGTACACAGACTTACATGGAGCTACAGCCGCAGTACACAGCTATACATGGAGCTACAGCCGCAGTACACAGCCATACATGGAGCTACAGTCGCAGTACATAGTCATACATGAAACTACAGCCGCAGTACACAGCCATACACGGAGCTACAGCCGCAGTACACAGACTTACATGGAGCTACAGCCGCAGTACACAGACTTGCATGGAGCTACGGCGAGGGCTAGATTTTCGGAAGTCTGGAGGTTCTTTAAAGAAACACCGGATGACCGACGGACTGTGGTGTGCAACTTGTGCCACACCAGGACCAGCAGGGGTTCCACCACTACTAGCTTAACCACCAACAGTATACGCAGGCATATGAATGCTAAACACCCCACTCAATGGAACCAGCTCAGGGCTCACTATCCCCTGTCTTTTGTGTACCAATCTTAACAGAAACACTGGCCACACATAGGTCTGCATCCTGTATCCGACATGCTGCATTCTCTCCTCTAATGGAGCCTTTGTCAGCTGTGGTCACTCAGGTCCAGACCCTAACTCAGTTTGTTCAGGATCTAGCCTCCCGTCTCCAAATTCAGGAATCTATGCAGGTTCCGCGGCAGACATCACCGCAGGATCCACTGCCACCCACACCTGAACCTAAGGTTCCTCTCCCTGACGTGTTTTTTGGTGACCGTAAGAAATTTTTTTCATTTCGGGAGGGCTGTAAACTTTATTTTTCCTTACGTCCTCGTTCATCGGGCACAGAGATTCAAAGGGTGGGCGTGGTAATTTCCCTGCTGCGTGGGGATCCGCAAAATTGGGCCTTTTCTCTCCCACCTGACTCTCCATCCCGTTCTTCTCTTGACGCTTTTTTTTCTGCTTTAGGCCAGATTTATGACGAACCTGACCGCCGCGGCGTGTATGGCTGTTGTACTTTTACTGCGCTGTTTTCCATGTCTAGCTGTGTACTCCTGCCGGCGGTAAGCTCCATGTAAGTCTGTACTGTCGCGCTGTAGCTCCATGTAATCTGGTGGCTGCGGCGGTATCTCCACGTCAAGTCTTTTACTCTGCGGCTTAGCTTCCATGTAAGCTGTGTACTAGCGGCTGTAGCTCCGTGTATGCTGTGTACTTGCGCTGTATTTCGGTATGACGAGTACTCTAAACTTAGCGACTGTAGCCCCTCCATGGATGGCGGTGTACTGCGGCTGTAGCTCTGTATAGTTTACTGCGGCTGTAGCTCCATGTATAGTGTGTACTCGGCTGACCTCCATGTAAGTCTGTGTACTGCGGCTGTAGCGCATGTAAGTCTGTGTATAGAAGTAGTCCCTCACCCCCACCCCCCCCCCCCCCAGATAGAAATAAGGGCCTCACCTTCCACCCCCTAGAGACAGCACACCATAGGGCCTTACCGCTGAGGATGCGGTGACATCACCAGCCACTAGTCTGTCCACAGAGCAGCACGGTTGCCGCCGTGAAGAACCTCCGGCGAAGTAGATGTCGGCATGCGCTGGGCCCCGCAACTCCGCATGCAGTGGGACGGGGCTTGCCACATCCGCGCACTGGGACCCCCACGACTCCCAGCAGCGGTCCGGGCGCCGCCAGACATCGGCGCACTGGGACCCCCGACTCCACAGGCAGCGGTCCTGTGTGCCGCGCAGTACATCGGCGCGCTGGTCTACCACGGGACCCACAGGCCAGCGCGCCGTGAACCAGCAGGCAGCTCGAGACGCCGGGGCCGTCGCCGGCAGTAGACGCGTCTTTGAACCTACCCTGCAAGGCATCGAGGTGCAACGGGCCGCGCAGCATGGTTCGGAGCGCAGGACCCAGCGTGTCGTGCCCACTTGATGGATTGGGGAGCATTGGTACACGTGCCATCAGGAGGGCTCCTGCGGCCCTCTCTGGCACGCGTGCCTAGGTTTTCGCCACCACTGGCCTATGCTATGCGGCTTTAAATGCCTTGTCAACTTTCACCATAAACAGTTAAGTATTTACATAAGTTTATTTACATACCTGACACCCTGGCCAGCAGCAGTGTGGTATGTTCCTGGGAAAGTGGGGGTGTATGGGGGGGTAGGTACGGGAAATCTGCAGTCTGTGTATGCTTAAGAAGCATGTCTCCCTCCTCCAAGTCATGCAGCTCCTCTCCTCCCCGCTTCCTGTCATTTACATGAGGCAGGCAGGGAAGGAAGAGATTTTACCTGCACACGTGTTGCCTAAGGATATATATGTGGTGTATTTGCTGTGAGGTTTATTGTAATTTGTGCTGACTGTATGTATTGGGGGTGTATATAATCTTTGATCCCTCCAGTCGTCGCGTTCTTTGTCTCATCTTCTAGGCCCCCTACCTCCTATCATCTCTTTCTCTGTTCATCTAGCAGGTGCTTGCCTATGCTAATTGTGTGTGTCATATCGTTGGTGACTATAATGGAGTCAAGCATATACGGGTAGACACACAGTGAGAAACTAGGTGAAGTAATTATCGCTAGAATATGATCCCACGAGGACTGCCTCCCCCATCGAGACTCCCAACTGTGTCCCAACAAAAAAATTTCTGTAGATATTCGCAGGAGTCAAATAATAGCATTACAGTATTGTGAAATAACTCGAGGTTTTCTCAAAGGAGGTGTCTAGCACCACATAAAGGTGACAGAATACGAGACACAGCTACAGCAACTTACGGGTCCACCGAATTCACGAACATACAGGAGAAACCCCAGCAATCTTTACTAATTCCAGACAGGACCGGATAAACAAAATGCCACAAGTGGCATAGCGATTTTGCAGGATGACACCGTGAAAATCTACAAGTGCAGTTAGATGAATACCGTGAAACGAGACCACAAGGACAACAGAAAGTCAATGAGACCCCCTTACAAACAAAAGCCTCATCCCCAAGTCAAAATCCGCCCGCAACAAAGATCCTTCGTTTTGGATGGACCGAGTACACAGTGCCGAAAGGGGTGAGAGAGAACGACCCCCCTTCGGAGAGCTGGTGACCAGACGAAAATATTTAACAACCGAGACCTGTACAAGGGATCACAGACGTAACTTCTCCTTATCCATTGGACCAAGATTGATTTAATGTTGCACTCTTAATATGAAAGTATACCTAAACTTCGCGACCACTATGCGCCACCTGTAACACCCCCTTGTTAGGTGTGTTCGACTTTCTATAACATATTTCTGTGTAAAGAATAAAATTGTATCTTCTTCTGCACACAGACACCATACTCAACGCTGAACGGAAACTCTCATCATTTTGCCAGCTTATCGTCCGTAATTTTCCACATTTCCACAATTTTTTGGAATCGCTATGTGCTTCCCCCGACAGGACAGGGAAAATTGCGTCTGTGGCCTCACGATCGGATGCCTCGGATGAGAATCATTATCCCTTCTTCACATTCACTCTGCACCATGTCCCCGTGGATTTAGATGGCTGTGTAATATACATAGCATTCACCTTTACATATACGTCTATTCGTGTTACTCGCTCCTGAAACGGGTATGCTCTTTTTATTGCTCTAATAGTCTTATTTTTTTGGTTTTAAACTATTAAATTAGCCTCAGGAAACTCTAGCGATACTCTGAATTATTCACAGCCTCCATTTGGCATCCTCCTGCCGGCGGATGGGATGGCTGTATAATTAGCATACAATTGTGGCCAAAAGCATAATTTTAAAGACTTGTTTTTTGTTCACTGAAACTATGCTATTTCGAAGACTACAGTGAAGAATCGGATCCTCTTAAGAACCGCCAGCCAGATAAGTGGACTTGGTTTAAAGTACTGCATCTTTGATATCCAATGACCACAAACTGACCAAATGTAAATTCCTCCCGTTTTTATTTCATGGACGGGGGGGCATATACATTACGGGCGGATGCCAAGGTCATCCCTCTTCATGAGAGAGCCATGGCTCTCCTATCTTCATCTGTGACTTGGTGAGCTATACCCTAGACCACCCATCCATGTGGGATTGCCTGCATTCCCTTCTTCTATCCTCCACCAAAAAAACCGACCTACCCACCAACACCCACCAACCAACCGCCCCCACCGCCCCACCATTTCACCCACACCCTACCCCGCTTCCACCCCCCCCACTACCCCACACCTCACCACCTCCCGAGACCCCCCCACCGATCCACCCCCAACATCCTCCTCTCAAATAACCCTTGCCAAAGTAAGGCGACATTCACATGATTATCGTCACCGACGTAGTACGTGATGCTCATACATATGCAGGCCCGGGGAAGGAAATATGGCTCGCCACTGCTCATACCTACCCCGCTCCATAGAAATAACGCATGCGGTAGTGGCACTGTATTCTATGCTGGACAGTAGCTTTCTACTATCGGCTAGCCGGTCCGTACTGGTGCGCAAAAACCGTTGGGGAGGAAAAAAAAGGCCACTAGAAGGAGTGGGGACATATCTACGCCATAGGTGGGCTGCCTGGAGAGACGTCCCCCAGAGGTTTGTGATGTCTCTAATACAATTTCCGAATCCACAGTCCATTGTAAACAGCCAGGACTTGTTTTCCCCCCAAGTACAAAAAAGAAATAGAAACGAGCCCGAGGCGGGGAATCGCATGGGGACGTGAAACACCGTTGGATTACGCCAAACGGGCAGTCCGGACCTAAACAAGCCCTGTAACAAGAGGAACAAAAACAAGAAGGGCCGGAGGCGTCAGTCCCAGACTTAGTCGGCTGTCCCCAGACGAAACGGACAACAAGACGCCGATGACTGATGTGAATACAGTGAGCCCGAGAGATTGGTGTGGCGGCGCCAGATTTGTGGGGTCCGGGGTGCATATAAGAAAGGGGACCTGTGGTATTATTGCGTAGGGAGATACAGCAAGGCTCCACAAAGCAAGAAGCAAGTGCTGCGCGGAACAAAGATAGGGCAATGGGGATACATCGGAAACTGACCCAAGGCAACTAAGATCAGAGGGAACAAGTAATCATTGGCGACTGGCTCAACCAAGGGGCAAATAAAAACGAGGCAGGATGTGACCAGTGTGATAGATTCGAGTTGGGCGAAAGAGGCACCGGCGCTAAAAAAAACAGACTAGATTGTAAACTGATGACAAACTTATTTCAGCCCGCCTTCCATAATGACCTACGGGGTCTAAATCAGGAAGGTAGCAGAACAGATCCGGATTCGCTCGCCACCGTGTGGCACTGCGCCAGTCCCAATCGCAGGGCCATAACCTTGCAGCGCCAGCGTACCATGAGGGGCTGCCAGGGGGTCGGTGCTGCACCTCAAGCCTGTGCACTTCCTAAGCGCTCCCCCGCGCCGCATCTGTATGGGGAAGGGCGAGAGACAGAAGAGGAGGGATCCGGGCGACGACCCCTTGTGAAAACACGTGACTCTGCACAAGATAGGGCCAACCGATAAGGACACACACTAAGTGCCACGGTGTGCAAAGAAGCTTATCAGTATGTTCTGCACAACTCATTTTTTGAAAGTATCATGAAAGGAAGAGCTAGGGACAGTTGTCATTAGTATGTAAAGCTATTCTTGTTTTTTTGGCTGACAGGTTCCCTTTAGTATTAGTCCTGGAAGCAGCGTCGACTGGCCCCCGGAGTACGCCGGAAGAATCCTCCTAGGTCCCCCCGACGCCGGCATGGTCCCTCTGCTCTAAACCTCCCATGCCTGCGAGGCCCCGGCGCGCCGATGCCTGTGGTCCCGACGACTCCGATGACAGCGCTGGCCTACCGGCGCTCCGATGACATCGCGGCCCCCGCTCCGATGATAGCGTGGCCCCCGCGACTTTCGATGGAACAATCCGCGGCCCTCTGCGCTTCGATGACAGCGCCGGCCCCTGCGCTTCGATGACACAGCGCGCCTCCGCGCCGCCCCTGTCCGCTGCGGGTCTGGGCTGTGTCCCGCAGCCTGTGTTTCCGCGGTGACGTTCACCCGCATCCGCGCCGCACGCAAGTTTCGGCCTGTGTCCCCTTGAGCAGGCGAGTACGCGCAGCGTGCGCATGGTAAATGCCCTCTTTCGTTGTCTGTCTATCCTGGGTGGGGGAAGGCCCTTTTCTATCCTGGCGTCTACAGCCGCAGTACACAGCCATACACGGAGCTACAGCCGCAGTACACAGCCATACACGGAGCTACAGCCGCAGTACACAGCCATACACGGAGCTACAGCCGCAGTACACAGCCATACACGGAGCTACAGCCGCAGTACACAGCCATACACGGAGCTACAGCCGCAGTACACAGCCATACACGGAGCTACAGGAGCCCCCCAAAATTTTTCTCTGGTGGGCCCAAGGTACACCAGTCCGACAGTGATGGCAGTAATACAGTATTCATCACTATATCAGCTTCTAGTATAGTGTTATTATTGGTAATGTTGACCTTTCTATAGTGGTCTTTATAACCAGAATTCTGCTATTTATGTGGTTGTAATGGTGGCCTCATGATGTCACAGTGTTATTTGTCTCTTGTATAGTGGTATTGTGGCGCTATTGGGCTAAATTGCTGTGTTGGCACCTTGCACTAGAAACGTCGCCTTTGGTTTGCAGTTTGGGCACTCGGCCTCTTAAAGGTTCGCCATCACTGGCATAGGCTATTGGAACCTGACACCAGCTAAAATTCACATTCTTAGTGACAGGTTCTGGAGAAAGAACCAAATACAGTGTCTACACTAAAGGATGGAGCTTGAGAACTATATACAGGCATTGTCACCAGGGATATGCATGATTTGGTAGGGGACACATTAGGTATAGTCAAAATGGCCTGTTAATCTCAGATAATGGTATGTATGTCTTAGGACCCAAGACATGCCTTTTGTGGGAGAAATTTATCACTGCTTCTACAACAGTTTTTCTGGCGTAGAAGCAGTGATATAATCGCAAATGTTTACACAGGGCAAGAATTTGTGATTGAGGTAGTGCCTACACCACAGGCGGAGTAGACGGGAATGGGGCATTCCACAGGTTTTTATGCAAAACTTCACCAGGGCGGACACAACATAGTTTTGCCTAGCGGATGGGGCTGCCAAAGCCGCTTGATATATCTGTCAGAACACGGGAGTGAATAAATAATCCGGCAGGAGTGCCGGCGTGTAATAAATGTCCCCCAGAGGATGCCAGAAGGATGCTGCAGTAGGAGCCGGATGAGCAGGACGACATGGGGACATCAGGATGTCAACAGCCAATCCATTACATCCATTATTAGAGAATAAGACACCATTCATTTATTTTAGTGTATTGGACTTCCATTATTTTGTCAGAAAGGGAGCAGCTGTCCCTAGATGATCCAGTATATATACACAGTACATTGATTCATTGAGTGCCAAAATATGTGGTATTTATCTTGTGGTATTGCACCACTTGTTGCAGATTACATCTGATCACTAGGGAAGGCTCTTATAGCAAAAAATGAATAATTAGCTCTGGATACTTCACCTTTACACACCACTGGGTAGACTGATAAAGATAAAAGGCATGTTATTTATTAAACTTATTTGCATGATTTTTATTTATTGGCATGAAGTTCCTGGAGGGACATGTTTATTTTAGATATTTTGTATTGCTTTACAGCACCAGAGAACATTTATATGAGCAGAAAGAGAAAGGACGTAAAATAGAATGCTTGATCATCTACAGGGCATAAATGATTCAAATATTATTTTAAGCAAAGTTTCAGATATGCTGGAGAAGAGATTATAGTAATAAAAGAGATTAGGAGAAACAGGGTATATATTATATCAGGTGATAGGGATAGAAATTGCAGGATCGGAAATCTATGCGCATTTCAAGCCATCTCAAACCTGCAGTTCTCCTGTTGTAGTGGAGACACAGCCAGGGCCAAATTTACAGCACAAGCTGTCCTTGGCACTCAGCTTGAAATCACCCCCATTAAAGGGGCATTAAGACTCAACAATGCTCCATAATTATCATGACCGGCTCATTTCTACATAATTATAAGGGCATTTGGGCCATGCTAGAAGATCAAGTATAGAACTAGATTGCTATATGTCAATTGAGTTATCATTAGAGATGAGCGAACACACTTGTACGTTGATGCTTGTTCGAGCATTAGCGTACTCGAAACTGCTCGTTGCTCGGACGAATATTTCGCCAGCTCGAGAAAATGGCATCTCCCGCCGTTTTGATTTTTGGCGGCCAGAAACAGAGCCAGTCACAAGCCAGGAGACTCTGCACTCCACCCAGCATGACGGGGTACACTTACACGTCGATAGCAGTGGTTGGCTGGCCTGATCAGATGACCCTGGAATAGACTAGCCCCTGTCCGCGCTGCTCGCATCATTCTCTGTCTGGATGCCGTTAGGGAGAGAGCTGCTGGCTGCTTGGTCTTGCCAGCGTTCGGTGTGCTATACATTGAGCTTACTGTTATGCAAGTGAGTCGTACAATAACCCGAAAGCCCTTGTTAGGGCTAGAATATTTTTTTTTTCTTTGCTTGTGGCTGGGCTTGCTGGCACTAGTAGTGCAGCTAGTACCATATTGTGACAAATTTGCAGGGAGACTTGGAAACGTTCTATTTAGCTCTTAGTGACACACATATCCATCTCAAACACCTAAGTGGGACAATTTATTAGGGGTTTGTTTGAATTAGGCACAGTCTGCCGCTTTTTTTTTTTTTTTTCAAAACTAAAAGTCATCATCACAGGCACAGCACAAAATCCAGTTGTGTGCTGTCAGTGTAGGTTAGAAACTAGCCATACAAGAACTCAACCGGCTTTCTTAGGGCTACAATAGCGTTAGTAGAGATATATATATAGTATATGTATATATATTTTGTTTTTTTTATTTTGCTTGTGGCTGGCCCTTGCTGCCATGTAGTGCAGCTAGTACCATAGTTGTGACGAAATTTGCAGGAGCGACTTGCGACTGTTCTATTTAGCTCGTTAGTGACACCAACATATGTATATCAAAAACCTAAGGGACAAATTTATTAGGGGTTTTTTGAGTGAATTAGGACAGTTGAACTTTTTTTTTTTTTTCGCAAAACACAAAACCTGTTGTGTGCTGTCAGTGCAAGGTTAGTAGAAACTAGCCATAGCAATATCATCATTTAGTGGTTGCTGTGTGATTCTTCTGATCCATTTGTTAAAAAAAAAAAACCACAAAAAAACACAAAAAAATTTACAGTTACACTTAATTTTGAAATGTGAACTAGGAGCTAGGGGTAGAGACGAGGGGTGGGCGGACAACTACTGCCGGGGTCAGAGGCCCGTGGTCTGTGCGTGGTTGTGAGACACCACTGCTGATGAGGGAGCAGGGGAACGCCGCAGAGCGACACTCCCTAGGTTCATGCTCAGTTACTGGGACTCATGGTAGAGCACTGTTGAGGCCAGAACAGTGCAAACAGGTGATGTCGGTGATGCGGAATGCTTTAGCCCTTTGTCCACCAGTCAGTCTTCCACGCAGTCACGCATGTCACGAAATGAGCACTCCCAGCTCCTCCACCTAGCTTCCTTCCCCACAGTATGCCCCTCCACGGAAATTGGCATTTGAACCGGCCATATCTGAGGAATGTTTTTGGACCCTTCCCACAGTCACAAACCACTTGTCTGGTTCTGCTGACTTCTTCCCGATGCCCAGGTTTTCCACGGTCGCCAGTCTGTGGGTGATGATGACATGTGACGTAGTGGCAAGAAGTGTTGTAAGATGTGTCGACGAGAGAAGCACAAGGTTGTTGACAGTGGTGAAGTGATGTGTCAGGAAGTTCGTGGGGGGAACAGACTGAGGGATCAGAGGATGAGAGGGAACAGGACCCCAGTGGTTGATAGGCCTGGTGGTGAGTGAACCAGTGCTGTGGAGAAAGGAGGCGGCAAAGTCCATCGACGAGAACAAGTGAAAGGCATGGAGGTGGCGGTGGGTTGGGACACGGAAGAGGGCAGAAAGAACAAAGAAGGTAGAAGAGTGCGGAAGAGGCAGGGCCAGAGCTGGTGGCATCAGCGCCAAATGTTCACGTAGTGGAGTCCCATGGCGGTCCAGAGCTCACGCTAGATTGCGGAAAGTCTGGAGGTTCTTGTTATTTAAGAAAAACAACGGATGACGACGACCTGTGGGTAACTTGTGCCACACCAGGTATCAGCTTACCTCCCAGGGCTGGAGGTCCACAACTACCAGCTTACCCACCACCAGATGGCACAGGCAATATGAATGCTAAACTAGCCCACTCAATGGAACCAAGGCGATTCACCACACGGACCGCGCACACACTGCTCACTTCCTGTGCATCTGCTGCATTCTTTGCCTGTCAGGCCCTCCAGACTCCGGCCCAAAACACTCCCATGCGAAACACCACACTTCACCTCCACGATCCTCCACAGCATCCACCAATATCTCCATGCGCAGCGTTCAGCACAAGTGGAAACACAGTGCAACCCCCCCACACGCCC
Organism: Engystomops pustulosus; assembly: GCA_019512145.1. NCBI lineage: Eukaryota > Metazoa > Chordata > Amphibia > Anura > Leptodactylidae > Engystomops > Engystomops pustulosus. The sequence continues at coordinate 86,893,028 of CM033647.1, read as the reverse complement.
AAGCCCTCAAGTCCACATCTCCAAATTACTCAGCCTGGAGATGCTGCCCTATAGGCTGGTAGAGACCAGGCCTTTCACACCTCATGGCGGCGGCCGCCCCTCGGTATTCGGTCCCCAGCCGCCCTACTTTTCCCGATGTGCCATCCCAGCCCTGCACCAGCACCGTGTCAGACAACATCATCGTGCCCTGACCAAGCCGTTTCTGACAAGGTCCCTGACACCGGACACATGGACGAGTGCTGCCGGGCGGGGGCCACTATGCATCGCTGACGCACATTGGGTTAACTCGGTGGAGGCTGTGACCGAGTTTGACCTTGGGGGCTGGTCATATACTGCCGACGCCGAAGATTGCGGGCATACCTCGGTCCAGGTCTCTCAGGCCTACTATGCTCCTCCTCCTCCCACCCCTCCTCCACCTCCTCTCGAATTACCATCCGGGGCATGGCGCCATCAGTCGGTAGCTCTAGGCACAGCAGCAGTGCCGTCGCTAAGCAACAGCAGGCGATGCTCAAACTGCTGAGCCATGGCGATAAAAGGCACACCGCCACAGGCTATTACAGGGCATCACGGCGCAGACTGATCTGTGTCTGGCACTGCTGAACCTGAAGCCAGGCATGGTTGTGTGTGACAACGGTCGTAACCTGGTGGCGGCTCTGCCTGGCCCATGTGTTAAATTAAGACATACCCCAATCTGTCTGATTTGCTCACAAAGGTGCGCCGCATCTGTGTGCAATTCAGGAAGTCCAGCACAGATGCTGCCACTCTCAGGGCAGCGCAGCGCGCCTCCAACTGCCCGCTCACGGACTGTTGTGCGACGTGCCGACGAGGTGGAATTCAACATTAACCATGTTATCCAGAGTTTACAGCAGCGCAGAGCGATTGTAGACTGCCAGATGTCAACTTCCACCAGAACTGGTAGTCAGTCAGGTCCGCTTACTCAAGTCTACAATGAGGAGTGGACGTGGATGTTTGATATCTGTCAGGTGCTGAGTAACTTTGAGGGTCAACAAGATGGTCATGGCGATGCAGCATCATCAGCCTCCACCATCCGCCTGCTTGGCCTGTTGAAAAAACTCTTGCGTTAGCATGAAGTCAGAAGCTTTGTTCTTGTACAAGAGACGGGGGGAAGAAGATTCCTTTGTTGATAGCCAAAGCCCCCTCAGGTTGTTTCTCAGCGCATATCGGAGGAGGTGAGGAGGATGAGGAGGAAGAGGAGGAGAATGTTGGCGAGACAGAAGAGGGAGCATTGCTCAGTCCTTCACTGTTCAGCGTGTATTGGCAGAAGAAGAGGAGTTGGAGGAGGAGGAAATGGACAGTCAGGCCAGTGAGGGGAGTGAATTCTTGCGCGTTGGGACTCTGGCGCATATGGCAGATTTCATGCTAAGCTGCCTATCCCGTGACCCTCGCGTTCAAAGAATTTATTCCAGCACCGATTACTGGGTATTCACTCTCCTGGACCCACGGTACAAGCAAAATCTTTCCACTCTCATCCCTGGAGAGGAAAGGAGTGTGAGAATGCATGAATACCAGCAGGCCCTGGTGCACAGCGGCAGAGGGCGTACTTCTGCGGGACAAGTAGCGAGGGAGAGTAGGCGACCAGGCAGCTTTTCCAGCTCTGGCAGGGGTACGCTTTACAAGGCCTTTGCCAGTTTTATGTCACCCCAGCAAGACACTGTCACCTGTCCTCAGTCTCGGCAGAGTAGGGCTGATCTTTACAGAAAGATGGTGAGGGAGTACGTAGCTGACCATACCATCGTCCTAAATGATCACACAGCTCCCTACAACTACTGGGTTTCAAAGCTGGACATGTGGCACGAACTGGCGCTGTACGCCTTGGAGGTTCTTGCCTGCCCTGCCGCTAGCGTGTTGTCCGAGCGGGTTTTCAGTGCAGCTGGTGGCACCCTCATCCACTTGATAACGTACAGACCACGCCTGTCGACTGACAGGCACTGACAGGCTGACGCTTATAAGATGCAATAAAGCATTGATTTCTCAGGATTTCCATTCTCCACCGGTGTAAAGAAGCTCAACTGATACTGTATGCACTCCCCTCCTCATTTTTCCCTTGCTCCTCCTCTTTGTAAGCACTAAAGCAGGAACACTGGCTATTTTTTTGCCAGGGCCAACTGGCTCTAGCTATAGTACTCTATGTATTTAATTTTTCTGGAGGGCCACCTACCCGGTCCTCTGGTTTGAAAACTTTTTTGGACTGCCACATACAGGAACTCAATCTATTTAATTTTTCTGGAGGACCACCTACCTGCTCCTCTGGTTTGAAAACTTTTTTTGACTGCCACATACAGGCACTATTCAAATTTAATTGTCTCCATAGCAGCCTCCACATGTCGTCTTTATAGCTGCCTCCACACGTTGTCTCCATTGCTACCTCCACACATCATCTCCATAGCTGCCTCCAAAAGTCGTCTATATAGCTGCCTCCATACATCGTCCCCATAGCAAACGAGTTGTGTCAGGCAGAATTTTGGGTTGTTTTTATGGCTTCCACATCAAACTTGTTATCTTTGTCGCCACCCTGCTGTGTTATCCACAAAATATACTGCCAAACTTTTATCATTGACCAATATTATTTCAGCGCTTCTTGCGCATCTGTTTACATTCCCCTCCACCGCCATAACCAGGCCAATTACTTATAAGAACAGTACTACACTTGATCTTTAACAAAAAGGTTCTTAGAAGTGCTGTTTGTAGCCCCCGCCTGCTTTGAAAATTTTAGTTTTTTCAAAGTAAACGCTTCTAGCCCCAAGGCCCATTTTGGGTGGGGAGGAGCCCAGAGGCAGGGGCTTGGACAGGAGAAAGCTCGCCTGGCACCGGAATGCCAGCTCCATCCCAAGATTAGGCAGCCTCAGAGGCATCCATGCATTCTGCCCCTGCTGTTTCCTGTCCATTTCGCCTCCACAATCCTCCAAAGCATCCACCAATGTCTCCATGCGCAACTTTCAACAGTTTATACCCCAGACGCTGGAGCGCGAGAGGAAATACACCACATCATCCCCTTCTCAAACGAGCTGTGTCAGGCAGAATTTTCAGGTTTTTCACCAGATACATAAATGAACTCAGCGCATCTGTCGCCGCCATGCTGGAGACCTAACGTTGCAATCATAGCAGCGCAATATGGAAGCCCCATACTGTCGCTCTTAATCATGGAAGTCGTCTCCATGGCTGCCTCCACATGTCGTCCCCTTATCAGACGAGCTGTGTCAGGCTCATTTTTCGGGTGTTTCACCAGATACGTTATGGAACTTGGTCACTATGTCGCCACCATGCTGTGTTATCAACTAAATATACCGTCGACCTGTTGTTCACATAGGAAATCATTTCAGCGCTTCTTGCTCACCTCCTTTGTTTCCTCTCTGCCGCCTTAACCAGGCAAAATACTGATACATACAGTGCTACACGTTATCCTCGCCAAAAGGAATTTTTTAAATTGGTTTGAAGCCTGAGTCCATTTGGGGTATGTCGCCATGCCACTCCCTAGCCTGCCGCTGCTGCCGCTGCATGCCGTCTTCTATAGTGTCAGGGTCAATTATTGGATGTTTTAGATGCTATCTAGCCTCATTCGGTCACTCTGTCATCGCCAAGCTGTTGCCCATAATTTTGGCATATTGGTGCAATTAAGCAGCCTCAGAGGCATCCATGCATGCTGCCCCTGCTGTTTGCTGTCTATTTCCGTGGTGTTTCCATCATTTTCTGAGGTTTCCAGGTGTTTGGCCAAGCTTCCCTGTGCAGACCCTTGGTCTCCTTGAAAAATGCTCGAGTCTCCCATTGACTTCAATGGGGTTCGTTATTCGAGACGAGCACTCGAGCATCAGGAAAAGTTTGTCTAGAATAACGAGCACCCGAGCATTTTAGTGCTCGCTCATCTCTAGTTATCATATAAATATTCCACTCCAAAAGTTTATGGGAGAGATTTAGCAGGACTTGTATACCAGTTTTCTAGTCTACAAGCCCTGAAATAATCATATTTTCTAGTGAACTGCAGATAATAATGATTATTTTCCTCTTTACCAATCAAGTGAAGGCGGGTTTGGCTGGTGGCAGAGTGGCCTGGACGATCTCAATTTTCAGAATTGTACACCAGTGCAAGCCAGCCTCCTGATGTATCAGGAAATTACTTATATATATATATATATACATACTATATAATCATTGGGATACCTCACCTGTAGGTTATGACACATTGGGGGTAAGACAGGCTTTTCAAATGTGCTCCACTGTAAAATCTAATAAAAGGCTCCAACCTGTTTAGACCTGGTGGAGATTCCAGCTATTGTCATGGCTGGTTAGTAAATGTGGCAAGCCTGTCCTGCCTGCCCTGTATTTCAACATACCGTATATACCCGAGTATAAGCCGAGGCTCCTAATTTTACCACCAAAACTGAGAAAACCTATTGACTCGAGTATAAGCCGAGGGTGGGAAATGCATTGGTCACAGACCCCCCCCAGTATACAGCCAACCAGCCCCCTATAGAGTACAGCCTGCCCCTAGTAGTATACAGCCACCCCAGCCTGCCCCCAGTAGTATACAGCCTGCCCCCAGTAGTATACAGCCAGCCCATCTTGCCCCAGTAGTATACAGCCAGCCCCATGTAGTATACAGCAAGCCCCATGTAGTATACAGCTAGCCCCATGTAGTATACAGCTAGCCCCATGTAGTATACAGCATCCCCCAGTAGTATACAGCTTGCCCCCAGTAGTATACAGCCTGCCCCCAGTAGTATACAGCCTGTCCCCAGTAGTATACAGCCTGCCCCCAGTAGTATACAGCCACCTCAGCCTGCCCCCAGTAGTATACAGCTTGCCCCCAGTAGTATACAGCCTGCCCCCAGTAGTATACAGCACCCCAGCCTGCCCCATGTAGTATACAGCCCAGCCTGCCCCGTGTAGTATACAGCCTGCCTCAGTAGTATACAGTCTGCCCCATGTAGTATAGAGCGACCCCAGCATAAAAAAATAAATAAACTTATATACTCACCCTCCGGTGGCCCCGATGTGAAGCGCTGCTCCCCCGATGTCCGCGCCGCTTGTCTTCAGGCTTCTGCGCCCGTCTTCCTTCTTCTGCTTCCGCCATTGCTCTCTCCCGGGCCGGCACCTAGAATGACGCGCCGCTGCTGACGTCATGCTAGGCGCCGCCCGGGGGGAAAACAATGGCGGCGCCCTGTAGAAGACAGAAGACGGGCGCGGGTGCCTGAAGACGAGCCGCGCGGACATCGGGGGAGCAGCGCTGCGCATCGGGGCCACCGGAGGGTGAGTATATAAGTTTTTTTTTTTTTTAAGTAATTTTGACTGACTGACTGACTGACTCGTGTATAAGCCGAGGGGACGTTTTTTAGCACATTTTTTGTGCTGAAAAACTCGGCTTATACATGAGTATATACGGTACCTAAAGTGATCCAAAGATAGGAGTCTCTGAAGTGACACTTCTCCTGCAGTCTTTAAACTTGACTCATTTCAGGCAAAATATGACTTTTCTATGCTCATTTTCATATGACTTTGATAGGTAAACAGGAGAGATTTCACTCAGGTCTCTGTCACTAGTCCTGTCAACACTTGTCCATGCGGCAAGTGTGTTTTGAAGGATATACTTACACCTGTGAGCATTTGGTGATCCTCCCCGTCCTCTTGAAAGTGCAAAAGAATACACCCTCTGGTTGCAGGTTTTTGCAAACATAAAAAAGATTCAAACGCTCCAGTACTTTTTGAATGAAAAATTCTTGCTTCTTAATTAAAACATCATATAAAATTGATCAGCACATAGTGGTATCCACAAACAGCTGTTTCTGGATACCACTATGTGCTGATCGATTTTATTTGATGATTTAATAAATATTGAAAAGTAATAATAAAATTGAAAAATGCACATGATAATAGTAAACGTTGTAACATAGTTCATCAAAGAAATATGTTTCTACGTAGTTCTTTAACCCTGAATTTCATCCTTATTTAAGGAATTTGTGTAAATCTGATTTCTGTCTCCTGATGGCTGTGAAACAAAGGACCCTGATTAGGTATGTAATGACTTACAGTAACCACCTTGATTGTCTATTCACTTCAGAAAGATGAATAATCAAGGGAACTATTTTGTAGGCATAAAACCAGTTAAACATTAGCTAACGTATATGTAGTGTACAGACCTCGGAAGGCTTTCATATATACTGCTCACTGCAGGAGAATGAAGCAGGAAAATGGCACAAAGATTTTTTTTTCCGTGCTAAAGTGCATTACAAAGTTTACTACCAGCAACTCCACAATTAATTTCTGAAACAATGCTTCAAAGATTTAGTTGAGCTTTAAGTCCCCAGACTTTAGAGTCTAAAAACATCAAGCATGAAACCAGATCAGAGCAGACGGGGAACAGGCCAGGTAAATTCTAATGAAAGAACCATCAGAGCAAGTTGATCATAAATGAATTTAAGAGGGTCGATCTGAAAAAGGCTGTCTGGCTACCATTATACACTACACACATAGCCTGATCAGCTATCACTGTAAGCAGTCTCCAGTAGTAAGACAAAAATACTTCTGGCCACTAAGGGATACACTATCCATATAAGAGCCTTCTAAGTGTACCATGAGTCAACATTTCCCATGTAACTCTTTAAATAGTGTAGAAAAGAGTCCTCTTGAGTATGCTGAAATAACTAGCTTTTACCCATATATATCATTATTGTCCCCAGCATGCTAGTTATGGAATGGTATAAACCAATCACAGCATCAACACAGCCTATTCTAATTCCCTATGAAGCTTTTAATCCATCACTGTCTTCAGCATTATGGATGGTGTTGTACCCTGTATAGAGAACCATAAGTGAGCTTCTTAGGCATATTAAATCTTCTGAACTGCAAAATGCTCTTGAAAACTATAATCAGGTATGCCAACAATGTGCTATTACACATCAATTCAGACCAGTTTTCTTTTCTAGAAAAAAAACATGACTAAAATCCTTTTTCTTTCCTGCAGTAAAACTCAAATTTCAACAAAATGCAGTGTCTGCTTTAATTATGCAGGTATGAGCGCCTGGCTATCTCAGTAGAGTATTGCTGTTGAATGATTTCAAAGTACATCTACGAATATACAAAAGATATGTAATTAAAAGAGAAAAAAAAATTCTTATTGCTCCTAACTTAGGGACATGCGATTCTACCGCTATCTCATTTCAAAGTCATTCTGCCTGCCGTCGGTGAGAAAATTGAATGAAGCCTGTATTCCTCTGATATCTTTACACTTCAGCTACAGTCTCGTACATCCAATAAAGTTATATCATTGAGACAGCAGAAGGAAAAATCAACCAATATCCATTACTAAAGCTTCATTTGCCAACCTGAAAGACAGATGTTAACTTCCCATTTTGTTTTATTTTATCTCATTTTCATCTCTGCCAGTTTTTTACCTTACAGAGAACGCTGAATAGAAGGCAGGAGATTCTTTTAGAAGTGTTTAAGACCCAATAAACATGTGTCATTCATATGCTATCAGTAGAAGCAGCTAGAATACAGTATAATGCTAGTTCATAGAATAATAGTATCATAATATATAAGGTTGGATAAAGACTCAAGTCCACCAAGTCCAAACTTTAAGAATGGAACTAATGTTTTTTCACCATAACCTATGATATTTTTGCTCTCCAGAAAGGCATCCAGGCCTCTCTTGAACATGTACATAAAGTCGGCCATAACAACCTCCTGTGGCAGAGAGTTCCATAGTCTCACTGCTCTTACAGTAAAGAACCTTTGTCCATGACAATGGTATAATCGCCTCTCCTCTAGGTGTAGAGGATGCCCCCTTGTCCTGGTCACAGGCCTAGGTATAAAAAGATCTTTGGAGAGATCCTTGTACTGCCCGTTCAAGTATTTGTACAACGTAATGAGGTCTCCCCTTAGTCGTCTTTTTTTCTAAACTGCATAATCGCAAGTTTTGTAATCTGTCATTGTCTTGATACATTCAATTTATTTGCTTTTTAGCAGTTATCTGGCACCAGTCACTAAAATTAAGTATACTATCCCCCAATACCCCCAAGTTTTTTTCAGCCGCAGTTTTACCAAACCGATTGACTGTTGAGAACATAATTATACTTTTTGTTTCCATGGCCCAAGTGCATAACCTTACTTTTATCTATATTAAAACTATTAGTCTGCCCATTCCTTCAACTTCCACAAATCCTTCTGTAATATTATGGAAGGTTATTAATTGCAGTATTTATTATTTTACAGAGCTTAGTATAATCTGCAAATATTAAAACTTGACTGTAAACCCCCAATACTGTTCCCTGTGGCACTGAATGATTACTCCACTGGTAATGTCAACCCAATATAAGAATGTGATATTATTGACGACCCTCTGTTTTCTATAACTAAGCAAATACACAAATTTTCACCTAGACCCAGCATTCTCATTTTATGTACCAATCTTTTATGTGGCACTGTATTAAATGCCTTGGAAAAGTCCAGATACACAACATTCACTTTCTCTGCCAGGTCCAGACTAGAAGTCAATCAGATTAGTCTGACAAGACCGATCTCTCATAAACCCATGCTGAAGCTGGGTTATAAAGTTATGTACAGTGAGATACTTCAGGATAGCAATGCTAACAAAGCACTCAAATATTTCCTTATAACAGATGCTAGACTCACAGTTCTGTAGTTTCCAGGATCATTTTTCATAGTTATTTTGTATATTGACACCACATTTTCTATGCTGTGGAACAAAACCAGTCCTTAATGAATTTTTAAATATTAAAATAAATGGTCTGGTGATTTGTCTATGATAGCAGTGTAGTGACCATTCCTCTTCCTGAGTTAAACTGCTAACATTCAAAATAAAACTTACATTATTCCTCATCATGTCTTCCACCATGGGATTTTCCTGGGTAAAGACATTTGAGAAGGTGACATTCAAATGATTGGTCCTTTCCACTTCTCTGTCCACCTTGACGCCCCTGTAATTCATCAAAGGGCCCATTTAGTTACCCTTATTCTAGTTACCCATTGAGCAATATTCCATATTTCCCGATTAAAATCTACATAAATTGTGGCTGGTCACGTGGAGATCCGAGCCGCAGAAGTGGGAGCTGGTGCCACAAGGACCTATTGGGTGAGCGTTTTTTGGCTTTCTCGTAACAATGCTTTGGTTTTTTTTTCATGAAATGTTCGGACCCGCTGTTTGAAATAGCCATATATGCTCCCCACAAACGCATAACGCTCAAGCTCCATAGCATACTATAGAGACACAAAAACGCATCATATAGCCTGCGTCCACGCCATCATTACAACTCCTTTTCACCTGGACACAATATGGCATCCGCCAACCAGGAAAAAAGAAAAGAAAGAGTTGCCTCAGTGTTTGGAGATATGCAAAATACAGAAAATACAGAGATAAAAAACAAAGTAATACAATGGGAAAGCCTCGCTGTGCAAGAATGCCGTATTTGGTGGGACTCCACCACCTTGGATAACTACGTTTCCAAAAATATGATCCCCCGAGGTCTAAGACTACGAAAAATACCTACTTATGTTTACTCACCAGCTTTTGTGACAGAATGGAATGACATTCTATCCACCTGTTCATCCCAATTAATGAAACTCATCATCTCAGAAGAAAATAAAAAACTTGCTGAAATAGACACAGAGATTAATACTATTAAACAAGAACTCAAGCTCAAAATGGAGCAAAAAACATACGAAGCGGAAGAAATCAGGATTGCAGAATTGGTGAACAGCATAGAGGAAACCATCTCTGAAACAAAAAAAGTGAAATTCCAAAGAGATTTATTCGATTACAACCAAAATCAGGTTTATGAGTGGGGTAGAAGAGAACAACCCTGGAACACCCCAAAATCCATATTGAAGAAAACAAATAGAAAACGAGTATCAAAGAAAAAGCCCAAAGTTGGCTTCAGCTCATCAGAAGCTGAGTTCTCAGATCTCACATCTAATCCGCTTACTTTCAAAAAAATAAACCAAACAAGTCAACAAAAAACGCCAGAGACGAGGCGGGAGGAAACACAAGAAAAAAAGAAGGGGATGTGGATCGCAACCTGAGGAGTCAACAAAAACAAAAAGCCACGAGCAAATAACAGCCACAACTGAACAGGAAGGGGTTAATGTATTAAACTTATCAAATAAAATTCTTACTGCGGATCAAATCACAGTGCTCTCTTTGGGACTTAACTTCTCACCGTCAACCAAATTTGATCTTTTTTCTACACTAAAAGACATAAATAAATTTATAAGAAATCTAACAATCAAAAGACATTTTTTTGAGAATGACGAACAAGAAAGCACCCGGAATGACACATCTACTAATGGGAAACAAATAAATATCTACAAGGATCTTACTTTTGAAGACCAAAGGACACTCATCACATTACAAAGTCTTGACACTACTCAACCTGTTCCCGAAGTCTCTCCACCATCCATGGACCATATAAAAAACTCTACGTTTTATCCGATACAATCTAGGACCAAATCCATGGACTCTTTCCAGGAAGTAATGGAAAGGGAACTCAAGAAGTTGTCAGACTGTAATATTCATAACAAAAATAATATGAGTTATGCAATGAAATGTGCCCTTAACGATCTGAAACGTGATGCTGAAATAACTATCAGAATGGCGGACAAGGGTGGCACGGTCGTAGTGATGAACACCAAAGAATATACCCAACAAACGGAGTTGATGCTCTCCGACCGTGCCACTTACCGTGTCCTCCCCTCCAATCCAACTGGGGTTTTTCAGAAAAAAATCTCAGCTCTTATTCAAGAGGGTTTTGACTTAGGCATTATCAATGCTAAACAAAGGGATCACATGTTAGTTGCTAACCCTGTTACGCCCATTGTGTATACATTGCCCAAAGTCCACAAAGGGGAATTTCCCCCCCCCATGCGACCGATTATATCGGGCATTGGGTCCATTAATGAACCCCTCTGCGAATGGTTGGATGCTTTACTGCAACCATTAGTGGTAAGAACGGCAGTATACCTTAAGGATACGGGCGATGTCCTTAGAATCCTAAATAAAATCCAATGGTCTGCTGAGTAAGCATGGTTGAGCTGCGATGCAGTGTCCCTATACACTTCAATACCTCACGAAATAGCCATGATGGTGTCAGGTTCGCTAGGGAGATTGCTGGGACTTCTGGTTCTTCTGGTGGTACCAGCAGCGTTCTCCGAACCCCGGCGCGTATCCGCGCAAACTCCACCTCTCGTCCTGGGCAGCGGCTGCTAAGATCTCGCGCTGTCTAGGAGTTGCTGGGACTTTGAACCTCTGCTTGGTGCCCTGTCTTTTGTGTACCAATCTTAACAGAAACACTGGCCGCACATAGGTCTGCATCCTGTATCCGACCTGCTACATTCTCTCCTCCCATGGAGCCTTTGTCAGCTGTGGTCACTCAGGTCCAGACCCTAACTCAGTTTGTTCAGGATCTAGCCTCCCGTCTCCAAATTCAGGAATCTATGCAGGTTCCGCGACAGACATCACCGCAGGATCCACTGCCACTCACACCTGAACCTAAGGTTCCTCTCCCTGACGTGTTTTTTGGTGACCGTAAAAAGTTTTCTTCTTGTGAGAGGAATTATGATATTGGTAATCGAGAGCTCCTTGCCATTAAGTGGGCATTTGAAGTCTGGCGGCACTTTTTGGAGGGAGCTCTTCATCTGATAACTGTGCTCACGGATCATAAGAACTTAGTATATTTGGATACTGCTAAGCGCTTGAACTCACGTCAGGCTAGGTGGGCCTTGTTTTTCTCTCGCTTTAATTTTGTGGTCACCTACCGACCTGGGTCAAAAAATGTGAAGGCTGATGCCTTGTCCCGTAGCTTCGGGACTCCTGATCCAAATTTTGGCGAGCATTTTGTTCTAGACTGGAAGTTAATTTGTCGTTCTCGTCGGCGTTTCACCCTGAGTCTAATGGTCAGTCTGAGAGAATGAATCAGGAGATGATTCAATATCTGCGACTCTTTGTCTCGCTCAGGGCTCACTATCCCCTGTCTTTTGTGTACCAATCTTAACAGATGGCCTTAAATTACCATCTCAACAAATATAGTACATACAGCATGGATTTGAAAAACTATATAAATGAGGTACTGTGGTTTTTGATGACTCATAATTTTTTCCTCCATAAGGATACTTACTACCTCCAGACTAAGGGGGTATCTATGGGGGCCAAGTTTTCCCCATCCATAGCCAACCTCACTATGGCATGGTGGGAGGAGCAGTACCTCTATTCAGATTGCAACCCGTACGTTGGTGCCATCGTCTGGTATGGCAGATACATCGACGATCTGCTATTTATTTGGCGCGCCGATGTGTCTGCCATACCGGACTTTGTTAGCTACTTGAATAACAACGAATGTAATCTTGCCTTCACCTTCTCCACTGATCGGGAACACATGGTGTTTCTGGATCTCAACCTAAACATCAAACAGGGCCAATTGAGTACAAACACACATAGAAAGAAGGTTTCAGCAAACACCATTTTGCATGCTAGAAGTCTGCATCCCAGACACACTATTAAATCCATACCCATAGGTGAGATGATAAGGGCAAAGAGAAACTGCAGCTCACAACACGATTATGACATAGAGAATAAAGAAATCAGAAAAAGATTATCACAAAGGGGTTATACACATAGGACACTAAATCGGGCTACTGAAATAGTTAAGAACAAAACGAGAGATAGCCTATTAGTGGAGAAATCACATTCCAAAAACAAACAGAATAAGAAAGTGTTCCTATCATTACAATACAGTAACCAATTCGAGGAAATCAAACATCTTATTCTCAAACACCTGCCAATCCTATATCAGGACGACAAATTGGCAGAAATCCTAAAAAACGGTTGCAACATAGTTTCTAAAAGGGCACCTACTATTGGCAACATGATTTCACCCAGTTTCAGATCTACTAACAAAAATAAAACCACCTGGTTGACACATAAGGGTTTCTTTCACTGCGGGGCACAAAGGTGCAAAACATGCACAGTAGTAAAAACAAAAATTTTCCAATTCATCTAACTCCCTAGAATTTGATATTAAGAACTACATCAATTGCAACAGTGACTTTGTTGTATATATTATAGAATGCACCATATGTGACCGTAAATATGTAGGGGCTACCACCCGTAAACTAAAAAAACGCATTCTTGAACACCTAGGGGATATAGGGGAAAAAAGAACCAGCTACCTTAGTTTCTAAAAAAACCATTTCGGGTGCCTCGAGACACTTCAATGACGAGCACGGAGGAAACAGTAAAGGCTTTCAGGCATACGGCATAGAACAAATCCGACACAACATCAGGGGGGGGGAACGCAATAAACTACTCTTCGATCGCGAAGCATTTTGGATATTGCACTTGGACACGAGATTCCCAAGAGGCATGAACTACAAACAGGAGTTCATGTTCCACTATTAAAGCCCACCCCTGTTACATGCCACATGTATACCCACATTCGTGTAGACATACACGCCATATACCACCTGTAAATTGACCCTCCATACAGTAAACCTGGTCTACCTTTCTGACCCTCCAGGAAGGAATTGTATAAACTATACACTCTGTCATTTCGCGGACCTGACTTGTGCCGTCCCCCCCTTTTCTACATTAACTTGCACATACTCAATTTATACACTGGGACGACACACATTATCCCTGTCATTTGCCCTGTATCTCTCCTGTATTTTGTTCCCAAACATGAAGGTTAGTTATCCGATCCGTTTTTTGCAAATACGCATTCTCAGAAAATATGCAAACTAGCCGACCGGATAACAGTATCCATCCCCTTTTCGTTTGACTATAGTTTATACTAAGTGTTTTTAACATTTTTGAATTTGTGCATGTTCTTTTAATCAAAATAAATAAACAGTTATGTCTTTTTAAAAAACACTGCCGCACACCTGGAAAGGACACCGATTACGCCGCATACACGCGCGCCTTAATGAGCAGGTGGAGTTCCACTCCCCTGTCTCACTGACGCACGTCCGGAATAATATATTACTTGTCCTTTCCAGACCTGCGGTAGCCATGAGTAAGAGTGCATAACGCACTCGAAACGCGTAGGCAAGAAACTATAGTCCACATCGTGGACGCAGTGCTGGAGCGCCTGTAAGTGCACTCTTGTTTTTACTGGAGCAAATAAAAAGTGTTTCAAGATTTTCCACACCAATTTGCGCTGGATCGGTGCACTTTTTTGGATTTTCCCTACATAAATTGTGGACTTATGCAACACCCTCGCCGATGCAATGGCGAGGGAGGGTTGGACATACGTCCCACCTGCATATACCCACATCACACTACATGGTCCTGATAGGACATAGGGGATATTGCAGTGGTGAATCCTGCCTGGCACGGCAGGAGTTAAGTATTTTATATGATGCAAGATGCTGTTGTCCAATGATTTGTGTTACATCCTGTCCTTTGTAAGCTGAGATGTGATTGGAGGAGCAGCCACCACCTGACCAAAGGGAGGTAATAAAACCCCCTGGCCAGGAATGTTCTGGAGGAATTGGAGATTATTCTAGTGTGGAATCCTAGAGATCAGTGAGTGAGTGAGAAATCTCTGTCTAGCCCATACCAGAGCAGAAAGAGCCTAGCCCCTGCCTCTGAAGAGTGGAGCATCAGACTAGAGTTAGTGTAGTGAGAAAAAGGGGTATCATCTTACCTTTAAAGGTGATACCTGAAGCCCTACAGGACAAGCTGAAGCTTCCTACCAGGACACAGCTGCCTCCCAGCCTGCCCTCTACATCCAGGCTGGTGAACTATCTCCTGAGGCTCCCTCCAACTCACATCTCAGCACTCCATCTACCTGTTAAAGGCACGTTGCTGCGGTTCCTGCCGGTTCAAATAAAGAACTGTAAGTTGTTTTCTTCAACTTCTGTCTCCGTCTGGTCCCTGCTAATACGGCTGCCTTCATCACCGGCACCCTGTCCATCACACAGAGACTCACACTCGGGACATTAAGGGGTTGCCCCAGGGAGATCCGCTATAGCAGCCTCTCCCTCATCATTTCTTGCCAACACCACCCTGCTGGAGACCTGCCAGGCTGTAGGACAGCCCTCCGGTTCCCCCGTACCAAGCACCGTGACAATAGCGTGCTTAGGCCGCAACCGCCAGCCACTCCGGTACCGCGGGCCCCGGCTGTCTCCAGGCCTCACCTCAAGGGCTAGGCCCCGTTAATCAAGCCTCCCAAGCTTCTTGAACATTATTGCTAACGAACGTAAAACCCGTACCCATCCGCTGCCTACTGGAGCCCTACGCTATACCATTTGGAACACTGATTAACCAGACGGGCGTACAGTGGTGACATATTTGTGCCCGAAACGGTAAAACTTCTCCCTGGACTGGGTACCAATGTCCTCCCAGTGCTACCCGAAAGTGCTAGATTCTCTCCACACACTGCCCTGCCACATGCACGGTTCCACGGAGGCGTTGTGTGATGAGCTGTGCAAGAGGGTAGGGGGTATGGAAGGATAGGGGACGGTTGGTGGGGGGGAGGGAGATGGCCTGTGGGCTTAGGAAGGGGGGCAGATAACCAGACAGTAGAAAGTGGAAAAGGAGGGGGCATAAACGGCAAGGAGGCTAAAATATCAGAGGAGCGGGAAGAAGGGGTTGACGAGATATCCAGTAGAACTTGGGAAGATGGTAAGGTCCTGGTACGAGACCGGAAAAAAAAGAAGATCGACCAGCGGACAAATTGTGTTGAAGAGAGGAGAGATAGAGTAGACGGGCAAAGGGTCAAGGCAAAAAAGGGAGAAGATAAGGGAAAGAGAGGAAACGTGGCAAGAGGGGAAGAGGGGGATGATAATGGAGGTAAGGGGAGAAGGGAGGGGGAGGCTAATGGGTGAAGAGGAGTGACCCGAGTGTAGCGAAAATTGGAATAAGGGGTGGGAATAGGAGAGGTAGGGTGGGTAAGAGGGGCCTATTTGGACACGGGGGTGGGTGAAAACAAGTAAAGTGGAAGGAGGTGTCAAGGACAATAAATACGGGGGAAGTGACTAGAGCAAGAGCGTAAAAGAATAGAATAGGTGAGGGGGATCGCCATAGGGCGTGGGAGGGGGCCAGCGGGAGGGGAGTTGTCGATAAAGACAGGGAGTTGAGACTGGAGAAGAAGGAAACGTCAAAAGGAAAGGGGGTAGGAGATGAATAGTACAGAATGTGTGTGCGGGGTTGAAAAATAATGGGGATTTTCTAGGGATTAAAGAAGTGGAGGGTTAAGATAGGACAAGTTTTTGGATAATATAAATAGATTGGGGTACAAAGATGGGTTTGTGGTACAAGAGGGTTATTCACATTAAAATGTTGAGGAGGAGGGGTGTTGTGGTAGCAACGCGGAGGAGAGTTGGGATGGGACCAAGTGGGGTGGGTTGGACTAAGATAGACAGACAGAGCAGCTGGAGGGGAAGTAGTTAAGGGGAACAAGGATAAGTTCGATCAATATCAAAAAAGAATAGGCACCGAGTCACCGGAGGATCGGCGGAGATCGTTCGAGAAGAAGGTAATTCAGAACTATTCAGTTTCTAGCGGCGCAACAGAAGTTTGCTGGCCCTAATGGTGAAATATGCAGAGGCCCGGATCAAGGATCCCCCAACCTGTCCGCCTTCAACCTGGGACTGAGACGCTAGTATGGTGTCGAGCCTGCATGGCGTCCAAGGTCAGACTACCAGGCGATAGTAGAACCTCTCCCAGCTGATGAAGACCTGCCCCTTCTAGCCCCAGGAGCCTAGTCACTGTATCCCGAGGACAATACCCATTCGATTACTAAATGTAGGAGACCAGTGGATCTGAGAAAGTACAAGCCGTAGCCACTCTCTTCAGTGTCATCCTGAAGACTTGGTGGAAAACCGCTCTGTCTGCCTCTCCCAACAGTTGGAAGTGAAGCAATTGCTGAAGATGAGCCTGCCCGAGCAAATCCTGGTGCTTGGCTCAATATTGGAGACGACGATTTTACTCCTGCAGACAGTACAAGGTGTCCTGGATGTTCGTATGAAGCACCACCGGCCTTCAGGCAAACACCCACTGGATTTTGGGCAACTACTCTGATCCAACAACCATCCCTACGGCTCTCATACCTCCTATCAAGGAACGATACCGGCCCATACCTCCAGCCCGCTACCAGAGGTGAAGAAAGCGGTACAAGAGATGAAGGACAGCCAACGTTATCCGGGAGAGTCACAGCCCATGGGCTGCCCCGCTGGTCCTTGTAAGAAGAAGGATGAACCTTCATTCTGTGTTGACTATAGGAAATCACCAATATCACCCACAAGGACGCCTATCTCTGCCTCGAGCGAGAATCCCCGCAGCCCTAGGGTCAGCTCCTACTCTTCTACCCTGGACCTGACCAGTGGCTACTGGCAATGGCCATGGCGCCGAAGGCAGAGAGAACACGCTTTCACCACCCCAATGGGCTTGTTCGAGTTCAACAACATGCCGTTTGGGTTTGCAACGCCCCGGACCATTTCAACGGCTGATGGAAGATGTTGTTGGGTCATCGCAATCGTACTTCGAGACGTCCTGCTTATATTGGACGACAATCACATCTACTCAAGACTTATGAAGACCACCTCCACCATCTGGCTGAAGTCTTCCAAATCCTGACCCAACATGGGTTGGAAGGTCAGCCATCCAGTGCACCTGCTACACCTAGCGTCAAGTACCTGGGACATGTGGTCGCTCATAAGTGAGCCAAGGAATCCCAGAGAAGTTGCAGCTGTCTACGACTGGCCTACCCCATCAACCGTACGGGACATCAAAGCTTCCTGGGATTTTGCCAGTTACTTACAGGCGTTTCACCCCGAAGTTTGCCCAGCTGGCGCTCCCCTGCAAGAGCTCTAAGGGGCCTCCCAAAAGAGAGCCAACGTTCCCGAGTATCCATTGAGTGGACGGCCGAACGAGAAGCTGCCTCCGATGCTCAAGCAACGGTGACTGAACCCGGTTGTTTGGGATATCCAGACTATAGTCTGCCTTTCACCCTATACACTGATGCCAGCAGCAAGGTCTAGGGGCGGTATTACCAGCTCCAAAACGGAACTGAAAGGGTCCTAGCCTACCCAGCCGTTCCCTCCGAGAACCGGAGCAAAACGACCAGAACTACAGTTCCTTCAAGTTGGAGTTTCTGGCGTTAGTCTGGGCTGTGACCGAAAATGTTCAAGGACTACCTAGCGCATCATGCTTCACTGTCTTTCTACAGACATAATCCTTTGCGCATCTGAACACCGCCACGTCTTGAGCACTGGAACAACGGTGGGCCTCCAGACTTGCCAATTTCAGCTTACCATCAAGTACCGGGCTGGTAAGACCAATGACACCCGACGCTCTGTCCCGTCTCCCTGACCAGTGGGAGGGACCCTCCACGGATGCTCAGTGGGAAGATGTCGAGATGCCAGCTTCTATGCCCGTTTGTGCGTTCAAGATGCCCAAGAGTTTACTCCCTACCACAGAGGCAGCGCCAGCTACTCCTCAAGAAGAGGCAGAGCCCCCTGCGGAAAAGGACCTCTGGATGAGTCTTCAGGCTGATAGCCGTGCCATAGAAGTAATGGACTATCTCTCTAGTGGGCGAGTGCCTGAAAGAATGCGAACGGCAAGAGCTGATGGAGAACTGTCTCAATTGTGGCGCCAGAGAAAGACTCGAGCATGCACCAGGGCTGCTAAAGAAGAAGAACTCTGGACCCTATCAACTTATGACCGGTATACCGATTGTGATTCCAGGAGGGACGCCAAGATAGTACTGGTAAATGTACCATGACCAGTCCGACACTTTGGCGCTCAGAACTGAAGCCACCCTCCAAAGGCGATTCTCTGGTCAACATGAAGTCCGACATTGAAGCCTGGTGTCCGAGAATGCCAGCCTGCGCCATCGCTCGAGGGGAGCGACACAATCAAAGGGCCCCTCTCCGTCCCATTGTGAGCCACGGCCCTTGGAGATCCTGGCATTGGACCACGTGAAGTTGGAGCCCAGCAGATCCGGTCACAGTTATGCCCTTACTATCATCGACCACTATACCAATTTGTGGTTGCAGTACGTCAGAGACTGTCTGCAAGGACCACCGCACGGCCCCCTGTGGAAAGAGCTTCATCCTCCCCTATGGGCTTCCGGACCAGATCCTTACAGACCAAGGAACAGCATTTGAGTCCCAGTCTTCCAGGAGCTGTGCACTCTATATGGCTGCAAGAAGCTGAGGACCACAGCCCTATTCATCCCCAAGGCAACGGCTTTGTGAAAAGATGAACAAGACTCTAACCATATGCGAGGACTCTGACCCCTGCAAAAGGGCTGACTGGCCAAGCTGTTGCCCGAATGGTGTACCTGTTACAACAATACCAATCATTGCTCCACAGGGTACACCCGTACTATCTGATGTTTCGGGAGACACGCGACATCTCCCTGCTGATATGAACCTGGGACATGGAGTCCCCTGATTCCCAGTCTTTACTCCCCAGACTGACTGGGTTTCGCGAACACCAGGCGCCTGGCGATCCAGAGAAGTTGTGGATCTGCGGTTGGAAGGCCCGGAGAAACAAAAAAAGACTTGATCGTAATGCCTGTGCTGAGCCTTTTGCCCAGGAGATCGAGTGTGGCTGCGCAACAACATCCTACCAGTAACTAGATGGGTGGGAGCGTGAGCCATACCTAGTGGGACAGTCTCTCCCCTGAAGTCTACGAGATTTTCAAGAGGACCGTCCACCACTCCGGGTACATAGGGAACCGGCTGAAAGATGTCTTCGTCCTTTTGCCCTATGTCACACCTCTCACCTCGACCCCCAACTTACAGGACCCCTTGTGTTCGCCTACCCCCAGTTTCTTGGAACTTGTGACTGTGCCTCAATTCTGTTTTGTTCCACTCCAGTAAGAGGTACCTCGGAAGAGACCATCATCCCCACCGCAGTCTCCAATACTGCTGCCTGTGGAGGATGATCCGGCCCAGAGTCTGCAACCCTGAAGCATCAGAGGCCAGCTGAGACTCACTCCAGCGCCTGAATCGAGGAGGACGATGAGGAGATTGTTATCTTCTCCAGGCCGGAAACTTCGAAGGTCTCAAAGGGAGACAAAGGATAAGCCTCCGTCTACTTCAGGAGTACCAGCTGTGACCACGACAGGAGAGGAGGCAGGTACGTTTTTCTGACACCGAAGTACTTACCACCGAAGAAGATGCAGAGTAACCCCTGAAGGGCTGTAGCCCACTCAGGTACTGTACTTGTACATATGTTTATTTCTGTCTTACCCTAAGAGCCAGAGACTTTCCCTGAGACTCTTACCCTATTTATCTCAGTCAAGAGACATACCTGACTATTATGTCATGTGCTATGATAGCACCCTTCTCTGCCCCAGCAGAAAATTTCTTCAAAGGACTCTGTCCCTCTACACATAGAGGACCCCTTGCTTCTCAGTGCACTTTCCTCCCCACATCAAGGGCTGTACCCAGAGATGGACTTTGTCTAGAGACCTTCTGGAGACTTTGCCAGATACCCAAGAAAAGTTGCCACTTTATTTACTATCATTTTGCACTTATGCCTTCCTTTAGGTACGGACATTCTGCTTGCACTTTTTATCTTTCTTTGCAGGAAAGAGACATTCACTTTACTGCTACCCTGAGTAGCCTACCTACCTGTAACGTTTGTAACGTTTAAGGATGTGTACCCATTGGGCTTCCTAAGCCAATTGAATTTACCTGTTTGCACACTGTCAATATGCCGTAGTCTGCATTAACCCTTTCAAGGCTTTCAGGTTGTAGTGTGGCGGTGTCGGACCGTCTTTTTGTAAAAACACTGACGCTACCTGTCCCTCAAACGATGTTTGCACATGGGGTAGTCCGTAAACTCGGGTCTTTGGGACCGTGGTGTTACAAGTTAGCACCTGGATGCCACCCATACATGTAAGGATGAGTCAGGAGGTACTGTGTCCATATGCTAACGCAATGCAGATAGCACTTATATATATTGCCGCCAGGGAAGAACGTTGATAACAAATATACAGGCCTTGGTGCAAGGATGGGATTACAGGACATGACACCACACACCTCCTACTGTACAGTTTCGGTTAATGGCGTCAGCGACCAACTGTCATCAGCTACATGATTTTGTCTTAGTCCGACCAACCCAGGTGCCTGTCTCCAGGACCATGGGCGGTTTGTCCCACACCTCACATAGAGCCTGCACTCCGAAGTGCCCTTAGCCCCCTCTGTGCCCCAAACCATCTGTAGTCGAGCCGAGGGCGGCTCTTTCAATTGCCCCCGGGGGTATGCAACACCCTCGCCGATGCAATGGTTATAGTGTTTGGCGAAGGTGAACTATCTCCTGAGGCTCCCTCCAACTTACATCTCGGCACCCTACCTACCTGTTAAAGGCACGTTGCTGCGGTTCCTGCCGGTTCAAATAAAGAACTGTAAGTTGTTTTCTTCAACTTCTGTCTCCGTCTGGTCCCTGCTAATACGGCTGCCTTCATCACCGGCACCCTGTCCATCACCCAGAGACTCACACTCGGGACATTAAGGGGTTGCCCCAGGGAGATCCGCTATAGCAGCCTCTCCCTCATCATTTCTTGCCAACACCACCCTGCTGGAGACCTGCCAGGCTGTAGGACAGCCCTCCGGTTCCCCCCGTACCAAGCACCGTGACAATAGCGTGCTTAGGCCGCAACCGCCAGCCACTCCGGTACCGCGGGCCCCGGCTGACTCCAGGCCTCCCCTTTAAGGCTAGGCCCCGGTGGGGGATGTTGCAAGTGGCGTCACGAATCACAGGATATTTACTTCTGTGCCTTATCCTGGCACTAAAGACTGTACTTTATTATTAAAAAGACTGTGCTGCCTAACCCTGCTGCCATCCGGGTTTAGGCCCAAGTATTTGTGTGTTTTACATTGAACTTTATACTGCTGCCACGTGCTGTCGAGCGCCGCTCCAGCACTCAAGAGGTTAATTCCTGCAAGAACTGTGTCAGCTCTGCTACATCCGGCGCTGCTGCGCCTGAAGCATTTACCTCAGAGGCGTGTGGCGCAGCAAGTATTTCAAGCCCGCCAAATCTTCACTGGCGGGAACTCCAGAGGCGTCATTAGGCCCCGCCCCCTGCGCGAGTGGCGCGAAGCACCGTGGAGGAGGAGCTGGAGCGAGTGCGGCCGGCAACGAAGAGGGTTAATCGGCCATCTTGGATTTCGGCGCAGGCCGCGCCTGAAGCCTGCCAACAGTGTGCGCCTCATCCGGAGGTCCGGCGCACGTGTCCTGCGACTGGAGGGGAACACCGCTGAGCATCACCGAGCCCCTGCTGCCTGCCGGACATCGGGAACGGAGACCTTCGTGTACCGGAGCTGTCCTGTCACCGCGGCTGATCCTGAGTGAGTACCGCTGGGGAAGTTAAAGGGGGGTAGAGATTGTTTCCGATGCTAGGTTATTGGCTCACCTCCCAGGGAATAGTGACTGTGTCTTAAAGTGCCCACGTCCCATTCTAGCCATCGCCCATAGCAACGGACATTGTGTAACCCTACAGACTTCCCTCAGCTAGGCCAGTCATGTCCGCCCAGGACGAAGATACGGGACTGGCGCAAGTCCCGTCCCCTGGTCCCTCCTCAGGGTACCGGAGCATGTTAAGTCCTCCAGAGAGTCCCTTCAGCCCTGCTACAGCTAGTGCCCCTGGGACTCCCACCATGATGCCTCTGACTATGCCCTACTATCTGGGGGCCCCCTGGTTACCCTACTACGAGGGAGAATCACATACTCTCCCTGAATTCAGGGACAAGTTGTTAGCCACCTTCGCCTTGCTCCCATTCACAGAGGAACAGAAAGTGGGCATCCTCATCGGGCAGTTGAAAGGACCCGCTCTCCGGGAAGTCAAGTCTTGGCCCCGGGAACAGTGTCAGAATGTGGTCCAGATTCTTGATAGGCTACGTAACACCTTTGACAAGTGTACTGTCTCCGAGTTGAAGCAGAAATTCTTCGGGAAAAGACAGAAGCCCCAAGAGTCCCTCTGAGACTTTGCCCTCTCCCTACAGGAGACATGGAAGGCCATCACCTGCCTGGAGCCCAAAGACGCTGAAACCTCTGATCAAACCTTAAGGGAACAATTTATTAATGGACTTGTTGATAGAAATCAAAGGTGTCAACTAAAGATCATCTCTTCTCAACATGCCCAGGCCTCCTTCCTTGAGTTTAAGGAAACTGCCATTGACATATTAGGGGACCGACCGCCTACTGGACCGCAGAAAGAGCCTGAGTCCGTGGAAATGGAGGAATCTGCTCTAGCTTGCTATCCAACGCAGTCGACATCACCTACTCCTGCGGCTACGGAAGTTGCTGACTTAGCAGGACAGGTCTCTAATCTGGCGGACACCCTGCATAAAATCCTCGATCGGTTGACCCAGGTGGAAGTGACTATCTCCGCTATGAGGAGGAAACCTCCAGAGAACCCGGTACGGTCAGCTACTCCTCGTGAATCTCCGACTAAACAGCGCCCAAAAGAAGCGAAGTCGTTAAGCACCTGGAGTCAGAAGAAACCCCGTCAGCGGTGCAGCTACTGCCATAAATATGGGCATGAAGAGAATGACTGTCGTCAGTTAAACGACAAACCCTTGGAGCTAAGGGACGACCTCCAAGGGAAGAACTTGTAAGTCCCCGAGATGCTAACTGGATGCCCAGGTTCGTGGGGACTCGCCCCATGGTTCATGTAATCATCAATGGAGTTACCCTACCGGCCTTAATTGATACCGGCTCTCAAGTGACCACCCTCCGGAGTGCTGCCTTCGAGAAATGCCGAGGAAAAGCATCCCTAGTCCAGCCTCCAAAGGCTTACTTGAACATTATTGCTACGAACGGAAAACCCGTACCCATCCGCGGCTACTGGGAGCCCACGCTAACCATTGGAGACACTGAGTTGGGGGGTAGAGATTGTTTCCGACGCTAGGTTATTGGCTCACCTCCCAAGGAATAGTGACTGTGTCTTAAAGTGCCCACGTCCCATTCTAGCCATCGCCCATAGCAACGGACATTGTGTAACCCTACAGGCTTCCCTCAACTAGGCCAGTCATGTCCGCCCAGGACGAAGATACGGGACTGGCGCAAGTCCCGTCCCCTGGTCCCTCCTCAGGGTACCGGAGCATGTTAAGTCCTCCAGAGAGTCCCTTCAGCCCTGCTACAGCTAGTGTCCCTGGGACTCCCACCATGATGCCTCTGACTATGCCCTACTATCTGGGGGCCCCCTGGTTACCCTACTACGAGGGAGAATCACATACTCTCCCTGAATTCAGGGACAAGTTGTTAGCCACCTTCGCCTTGCTCCCATTCACAGAGGAACAGAAAGTGGGCATCCTCATCGGGCAGTTGAAAGGAACCGCTCTCCGGGAAGTCAAGTCTTGGCCCCGAGAACAGTGTCAGAACGTGGTCCGGATTCTTGATAGGCTACGCAACACCTTTGACAAGTGTACTGTCTCCGAGTTGAAGCAGAAATTCTTCGGGAAAAGACAGAAGCCCCAAGAGTCCCTCCGAGACTTTGCCCTCTCCCTACAGGAGACATGGAAGGCCATCACCTGCCTTGAGCCCAAAGACGCTGAAACCTCTGATCAAACCTTAAGGGAACAATTTATTAATGGACTTGTTGATAGAAATCAAAGGTGTCAACTAAAGATCATCTCTTCTCAACATGCCCAGGCCTCCTTCCTTGAGTTTAAGGAAATTGCCATTGACATATTAGGGGACCGACCGCCTACTGGACCGCAGAAAGAGCCTGAATCCGTGGAAATGGAGGAATCTGCTCTAGCTTGCTATCCAACGCAGTCGACATCACCTACTCCTGCGGCTACGGAAGTTGCTGACTTAGCAGGACAGGTCTCTAATCTGGCGGACACCCTGCATAAAATCCTCGATCGGTTGACCCAGGTGGAAGTGACTGTCTCCGCTATGAGGAGGAAACCTCCAGAGAACCCGGTACGGTCAGCTACTCCTCGTGAATCTCCGACTAAACAGCGCCCAAAAGAAGCGAAGTCGTTAAGCACCTGGAGTCAGAAGAAACCCCGTCAGCGGTGCAGCTACTGCCATAAATATGGGCATGAAGAGAATGATTGTCGTCAGTTAAACGACAAACCCTTGGAGCTAAGGGACGACCTCCAAGGGAAGAACTTGTAAGTCCCCGAGATGCTAACTGGATGCCCAGGTTCGTGGGGACTCGCCCCATGGTTCATGTAACCATCAATGGAGTTACCCTACCGGCCTTAATTGATACCGGCTCTCAAGTGACCACCCTCCGGAGTGCTGCCTTCGAGAAATGCCGAGGAAAAGCATCCTTAATCCAGCCTCCCAAGGCTTACTTGAACATTATTGCTACGAACGGAAAACCCGTACCCATCCGCGGCTACTGGGAGCCCACGCTAACCATTGGAGACACTGCGTTAACCAGACAGGGCGTAGTGGTGACCCGTGTGCCCGAAAACGGTAACTTCTCCCTGGTACTGGGTACCAATGTCCTCCGCAACTGCTACCCTGAAGTGCTGAAGGCTCTCCACGACTCCCTGCCAACCGTGCCCAACGGTTCCCGGAAGGTAATTCAGGAGACTATGCAGGTTCTAGCGGCGCAACAGAAGTTTGCTGGCCCTAATGGTGAAATCTGCAGAGCCCGGATCAAGGATCCCCAACCTGTCCGCCTTCAACCTGGGACTGAGACGCTAGTATGGTGTCGAGCCTGCATGGGCGTCCAAGGTCAAGACTACCAGGCGATAGTAGAACCTCTGCCAGCTGATGAAGACCTGCCCATTCTAGCAGCCAGGAGCCTAGTCACTGTATCCCGAGGACAAGTACCCATTCGATTACTAAATGTAGGAGACTCCCCAGTGGATCTGAGAAAGTACCAAGCCGTAGCCACTCTCTTCAGTGTCCATCCTGAAGACTTGGTGGAAACCGCTCTGTCTGCCTCCCAACAGTTGGAAGTGAAGCAAGGTGCTGAAGATGAGCCTGCCGAGCAATCCTGGTGGCTTGAGCTCAATATTGGAGACGACGATTTTACTCCTGCAGACCAAGTACAAGGTGTCCTGGATGTCGTCATGAAGCACCACCGGGCCTTCAGCAAACACCCACTGGATTTTGGGCAGACTACTCTGATCCAACACACCATCCCTACTGGCTCTCATCCTCCTATCAAGGAACGATACCGGCCCATACCTCCAGCCCGCTACCAAGAGGTGAAGAAGCTGGTACAAGAGATGAAGACAGCCAACGTTATCCGGGAGAGTCACAGCCCATGGGCTGCCCCGCTGGTCCTTGTGAAGAAGAAGGATGGAACCCTTCGAT
Organism: Engystomops pustulosus; assembly: GCA_019512145.1. Taxonomy (NCBI): domain Eukaryota; kingdom Metazoa; phylum Chordata; class Amphibia; order Anura; family Leptodactylidae; genus Engystomops; species Engystomops pustulosus. The sequence goes on along the minus strand of CM033647.1, from coordinate 86,866,762 downwards.
TCTGTGTTGACTATAGGAAGATCAACAATATCACCCACAAGGACGCCTATCCTCTGCCTCGAATCGAGGAATCCCTCGCAGCCCTAGGGTCAGCTGCCTACTTCTCTACCCTGGACCTGACCAGTGGCTACTGGCAAGTGGCCATGGCACCAGAAGACAGAGAGAAGACGGCTTTCACCACCCCAATGGGCTTGTTCGAGTTCAACAACATGCCGTTTGGGTTATGCAACGCCCCGGGCACATTTCAACGGCTGATGGAGAGATGTTTGGGTCATCGCAACTTCGAGACTGTCCTGCTATATTTGGACGACATTATCATCTACTCCAAGACTTATGAAGACCACCTCCACCATCTGGCTGAAGTCTTCCAAATCCTGACCCAACATGGGTTGAAGGTCAAGCCATCCAAGTGCCACCTGCTACAACCTAGCGTCAAATACCTGGGACATGTGGTGAGCGCTCATGGAATTGAGCCAGATCCAGAGAAGATTGCAGCTGTCTACGACTGGCCTACCCCATCCACCGTACGGGACATCAAAAGCTTCCTGGGATTTGCCAGTTATTACAGGCGTTTCATCCCGAAGTTTGCTCAGCTGGCGGCTCCCCTGCAAGAGCTTCTAAGGGGCCTGCCAAAAGAGAGCCAACGTTCCCGAGTAGCCATTGAGTGGACGGCCGAACGAGAAGCTGCCTTCCAGATGCTCAAGCAACGGTTGACTGAGCCCCCGGTGTTGGGATATCCAGACTATAGTCTGCCTTTCACCCTATACACTGATGCCAGCAAGCAAGGTCTAGGGGCGGTATTATCCCAGCTCCAAAACGGAACTGAAAGGGTCATAGCCTACGCCAGCCGTTCCCTCCGAGAACCGGAGCAAAACGACCAGAACTACAGTTCCTTCAAGTTGGAGTTTCTGGCGTTAGTCTGGGCTGTGACCGAAAAGTTCAAGGACTACCTAGCTGCATCATCTTTCACTGTCTTTACAGACAATAATCCTTTGGCGCATCTGAACACCGCACGTCTTGGAGCACTGGAACAACGGTGGGCCTCCAGACTTGCCAATTTCAGCTTTACCATCAAGTACCGGGCTGGTAAGACCAATGACAATGCCGACGCTCTGTCCCGTCTCCCTGACCAGTGGGAGGGACCCTCCACGGATGCTCAGTGGGAAGATGTCGAGATGCCAGCATTCTATGCCCGGTTTGTGCGTCAAGATGCCCAGAGAGTTTACTCCCTACCGACAGAGGCAGCGCCAGCTACTCCTCAAGAAGAGTCAGAGCCCCCTGCGGAAAAGGACCTCTGGATGAGTCTTCAGGCTGATAGCCGTGCCATAGGAGAAGTAATGGACTATCTCTCTAGTGGGCGAGTGCCTGAAAGAATCCGGCGCAGAAGAGCTGATGGAGAACTGTCTCAATTGTGGCGCCAGAGAAAGACTCTGAGCATGCACCAGGGTCTGCTAAAAAGAAGAACTCTGGACCCTATCACTTATGATCGGATATACCAGATCCTGATTCCCAGGAGGGACGCCAAGATAGTACTGGATATGTACCATGACCAGTCCGGACACTTTGGCGCTCAGAAGACTGAAGCCACCCTCCGAAGGCGATTCTTCTGGGTCAACATGAAGTCCGACATTGAAGCCTGGTGTCGAGAATGCCCAGCCTGCGCCATCGCTCGAGGGGAGCGACACAATCAAAGGGCCCCTCTCCGTCCCATTGTGAGCCAACGGCCCTTGGAGATCCTGGCATTGGACCACGTGAAGTTGGAGCCCAGCAGATCCGGTCACAGTTATGCCCTTACTATCATCGACCACTATACCAAATTTGTGGTTGCAGTACCTGTCAGAGACCTGTCTGCAAGGACCACCGCAGCGGCCCTGTGGAAGAGCTTCATCCTCCCCTATGGCTGTCCGGACCAGATCCTTACAGACCAAGGAACAGCATTTGAGTCCCAAGTCTTCCAGGAGCTGTGCACTCTATATGGCTGCAAGAAGCTGAGGACCACAGCCTATCATCCCCAAGGCAACGGGCTTTGTGAAAAGATGAACCAGACTCTAATCAATATGCTGAGGACTCTGACCCCTGCAAAAAGGGCTGACTGGCCAAAGCTGTTGCCCGAATTGGTGTACCTGTACAACAATACCAATCATTGCTCCACAGGGTACACCCCGTACTATCTGATGTTCGGGAGACACGGCCATCTCCCTGCTGATATGACCTGGGACATGGAGTCCCCTGATTCCCAGTCTTTACTCCCCCAGACTGACTGGGTTCACGAACACCAGAGGCGCCTGGCGGATGCCAGAGAAGTTGTGGATCTGCGGTTGGAAGAGGCCCGGGAGAAACAAAAAAGGGACTTCGATCGTAATGCCTGTGCTGAGCCTTTTGCCCCAGGAGATCGAGTGTGGCTGCGTAACAACCATCCTACCAGTAAGCTAGATGGGTGTTGGGAGCGTGAGCCATACCTAGTTAGGGACAGTCTCTCCCCTGAAGTCTACGAGATTTCAAGAGGAGACCGTCCACCACTCCGGGTACATAGGAACCGGCTGAAGAGATGTCTTCGTCCTTTTGCCCCTATGTCCACACCTCTCACCTCGACCCCCAACTTACAGACCTCCTTGTGTTCGCCTACCCCCAGTTTCTTGGAACTTGTGACTGTGCCTCAATTCTGTTTTGTTTCCACTCCAGTAAGAGGTACCTCGGAGAGACCATCATCCCCACCGCAGTCTCCAATACTGCTGCCTGTGGAGGATGATCCGGCTCCAGAGTCTGCAACCCCTGAAGCATCAGAGGCAGCTGAGACTTCAACTCCAGCGCCTGAATCAGAGGAGGACGATGAGGAGATTGTTATCTTCTCCAGGCCGGAACTTCGGAGGTCTCAAAGGGAGACAAAAGGTAAAGCTCCTGCGTACCTGCAGGAGTACCAGCTGGTGTCACACAGAAGGAGGAGGCAGGTACGTTTTTCTGACACCGAAGTACTTACCACCGAAGAAGATGCAGAGTAACCCCTGAAGGGCTGTAGCCCACTTCAGGTACTGTACTTTGTACATATGTATATTTATTTCTGTCCTTTCCCTAAAGAGCCAGAGACTTTCCTGAGACTCTTACCCTTATTTATCTCAGTCAAGAGATTATACATTGTCATGTGCTATGATAGCACCCTTTCTCTGCCACAGCAGAGAATTTCTTCAAAGGACTCTGTCCCTCTACACATAGAGGAGACCCTTTGCTTCTCAGTGCACTTTTCCCCACATCAAGGGCTGTACCCAGAAGATGGACTTTGTCACTAGAGACCTTCTGTGAGACTTTTGCCAGATACTCCAAGGAAAAGTTGCCACTTTATTTACTATCATTTTGCACCTAATGCCTTCCTTTTTAGGTACGGACATTCTGCTTGCACTCTTTATGCCTTTTCTTTGCAGGAAAAGAGACATTCACTATTTTGCTACCCTGAGTAGCCTATCTATCTGTAACGTTTGTAACGTTTTAAGGTGTGTACCCATTGGGCTCCTAAGCCAATGTGAATTTACCTGTTTGCACACTGTCATATATGCCAGTAGTCTGCATTAACCCTTTCATAGGCTTTCCAGGTTGTAGTGTGGCTGTGTCGGACCGTCTTTTTGTGTAAAAAACACTGACCGCTACCTGATCCCTCAAACCGAGGTTTGCACATGGGGGTAGTCCGTAAACTGCGGGTCTTTAGGGGACCGGGGGTGTTACAAAGATAGCACCTGGATGCCACCCATACATGGGTAAGGATGTCAGTCAGGAGGTACTCGTGTCGCATATGCTAACGCAATGCAGATAGACACCTTATATATAATTGCCGCCAGGGAAGAAGCGTTGATACAACAAATATACAGGCCTTGGTGCAAGGAGTGGATTACAGGACATGACACCACACCTTTCCTACTGTACAGTTCGGTTTAATGGCGTCAGCGACCAACTGTCATACAGCTACATGTTTTTGTCTTAGTCCGACACCAACCCAGGTGCCTGTCTCCAGGACCATGGGCGGTTTGTCCCTACACCTCACATAGCCTGCACTTCCCAGAAGTGCCCTTAGCCCCCTCTGTGCCCCAAACCATCTGTAGTCGAGCCGAGGGCGGCTCTTTCAATTGCCCCCGGGGGATGCAACACCCTCGCCGATGCAATGGCGAGGGAGGGTTTGCGAATACGTCCCACCTGCATGTAATACCATTACACTACATGGTCCTGATAGGACATAGCGGTATTGCAGTGGTGAATCCTGCCTGGCAAGGCAGAGGTTAAGTATTTTGTATGATGCAAGATGCTGTTGTCCAATGATATGTGTTACATCCTGTGCTCTGTAAGCTGAGATGTGATTGGAGGAGCAGCCACCACCTGACCAAAGGGAGGTAATAAAACCTCTGGCCAGGAATGTTCTGGATGATTATTCTAGTGTGGAATCCTAGAGATCAGTGAGTGAGTGAGAAATCTCTGTCTAGCCCATACCAGAGCAGGAAGAGCCTAGCCCCTGCCTCTGAAGAGTGGAGCATTAGACTAGAGTTAGTGTAGTGAGGAAAAGGGGTATCATCTTACCTTTAAAGGTGATACCTGAAGCCCTACAGGACAAGCTGACGCTTCCTACCAGGACACAGCTGCCTCCCAGCCTGCCCTCTACATCCAGGCTGGTGAACTATCTCCTGAGGCTCCCTCCAACTCACATCTCAGCACTCCATCTACCTGTTAAAGGCACGTTGCTGCGGTTCCTGCCGGTTCAAATAAAGAACTGTAAGTTGTTTTCTTCAACTTCTGTCTCCGTCTGGTCCCTGCTAATACGGCTGCCTTCATCACCGGCACCCTGTCCATCACCCAGAGACTCACACTCGGGACATTAAGGGGTTGCCCCAGGGAGATCCGCTATAGCAGCCGCTCCCTCATCTTTTCTTGCCAACACCACCCTGCTGGAGACCTGCCAGGCTGTAGGACAGCCCTCCGGTTACCCCGTACCAAGCACCGTGACACAAGCGTGCTTAGGCCGCAACCGCCAGCCACTCAGGTACTGCGGGTCCGCGGCTGTCTCTAGGCCTCACCTCAAGGGCTAGGCCCCGGTGGGGGATGTTGCACTTACATAGTAGATACTTTGCTTAATTTTGTATAAAATTTGAAATTTGAGTTATTGTAGGGCTGTTTTTCTCAGTTCATGTACAAAACTGGGTTTGAAACCCTGCATTTGCCCACTTTATGTGCCTCTGGACACTGCTTGTCCCCAGCTCCAGGACCTAAGGGCCTCTTGCCCAAGCAGCTTAAAGTTACCGCTCTGCTTTCATGTTATAATCAGACATGGCTATAAACTGTGTAGGAAATTGGTTAGGCAAACAGCAGCAGGTAGGTACAAGCAGGTTTATTGCAGAAGGTTGCAAGAAAAGAAACAAAAATATTCATAAAACAAAAAGTCTGGCACTGACTATAAAAAGTACAGCCCTGACTAACAACTGGAGGGCTTCTCCCTGCCAGCGGGGACACAAATGTGGCACAGGCACCTCTTAAATACCTGTGCAAGAAGTTTGCACAGTAAAGGACGTGCAAGGTCCGCCAGAAAACTGGCGCACAGCCTTTAGTAAATGTGCCCCAATATTGACACAGAAGTGGCATTATACAGGCAAATACAACATGTATTCTATGAGTGACAAAAACAAAATGTGGCCATCATGCATTCCTGCAATGGGCTTTACCTGCATTTGCAATCTGCAAGATTTGCAAAAATTCCCATATCATTTCATCGTACGGCAGCAGTTCCCCTGAGTCCAGTTCTTGAATGATCTCACCAATTTCTATATGACTGGTGTGCTAGCAATAACAAAAATATATATAAATAAAAAGCTACTTATATTATTATGTTTCAATCCTGCGGCAGAACTAAAGCTATTTGAAACTGCATCTGTTGACAGCCCCTGGAGAAAAGTCATTTTCATTTGTGATGCTCTCAGCAAGGGGTGCAAAGGAAAATCAATTCCCCAACAGGAGATGCAAACATCTCTTGTGAATCAAATTAATTTTATACAATGACAGTCAGCCAGAAAATAAAAATATATCGGTAATGGTCAAGACCCCTTTGGATTTCAATGTACACCATATGCTACATTTGCCCCTTCAGTGATGTGAATTCCATGTGGAGTCATATATTTGTATTTAATGGTAGTTTTGTATATTTCTGTTATACTGAGTACAGTCTATATACAGGGATGGCACTTTTACATATGTAATATACATACATGTTCAATCTTTCCAGTGTGACCTTGGGATTTAGACAAATGTGAGCTTTAAAGGGAGCCTTTTTTGCAACTTTTTGGGATCATTTTTCAATTTTTTTTAAGTGTTAAGAAGTTTGCTGGTGTGTATGTCAGTTGCAGTGTTCCTAATGTATCTTTGCAAGACATATGTTTTTTTTTATTTTCACATTCATCAACCCCTTTGAGCGAATTAGAGACTTTATAGGTGTAAATCGTAGTACAACTGACCAATACCCATACTTCCATGAAAAATATACCCATACCTCACACCAATAAAAAATACATGTTCGTATCTTAAGCCCTACTCACACGACTGTCAGAGCGACGTATATCAGGATGCAAATTTGCGGACAGATATATACGCCCCCCCCATAGACGGCTATGGCACCCGGGCTCAGTACAGTGAGAACAACGAATGCTCACCGTTCCAAGTCTCAAAAGAAGATGGAGCATGTTCTATCTTCAGCAGTAACTCTTCAGCTCTATTTTCTATGGAGAGAGGAGGGATGAGCGTCTCCAGTGTGCCTCCCATATTTCGGCCGTTGTTAGTGTCAATGAACCCTAAGTCTGAGACAGATGAGAATACACTGGTGTGCCGTCAGCAGAAATGCAATGCTACATGTGCCCCACTTTCAGTCTTTTACCCTTGGAAAGAGCTTTTGTACTTTGCACTATTAATGAAATATGGAATATACTTGTACTAAATAACATATCTGGCAAGGACTTATTATTATCATTTTCCTCCATTTATTTTTCTATTAATCTATAATTAATCCATCAGACTCTTTGCAGTTGGATAACTATTGTTAAATTGGTAACATCCTTCCTTCCCCAACCAACCACTGCCACAATAAATAACTGTATATTCCGAAAGCACTGAACATAAGAAAATAGAACAGAACACATCAAAGTAGTCAGGCGTCAAGCACTGCAGACAAGACCTGATGAGGAGACATGTTTTAGCTCTTGCTGTTTGCTGATGTCTTCATTTTTGTGATTGGGCCAAATGATTTCAATGTTCCAATCCATTTCCCTACAATTAGGAGACATTTTGCTGTCAATCCATCATCCTGACTGCAGCATAAATAGGTTACAGCTTTCTCAATATCATATTCATGATACACACACTTGATAAGGACAAAAAAGGACCAAAATTAACAAGACTAAAGTATAAACAAGTCAGGAGTTCTAGTAACATCAACTACATTGCAATACAGTATATCATTATTGCTTGCCGCACCCATAGATAAAGTTTATTTAAAGGGATTGACCACTTTTTCCAAATAATTCATATTGTTTGTGTAATGAAAAGTCATGCAATTTTCCAATTTCTATATCAATTCCTCACAAGTTTCTAGATCTCTGCTCTTTTCATTGTTTTCTTCCTGTGTATAAAATCCTTCCATGGTCATGTGGGGTCACACAGGTGCATGGCTCATTAGTATCACAGAGAGTAATCAGAGCTGTGTGATATAGCAAGCTGTGCACCTGTGTGACATCACATGACCAGGGGCATATTTTTATCCACAGAAAGTAAGCAATGAAGCTTCCTGTTAAATATCTTCTTGAAAGGCAGTGTAAGGGCCAACAACATGATATGTGGGTGAGGTTTTAATAAATTAAAAGGGTTGTCCTTTTATTTGCTTGTATAAGAGGAAATCCTTAAGTTTTGTATTATAAATGTATTTGAAATTCTGCTATTGCACATAGACCAGTCAGAACTGTAGTAGTGCTATACTTGGTAATAGGCTTGTGACCCTTATACACAACACAATCATCTCCATCATGTGACTCCAGGGATTCAGTTTCTAGTTGTGTTACCTGAATTCTACCTTTTCTTTTGTTTATATACCCAGAATGGGGTACTAAGTGTCTGCTATGTATCAAAGGGGAGGTTGGTTGGGAGGTTGAAGTTGGTACTATATGAGAAATCTGTTTTTCTGTAATAGGATATATGTATATTATAAAATACATACATTTTTACAGAATTGTCTACTATTTTTTAAATGGCTTAGTGAGTATGCTCACCAAGATAATAAAGCTCAGGTTCGCTTGTAAATATACCTTTACACCCCATCTAGTTACAACGAAAGGCATATTGCATTCATTTAGTGTCTTTTTTTGCCAAAATTCTAAAATGAAAATAATTACAGCCTCCTCCTTTGACATCAAGCAGCCATCTCCTCCAAACCTCTCTCTGAGCTATGACAAGGGCATGTTTGCTAATTTTACAGATGGGTTTAGTTTCATTTCACTGTGTCTATATAGAAGCCAGGGTTATATCAGCATTCTGTATCATGCACATAATTGTCATACAGAGGACTCGATGGCTCATCTTTGATCATTATCCTGCTGTGGCATCAAGAGAGAGGGCTGAGATTTTAGTGCAAGGTCATAAAGGCACATAAATAAAAACGTGCTGATTTAGTATAATCATGGTTATTTGGGACAGGCTGCTCCCTGAGTTGTCAAACTGTGAAAGTTATGGTTTTCTCACCTGAAATTTCTCCTTCATCCTTTAAAAATGTACAACTTTCCTATCTTAGGACAGTTTTCTAAAATTGCTTCTGTCCATATAGTAATTGTACTACTGACTAGTTTGTTAATTTCAAACATGTACAGAAGAAGAAAAAGGAAATTTAACTTTTTTACCATGACTTTTTGCTAGTACTATTTGTCCTTTTAAAACAGGAGCTTAAAAATGTTAACAAAATGGGATTTTTTTTCAAGCTCAATATGTTTTATAAACAGAGTCTACAATCCTAACAGTCTAAATGAAATGTCAGGGTACATTCACACGGCGGTATGCCTGTCGGACGGGCGTACCGCCATGCGCTGGGGAGGAGGAGGTGACCCCCTCGCCCCTCCATAGAAAACAGCAGTGCACGGCTGCACACACTGGAAAAGAGAGAGCATGCTCACAAGTGTGGCACCACACCACCTCCAGGCTGCCATTGCCAAATTTGCAGCCGCATACACGTCCCAATAGACGGACATGTGAATGAGGCCTCAGCTGGAGTTACAGAAAAAGGTAAGTATTCTGGAAAGTTGCTTTCTGATACTTTCGCTTTCTTATACTTTCAATAATGATTCTGATACCCAGGAACTGGGACTCTCATTAACTTTATCTATATGAAGAATAAACATTTAGTACAGACCTAACTGCTTTAAAACCATTATTTGTGGTACTTACAAACATAGAAATTTGAAATGCTCTTCAACAAAATTGTTACATAATATGTTTAGTCTTCAGGAGGCTTAAGCAAAAGAAATACATCATACCATAGGAAAGTCTCTTCGCACTAATGCAAGGTAAAGTTCTCCAACAGTAATTCAGTCTGTGCTCCAGAAAATTCAACATTGTGGGGCAGCAAAATAGACTAACTAATAGGGGTTGCTAAGTACCAGTGGCGTAACATGAATCTGCAAGGCTCCAGTGCAAAATCTGTGCCAGGCCCCCCGACTATAATGTAGTCTTCTCATATGGAAAGTGACACCTTATGGTCCCCTAAACCTTCAGGGACCGGTTGCGATCGCACCCTCTGCACCCCCTCAAGTTACGCCCCTGCTAAGTACGACATTTTACATAAATGAAAAATGCAGAAGGGGTAGCAAAAAAAACTGATAAAACATCAGTTATTTTTCACTGATGAGGCTGCAACAAAGCCTCATCCATTAAAGGGGTTGTCCACTTTCAGCACATTCCAGCAAATAACTGATATTGTGTGCTTAATGAAATGTTACATAATTTTCCAATATACTTTCTGCATCAATTCTTAATGATTTGTTTAGATGTTTACTTGCTGTCAAGCGACAGGAAACTTCATTCTTTACTTTCTGTAGATAGACACCAGTCCATGGTCATGTAATGTCACAGAGGTGCATGTCTTATTATATCACGCAGTGTAACCGAAGCAGTTTGATACTAACAAGCTGGCCACTTGTGTGACATCACATAACTATCTACCGGAAGCAAAGAATTAAAGGAAATCTACCATGAGGAATCTGCTATCAGAAGTAGATCTGAGAGTAGCTTCCTCCTACTGCCTCTGCCGTAATCTGGAATTTAATAATCCTGGAATTTAACCTAACTTGTTAAAAGCTTTTTTTTTTAGTAATAGGCAAATTAACTTTAGAGGCTACTGGTACATGTACTAACTAGGTCATTCACTGGGAGTTAAGGCTACTCTGTGCCCCAGTAGCCTTTAAAGTTAATGTACATATTACTAAAATAACATTTTTAACAAGTTAGGTTAGGTTCCAGAATTATTAACCCCTAGGCGCACCTGGACGTTATAGTACGTCCCGGTGGCTAAATACTTAGCATCGCTGGTTAAAATTCAAGTAAGTATAAGTAAAAACATGTAAAAACACTAAACACTACACATTAGAATAAATAAAAATAAATACCGTATGTGCCGAGTTTTTCAGCACAAAAAATGTGCTGAAAAACGTCCCCTCGGCTTATACACGAGTCATACAGTCATAAAAAATCTTTAAAAAATAATAAACTTATATACTCTTCCTCCGGTGGCTCCGACCTGCAGCGCTGCTCCCCCGATGTCCACACGGGTCCTCTTCTGGCTTCGGAGCCCGTCTTCTGTCTTCACTAGCCATGTTTTTCCTCCAGGCGGCGCCTAGTATGACGTCAGCAGCGGTGCATCATACTAGGCGCCATCCAGGGGAGAACAATGGCGGTGCCCGTCATGAAGTTAGTGAAGACAGAAGACGGGCACCGAAGCCAGAAGAGGTCCCGCGCGGACATCGGGGGAGCAGCGCTGCAGGTCGGGGCCACCGGAGGGTGAGTATATAAGTTTATTATTTTCTTTGAATGCTGGGCTGGCTGTATATTACTGGGGGCAGTGCTGTATACTACTGGGGGCAGTGCTGTATACTACTGGGGGCAGTGCTGTATACTACTGGGGGCAGTGCTGTATACTACTAGGGGCAGTGCTGTATACTACTGGGGGCAGTGCTGTATACTACTGGGGGCTGGCTGTATACTACTGGGGACTGGCTGTATACTACTGGAGGCAAGCTGTATACTACTGGGGGCAGGCTGTATACTACTGGGGACAGTGCTGTATACTTCTGGGGGCAGGCTGTATACTACTGGGGGCTGCTGTATACTACTGGGGGCAGGCTGTATACATACTGGGGGGGTCTGTGACTAATACATTTCCCACCCTCGGCTTATACTCGAGTCAATAGTTTTTCCCAGTTTTTGGTGGTAAAATTAGGGTCTCGGCTTATACTCGGGTTGGCTTATACTCAAGTATATACGGTATATAAATAGCATCTATCAACATTCTATACCGCCATGAGTTATATACTTGTATTACTGAAAATTTCATACTCCTCCCCGGCCAAATATACTCCTCAAAAATAGTAAGAGGAGTAATATTACCCTTCTAGAAATATCTTTGTGGGATGAGCTGATGTTTTCTTTGCTACCTTTTGGAAATCTGAATGGCCTTTGATCACTTGTTATAAAATTTTTTATATATTTGGGCGCTATTTTGCATTACTTGGTTCAACACCGAGAATAACCGTTATTATATTTTGATAGAAAGGACATTTTGCGGGGATACCTTACATGTTTAAGCTTTTTTATAATTTTTTTTTTTTTACTTTTTTATACCCCTGGATTGGTCCTACCATATACTGCAATGCTACAGTACAGAAGTATATGTGGATTTAACACATGATCTATTACAATGTACCATTGGCACATTGTAACAGGTCTTGGAAATATAACAGAATATACTTCTGTATTCACAGTATATATTTGTAGTTATTCTAATGTAGTGGGGAGCTGTATGTTTTATAGCAAATTATAAGTGGCAATGTAAATATTATTATTTTAGTACACACATAATTTATCCTAGGGCACAGTGTGGTCAGTTGTGGTGTGAGGTGTATATATGATATATGTGGGGGTACACTGTGGTCAGTTGTGGTGTGAGAGGTATATATGATATATGCGGGGGTACAGTGTGGTCAGTTGTGGTGTGAGAGGGTTAATGATAGATGCGGGGGGGTACAGTGTAGTCAGTTGTGGTGTGAGAGGTATATATGATATATGTGGGGGGTACAGTGTGGTCAGTTGTGGTGTGAGATGTATATATGATATATGTGGGGGCACAGTGTGGTCAGTGGTGGTGTGAGGGTATATATGATATATGTCGGGGTACAGTGTGGTCAGTTGTGGTGTGAGAGGTATATATGATGTATGTGGGGGCACAGTGTGGTCAGTTGTGGTGTGAGGGATATATATGATATGTGTGGCACAGTGTGGTCAGTTGTGGTGTGAGAGGTATATATGATATATGTGGGGTACAGTGTGGTCAGTTGTGGTGTGAGGGGTATATATTATATTGTTTAGGAGCACAGTGTTATTCGGGTGACACTATAGTGTAAGTGACTGTAGTGTCTTTAGGCTCACAGAGGAGCTGCAAGGAGCCGACTAAACATGAGTGTGAATTCTTTATCGACAAGTGATGGCCTGGAGAATCACTGCACTTTTATACCTGATGGAGATGATCATCACCTGTAAATAGCTGAATGTCACTTCTGACAATTCTGTACAAAGCGTGACGCTTTCTGCTTTATACGAGGTAGAAACAGAAGTCCTGTGGAAGGAAAGATAGGGAGGCCTGACGCAGCATTCCTGCATATAATATGCTGCCTTGGGGTGCAGCAGCCATGTGGATAAATTACACAGGTCTGCTGCACCCCATAGGTCCATATTTTACGATGGCCTGCAGCAGCCTGATCACCTTTGTTTTCTTACACAGGACTGCTGCCACCCCCTCTATGTAAAGTGCCCATGTACATAGGAGGCAGTTTTTTTGCAATTATATTCTTGTACATAGGGGGCAGTATTATAGTAGTTCTATACTTGTACATAGGGGGTAGTATTATAGTAGTTTTATTCTTGTACATAGGGGCAGTATTACAGTAGTGATATTCTTGTACATAGGGGGCAGTATTATAGTAGTTCTATTCTTGTACATAGGGGGCAGTATTATAATAGTTATATTCTTGTACATAGGGGCAGTATTACAGTAGTGATATTCTTGTACATAGGGGGCAGTATTATAGTAGTGATATTCTTGTACATAGGGGGCAGGATTATAGATAGTTAGCTTGTATATGGGAGAACGTATTTTAGTAGTTTTATTTTGTATATAGAAGGCAGGATTAAATGTGTTATTCTATATGTACCAACAATTTGTCGGTTATGACCCCACCCATATTGTCTGACCATACCCACTTGTCTTGACGTCGCCCATAAAATGGGGCCGCTTTTACAGGTTTTTCCAGGGCCATTTTAAATTCCCAGTCCACCCCTGGCTATAACCACTTATAGTGACACAGAGCAGATTTGAAAAATGGGGCTGCGTCTTTAAGGCCAAAATAGGGGTTAAATTACAGATTGGGGCAAAGGGGAACAGGAGGAATCTACCATCAGATCTACTTCTACTAGTAGATTCCTCATGGTAGGTTTCCTTTAAGTTTTCTGTTGCATGACAGCAAACAGATATATAGAAAAACCATTAAAGGGGTATTCCCACAAAGGCAAGTTTCTTATATGTACTCAGCACAACAAAGTAAAACATTCTCTAATTCACTCTTATTAACAAAAATACAGCATTTAATAGACATAAGTCCAACCTGTCTCTATCAGTCCTGATGTACACAATTTCAGTTCCCCATAGACACAACCCGGTAACTTCTGGCTAAGGGTCGGGCCGCCACTTTGGATTACTGTGTGAAATTGTGCAGATGAGAATTCTGTGTCTTTCTGCTATGTGCCTGGTTCCCTGCCCCCTGAAGTCCTAGCAAGGAGCTCAAAGACACAGACACTGATTCACTTCTTGTCAGGAGATTGTGAGAAGAGAGAAGCTGCAAACTACAAGCTACAAGGAGATAAGTAATCTGGGGGAAGGAGGTGGCAGGCATATATCTGTGAGACGCAGAACAGAGATGTAGCAGTGCAATGTGTAATAGGCATCTCATGCATCTCATATCTGTCTCATCTTTTGCTATGTGTGAGTGAGTTAGTACAATGTCAGAACCCAGAATAAAGTTTATTTACAACTTGTTGCCTGATAATCTAACCACATTGTCACCCCACAGAACTAGATGGATCATAATGTGTCTGCTAGAGAGTATGGAATGAAAGGAGCTAAAACAGCAATACAACTGAGTAAAATTGTAATGTAAGGTGTAATATCTTTATTATGTAAACATCACTAGGGGGTGGAGATGTGAGAATTTTCTTTTGTGGGAAAACCTCTTTAACCCCTTAAGGACACAGGGTATTTTCGCTCATTTCTCGCTCTTCATTTTCAAAAATCCATAAAATTAATCTTCAAAAATCCAAGTACCGACCTCGGGTGTTAGCGATGGGTCTTTGCTGCGGTATGCAGCAAAGCCCATCTCTGTATGAAGAGGGCTCAGCTCGTGATATATCCGCCACGGAGCGTGAAGGGGTTAAGAATTGATACAGAAAGTAATTTGGAAAATTGTATAACTTTTATTTAGACGAACAATATAAATTATTTGTTGGAATGTGCTTGAAGTGGACAACACTAGAGATGGGCGAATTTTTAAAAAATTTGATTCGCAGAGGCCACCAAATTTTCCGAAAAAAAATTATTTTGAATTGAATCATGACGAATCACGTTAAAAACAGGTATTTCCTGACTGAAAAGAGACTGTAGGGTGTTGTAGAACATTGTGCTATGCTCAAATATGCATAGGGATCGTGGTTTGTTCTTCAAACAATGTTGTGTTTTAGTATCACACGCACATGATAGCCAACAATTTTAGAATCGCTTCACTCTTCAATTCCATGGGCACATACAACTTCACCAAATAAGTGAAGCGGGAACACAGCCTCACAAGGTAACGTCTGTGCCAGTTCAAAAGGACCGAGCTGAGGGCCAAGATCCCACTTTAACATCAAAGAGTGCACTCTTGTTACACTGATATCAGATGATTCCATAGATGACAACAGAACCTGTTCTGTTAAACGCTGATACAAGTAGAAACCCCCCAAAAGAGTGGAGAGGTTGTCGGCAGTTATTTTACTTTGAAGTCACTGATTATTTTGCCCTTCTTTTTATTCCTCAGTGTCTGCTTTCAATCGGTCAATAATCCATCAGTATTGCCAAAGCCAAAAACAAACAGAAGTTGATCCAAAACAGAGATGACCAGTGAATGGGATTGGCATGTCTTCTGTTTTCTGTATCCACTCCTGATTTTGGTTATCAATCCTGAAGCTTTACATACCTTCTGACAGATGGAATGAAGGGGAAAACCAAACAGTGGCAACATCACGAGTGGTGGAGGGTGAAAACAGCATTATGGAAATCACAAGGTGTTTAAGGGAGACAGTGGTCAGTTGGCAGCAGCATGAGTAGGCTGCAGAGCGACATAATGACAAATTATGGAGGTGGCAGCAACATTGTAGGCCACAGAGTGGCGGAATGAAAAGTGTGGAGGTGGTGGCAGCAGCATCATGAGGTCAGAGAGTGGCAGAATGACAAATTCTGTAGGTGGCAGCAACATGGTAGGCCACAGTGTGGCACAATGACAGATTGTGGAGGTGGCGGCAGCAGCATGAGGTCAGAGAGTGGCACAATGACAAATTCTGGGGGTACTATATACAAGGAATAGAGTTCTGTAAATTGTGACCGACTTGCGGCTGGGTACTTTAAGTACGTTTTGGTATAGAGCAGAGTTATCGTCCAATTCGGACGTGTGTACCCAGTTGCCACTAAAATGTAACTTTTAATGATATTTATTTAAAACATAGAAGGTAGCACAATGAAGGGAAGATAGGGTACGATTCCAATAAACTAAGATTAAAATTACAGTCGATTAAGTTGGAAGAGCCTTTTTCTTTTTTATCTTTAGACTAGATCGGGGGATAGGTCATCTGAGTGTTATTACAGTGTAATGATGATATGCTCCGGATTAGTTTCAGTATTTCACTGTGATCTATTTAGTGAGGGATACTTCAGTAGGTATATGTTCCCACTTTTTTATTTATTTGGAAGCCTTCAGGGGGTATTTGTGGGGGTGTATAGGTCCTCCCTACCCCAGGGCGAGTATCGCCCCTCTAATGACCTTAGGCTCCGAGGATTTGTGCGGTCCTCCTTCCCTAGATCCTTTTGCTAAGTTCCGGTATATACTTCGTAGATTCTACATTTGGGTAGGTAAATTATACACTGTATTCAGTAGTTTATGCTTCGCTGGCATCCCTCTTTTGCTCTACAACTTTCGTGCTGATCTAAAATCCTAACAATATAGCCCCCCCGACATGTTTCGCTGCACAAAGCCGTCTGTCCTCGAGGGTGCCGGCACAACTTAAGATGTCACTGTCACGAGTGACAGTGACACAGACTCTCGCTCGTCTCGGCGCTGGCCGCCGGGTCCGGTATCCTAGTAACCGGCAGGACCTACCACCGGCAACCACGCCGGTCCTTGCCGGCGATCGCTCGGATTGGCCGATCTGTACAGAATGGCCAATCAGACAGCGATCACTGTCAAGAGGAGGACAGAGGAGGGCTGCAAGCTCCATTCTCCTCATTCAGCATGTGAAGTGAAGAACACGGAGCCTGTGGTCCTTCTGCTGTCCCCTCAGTCAAAGTCCACCATTTTAAACCCTTTGATCACAGCTGCCCCTCTGTGATCATCCCCACATAACTACCCCACACTATTAGGGAGTTCCCAGTTTCTTTTTTTTGTCAAAAAAACTAAAAAAAAAAAAAAAAGTCAGTGTTGTTAGTATCAGTGTCAGTCAGTGTCAGTTAGCGTCCGTCGCGTCAGTGAGCATCAGTCAGTGTCATTGAGCGTCCGTCAGTGTCAGTGAGCGTCCGTCAGTGTCAGTGAGTGTCCGATCAGTGTCAGTGACGTCCGTCAGTGTCAGTGAGCTCCGCAGGTCAGTGACGTCCCGACATGTCAGTGAGCGTCCGTCAGCGTCAGTGAGCGTTCCGTCAGCGTTCAGTGAGCGTCGTAGGTCCAGCGTCAGTAGTGAGCGGTCCATCAGAGTTCAGTTCTTTGTTCTTTGTCAAAAAAAACTTATAAAAAAATTAAAAAAAATTCAGTGTTTAGTGTTATAATCAATTAGTGTCAGTCAGCGTCCGTCACATCCGTCAGCGTCCGTCACAGGTCAGTCAGGCGTCACGCAATCAGTCAGCGACCGAAGTCGTCCGTCCAAGTCAGCAGCGTCCGCCTCATACCGTCAGCTACGTAGTCCGTCGCGTCCGCCACCTCAGTCAGCGTCCGCCACAGCCAGTCACTCACCCGCCACAGGATCTCAATACAGCCAGTGTCCGTCCGCCCCCGAGTAAAGCCGCCTTGGTAGCTTTGTCCGTCAACAGCCAGTGGAGGTTCTTCACAGCCAGTAGCGCCGTCAGAGTCCTAACAAGGGAGCTTCAGTTTCTTTGTTCTTTGTCAAAAAAACTTATACAAAAAAAAAAAAAAAGTCAGTGTTAGTGTTATAAATCAATTGCAGTAGTGCTCAGTCACTTCAGCGTCCGCCTACAGTCGTCAGCGTCCCACAAGTCAGAGGAGTCAAGCGTCGCCGTCAGTCCTTCAGAAGTCAGCGTCCGTCACACAGTCAGTCAGCGTCCCGTCACAGTCGCTCAGCGTGCCGCACAGTCGTCAGTCGTCCGTCACAGTCAGTCACTGCCGTCACAGTCAGGTCCCTCCCCACAGTCAGTCAGCGTCCGCCACAGTCAGTTAGCGTCCGTCACAGCCAGTTAGCGTCCGTCACAGCCAGTTAGCGTCCGTCAAAGCCAGTTTCAGTGTCAGCGAGAGTCCAACAGCGTTATTCACTGTCAGACTGACAGTTTTGATCAGTGACAGTTCATCTGTGTCCACCACAGCAGTCAGTGTTCACTCCAGCTGTCAGTGGTGTCGATTGTTTACATTTGCAAGTAAAGTACATTACACATTGTTACAGTTTTCAAATAATTGCATTAGGCAAAATGACCAAAAGAACATCAGAGTGCTGAAGAGGCAGTATGCTATGTTAGGCCTCAGACACAGCAATCAGCGAGTGAGGGAGGCTCAGAATTTGTTCTGTCCTCCTCTTCTTCTCCTCATCTGATAATGAAGAACCTCCTCGCAGGGTTAGGAGGGCCATAACTCCAGTTTTACCTCCACCTCCGAAATTAACTGTTTTTCCACAGCCTCCTATGTCCCCCAAGTACTGGACTTTACCGCTGTATTCCAGGAGCCCAGTACAAACAGCAGGGTTATCTGAAATTGGCCCTTTCAATTATTTTTTACAGATGACCTGCTGGACTTGATTGTTGAGCAAACAACTTATATGCCCGCAATTTTTAGAAACTAACCCCATTTCAATTTTTATGCCAGGCCCATATAGATGGTATCCAACCACTAGAGAGAAATTAAGAAATTTTGGGCATTAGTGCTAATATTGGCCTTACAAAAAAACCTCAGTAAGGGATTATGGTCTAAAGATCGTGTTACTCACAACACCTTGTTATGGAAATCAATCTGCCCAGGGCTGGCTTTGAGGCCATCCAAAAATTCTCCATTTTGCTAAATATTCCCAATTGCCCCACCCGCCCCCCCCAAAATGACCCCAATTTTGACAGACTGTAATAGATTCGGCCCCTGATAAATTTCTAAGCCAAAAGTTTTTCTTCCCTATACAATCCCAAAAAAGAGAGTTTCGGTGAAGTGGTGCCCTGGTGCATTTCAAGGGGAGAATAAAGTTTATGGCATATTTTTGCCCTAACAACGTGCAGATAGGGCATAAAGATTTACAAAATGTGGTGTGAGTCTGAAACAGGCTACACCACACATTTCGGATCTACGAGGGAAGGAGTCAAATTCGCAGCCCCCCTGATGTTCCTCCATCCCTCACAATAACTGGGAAGAGTTGCCTGGGACATCTCCTGCATTCAGTGTTTGACAAGGGGTACCACGTGTACCTTTAATCTGGTAAACACAGTGTGCCCTTGTTCAGTGCCCCTGGCTGAGAAAAAAAACACTTGCATGTGGACGAACTCAAGAATCAGAGGCACCTTCCCAAGACCAATAACCAACCCTGCAGGTTGGAAGCAGAGCACTTCACAGTGATGGGGTCCCGTTTTAAAATTTAGGGAACAAAAAAAGAAGTTGTTTATGCTATCTAGCATTCATGATGCCAGCAGCTCCCTTGTCCCCTGTCCGCGAAACAGCAGCACCCATCTCAGACCACTAGTGCTTCAGCATTACATAAATTTATGGGGGGAGTGGTGGACTGTCTGATCAGATCCCTCAAACCGTACAATGCCATGCGGAAATGTAAAATATGGTACAAAAAGCTGGCAGTATATTTTATCCAAACGGCATTGTACAACTCCTATGTCACTTTTAAGAACTGGTCACCAGGGAAGTCATACCTGGATTAACCAAGAGTTAATTAATGTCGTCTCTTGGTGATAATGCGGCAAAGGGAGGAGAAAGTTCTACTCTGCGACTCTGTCTGCAGAATTGTTCCTGGCGAGCAGCACTTTCCTGGAGTAGTGCCCCCCACTGCAAAAAAAAAGTCACCCCCAAGAAAGATGTGTTTGTCTGCTTCAAAAATGGCAACGCAAGACCAAACATTATCAGTGCGAACATGTCCTCCACACCGTGGTCTTTGTTTTTAAAACTTGCTTCCGCATTTACCACACAGTCCCTGGAACTTTAAATTTCTTTTTAAACCTTTTTTTTTCTTTTTTTTTTTTTTTTTGATACTCCGAACCCCTAATCTCGTCCACTTCATAATTTTCGCCTTATACACCCCTAGATGAATACTAAGTAAAATGAAGCCTCAGACACAAAAGAAATACAGTTGAAAGAGGCGTATGCTATGTTAGGCTCAGACACAGAATCAGCGAGTTGAGGGAGGCTCAGAATTGTTTTCTGTCCTCCTCTTCTTCTTCCTCATCTGATAATGAAGAACCTCCTCCGCAGGGTTAGGAGGGCCATAACTCAGTTTACCCCACCCTCCAGAAAGTAAATGGTTTCCACAGCCTCCTAAGGTCCCCCAAGTACTCTGACTTTAACCATCGCTGTTCCGGCCCATACAAACAGCAGGGGGTTTCTAAATTGGGGCCATTTTTCAATATTTTTTAGATGACCTGCTGGCAACTTGATGTTGAGACAAAAACCAACTTATATGCCCGCAACTTGTTTTAGAAACTAACCCCAATTCATTTTATGCCCAGCCAATAGATGTGTATCCAACCACTGAAGAAGAAGAAATTAGAAAATTTTGGGCATTAGTGCCTAAATATGGGCCCTACAAAAAAAAACCATCAGTAAAGGGAACTATTGGTCTAAGATCTCTTACATCATACCCCCTTGTATGAATCACAATGCCCAGGCTCGCTTTGAGGCCATCCAAAAATTTCTCCATTTTGCTGACAATTCCCAATGCCCCCCCAAAATGACCCCAGTTTGACAGACTGTATAAATTCGGCCCCTGATTAAATTTCTAAGCCAAGTTTTCTTGCCTATACATCCCACAAAGAGAGATTTTCGGTGGATGAGTCCCTGGTTGCATTTCAAGGGGGAGATAAAGTTTAGGCAATTTTGCCTAACAAACGTGCCAGATATGCCAATAAATTTACAAAATTTGTGAGTCTGAAACGGCTACACTCACACATTTCGGATCTATGAGGGAAGAAACAGATCAATTCAGCCCCCGGATTGTCCTCCATCCCTCACAATAACTGGGAAGTTGGCCTGGGACCTCCTTCATTCAGTGTTTGACAAGGGGTACCCACATGTCCTTGATAATTGGTAACACAGTGTGGCCTTGTTACAGTGCTGGCTGAGAAAAAAACCCTTGCATGTGGGGGACCATCCCGAATGAGGCACAAAAACCTTCCCAAGACCCTATAAGCCAAACCCTGCCAGGTTGGGGAGAAGCATAGCCACTTCACGTGATGGGGTCCTCTTTTTAAATTAGGGACAAAAAGAAGTTTTTATGCAATCTACGCATTCATGATGGCCAGCAGCCTCCTCCCTTGTCCCTGTCCCGCGAACAGCAGCACCCATCTCAAGACCACTATGGCTTCAGCATACAAATAAATTTAGGGGGGAGTGGAACATGTCTGTACCAGATCCTCAAACCGTGACAATGCCATGCGGAAAATGTGTAAAATATGGTACAAAAGCTGGCAGTACTATTTTATCCAAACGCATTGTACAACTCCTATGTCATCTTTAGGAGCACTGGGAGCACAGGTGGCCTATGTAAATCAAAACTGGGACCGTCACAACCTATAGGAAAATAGCCCTAAAAGCTTCAAAATCCTTGCATTGTCCCTTATCACCTTTCCTTCCCAGTCGCCCTGCCAAGTGCCCAGTGAACATATTATTGCAGCACTTGGGGGGTATTTCTGAACTCAGAGAAACAGCACTAATAAAAATTAAGCCCATTTGTTTCACTTTCCATTCTCTGCATCTGACAATCTGTCCTATAAATGCTGAATTTGTGAAAAATGTCAACAAAATTTTTTTACACGCTACATTCCACAAAAACTGTAAAAAAAACCACACCGCGCAAAGGCTTATACCTAACCATAAATTACATTCCTTTCAGGGGTGTTGTAGTTTTTCAAAATGGGTGTCATTTTGGTGGGGGGTTTCCATCATCTGGGGGGGTCCCTGTCTCTTTGAACCTTACTTGGGGCTGGTTGAATCAATCTTCAAATATTGGTCTTGTGAACCCTCAGGTTGCTCTGCTTCCACTTGCAGGCCCTGCCCGTGAGTCCAGTGAACAATTTTATGCCAACTTTGGGGGTATCTCTTAAACTCGGAGCACAAACTATAAAAATTAAGCCCATTTGTTTTCACTTTATGTTCTGCATGCATCGACAAATCTGTCTATAAAATGCTGAATTTTTGAAAAATTTGTCCAAAATTTTTTTACAACGTACATTACATTTCCACAAAAACTGTAAAAACCACAGCGTCAAAAGGCTTATCATAACCATATATACATTCTTTTAGGGGTGTAGTTTTAAAAAAATGGTGTCATTTTGTGGGGGGTTTTTCCATCATTCTGGATGGGGGTCCACAGGTCCTCTTTGACATTACTTGGGGCTGGTGAATCAATCATTCAATATTGGTCTTTGATGCCTCGGTTCTGGCTTTTCACTGGCAAGGCCCTGCCGTATGTCCCCAGTGAACATATTTTGGCACTTGGGTTGGTGGATTTCAAGTCAGGAGCAAACAAACTATAAAAATTAAGCCCATTTGTTCACTTTCATCTCTGCATCTGACAATTCTGTCCTATACGCCTGAATTTGTAAAAATGTCACAAAATTTTTACCGCTACATTTTCAACAAAAAACTGTAAAAAAACCACCAGCGTCAAAAGCTTCATAACCATAAATACATTCTTTTTTTTCATATCAGGGGTGTATGTTCAAAAATATCATTTGGGGGGTTTCCATCATTCTGGGGGTCCACGTCTCTTTTGAACATTACTTGGGGCTGGTGAATCAATCATTTCAAATATTGGTCTTTTTGAACGCCTCAGGTTGCTGCTTCACTTGCCCCTCCCGTAATGTCAGAACATATTTTATGCCACTTTGGGGTATTTCTGACTCAGAGAAACAGCACTAATAAAATTAAGCCGCATTGTTTTCACTTTCCATGCACTGCACTTTGACAAATCTGTCCATAAATGCTGAATTGTGAAAAATGTCACAAAATTTTTTTACACGCTACATTTCACAAAAAAACTGTAAAAAAACCCACAGCCGTGCAAAAGGCTATCATAAACCATAAATACTTTCTTTCAGGGTTGTTTCAAAAATGTGTGTCATTTGTGGGGGGTTCCCATTCTTGGGGGGTCCACGGTCCTCTTTGAACATTCTTGGCTGGGTGGATCAATCATTCAAATATTGGTCTTTGAACGCCTCAGTTTGCTGCTTATCACTCATGCCCTCCCTGCCGTTGTCCATGAACATATTTATTATGCCACTGGGGTTGGGGGTATCTCCTGAACTCAGAATAAAACCAGTCACTATAAAAATTAAGCCCTTTTTGTTTACTTTCATGCTCTGCATTCTGCAAATCTGTCCTATAATGCTGAAATTTGTGAAAATGTCCACAAAATTTTTTTACACCACTTCAATAACAAAAAACTGTAAAAAAACAACCACGACGTCAAAAGGCTTATCATAAACCATAATAACATTCTTTCAGGGTGTAGTTTTTCAAAAATGTGTCATTTGTGGGAATTTTCGCATTCATTCTTGGGGGGTCCACGGTCTCTTTAACATTCACTTGGGGCTGGTGAATCAATCATTCAAATATTGGTCTTTGAACGCCTCAGGGTTGCTGCTCCACTTGCAGGCCCTGCCGTATGTCCAGTGAACATATTTATGCCACTTTGGGGGGTATTTCTGAACTCAGGAGCAACGAAACTATAAAATTGAAGCCCATTGTTGTTTTTCACTTTCCATGCTCTGCATCTGACAAATCTGGTCCTATGAAATGCCCTGAATTTGTGAAAAATGTCACAAACATTTTTTACACCGCTACATTTCACAAAAAACTGTAAAAAAAACCACAGCTTCAAAGGCTGTATCATAACCATAAATACTTCTTTCATGTTTGGGGTGTAGTTTCAAATGTGTCATTTGTGGGGGGTTTTCAGACCTTCTGAAAACCCAGGCAAAACTTTTGAATGTGTGCTGATGGCACCTGATCTGTGTCCTTCGCCTAATCTGCCCTCCAAAAGCTCAATTGGCGCTCCTCCTATTCTTTACCCTATTGTGGGCCTCAATAAGCGTTTTTTACATCCCAATGAGGAATTATTCCATAGTAAAAAAAGAAACTGCACAAACAAAAATTTGTTGAGGTTTTTTTTCCTTTTTATCCTCATGGACATATTGTAATTTTAGGGCTAAATATTGACTTAATTGTAAAATTAGAAATTCCAACAATGGGAACCTCCTCTTGTTTCAATTCATTGATACACCTGAAAGGGTTGGTTAACAAACTTATCAATGGCTTGTTCTGAACAGTTTGAGGGGTCCCAGTTTTAAAAATGGGAATATTTTGTGAGGAGTTCCACAAAATATACTATGTAAAACCTTTACATATTAAAAATGACCCGTAAAATCATTGATTCTTACTTTATTTTTTGAAAATTTGAAAATTGTGTTTTCTATGAAAAAGTCACCTAATGGCCCAATACAATATTATAACATTTAATGCTTGGCACATAAAGTAGATTTATGAGTCAAGTGTTTAATTTAATTGTTTCAATGACTATAGTTGTGGGTTAGACTATAGTAAAAATGGGAAACATTTAGAATCCAAAAACTTGCCATTTTTTCAAAATTTTTTTAACAAATTTTCTTACTTTTTAATAAATAAATGCAAAGCATAACAACCACAAAATATACCCACTAACCGGGAAAGTACAACAGTTCACAAACAACATTACTCCAAAATTACGCCCTGGTATGAATAAACCGTTCTAAATTATACACTGCAAATAGTGACACAGAACAGATTTAAAAATTGTCTTGGTCCTGAAGCGTATATAATGGCTTAGACGCGAAGGGGTTAAATAGAATCACAGTGAAATACTGAAACTAAAAACTAATCCGGAGCATATCATCATTAACCGTAATACCACTCGATGCTATCCCTCCCCCGATTAGTCTAAAGATAAAAAAGAAAAGGGCTCTTCCACTTAATCGACTGTAATTTTAATCTTAGTTTATTGGAATCGTACCCTATCTTCCCTTCATTGTGCTACCTTCTATGTTTTAAATAAATATCATTAAAAGTTACATTTTAGTGGCAACTGGGTACACACGTCCGAATTGGACGATAACTCTGCTCTATACCAAATTCTGGGGGTGGCAGCAACATGGTAGGCCAAAGTGTGGCACAATGACAGAGTGCGAAAGTGGCGGCAGCAGCAGCAGGAGGAGGTCAAAGAATGGCACAATAACAATTTCTGGAGGTGGCAGCAACATGGTAGGCACAGAGTGGCACAATAACAAAGTGTAGGTGGGCGGTAGCAGTAGCAGCAGCATGAGGCCAGAGAGTGGCACAATGACAAATTCTGGTGGTGGCAGCAACATGGTAGGCCACAGAATGGCACAATGACAAAGTGTGGATGTGGCGGAAACAGCAGGAGGCCAGAGAATGGCACAATGACAGGGTGTGTAGGTGAGAAGCAGTAGTGGCAGTAGCTTAAAGACAGAGAGTGGAAGAATGACAAATTGTGGTGGTGGCAACAACATGGTAGGCCACAGTGTAGCACATTACAGAGTATGAGGTGCAGCAAGCAGAGTCAGAAAGTGGCACAATGACAGAGTGTGAAGGTGGGTGACAATTCCAGTCCCTGGTAAAGATGGCAGGAGACAGATGGAGCACCAGATGTGTGGCATCAGGTGGGTGGCAGCATCAGAATAGTGGCAGAGGCAGGTAGTTAGAATCCACACTCATTTCTCAACGTTTGGCAGATGCTTCATGGCTGATCTAATTTGACGCATAAGGCACTGGTGTGTTGAAATCCTGACCGATCCACGCCTGATTTATCTTGACAAAGGTCAGTCTCTCCCCATTATGGGTGGACAAGCGGGTTCTCCTTCGGCTAAAGATGGCCCCCGCTGCATTGAACACCCACTCTGATGGCCGGGCAGGACATCTTCTCTCCTGCAAACTTCGCAAGTTGCAGCCACACATCAAGTTTGGCAGCCCTGTAATCCAGGGGATCCTCTACCTGGGGTGGTAGAGTGCTGTCCAAGTATGCCACCACCTGCTGGTGCAGGGTCTGCTCCATTTCCTGCTGCTGCTGGTGGCAGCTACCCTCCTCACTAGGATAGTGAAGGAAGCTGCTCATTAAGGTCTCCAGACTTAAGCTGCTACTTAAAGGAAACCTACCACTTGAAGTGGCAGTTTCTGATGGAAATACCGGCAACCACCAGGGGGACTGGTGCCGGAGCTTATTTTTGTTAGTGTTTTAAAACCACGTATCGCGGTTTTAAAACACTTTTTAAACTTTATGCCAGCGCAGGGGAGGTACGCGCTCGGCGCTTACCATGCGCGGCGGTTCTCCTTCACTTCCTAGGTAGCCGCGCCTGCCCGTCGCGCCGCATGGTAAGCGCCGAGCGCGTACCTCCCTGCGCCGGCTATAAAGTTTAAAAAGTGTTTTAAACCGCGATACCGCGGTTTAAAAACACTAACAAAAATAAGCTCCGGCACCAGCTCACCCTGAGCTGGTGCCCGGTATTTCCATCAGAAACCTGCCACTTCAAGTGGTAGGTTTCCTTTAAGCTGCTCCTAATTCCCCCCTATCTCCCTACAGCAGCCTTGGAAGTAGTATGTGAGCGATGAATCCCAGGAGTCTCCTGGTCAGACCTGACAGAGGATAGACAATGGTGTACATAGGCGCATAGGCATCAAAGTTACACAGGGGAGTACTCCGGTTCACTTGCATCATCAAAAAATCATTAATCATAGAGGCGGTCTAACATATGGAGGCTGGAACTCCAACGGGTGGAAACATCTCATATCAGACTATGTTGGGGAGGCCGTTCTGATGCTGCAACTTGAGGAGAGTGTGCTTGGCTTTGTAAGAATGGAAAAGTGCATGCACAGTTTCCTGGCCATTTTTAGAATGTCTTGCAGATGTCTTCTTGCATGACGAGGAGCAGTTCCTCCCCTATATGACTTTTTTCGCCCAGGCAAACCAGAACTGCGTGACATCGCTGTGCCCAGCACATGTGGCATGATGGAGCAGCACTTAGACTTGTGGAGGCTGAGGTGATGGTGGAGAAGGAGGTTGATGTGGCTGGGCGGGAAGCACATTCACCCACTGGGCTGTAATGGATATGTACTTGCCCTGACTTTAGTTATAGCTCCACATGTCCGCACTGCTGATAAGAAACCGATAAGCTCAAGGACTGGCCCACCTTCTGTTCTAAATATTTGTGAAGGGCTGGCACTGACTTTTTGGAAAATAAATTTCGGGTTGGAACTCTCCACCTCAGTTCAGCAGAAGCCATTAGTTCTCTGAAGGGTACACAACTTGGAAAGGGAGGGACTGCAGTACCAAAAACTTGGACACGAGCACGGTCAGCTTCTGCAGTTGTCTCTTTGTAATCACCTTGTTCAACGACTGCTGGCACCATTCGTAACGAGGAGCATCTGGACCAGGAGATGATGTCAAAGACAAACAGCTTGACTGGTTGAAAAGGCATGTATGTCACTAGGTGCTGCTGCTGTTGCTGCGGTGGCAGAATGGACCACCACAACTGAGGCACTTTTCTCCCAGGCCATTGGATGGTGATGCTGCATGTGTTGAAGGACGGCCATGATGCCAACGTTAACTTCCTGGCCACGCTTCACTTTCTGCCCACAGATTCTACATATACACAATCTCAGCTCCTCTGGTGTCTTAAAAAAATACTGCCACACCCCTGAGTGGGTGATTTTACTGCCAACACTCTGCACTGAGTGACTGCTAACACTGCTGCCTCGCTGAGCCCCTGTGCCACTGCTTACTTGGAACTTCGCTGCTGACGTTCAAGCTGACACCCTCTTCTCCTGATGATGATAATGAAGCCCTTGCTTCACCGGCTCCCAAGTGCTATCAGCTACATCATCATCAATTTGTGTTTCCCTGTCACTGCTATTCTTCTCAAAGGTCTCAGTATGCACAGCCTGACTACTTGCAAATACAACATAACCTCCCGTGCCACATCTCTACTTTCCCGCCTACTGCACAAAGCAATGGATGTCTGCCCCATCTCTTCACTGCCAGAAGCTGCTGACTGTCCTCAGACAAACTAGTAGATCTCTGGCTGAGTGAAATAAACAGGACAGAGGCTGGTTGAGGGCCGCTGACCTGCTCCTCAGCCATGTCAACTAAGGGCTGTATATGACGAACCCATGGACTCCTGACTGGGGTTGTCAGATGTCATTTGGGAGGAAGTGGATGACCTATTAAACCAATCGAGAACCATTGGGTTGTTCATCAACACACTGCCGCTAGGTGGCCACACTGACTCACCCCTGCTGCGATGACCCCTTACTGTGCTGCGACCTGTGCCTGCTCCACCTGCTACCTCTCTTTCTGACATATTGGTTAATCAACTATTTTGATTTGACACAGATTTCTTGATATCTACTTTATCAACAAAAAACACTTGAAATTTGGGAAATACAGAGCCCCAAAAATGGACACCCTGGACTTTGAGAAAAAAATCACTCCACCAACTATGTGGATCTGACACAGATTTCTTGATATCTACTATATCAACAAAAAAGTATTGACATTTGGGGTATACAGATCCCCCAAAACGGACACCCTGGACTTTGAGCAAACATCACTCCACCAACTATTTTGTGGATCAACTTTAGCAGCAAAGAAATATTGAAATTTGGGGTGCACAAATCCCCCAAAACGGATACCCTGGACTTTGAGCAAAATTCACGCCACCAAATATATGGATTTGACACGGATTTCTTGCTATCAACTTTTCGCAACAAAAAAAAAATCACTCAATCAGCTACTGAGTACAAGCAGCTAGACGCTAGAGGCAGCACATGCAGTGTGAAATGACTGAATTGCAAATGGCCGTCTGTTTTTATGTGGCTGTGCTTGGGAACGGCTACATAGAGTTAGCCGAAACGTAGTATTCACCTCTGCTGGAATAAATATTTTCTATTTACTTTGGAGTGCTGCTTCCCTTCTTTGAAGTTTGGGCTGTGACATCACATAAGCCTGCCGGTCGCTGATTGGCTTATTTGCCTGCACATGTGATTGAGGGTGTTCCTTCCTTGTTCTTCTCTGCCCCATGTAACATGTTGTGCTTGCAGACATTTTGGTAACAAAGATGGAAAAAAAATGGATTTGTGCCGAATCGAAGTTTTCCTGAAATTCGGAACAAATTCCGGTTAGAATCAATTCGCCAATCTATAGACATCACCTTTAATAGATCTCCCCCAGTTTGTGGCACCATGGAAAAGATGTCAAGGAATTCAAGCATCCTTTTTCTTTATTCCAGCATTAAGCATTATACGAGTCAGCTACCTCCAAATGCCTAACGTGGGTCATAGCAGATTTATAGATTTATATGTACCGCAGGAAAAGGAGTCTACATGGAGATCATAATCAATCCATACCAATTGAAGTTCCTCTTTTGTTTAGGCTATCCATTTGTTTAGTCGCTAGCTTAGCGTAATACATAGGTAGAACTCACGTGTCTTGATTCTGGGCAGAGAAGCTAACTCCTTTTGATGCTTCACAGTACTAGTGCGAGTTACATGCTTAGTGAAGTTTTGGGGGTGCTTGATCAAAGGGCCAGTAGCATTTTATTTCATTATAGTGTATGTGCACGACATTTTTTTGTGAAGAAAAGCAAACTAATTACATATTAGCTTATATTTTATTGACCTATTTGTATAGGTATAGGAAATATGCTTATTCCTGGAATACCCCTATAAAGTGCTTTTTTTTTATACCGAAATAGATAAACTATAAGATCTTTAGTCTATAAACCATAGGGGAGTTTTAGCAGAAGTGTCTGTGAACACAGCTGCTGATGGCTACTAATCAGAGCTCAGTTTTCTTTTGTCCCACATCTGTTTATAAAATTAAGGTTGAACTGGTTTCTAAGGGCAACTAGGGATCAGTATGATACCATTAAAGGGGTTTGCACATGCACTAAAATTTGAATATCCTATTGATGTTTACACAATAAAGGTTGTTTTTAACCCCCATACTCTACAATTGTACTCAGTTTTATTGCTTGTCACGGGTGCTCCTGCGATCCCTGTCTCGGAACGCGGGCGCATCCGTGCTCCCCCTTGGGCCCCCGCTGTAGCCCGGTCTCCTTACTCACCTCTCCCGGCTCCTGCTCTTCCCCCGACTACCGTGCACGCGTCCCCGCCTCCTAGGGCGCCCGCGCGGCTCCTGCCGAAAATTTAAAGGGCCAGAGCACCGCTAATTGGTGCACTGGCTGAACACCTCACCTTTAAGAATCCTGCCTCTTCCTGTGTCCCCTGCCAGATCTTTGTGCCTCATAGCCTTAGAGAAAGCTTCCAAGCGAGTATTCCTGCGTTCCTGTGTATTCCTGCATTCCTGTGTATTCCTGCGTTCCTGTGTGTCCCCGCTCCTGAGTCCTGTGTTGCCGTGTTACCTAAGTTCCTCCGTGTTGCTGTGTTCCGCGTGCCTGTGTTCCCGTTCCCACCTGCCTGGACCTCCTGTTGCTGACCCCGGACTTGGACTTAACGTTGTATCTCTGCCGCCTGCCCTGACCCTGTGCCTGGACCTAACTACGAGATTGTTATCCGCTAAGGTACCTCGAACTCGGCTGCCACCGCAGCAGTCGAACGACCTAGTGGTATCCTGCCACAGCAAGTCCAACCCGCTTTGCGGCGGGCCCTGGTGAATACAAGGTGCCGCTAGACTCCGGTCCAAGGTGTTGGCTAGTTCCATCCGCCGCGGTGGTCCAGAGGATCCACTGATCCTAACATTGCTGTTTTAGCTCCAATAACTCAGAGATGGTCAGTGTAAAATTAAAAATATGGGTGGGGATTCCCTAAGCAGACACTTCATGATTCCTCTATGCTACGAGATTCTGTGTGCTAACAGTGTGCTTAGATTATTAGTGTACAGGTTTATCTGCACTTTTATTTAGCTTTTGAACATTCTACTAGTATCTGACACAGAGAAAAAGAGAGATGAGATATATCAGAGATTATGAAATCCATGAGATTCATATAGCACACAATGACACACTTCAGCTCTGCTACATTTGAGCTATAACACACACAGAGTTCCACCTCCTTGGATGAAGACCTTATCTTATCTGTAGCTTGTAGAGTAAGTCTCTGAAAACAGCTGCTTTCTGGCAGGAAGTGTCTGTGTGTAAGAGGGGGGAGGTGCAGAGAGCACTGCATCGTGCAGATAGGAGAAGCTATTCATGAGAAGAATCTGCCTTGCCTGACTCTAGAAGATAGAATATTTACAGAAATTATTAAGTATTAATAGAATAATTGATGGAAAGATTATTGATGGAAAGATGAATGAAAATTATTTACATCAGGGCTAAAGAAAACTTGGCACTATATAATAAAATAATCTTTATTATATCAAATTCTGCAGCACTTAAAATATCTGTGAAATGCAGTATTTTTGTTAATAACATTTAATTAGAGCATGTGTTACTTTGTTATCCGCAGCATATCGAAGAGTCTTGTCTTCGTGGGAATACCCTTTTAAAGGGGTTCTCTAGCTGCATGATATCCATCTACAGATCCATGGAAGCTACAGTTCTAGGGGCTGACCACTAGAGAGAGCAAAACTGTACTTCCAGCCTGAGATCCCTATTGATCATGGAGGATGTATTGCCAGTCAAAATCATAAAACTGGAAAAAAAATTAAAATTATGATTGCGACAACGAATGCTCCTCAAAGTTCAGTTGCTCATTTTAGCAACATTTCAAAATAACTCAAAGACAATTGCTAATGGGTTTTTCCTTTACCTTTCTAAATAGACATGCTTTTATTAAAACAGAAGAGCTCATCCATTTGTCATTGTTTGTTTCCATGTAGAGAAACACAATACATTCCCCTGTTGTGAGCACATTTTGTAGTTGAGTTATTTATGCAGATACAGTGACTGTTTTTAGTTCTATTGCAATGTCCCCATTGTTATAGTTCTCCAGTCTATTTTCAACTCTAAGCTCTGTGGAAATGCGCTTTGAAATAAAAGTGAGTTCTGCGGGAAAGGCAGAAATTATGCAACACTAAATAATGAAATTTAACTTGAAAAATCCAAAGGGAACAGATGAAAAGAGAGTGCGGGTAATAAGGAGACTTAAGCTTGTAGGACATGTCCCGGCTGATGCTTTTCAATAAGCTGGGAGCTCATCAGGGTATCTTGCACCATAATCCTCTTTATAGTTTTGGAAATACATAAGATACATTTATGTATTACATAAATTGTGATACATTACATGTAGGTATTCTCTGTCATATTAGTTGTACACAGAATATGGTTTATAACTGGTATTTTATAAGGATCATGTCACTATGAGAATGTATACAGAGAGTATTTTAAAGAGCAGACTGAGCAAAACAGATTCATTTGTGGTTTTATGAGAAAAGATTCAGAATGAGGTTCCATGCACATGAGCATAGTTTGGGTACATGTGCTAGGAATTATTTCTGCAGCCAGCACACGTCCCCATGTATTTCTATGGGTTCATACACATGGACACAGTCCATGTATGAACTACCTCAGTGATAAAACTCGGAGCAGGCCCTATTCTTTCCAGAGTCTTTTCTCCTGTCACAAAGGCCCCAAGTAATGGACCATGGGCCCGCTGTTTGCTTGTTAAAGTCTCATCTATTCTTTTCTTGATAAATAGATTTTTAAAATGTTTTATAAAAAATGTTTAAAATGTAAAAGAACTCATATAGTTGCAAAAGAGTATGAATTGCCCTTGAAGGGGCTATATGAAGTAAATACATACATGTAATAATAGTGGATCCCCTCCACACATCATTAGAGTGAAGTAGTTTTTCTCTATTACAAGGGTTATTCATTTCTGTGGACTGTCTATGATTACAAACCATTTCCTAGTCATAGGGGCGGTGATTGGTGGCTATTTCAATGAACTGTCAATCTTTGATTTACATTATATTTTCATAATGACAAGTTACTGTAAAGTTCTGTAAAGTTCTGCTGTCTGAAAGTCACAATATTCTTAGTTGCCCATGGCAACCAATCACAGCTCCCCTTTAAAATATTCATGAGCACTGGTAAAATGAAAGTTGAGCTGTAATTGGTTTCCATGGGCAACTAGGAATATTCTGACTTTCAAACAGCTTGATAAATTGTCCCATTGTTGATTCTTTAGTGACCATCTTCTGGTTATATGATATGAATTTTTCTGATAATTCTACTTTAACTACATTTTTTTTATTTTGCCCCTTGACCATCCTTACCTGTACCTTTTTGGTATATTGACAAATTGTTTCCTGACTAGTAGTGAGTGACTAGAAGTGAGTAGTGATGAGCCAAAATTTGTGTTCAAAGGGTAAATCCGAATATCAGGAAAAAGTTTTAGTTCAGGACTTGAACTTTGACACAAACTTTGACCCAAACATAAACTCCACTGAAGTCAATGGGGACCTGAATTCTATCACTCCAAAATGGCTGTACAATGGGGAAAGTAAGGGTCAGACAGTTGAAAAATAGTGGGAATAACATCACAGTTGCAGTTGAAAAATAACTTAAGATTTAACCCGTTAACAACTTGGCGCCTTTTAGTTTTTTCACTTCCATTTTTCACTCCCCACCTTCAAAAATATATAACTTTTTTATTTTTCCACATAAAGAGCTCTGTGATGGCGTATTTTTTGCATAATAAATTTCACTTCATAGCAACGGTATTTAATATTGCATGCCGTGTACTGGGAAGCGGGAAAAAATTTCAGTGACAGTGGTGAAAAAACGCATTTGCAACTTTTTCTTGTGGGTTTGGATTTTACAGCTTTCATTGTGTGCCACAAATGACATGTCTACTTTATTCTTTGGGTTGTTGCGATCATGGGGATAACAAATTTGTATGGGTTTTATAATGTTTTCATACGTTTACAAAAATTAAAACCTTCTTTTTTTAATTTTTCCATATTCTGGCGCCAATAACTTTTTCATACTTTGGTGTATGGAGCTGTGGGGGGTGTAATTTTTTGCAACTGTTGATGGTGTTTTCATTGGTATAATTTTTAGGACTGTGCGACCTTTTGATCACTTTTTATTGAATTTTTTATATTTTTCAAAATGGCAAAAAAGTTTTCGGACGCAATGATACCTATTGTGTTTATGATTTTTACTGTTTGCTTATATTTATATCAGTTCTAGGGAAAGAGGGGTGATTTTAATTTTTAGGGTTTTTTTATTATAATTTTTTAAAACTTTTTTTATTTTTACTTTTACTATTTTTCAGACCCCCTAGGGTACTTTAACCCCTTAAGGACGCAGGGTTTTTCGGCTCATTTCTCGCTCTCCAACTTCAAAAATCCATAACTTTTTCATTTTTACGTGTACAGACCTGTGTGAGGGCTTATTTTGTGCGTAACAAATTTTACTTTCCCGTAATGTTATTTATTTTAACATGCAAGGTACTGCGAAGCTGAAAAAAAATTCCAAATGTGGAAATTCGTTCTTGTGGGCTCAGTTTTTACGACTTTCACTCTTTGCTCCAAATAACACGCCTACTTTATTCTTTGGTTCGGTACGATCGCGGTGATACCAAATTTATATAGGTTTTATTGTGTTTTAATACATTTTTACGTTTTATTGTGTTTTAATACCGTTTTTATATTTTGATAGATCGGGCATTTTGGGACGCGGCGATACTTAATATGTTTGTGATTTTTACTGTTTATTATGTTTTATATCCGTTCTAGGGAAAGGGGGGTGATTTGAACTTTTAATATTTTATTAATTTTTTTTATTTTTTAAACTTTTTTTTTTCTTTTTTTTTCACTATTTTTTAGACCATCTAGGGTACATTAACCCTAGATGGTCAGATCGCTCCTACCATATACTGCAATCTACCGTATGCAGTATATGGCATTTTTGCAGGTCATACATTACAATGAGCCACTGGCTCATTGTAACGAACCTGCATAAGCCATGTAGCCTCGTGTCAAAAGAAGACCCGAGGCTACCATGGTAACCAATCGCTGGCCCCCGATGATGTTCGGGGGCGTGATGATCGTAAAAAAGATGGCGGCGCCCGCGCGCCGCCTTTTTTTAAACGCCGCAGGCGACTTTGCCGGCGGCGTTGAGAGGGTTAATAGTGCAAGCACCGACCGCGGTTATTAGCGGTGGGGGTTTTCTGCAAAATGCAAAAACCCCCACCTTTGTATGAAGAGGACTCAGCCCGTGAGCCCTCTTCATACATCCCTTACACCTCTGCGCCGTAGAGCTACGGCGCAGAGCGTTAAGGGGTTAACCCTGCCCAACCGTTGCTTCCAAGGATGCAATGCCCTAGGCAATATGGCCCATATAT
The DNA here is from genome assembly GCA_019512145.1 of Engystomops pustulosus. NCBI lineage: Eukaryota > Metazoa > Chordata > Amphibia > Anura > Leptodactylidae > Engystomops > Engystomops pustulosus. The sequence goes on along the minus strand of CM033647.1, from coordinate 86,831,417 downwards.
GGTGGCACTGCCCCATAGTTGCCTCCCTCTGGAATCGCGTGAAAACCCTCATCTGCTAGATAACAAAACACCTGTAACCCCACCAGTACTCCTACTAGGAGATAAAGCAGCAAAGGTTACAAAAAGAGCCCATCACTTAGTCCAATTTATAGCTTTTGCGACTAGAATTCACATGGCAGCTCTCTGGACCAACCACGCTTAAGAACAGAATCAACCTACTGATGTTGTTTGAGAGAATTTAGGCGACTAGGACAGAAACCTTCCTACTATTTGAAGGGATCTAGAACCTGTGGATTGCTTTACAAGGCTCCCCCACCCTCAAGAGAGATCTATCCCTGTCCCCATGGCCCCAACACTTCTTCATACATAGGGGCTTATTTATTAAGAGTGTGTGGATCGCATTTCCGTCCGACTGTTCATGCTTTTTGGTATTTGCTCCACTGTGACAGGGATTTAGAAGGGAATAGTGTCGCACTCGATCGGCGCTGGCACTGGCTTCATGCGACAGAAATGGGAGAGCGGCCGTCGGACGATCCGACTGATTGAGCCTGAGCGTGGGATTTAATATTAAAATTGTGTCGCATCCAATGCACTTAGATACACCGGTAGAAGATGGTTAACTCCGGCGGACCTGAGCGGGGAAGCTACACATGGAGGATATCGGGCGCACGATCTTATTGAATAGTGGCACAGTGCATTGGAGTCGGACAATGCACTTTCGGGGATCTCCAGAAGCCGGGTAAGTAAATGTCCCCTATAGTCTTGGTCTATCCATATTCTACACTATACAGTTCTTGTGATCTTGTTTCATGTATGCTTTTCTCCTTCCCCCTGTGTCCCCTTCCAGACCCTGGTTCCTCTATGTTTTATTGTTTTGAACGATACAGAACGATACATTTTCCTATGTTTTTCAAACAATAAAACCTTGTAGAAACTAATATATGAGATATATGAGATATGATCAATGAGAATGAGCAACTTTACATCGCCGGAGATATGCCACAGATTTTGATTTCTTCATTTTCAGTTTCAAGCTATAATATAAAAGCACCTTTCAGATTTTGATGCAACTGCAAACTATACTGTGACAGTAACTTTCAAATTTTCCCAGACCAGCAAACTATACTGGAACAGTGCCTTTCAGATTTTGATGCAATTGCAAACTGAGATTGTTGCTTTAAGATGATGCAATTAATGCTGATAGTACTTTATCAGCCTCAGAACTTAATGCAGTTCTTCATAGTGTCCCAGAATGATTATTTCAGATTTCCACATGTCCCATCAGCCTCCTCTCCTTATCTAAGTGCCTTGAAAAGGACAATCATTGGTATTCCTAACTGACTGACCATATGGAGAGCAACCACCTCACCCTAGCTGGCTCCTGTGTGTAATGAAATCTGGACATGTGACCCTGCTCTTATAGTTCTGAGTCACATGTCCCTTCTGGCCAATCATAGCCATGCCCACAGAGGACATGCATGTGGATGCTAAGGGACTGCAATCTGGCAATCCAGGTCTTGTGGGTATGGACCCAAATTTTATGGTCTGGGATTGCTTATCACTAGTATTGAGGAATACAATTGCCACCCTCAGATTTCATGGGAATATTCTCCATTCGGGTAATGGATCTAGACTCAGACTAAAACTGTATCAATTGATGCATAATTAATGATCTCGTTTTCAGTGCAATTTTTAATCTTAGGAGCTTTTCAAGGATGGCCATATATTAGTGAATCAGAATTCAGTGAAGTCAAAGCCTAGCAATAATGTATTATTTATCAGCCTGGTACAATAATTAAGGTTAATATTGTAAAGGATTTCATGTTTTTCCAAGCAAGTGGCTACCAAGATACACAATTCAATATTGAATCGAGTGTATATATTAGACCTCCCATACATCAGAGCTGCATCGATCAGACTGCAAGATGCGTCACTCGCATGCCCATGTAAATTTATTATGAGATTATATCCCTCACAGACCCTTTACATGGTTTTTGTTGCCCTTGAAAAGGAATTGTAAAAGGAATGTGAAGAATTTATGATTGCTGCCTTTATTGATATTTTGTGACTGAGGATAAATCAATATAGTCAGAAAGTGACTTATTGAAAGCTCACCGTAGCCCTAAATCTTATTTAAACTATATTGAGAACCTATGAGGGAAGCATGACAGACAATTCTAATCGGAGACAGAAATGTCGCCAGGGCATGGATTATCCAGACGGACAAGTTGTTTCCTTTTATGTAGTAGATATTTTATGCAGGAAATATTGACAGAAATAATAATTTGCCCATAATTGGGTTATCCTGACAATTTGGGGGTTGCTTATTTCATGTGTCGGCATATGATAATGCTGCAGCCACTCCTGTGGCCTGGATCCAATGGCTGTCTGTGCCATGTCTGTGCCATTTCTACATCAGGCCCTACCTAGCATGGAAATGTTCTGCAGAAAGCAAACTTTCACCTTTGAAAGTTTGTACACTATAGCTTGTGGGGAAGGAAAGCCCCCACCAGCTGCCAACTTTGCCCCCCCCCCTTCATGATCCACAATTTCCACAGATTGCCAGGCATTTGCAATTATCTCAGTGCTTTTATGCCAGTATAAAGACCTCATAATTAATGTCCTTTTTGTCAAGGTACTTATTTTATATTTACTGTATATCCACAAATGAAATTTGGCTTATCTTTGGAGGCCTATTGGTGTAATGCATGGACAAGACTAAATATAAAAATGTCAAACTGTTCTTTGTCTCACTCCCGTGATCACTGTAATACCCAAGAACAGAGATCCCCATGTTGTTATTGGGTTTCTTACTATTACTGATGTATTGACAAAAAGAAGACCAAGTATAAGTCTTTATCACTTTAGGATGATCATATTCAGAAAACCTTTGTAATTGCAATACACTAGACAGTGACATTTCCTATTGAAGTGGTTGACATGTAAGCATGGTCCAGTGCCACAGTACATATATAATTACGAGATACAGATACTAATGGATGCAAAGGCTTTCCTTTGCTTTTTTTTTAACTCGTTTTATTGAGAATAAACATGTCCATTCATACATACATTGTTTGGGCAAGCATTACATAAGGTACATTTCAAATGCAAGGTGGTATACATATACATAAGTGACCCATGCAATGGGTTGGGCGAAGGTGTGGATGACGGTACCTTTCGATGGACAAAAAGCGGTTAAAACAGAAACAAGAACCTTATATAGAGAAAAATTAAAAGGAACAACGTAAACAATGTTAATTGTGTACTGTGTCCATTTACCTAAGCTTAGTCATACCTTCCATCAGCAAAAGCATATGTGAGTCCTGACATATAAAAGGAGTGTTAAAATCTATCTCTCACCTTGAACAGGGTTTACATAGGGATAGGGCATCTTTCATGCAAGGAGACGACTGCTGCAGAGGACTATTGTGTTAGTGAGGATTCACACCACTTTTCCCAAATTTTGTAAAATTTGTCCGGCCTGGCCCTGTGCTTATATAAAACTCACTCAAGCGGTATCATGGCATTAACCAGCACTTTCTATTGATCAGGCTTGGGTGGTCGGGGGTCATCCAACGAAGGGCTATTGCCTTACGGGCCAAAAATGTTGTCTCTCTAACAAATATTCTTACATAATGGGGCCATATTTCTTCATCGAGGATCCTGAATAAGCAAATCTTTGGGTCCAGACTAAGGGGTTGTTCTGTAATTTCTGATAGTATGGATATGACCTCCTCCCAGAATTCCTGAATTGCAGGGCAGTCCCAGATCATATGCCAAAATCCAGTAGGCATATGTCTACATCTGGGACATCCCGGGTCGGGGAGGAGACCCATCTTGTGCAAGTAAGGTGTCAAGTAAGATTGATGAGTAATATATAATTAAATCAGCTTATTGTTAATTGAGGGTGATGCAAATTTGTGTGACTCCAGGACTTCAGCATATTCCTCCTCGCAAAGAAGGGATAAACGTTTTCCAGTCCTCCAACGCACGTTGTGGAGTAGACTGGGATTTGGCACATATTAGGTGAGAGTTTATGATGGAGATGAGACCTCCTGGGCCTTGGGAGTGGATCACTCCTATTAGCAGACTGTTGGAGGGAGACTTCGTTAGGGGGAAATTGGGTCTGTAGATCATGTCTCAGTTGTAAATACCTATAGAAGCTGTGTCTGGGTATTTATTTTCAGGGTGGTCATAGGGAGGATAGAAGTGTCGTCCCATATGTCTTTGATAGTGTGTTCCCTGTGTGCCTTCCAAAATTGGGGATCGAGTGACCCTGTCATTTTTGTTAGTTCTGGGTTTCCCCAGAGTGGGGTTTCCAGTGGTGTGTGGGTCATCTTAGTGAGTTGCTTAGCCTGTCGCCAGGCTATCCTGGCTACTATGTGTGCCTGAGTCAGTTTAGGCCCTCTCCATATGGGAGTGGTCAGAGCGTACCAGAGGTTGTCTACACCGAGGTATGATGCTAAGTGAGTCTCAGGATATTGAGGGGCATCAGCAGACAACCATGACTTGAGGAATTTTAACTGGCTGGCCAGGTAGTACAGGTAGGGGTCAGGCAAACCCATACCGGCAAGCGATTTTGGTCGTTGCAGTTTGGATAACTGAAGTTTTGATCTACCAGATCCCCAGACGAAAGGTATCATTAGGGATTCTAGGGATGTGAAGAATACTTTGGGGATAGGGTGAAAAAAATGGGCCGTTATATACAGGCATTTTGGTTGGATGACCATTTTTATGAGGTTAATCCTCCCAGCCACTGAGAGGGGCAATTTGGCCCATAAATCAAGTTTGTTCTTAAAAAGGGGTAATAAAGGAGACACATTCTTATTGTACATCACTATGGGGTCAGCAGAGAGGATAATACCCAAATATTTAAAGTTTAAAGGTTTGGTTATCGGGCATCTGAGCTTGCGGCATGTACATGATACAAGATTTATCCCAGTACATAAGAAGTCCCGAGAAGGTGCCAAAGTTATCAATAAGTTGCATGGCCCTGGGGAGTGACCTTTCAGGATTTGACATGTAGAGCAAGAGATCATTGGCATACAGTGCCAAACGATTCTCCATCTCGCCATGCCAAAATCCACTGTATACCTCAACTGAGCGGATCTGGACTGCAAGAAGCTCCATCGCCAAGGCAAATAGTAACAGGGATAGAGGGCACCCTTGTAGCGTACCCCTCTCTAACTGGAACCTATCAGAGTGTTGCCCATTTAATGCTATACTAGCAGTTGGCTTCCTATATATAATGGACACCCATTTAATGAATGATGGACCAAACCCAAATCTGCGGAGTGTACCCAATAGAAATGGCCATTCAATGGAATCGAAGGCCTTGCCCGCATCCAGCGAGGCCAAAGCCCATTCCTCGCCCCTCTACTTCCAATCTGGATGAGAATCTGAGTTCTTCTCAGGTTATCCGCTGTGCTATGTCCAGGGATGAAACCTGATTGATCTCTGTGAATGAGTGACGTGATGACCTTATTTAATCTAGTTGCTAAGACCCTAGTGAGCAGCTTGTAGTCAGCATTCAATAGTGAAATCGGTCTGTATGAGCTACAGTCCTGGGGGTCCTTATCGGGTTTCAAAATGACTACTATGTTAGCATCATAGAATGATGCTGGAAGCTCCCCGTTATCAAAAGAGGCCTGTAGGACCTGCAATAGTGCGGGCAACAGTTCCTCCTGATATTTAACATAGGTTTCAAGGGGCAGGCCATCTGGGCCAGATGCTTTGCCCTTAGCAAAGTTACCCAACGCTTCCTCGAGCTCCTCCAATGTTATGGGTGCTTCCAGTGATTCCCACTGTGTTGCCTTTAGGGTAGGGCATGCAATAGTCTCTAGATAGGTGTAAATCTGCGAATTGGAAGCAGTGGAGCGAGATGCGTATAAGGTTTTATAAAAATCTGTGAATGATTGCAATATTTGGTCATTGGAGGTGACCGTCTGTCCATCCCCATACCTAATTCTAATAATTGTGGGAGAAGCAGAATTTCTATGTATTAGGTGAGCCAAAAGGCTACTCGATTGGTTGCCCTGTTTAAAGTAAAGCTGCTTCATGAAAAACATGCGGCGTTTGCCCTTTTCATGTATGCAATGCATATATTGTTTACCCATTCTCGCCAAGCTTGCCTGTTCTCAGGAGTGGGGTCAGCTATGAATGCAGCCTCTAGACTAGAGCAGGAACTGGCTAGATATTCTTCCTCTTTGGAAGATTCCTTTTTAATGTTGTGTGGATTGAATACAGCCCCTTAGGTGAGATTTTAGGGCATCCCAAAAGAATGAGTGGTTATCAAAGGGAAGATTTGAAGATATAAACTCCACCAACAGGCCTGGTGTCCTATCTAATTCTGTAAGCAAAGTGAGCCAAAAGGGGTGAATTTTGCGGGGGCTTCTGTGAGATGAGGGTTTGGTGATGTTAAAGATCGCAAGAATTGCTGAGTGGTCCCATGGTTCCCTAGGAAGATGCTCAATAGAGACTAGGTTAAGGCTGGCATGGTCATTTCCACACATATAGTCAATACGAGAGAGGGTGCCACGACCCGCCGCATGGCAGTTAAATTCTTGGGTGCTCAGGTGCCTAAGGTGCCATACCATCATGCCATCCTATTTTCTGTAGGAAGGTGGCTAGCGGGGTCTGCCTGTCCTGCCTGCTATCAGAGGGGGGGGGGGGGATCTGTCATGTATAGGGTCAACCATGGAGTTAAAATCAACCATGCATAGTATGGTGGCTCTGGGGTAACGAGTGGCAAATTGGGCCGCCTCATATAGACAGGTGAGGGTACCTGGGGGGGGGGGGGATTTATAGGCATAGGATTACATACGGTTGACAATCAATGTTGGCGTGCAGGAAAATATATCTCCCTTCAGGATCGGCTGTGTGATTTACCAATTCCCATCTCACACTTCTATGTATCAGTATTGAGACCCCACGTGAATGTGTGGATTGCATTGCGCGTGCAGACCACTGCCCCCAGGGTTTTTGCATCCAGGAAACATTGTGAGGTACTAGGTGAGTTTCTACGAGGCATGTAATGGAGGGGTTGTGCACGCGTATCTTAGAGAAGACAACATTGCATTTATGGGGACTATTGATTCCCCTAACGTTCCACGTAATAGCTTTAAGAGGCATACCGTTACTAAGGCTAAACTGACTTCAGCACTAACTAGCTTAAAACAATACTTTAACTAGAACAGAGTTAGCCCGTGCAATCGCGGGTGCTTTTGTAAATTTGCAAAGGTTTGCCGGGAACCCTGTGAGCTCTCTCCACAGAATATGCTTTAGAGAGGGTTGCTGCAGGCAATGTGTCACAGAACCACTTTTCAATAAAGGCTACTGGGTCGTTACCCTTGGCTCTTTCCGGTATACGAATATTATTACGGCATAGCCGGTTTTACAGATCGTCTGATTTCTGGGCCCACATATTAGCTGCCCGTTCCAGGGATCACAGCCAGTTGGGTAGAGGGGCGAGAGTGTCCTCAACTTCAGAGATACGTGTCTTAGTCTCCTTCACTCTCTCCCACAGCTGGTGGAAATCGTGCCTCAGTAGGCCTACATTGACCCGGATCTCTTCGATTTTCATTGTGAGAGATGTAGTGGAGGCCTGTATAGCCGCAAGCAACTGGGAAGTTACCTCCTTTAGTGTCGGCTCTGTATCCTGTGGCGGCAAGGCGTTCTCAGGGCCCGGCTCCATTTTGTGAGCCCTGCCACACAAATTCTCTCAGCTTGGCTGTGGCTCCTGACGCTCTGGTTTTTCTCATGATGGTCGATTTCCGATGTGGTCGTCGTCTCGGTTCATAACCCGTTAAGGTGACCATATAATTTCAGCAGGATGGGTTGCTGGTTGTCAGGCGGGAGTGGAGCTCAAGCTACATGCGACTGCTCTATTCGGTTGCTGGCCACGCCCCCCGCTTTCCTTTGCTTTAAAGGTATTCATTTGCTGAATGTGCTATGTTATTAACTATGAAAGTTGTACTAGTAGTTCCATTGGTTGTCGTCTACCACCCAAACCTCTGGGACCATATATACACAACCTGAAATATGCACATCAAAGTAAATGGCTGCCGTCAAGTCTAAAGTGGGCTCCTTAAAGGGGTTGTCCAATTTCAGCAAATAATTGATAAGGAGGGTTATACAATTTTCCAATATACTTTTGTATCAATTCCATCTTTGCTTGCAGTTATTCTATAGGAAGCTTCTATGTTAACTTCCAGTGGATAGAAACCCATCCATGGTTACACAGGTGTACAGCTCGTTAGTATCATAGAGAGTAATCAGAGCTGTGTGATATAACGAGCCGTGCACCTGTGTGACCATGGTCAGATTTCCATCCACTGGAAGTAAACATAGAAGCTTTCTATAGAAGAACAGAAATCAGAGATCGAGAACATAGTGAGGAATTGATACAAAAAGTATATTGGAAAATTGTATAACTTTTCCTTACACAAACCATATAAATTATTTGCTGAAAGTGGACAACCCCTTTAACATGCTTTGGTTTCCCTCCTACTTACATATAAGCAGCCTCTAGGACTGTCATCTACATTGTTATGACTACTCCTTTAAATGATTGACCATTGCAGACATCTTCTCCCAGTTACGGAAAAAAACAGTTTTTGCCTCTGTGTGTGATTTATAACAAATTAATATAACCTAGATTTATTCTAAGCTTAATAAACAGTGTTCTGTTCCCACCATGCTCTGATTTTCTCGATCTCCCCTGTGATCTCTCGTCTCAGCACAGGAAATAGCATGTAATTAAACTGTAGGCAAAAACAAAGGCGTTCATCACAGGTTGGCGCTGTTAACCTTCTGCGCCCGTGCCTGCTCTCTACCCTATGAATCACCCCCATAGGGGCCTCTGGCTGCCAGGGGTAAGAATTGAGGTCTCTGCTCAGAAAATAGACACAAGCATCCATATTAAACAACTATTCATTTCCTGCACACCGGCATTAATTGTCTGCACATCACTCCTGTAGGCAGACATGTCTATTGTTTGCCGAGTGACATATGGTAATGTGGCTATTGGGGATGACAGTCTCTATGGAGCAGATTTGTTTACATTAAGAGGTCATTATAAGTCAACTATTTAATTCTCCCTCATGAAATCAATTGTACCCAAGTCAAATTTCCTTATAATTTTCTAAATCCTGTCAGGGAGTTTTTTTCATGTGTATAAAACCTTTATATAGCCAGATGTGACTCTAAAGAGCAGACCAGGTTTCACTGTAGAAATGCTAAAGAAAATTGGTCAAGTTCTTTTTATTTTAAAAAATATTCTGTAAGTTTAAGCAAACGTGCCACCAACTTCCAATACAACAAACAGCACCCTCAGTTAGGGTCCTTAATAGCATTCCTGCTTTAATGTTAAATCGTGTCCATTTACCTATGAAAAAAATTGCATCAAAGTCATAGGCATAATAGCTGAAAGAGCGAGTTAGGTTTGGTGCTCTAGAACAACAAGCTACAACCATTGTTTGTAATGAGAATCTCCTCTTTCAGAACACATCAGGATAGTTGATCTGTGTGCCACAGAATTGCTGACTACGCACAATCTAAAAGAGATTCTCATCTTTTGCAGGCTCTCAATGCGCTTCTAAAATCTAGGGAAATCTGTCAGCCACCTAGTGAATGAATGAAGCAGCTGCATATGTACATAGCCCAGTCTGTTGGCATCACCTAGAAACTTTGAAATGAGATATAAAACGTCATGGTGGTGGAGAGATCAGGCCTGATCAAGTCAATCTCTCCCCACCTCAGAATACCATTTGCGATGTAATTGACAGTTCTGCTTCCATAGGCATCACTAGCCAACTTTCTGGGAGCCTGTTGCAAATCACAGCACACAGCAGAGATGCCTGTCAGGCTCAGAGGTAGTGGATCCTCTGAACCACTGCGTACGATGAAACAAGCTGACACCTGGGACCGAAGTCTACCCGGTGCTACCCGGTTTTCACCAGAGCCTGCCGCAAAGCGGGTTGGACTTTCTGCGGCTTGGTACCACCAGGTCGTTCCGCAGGCGCCACTTGTCTGCAGTGGCAGCCAAGGTCGAGGTACAGGAACGGCAGGCAATCTCATAGTCGGAGACAGGCAGGAGGTCAAGATGGGCGGCACAGGGTTAGAGTCGGGGACGTAGCAATAGGTCAGGGCAGGCAGCAGAGGAGCGTAGTCAGGAACGGAATAGGGATCACAACCGGAAATCTCAAAAACAGCACAAGGCATCAGACACAGCTTTCTCTAAGGCACGAGGCACAAATATCAGGTGTGCAGGAAGAGGCAGCTCTTGCCTCTTTGACTTTCTGGAAGATGCCACCATGCTGGGCCATGAGAGAAACTTGAAAGGTGTTAATCTGCTTCATAACATATCGGTAGTGGTTTTAAAGGGTCATTTCTGCTGACAGTTTCCTTTTAAGGGGTTTCCAAGAAACCCCTATTTCCTCCAGTGATAGCCCTTAGGACTGCCAAAGCAACATACCTTATTTTTAAAACTGTCCTGAGACAGACAAAGGGCCTTATTGGTCAGGCCTAAAACTTAACTTTTATGGTGATAATGTAAAACATGACGTATTTAACGATCACACTGTTTACTTCCTTATCATTCATAAATGAGTATCAAGGAGGAGAGTATCTACTCAGCGTATTGTCTTAAATGATGGATCTCTGCAGCAACCCTACTAATTAGCAGCCACAGCCATGGTACTCTAAAAACCGTTTGGTGCGGTTTTTAGAGTATCATGGCTATGGCTGCTAATTAATACGGTCGCTGCAGAGATCCATCATTTAGGACAATACGCCAAGTAGATACTAAAAGAAAGTTAAGTTTTAGGCCTGACCAATAAGGCTCTTTATCTGTCCCAAGAAACCCCTTGCACAGTATTCTACAAAAGATGGCTCATCTATTTACAGTAGTGTCATAAGGAATCAAGTGTTTAGGGATAAAACAATGTTCTATGCAGGACCATCCTCTGATTAGCAAGTTACTCCCTATCTTGTGGATAAGCGATAGCTCGCTTTGACTAGAACACCTCTTTAAGATCATGTAAAGCATGGTTTACAAACACAAGGCCAGCAAGCTAACTCTGGCCTTTTGTTATCTGGACCAGCTCTTGTGTCTCTCGAGGAGTACATAGGGGAACTCTGAAGTAATATGACGGATGCTGATGCTGCTTCGTAAAAGAGCAAGGAAAAATGAGTACAGAACATTGAAACAGGGGAGGGACAAGGGCTACAGGGCAGCAGTGTGGAGTCTCTGGCTAGTGGGGGCACTGGGGCTACTGGGACAGATGGTGGCTCTGGCTACTAGGAGCACTGTGGTTATTGGGGGGCAATGTGGTGGCACTGGCTACTGGGGACACTGTGGCTGCTGGGGTACAGTGGCCACTGGGAAGGAGTGTGGATGCACTTTGACTGTGGGGGGCAGTGTGGCTTCTGGGGGGCACTGCATCTACTGAGGGGCGCTATGGCTCCTGGGAGGCAGTGGGGGGGCTTTGGCTAGGGGGGTAACTGTGGCTGCTAGGAGTGGCACTATGGATTCTGAAGCAGCAACTGTGGCTTCTGGGGGGTCATTTTGGCTGTGGGTGGGGGCACTGGGGGCAACGTGGCTACTGAGTTGGCAAGGCTGCTTGGGGGTACTGGGGGCACTGTGGCTGCATTTGGGGCACTGGGAACACTGTGACTGCTGGGGGACACTGTGGCTGCTGCAGCAGCTCTGGAGGCACTGTGGCTTCTAGAGGGTAATCTTGGCTGCTGGGGGGCACTGGGGGCACCATGGCCGCTGAGGGGGAACTGTGCCTGCTGATTGTAATGATAATTCTGTATACTAAACTGCTCGAGTAGATACATTTATAAAATGATGGACCACAAGGCTGATGTGGCCCCCGGTGAAAATGAGATGGACACTCCCCTATAGTAAAGAGAATTTCTAAAAAGGATGGTCACCTTATCAATATGCATATCACAACAGTTTTTCATTTAACTCTTTTGGACTGTAATCTTGGAAACACCCAAGTAATCACCAATAGAAATAATCCAATTCCCACATATGGTACAAATAAGTGTTTGACATTAAAAGTCAACATGGAGATAGCAGTATTAGCTCTGGGGCTTATGTTGTCAAATATATCCGTAACCTATTATTCCTCATCAGGCTCAACAGCATTTTTGTCACTTCTTGATAGGATCCACATGAGCTGAAGAAAGGTTTTGCTCTTTGCAGAGTGACATCCTGGATAATGAGATTGGGCCAGTGCATAAACCGCAGGAGGCTGGAGAACCCATTTCAATGATGTATTCGGCAGACTTCGGAATGGAAACACTTGCCAATATTCTATGTGAGGCAAGTACTGTGTGTCAATACCAATAACAATCAGAAGGTCACAGGCCCAGTAAAATAATTCCATCATTTTACTTGTCAGATGGTGTCAAGAGAACAAGGGTCTTGATGTAAAACATCACCTTTGGGTCACTGACTTCATAATGTATTGGATGATATAGGGCAATTCATAATAAGATCCAACAGCAGAAAATATATTTGAATCATTTGAGCCTGGATAATAAGAAAGATACTGGTTAGTCGTGGAGTACAATTCTACAATGTAAAATAAAGCTAACCATCTTGTTTTATCTAAAGGACCATCTTCTATGCATGAGTCAGAAATGTATGTGATCATTAAAAATATAGTATGTGTTTACATGAGCCAGATGGTGACCAACAAAGCCAACACTACAGCAACCTGATGGGTTATCAGAAATTCCAGATTAACATACGGTAGATAATAATAATAATCTTTATTTATATAGAGCCATCTTATTCTGTAACGCTTCCCAAATCTTAGGGAACATACTTTATACAAATAAAATAATACATTACAGAGTACAAACAGTCATATGGAACAACAGGAGTGAGGGCCCTGGTAGCAAGAGCTTACAGTCTATGAGTAGGGGGGGGAACAAGAACTTGTATAATGGTCCAGCCATTCTTTATAAGGGAAAATAATAAAATAATTTAATAAATAAAATGCTGCTTCCAGAACCAGTCATCAGCTGCCTTCTTATATACAGATTTAAGGTGAACGTGACCACAGAGAAGCCTGGTGAAAACACTTTAACCCCTGAACGACCTGGGCCTTTTTTGTTTTTTTCATTTCCATTTTTTCACTCCCCACCTTCAGCTATAACTTTTTTATTTTTACATGTAAAGTGCTCTGTGACAGCTTGTTTTCTGAATAACAAATTGAACTTCAAAGTGAATATTCCATGCCGTCAACTGGGAAGCGGTTGTACCGCTTTCTAGTGGGCTTGGATTTTACTGTGCGCCCCAAATTACATGTCTACTTTATTCTTTGGGTCGGTAGAATCAAATTTGTATAGGTTTTATAATGTTTTCATACATTTAGAAATGTGACATATGCAGCACCTGTACTGTGTTCTCCTATATTTGCCTTCAACACATCGGGTGACACCGTATCTTTTTTTTCACTCATATCGATTATATGTTATTCGGTTGGTTACCCTCAGCGGTTTAATTGAATTTGTTTGCGGCCATGACAGCATGGATGACTATTTCTGAAATGGAACATTCATATGTATGTGTGTATGTCTACCTTTAATATTTTTTGACATTAAAATTTAAGTTTTAGTGATTACACTACTCCCATCTTTGTGCTGGTTTCTCTTTTAAAACAAAATGGAAATAAATTTTACTGTTTTGATCCTGCATCACTTCATTTATCTCATAGGATGTTTATTACTATACTTTAACAGACTCGATTTGTACTTCTCCCTCTTATTTCTAAAATATAAATGACCTATGTTGGATACTGCACTTCCCAGGTTTCAGCACCATGGAGGGTGATCCACTATGGCACATTGCACACACAGCAGGGGCTTACAAGGTAAAAATCTGCAGGCAAAGAGAGTCGAGGTGTCAATTATTATACTGTATATATGGACTAATGGCGGCCTCTGTATCCTAGGCCTATTCACTGCACAATTGACATGGGGCACAGATAGCTGACATGCAATGCTGAATATATTTTGCAATGAAGCTTACTTCTCTGCAATATGAAATATAACATAAGAAAAAAAAAACGCTTCGCAGATTTGAAGTAATTAAGCAATGTTTTCTCAATATTTCCTCTCTCTGCTTGAAAGTCGATGCCAGCATTTCAATAAAATTAAAGCCTGTGTAACTTCAAGGATGATTTGCCATACACAGAAAGTTGCCTGCTGCAGTCAATTTGAAGTATTAAAATTTGATAACTCTTTAATCACTTTATTTAATGAGATAGAAACAGCAGGAGAAGGGGAAATTCATCATGTCAGTTCGAGTACCTGGCTGTCTTCCTGCTGTGAATATTTAACATGACACCAATTCCTGAGCCCTCCTTTAGCCGCTGCTGTTGGATGAGCTAATTCTTTATGTCTACGAGGATGTTTGATTTCCCTCCAGAATCCACGTCAGGTTGTATCCTAGATCAAAAAGTCCCTCCAATCCTATAAGGGAAAAATGATCAGAGGCACTGAGACTAAACTGTGTGCTTATGCATCAAAGTGATTGTAAGGGCTCATTCACATGATCGTTATGGGGGCCGTGATCTGGTCATATGATTTGGTCGCATGACCAGACCTCCGCCCCCATAAATCCTATTGCTTCCTGTGACTGTGCAGTGAGGATTTGTCCTATATTTGGGCAGATTGCCTATCGAGGGAGGAGTGCTGAAGAGCTCTCTAAGTGATTCAGCAATACTGATACTTACTTTTGTGCTGTCTGCAAAGTCTCCATGGATTTATGTTTACAGTTATGACTCATCCTGCTCTCCTCCCCTCTCCGTGTTTATCAGTGAGGGCGAACTGTGAGAAAGAGGCACCATGGGAAGTTGTGTATATGTACAAAGAGTAGCATGGTGAGAACAGTGGAAGACAGTAGCTATCAAAGGAGGTAACAGACACAGGTAAATATACTTTCAGAGACATGTCTAATGGAACAGATTTATTGAAATGTGTCTGTCCCCTTTACATGTCCTGGGGCAGTGCGGAGTGGATTCTTCAGCTAGAAATCCTATTCAGACTCTTATATGGACCAGTTGTACTTCTTGGGGCAGATTTATCAAGTGTCTGAAAGTCAGAATATTTCTAGTTGTCCATGGCAACCAATCACAGCTCAGCTTTCATTTTACCAGTGCTCATGAATATTTTAAAGGGGAGCTGTGATTGGTTGCCATGGGCAACTAGAAATATTCTGACTTTCAGACACTTGATAAATCTGCCCCATTTTTTTTTTATAAATTAAACAACAACAACCTGCAATAATATAGGTATCAGAGTGAAAATGAGAGTTTCTTATCAAAGGTCAAGGGGCACCTTGACATGCATGTAAACCACATTTTTGCTTAAATATATTTAAAGTAACATGGTCAGCATACCAGAAAGTAAAAAAGGAAGGTGAATGGAAAGGCTTCTCTTGACAAGGTTACCTTCTGTTATGGTTCCATTATTTACAGGAGAAAAAAAGAAGTGGGCTGATGCCCTATTTGATAATGAAAAGGGCATTGGAACCTGCTAAACTCTGGTGTGAACGTGGTGATTATCCCAGCTAAAGAATACAAATAATTAAAGGGCCCTTGGGTTTTATCCCCATCAGTCACAGCCCTCATTGATCTTTACACCATGGGGCCTGTGTAAGGCCTAACCAGGGCCAGCGTTAGGAGGGAATAAACTGGGCACAAATTTAGAATCATATAAAAGAGGAGAGTTTCTAGGTGGCACAGATTTTTAGCCATCAGGCTGCAGGATGAATTTGGATGATATGTGCCTTCACCTCACAGAAATTTAAATATTGC
This sequence comes from Engystomops pustulosus, assembly GCA_019512145.1. NCBI lineage: Eukaryota > Metazoa > Chordata > Amphibia > Anura > Leptodactylidae > Engystomops > Engystomops pustulosus. Next base: position 86,815,578 of record CM033647.1, on the reverse strand, counting down.
CTTTATATGTTATACATTTTGATAAGGGATAATATCAACTAATGTTAATGTTTTTTAAGGGGTTCTCCCACGAACGAAAATTTGGCCTTACTGATCAATGGGGGTCTCAGTAATGAAACCCCCCACAGATCATGAAAACAAGTGGTCTGATGGGGTCCCACGTGCCTCCGGCAGACCCCTCTTCGCTCTAATGGACTAATGGAGCAGGCGGCCGTGCATATCCGTTCTGCTCCATTAATCTTTATGGAGCCGACAGAAATTGGCGAGCACTGTGCTCACCGATCTCCGTCAGAGATTAATGGACCAGAATTAATGCTCCATTCGTCTGACGGGAGTGAAAAGGGGTCCAACGGAAATAGGTGGGACCCCAACGGACCCTCATTCTCGTGATCTGTGGGGGTCTCATCACTAAGACCTCTGCTGATCAGCAAGTTAGGCCCTATCCCGCGGAGGGTAAACCCCTTTAGCCCTTTCCTTTCCAGAACAATCTAAGAACACCCTTGCTCTCTGATTGCCTTTTATTTCATGGTTGTTGTTTTTTCAGCAAAAATTGGCCAATATGATGAACATTCGATCCTCTTCGCTTAATGTGGCTACATATTACCACTGCAACCCAGAACATGTACATAAAGTTATATGTGACACCAAAAACACAGATGGAATAAAACTATTATTTCACACCATCATACATTATTTATACCTATGTTATGACGTTCTTACTCAAATCCTTACAAACTGCTGGGGTTCTGTTATTGCACAGCCTATACAATGACGCACATCAAAAACTGACTTTTGTTATCTCATTAGCTCGGTTTATGGATATATTGTTATGGGTTACCGTAGTGTTAGAAGGCCTACATTTATACACTCACCGGCCACTTTATTAGGTACACCTGTCCAACTGCTCGTTAACACTTAATTTCTAATCAGCCAATCACATGGCGGCAATTCAGTGCATTTAGGCATGTAGACATGGTCAAGACAATCTCCTGCAGTTCAAACCGAGCATCAGTATGGGGAAGAAAGGTGATTTGAGTGCCTTTGAACGTGGCATGGTTGTTGGTGCCAGAAGGGCTGGTCTGAGTATTTCAGAAACTGCTGATCTACTGGGATTTTCACGCACAACCATCTCTAGGGTTTACAGAGAATGGTCCGAAAAAGAAAAAACATCCAGTGAGCGGCAATTCTTTGGCCGGAAATGCCTTGTTGATGCCAGAGGTCAGAGGAGAATGGGCAGACTGGTTCGAGCTGATAGAAAGGCAACAGTGACTCAAATCGCCACCCGTTACAACCAAGATAGGCAGAAGAACATCTCTGAACGCACAGTACGTCGAACTTTGAGGCAGATGGGCTACAGCAGCAGAAGACCACACCGGGTGCCACTCCTTTCAGCTAAGAACAGGAAACTGAGGCTACAATTTGCACAAGCTCATCGAAATTGGACAGTAGAAGATTGGAAAAACGTTGCCTGGTCTAACGAGTCTCGATTTCTCCTGCGACATTCGGATGGTAGGGTCAGAATTTGGTGTCAACAACATGAAAGCATCGATCCATCCTGCCTTGTATCAACGGTTCAGGCTGGTGGTGGTGGTGTCATGGTGTGGGGAATATTTTCTTGGCACTCTTTGGGCCCCTTGGTACCAATTGAGCATCGTTGCAATGCCACAGCCTACCTGAGTATTGTTGCTGACCATGTCCATCCCTTTATAACCACAATGTACCCAACATCTGATGGCTACTTTCAGCAGGATAATGCGCCATGTCATAAAGCTGGAATCATCTCAGACTGGTGTCTTGAACATAACAATGAGTTCACTGTACTCAAATGGCCTCCACAGTCACCAGATCTCAATCCAATTCGATCATCATGGATGTGCAACTGACAAATCTGCGGCAACTGTGTGATGCCATCATGTCAATATGGACCAAAATCTCTGAGGAATGCTTCCAGCACCTTGTTGAGTCTATGCCACGAAGAATTGAGGCAGTTCTGAAGGCAAAAGGGGGTCCAAGGCGCAGTACAATTTTCTGCAAAAGATGTTTGGCTTTCCCTGTGGATTTACGTTCCCTTTGTTGCATATTTTGATGAATATACACATGTGTGGTATGCATGAATTCCTCACATCTTACTGTTTTATAGTATTATGGATTTGTACATATTATTGCAGAAATTTGGAATTTTAATGCATTTTATTACTGTTTGCTGCAAAGTTGCATGAAGGTGGTAGTGTGTATATATTCAAAAGTTATTCTTATTTACATGGTGATTTCTGGGAAACAAATGACCTTGACAGAATTGGGAGCTTTTTTATATTGTGGGTTATATATTTTTAAACACATTTGTGGATAGCTACCAGACATGGCATGCTTTTTGTTTTAGCATTTTTGAGAGTGTAAATTCTTCATGTTGTGTATTGAGGTACATATAAATCTGCTCACTTTTTAAATCCTATTTGTGCCGCTTTGATGTCAATTTTTTGTAAAAAACATATGTTTGCATGGCACTTTTTGTTTAATAATTTGTGTTTGTCACAAAGCTACATAAGGGTGGCACAGGTTGTCAACTAATTATCAAGGCAAAAGTAATCACCTGGTTTTCTGCTTTCAAAAAATATGTAGGGTTTAGTGGTGCCTTTACTTTTTAATCTGTTTTTTTTTTGCAGCTTGTGACTGTCTTAACATTTCTAGCTGAAAAGCAGATATTTAGTTATTTACTTTTTACTGATACTATGATGATTTATTCATGAGAATATATTACTATGAGGTATATGTGAACTCTACATGTCCATCTAGTACATTTAGGAGATGTGAAAGTAAATATTTTCTGTCTGGAGCACATTTGTTACCATCAGACTCAAATTTTACGTAGTATTTTTACAAGATGTTACAGTTTAAATCAAAATTACATGAAGGCGCCTATGTCTATAAACTCTATAATGCAATTTTGATAATAGGGCAAGAAAATAAATGGTTTATTGGGGTTAACTATAATTCTTTTTGCCTTAATTTCGGTATTATTTGTAAACATCAAAATTGTAAAAATTGCTCTGGCCAACAACGTGACAAAGTTTCCAGAAATACCTGTGAAAGGGTTAATACACCTTGGTTGCATGGTTGAAGATTCTTAACATCTATCTGTCTAGTTATCTATCTTCTATAATCTGTCTATCTATTTACCTACTGTATATATCTCCTATCTATTATCTAGCCCAGTGATGGCTAACCATTAAGAGCTGGAGTGCCCAAACTTCAACTTAAAGCAACTTATTTTTTGCAAAGTGCCAGCACAGCAATTTAAGCAGTAATTTTTTTCTCCTTTTTCTTTGACAATTTTCAATCGTTCAGCCTCCTAAGGACACCAACGCAGTTGAAAGGAGGAGGGCAAATTTGTCTATCATTGTAGGAAGATTCTCCAGGAAGATTCTTTGAGTCCTGTCTGGTGAACTTCATTCTGGGGTGATGGCCTGGGTGCCCACACAGAGGGCTCCGAGTGCCGCCTCTGGCACCAGTGCCATAGGTTCGCCACCACTGATCTAGCCAAATATCAATTAATCAGTTAATCAGTCAATCTTCTATCTCTCTTTTAAAGGAGTTATCTCTCATATCTATCTACTGGATATATTATCTATGTTATAGTTCTGAATCTAGAAATCAATATAATCTTTCATATTTATCTTCTATCATCAATCTTCCTATCATCTGTATATCTCCTGTACAATTCTCCTAAAGCCCCATATTACACACTGTATTACCATATTACTCCATGTAAAATACAAAGTGTTATTATTGTGCAGGGATAAAGGAGACTCTTACTGACTGTGACTGTTCATGAAATAGTTTTACTTTGGGGCCCCATTTTTAGTTTTGACTAAAATTGGCCTTACGAATGCCCTTTGACAGAAATTGGTCAAATTGGTAAAAAATAGTTTTCCTTTTTTTACAGGGTTCATTTTATTTTTGGTGTTTAAATGGAACACGTGAATAATTTATTAGCAGTATGACCTTAACAGTGCTGCAATTTTCAGTGAAGTGAAAGGTCTGCAGATCACCCCTACTTTCATCATAGAAGACATTTAAATGTTCAGTCAAATTGCATTGATCTCTTACCGGTTGATCAGAACAGAAAATGTTTCCTTTGTGTCTATGGCCAAGTTTAGATTAAAAGAGTGTGATTGTATCACTTTAGCCCAGCTCCAGACTACTAATCATGTGCTCATAGAGCTGACACCATCGAGACAGTGGCAGGAGTTTGCCATCTATTCTTCCCCCAGAACATCAGCATGGGCCCTTGCTATCCCACAGTACTGCAATTACACTACATCATCACCGGTAACATATGCTCTGCTTGAAGAGTGTACATTAGAGTTTCTAAATCAGAAGGCGCAGGAAGGAGTCGAGCTTCCAAATAATCCCCTTTCTGCAATGGTTAGAAAGATCTATGTGTATTAGAAGTAGCTTTTCTGCCAGATTAATTCATTAGATTTTACCCTGAAGCTTGCTCCTACTGTGGATTTTGCATGAAATCAGCTAGGAGTCGAAATCAAATGCACAGACATCTGGCGACGAAAATTGAATACAAAATATTGGACATTAGCAAAGCCTTCAACAGCGACTATTGACACATTAGAAAGCTGAGAGAGAAGATATCAGATCATACAGAGAGACGAATATCTGCTACTGCAGGCATGTGTCTGATCTTCACGGCAATAACAGGATCAGACGTCTTTACAAATACAGATTAGAAAGACAAGTCAAATATGACTTTTCCTCTTCAGTGTGTAACAAGTGTATTGAATATCATTAATATTAACCAGACTGTCTCTTTCATATATGTAGTATGGCAAACAGACTACTAGTAGCTCAAAGGTTACTATTAGGGCTAAGCGATATGTGTCATAGGAACCCATTATTGAGACCCTAAAGCATGGAGTGAATCAACAACTTAGACAACTGAAAAATACACATTTCGGACTACCAGGCATGACTTATGCAATGGAAGAGTTATGGGGTAAACGGGGCAAAAACAAAACAACACCAATACAGAGCAAATATAAAATTAACCTCCGCCTGTACATTCTCCTGTTATCGCTACAGATGATAGAATAAAATAAGCATACCGCACTGCAGTGTCTTTTTCCAATAGTACTGGGACTAGTACTAGTACTGGGACTCCCCTATTGGAAAAAGACACTGCAGTGCGGTATGCTTATTTTATTCTATCATCTGTAGCGATAACAGGAGAACGTAGAGGCGGAGGTTAATTTTATATTTGCTCTGTTGGAAACGAAGGGGTCAGCTTTGGATCTTTTCTGACTTTTTCCTCCTTGCGCCGTTCTTTTCCTGTCAACCATTACTTGCAGGTAGAGGATATCATATTGTTTATTTTATATTGTATTTTAATAACACCAATACACCACCAATCTTCCCTAGTGGACAAAAGTTGAAAGCATCCAAGCCACATGAATTACAGGGTTTCTTGTGGTTTATTTTATGCTGTGTTCTATATTTTTCTTGCTTCTTTATTCTGTTTCGAGTGTAGTTTGGGGTATAGGTGCTATAGGTTGGGAGGGGGATGATGGTGGGTTTCTGGAAAATTAACTGAACTTGGACACTGGTCTGGACTACTTAACGCAAACTTTGGACATTGGACCAGTGTTTGAGTGGGAGAATAAGATTTAGTTTAGCTTGAATTACTTTTAAGAAGGCAAATTTCCCAAAATTCAGGGCTGCATTACATGACTGAGACTGAGCTTTCTCATCATCTGTAAAGTAAACCAGCACATCCTTCTCACATGTGTTTGTTCATTATGGATGGGAGTCAAAATCCCCAATTTTTTTTTCTCTGTTGCTGTGATATACCCTAATATAAACAAAGCAGGTTTTAATCTTTTTACAATGTACATATACTGCATACTCTTATTAACCCTGTGTATACAGAGCTCACAGGTTGAGCCATCCTCATAGCGGGAAGGTGTCTGCTGCATTAAATCTATTAAAGTGGTATTCTCACAAAGAATACCGCTTCTCTCCACCCCTTCACCAGGTAGAGGGCGAATCCTGCACAGGCCAGGTAGTATCTCCTTTGTGCGGCCAGCTGTGATAAAAATATGTTACTACACAATTGGGGGATTTGCAGAAAGATGACTGACTTCCCAAATGGGTTGGGGTCAGGTTCATTTACAGAATTTCAAAAGTTGATTGAAGAAGGAAAGAGGCCATGGATAAGAAATATAAGAACATTACAACAGTCATGGTGCCTGGATCTATGAGTTAATGCCCCTGGTATATCATGCTTCATTTTGATGGTAGATTTCCTTTAAAGGGGTATTCCAGGAATCAACATAATTCATATACAAATGGGTCATTAAAATATAAGCTAATATGTAATTAGTTTTAAAATGTTTCTCCCTTTAGCAGGAAAATGCAGATGACATATACTGTAATGAAGAATTAAAAAGCTGCTGGCCCATTAATCAGTCCGTTGATTTTCTCAGCCGACACAGGACAGAAGATGGCCGCCGGTCACATGTCCACATCACATGTCCTGTACCCGCCTGGGCAGGTCATGTGATCACCACTATGTTTGGCTGCAGTTTGTTGGTTGCCAGTGTTGTGGTGAGACATCATTTCATTGAGGTAATGTGCAGTGATGGCAGTTACATACATCATTACTATGTGTAACATCATAACTGGGTGCAGATCATAAAAGGTAGGAGGAGTTACTGAGAACTAAAGGATCCTGGGACTTGTAGTTTCCAGTGGCAGCCATTTTCATGATAACTCCGCCTACTTTAGAAAGCTCATAACATTTTGTGAATCATAAAATCAAACTTTTTAAGCTCCATTTGGCTTTTTAAGCTCCATTTTGTTATATTCATTTACTTATAGCATTATGGGTTTTTGTGTCAGACGTTCATATGTGTTTGTAACTAGGAGTCGTATGTAAGTCGAGTGTTCTTACGTCTGTATACTTGTTTCCTTATGTCCCCCCATAGATTTATATTGTATAGGACTATATTTATATGATAGATGTAATTACATGTGATTGCCATTATGTAACATTATGCTCCCATTGGGCAGTCCATGTGTACAAAGCTTTCATTAAGTAATTCAGCAAATATATTTACATGGCATTGTCCAATTTAATTAACTCTTGTAAATCATGCCTGTGGAGCAGACTAGCAGGCTGAAGATGCCAGGGCGTGTACAGAACTCAGTGCCCAGGAATTATACCATGGCCATTACTATACTGTATGACATAATTAGACACATTTACCTTCCTCTCGAGTTCATATATTGGAGCCATAAAGTCAGATCAGGACAGCTGATGTGGAAATATGCCCTTTTAATACATTTTTATTTTATTTCACTAAATCTCTTAATTATGGGCTGGAATGCTGGGAAAAAAATACTTTTTTTTATCAGACATTTATATTCATGGAATACCCCTTTAACATACAGTGAAATCTGTTTAAAATATCCTTCTTCCAAAAGATTCACTGTAGCAAATTTCTGTTTCATAATATACTAGGCCTACTGGACATATATGTTTTTAGATAACCTCATTGTAAATCGGAGCCAAGGAGCTCAATGCTCAATCTCAATGGTTCTTAAAATCCCTAAAATACTGTGTATGTGTTTTCATAGGGTTGGGGCAGACGGTCTATTTGTAAGGCCTTTAACATATGAGTGTTTAAGTACAGTGCCACACAGGGGCAAATTAAGAAAGTCATGGGTCCTGGGCTGTATGAATATTATAACCCCCTACAAGTCGGGAAATTCAGTTCCTACATATTTAGGAAGTACTGGAATCCAGCTTCTTGGGGAAACTGTCTCCGTTCAATCTGCAATTTCAGAACCTTTAGAGGACTTTATAAGGTCCTGAAATGGCTCTTGCATGCATGTGTAATAAAAGCATGAACAGATGTACAAGGATTCATGAGTGAAGACCTTCTGATCATAAAATTGGGTGGGTAGTTTAGGGCCAGGGCCACATAGAAGGCTTGGGACCTAGGCTACCACCAAAGCCACCTATGTTATAATCCACTATTGGTACCACTACAGGTTTGCCCTAAACAAGTGAACACACATTTCCCTTTTGGGTGTAGATTATATAGACCTTGCCACCCTTCAGACAAATGAACTAATTAATCACAATTCTACCATACGTAGGAGAGCTGGTTATATAGATTTTGTCTGGGTCTGTATCCTTACACTAACAATACAGTCTCCTTTAGCCTGCAGGACATCACACCCTTTCATAGTATTGAATCGTAGCCTGTATAACACAACTTAGCTATAACTAAATGAGGATGTCTCTGACTACTGAGAATGAATGATACCCCATAATAGGTTTAGTTTATTCATGAAGCCAAACAGATTGCTTAAGTCGGGGAATTAGAATTTCCTTTTAATCCTGTTCAAAATGAAATACACTACACCATATTGACTGGGTCTATGGCAGCTGTTACTACAAGTAGTAAATTCACTGCAGCAGACTGTAATCTGCCATTTCAGCATAAACCACTTCTCATTGGGTAATAGTATTCGGGAATGATGAAATATTTAAAACCTCCTGCCAGCATATTGTTATTTAAAGTATGGAGACAGAGAAGTACATCCAATTCAGCATAATGACTGATCTTATCAGACATGTAGTTTCAATCAATAGCTATTAGAGGTAATGTATACACTTCATTATTTTGCTTGTTCTAGAATCTGCTTTCCATTCTATCAGTCAGATCAGTATACCATATGGCATGTGCGAAGAAGAGAAACAGTGCAAAAGTGCTATACCATTTTCCCAACACTGTTGTCACTCTGCCACTCTAGGGTCTCTCTTGAACTATCCAAGATCTATTCCATCTAGACAGGATTGTAGCTATGTGGAGCGCATAAGTATCAAAGACAAAGACAACATAAGCTATATAAATGGTACATTGTAGTTAAAAGGTGAATTGTATAAACTGTAAATGATCGAAAAATCGATGTAAATCCTTTATCAGTAGTATTTATAGCTATTGGGTTACATCAGTCACAACCATAAGCCACTGAGGCCTATAGGACACCTCTTCCACTACCCCAATCTCGTTTATTTTGTGACAGTCAAACCCCTTTCTGACCAAGACTTTAATGACCATGGCATTTTAAGCAAAGGGCCATCACGTCTTTTTTTTTGTTCAGTGCCTTAAAACGTTTTTTCCAGCGTTTTTTTTCGATACACATTGGGTTAGTAAAAAATGTTAAAGAACTTTTTTTATTTTTAGGTTTTTTTTTAGGTTAAAGGTTAAAATCCAGGGAAAGATTTTTACTGTATTGTATACAATGTGTATGGAAAGTTATTCAGACCCCTCAACATCACTTGTTGTTTCATTGCAGACAATTGGTCAGATCAAAAAAGTTTTTTTGATTCATTAATGTACACTCTGCACCCCATATTGAGCTGTAGATATTTTTGCTAATTTATAAAACCAGAAAAACTGAAATATCACATGGTCATAGCTATTTAGACCCTTTGCTCAGTATTGAGTAGAAGCAGTTTTTGAGCCAGTATAGCCATGAGTCTTCTTGGGAATGATACAAGTTTATTACACCTGGATTTGTGGATCCTCTGCCATTCTTCCTTGCAGATCCTCTCCAGTTCCCTCAGGTTGGAGGGTGAACATTGGTGAAAGCCATTTTCAAGTCTCTCCGGAGATGCTCATTTGGGTTTAGGTTCGGGCTCCGGCTGGGCCAATGAGTAATGGTCACAGAGTTGTTCTGAAGCCACTGCTTTCTTATTTTAGCTGTGTACTTAGGGTCATTGTCTTGTTGGAAGGTGAACCTTTGGCCCATTCTGGGGTCTAGAGCACTCGGAAAGAGGTTTTCATCCAGCATATCTCTGTACTTGGCCAGATTTATGTTTCCTTCAAGCAATGAAAATATCAGCTCATTTTGCAAAAAATTACACCTCCGCACCCCATAGTATGAAAAAGTATTTAGCCGCAGAAGATTGTGGAAAAAACATTTTTTGTACATATTCGTTTAATTTTTGAAAATATATTAAAACACAATAACCCCAATATAAATTTGGTATCACCGTAATCTTACCAAACCAAAGAATAAAACAGAGGTGTTATTTGGAGTGCACAGTGAAAGTCGTAAAAACTGAGCCCACAACAAAGTGACGCAAATGCGCTTTTATGCTAATTTCAGCACATTTGGAATTTCCCAGTTCATGGCATGGAAAAACAAATAACGTCATTGAGAAGTAAAATTTGTTATGCAGGAAATTTTTGGATTTTTGAAGTTGGAAAGCGAGAACAGAGCGAAAAAAAACCCTGCATCCTTAAGGAGTTAATTGCAACCAGTCATCCTGCAGCTGAAAAAAACCTCACAGCATGATGCTTCCATCACCATGTTTCACTGTTAGGATCTTATTTGGCAGGTGATGAGCAGTTTCTCCATACATCCCGCTAAGAATTAACATCAAAAAGTTCAACCTTCGTCTCATCGGACCAAAGAATCTTATTTCTCATAGTCAGGCTTCCGAAAGTTTTCCCACAATTGCTTAGTTTGGCAGAACAGCCAGGTCAAGGAAGTGTGGTCGCCGCAAACCTCTTTCATTTAAGCATTATGGAGGCCACTTTGCTCTTAAAAACCTTGAGTGCTGCCGAAATTTTGTAACCTTGGCCAAATCTGTACCTTTCCACAATTCTGTCTCTGAGCTCCTTGGGCAGTTCCTTAGACCTCATGATTCTCATGTGCTCTGACATGCACTGTGAGCTGTGAGGTTGTAAATAGACAGGTGTGAGTCTTTCCTAATCAGGTCCAATCAATTTAATTAAACACAGCTGGAGTCCAAGAAGGAATAGAACCATCTTAAGGAGGATCAGATGGATCAGATAACATGTGAGTTATATTTGAGTGTCAAAGCAAAGGGTCTGAATACTTATGACCAAAAATAGCAAAAATATCTAGATTTCAGCTTTTTCTATCAAGATGGGGTGCAGAGTGTACATTCATAAGCCCAAAACATATATTTTTTTATCTTACCATTTGGCTGCAATGAAACAAAGAGTTTAAAAATTAAAAGGGTTCTAAATATTTACCATACCCACTGTTTAAATCAAAGCAATGATAACGCTATGTAAATGCAACATGTGTTGCATCCTGTAAATTAATTAACATATTGTTAAAATTGTGTTTACGTAACCACTGTGTTATTATTGGGTTGATGTTAACGTAGTGCAAACATTGTGCATGTGTTTATGTAAATGGGGTGTACACATGTTGAATGCATTTACATCAACTTGGTTTACATCAATGTGATGTTAAATTAATGCGAAGTAAATGAAAAGTGTGTGCAGGTTAATATTGCATTCACATAGCGTTTACGTTAATGTGTTATAAACAACATGTTTATGCTGCATTTACATAAATATGGTTTAAATCAAGGCAATGTGAATTCAATGAGGGAACGCAACCTAACATCAAATTCACATTGCTTTTACGTAAGCACTCTTTAAATATCTCGTTCACACAACCAGGGGAGGTTCTGGTGCGGTGGACATAGAAACAGGTGAGCGCTTCTCACCCCTTCCACTTTAATAGGGAGACATCAGGGCTCGGTCATGATGTGGTGAGACACAGTGTGCTCCCTGCATCGTGAACATGCATAACGCAAGTCAATGGTGCCGTGAGTAGGTTTTTCTTGGCCAGTTTACTACGAAACAAAATGGTTGTGTGAATGAGTTGAGAAAACTAGTGAAGAGATAACATTATGGCCAGGAGGAATACATTCTGGCCTAGGTTATTTTACACCCACTGCTATATAAATAATTCCCTAGGTGTGTACTGTGGTCTGCTATTGCACTACCAGGTTGTTTGCTTAGCATTAAAATTGAGACTATTCTTTTCTATTAGTTGCTCCTTATAAAAAGAACATCTGGGCACTTAGTGGTCTGTAGTCATGACCACTAGTAACACAGGGGCATAATTATCAGGCCCTGATATAATCACAAATGTTAGCTTATTTCTAGCACTTTCAAATATTTGCCCCAAAACGCCACCTTTACGCTAGTGGGGCATGAAGGGGCTGGAAGGGGTCTGTGGCCGGCTGAGCGGAGGGCATGGCTGGCTGGGAGTGGGCAGCGCAGGGCGTTACTTTCTATGCCCTGCCTGCCGTGGAATAAACGCTGCCCAATACATCAAGAGGCAGAACGTACAAGCGCTGGCATATGATAAGTATCAACCACAATCTCCATTTAAACAAGCTGCATGTTTAGATGGAGTCCTACTCTTAAAGAGAACCCGTCATGCAAAATAACCCCCCTTATCTAAATATATTTCCATAAACTGTCATTAGAAAGCCTCTACCCCTTCATTGTCCTTCTACATGCCTGTAAACCTAATCAATGAGGTCCTAAAGCTGTATGCAAATGACTTATGAAATGTCCAATGAGTCATTAGAATATTCAAGCTGTCTGGCTTATTCATGAGTGGGTGGCACAGCCACACCCCCAGTGCTTGACTGACAGCCTGTATAATGTTGTGAGGCTGTATAATGATGTGCTTCCTGGTGCTGGCGCCCCCTGCAGCCTGTGTGTGTATAGGAGAGATACAACAGCTCCAGGCAGCCATGGTATAGCAGAACATGTCAGATACTTGTGTAGCTGATGTCTGTATCTCTGTGTATTAGGAGGATGCAGCATGTCAGCAGGTGCAGCACACACACCAGCAATGCTTTACTATACATTACACACAGACATGAGCAGGGGGAGGAGGGGGGTAACAGGGGTGACATCACTGCCTCTGACCATGTGACCAGCCTTATTTACATAATAAAGAAACAACGATTTTACAATGAATAATGTATGAATTGACTAGATAAAGGCTGTGATGGTATCCTTGTGAGCTGCTCCAACAGGTAGTAGTGACAGGACAAGTGACACAGACCTGATGACAGGTGTCCTTTAAGCAACCTAGAGCCTGACAAGAATAGATACAGCTGGTATTAAAAGTCCAAACACATACTGGGGGGAATTTATCATGATTGGGCACGTTGTGTGCCAACCAAGATGTGCTCCTGCCGGTGCACAATATTCCAGTATACTAAGAGGCTTCGGCTTGACTTAATTGTATGCCAGATCTTGCCTGACATAGAATTCTGTCATAAATTGTGCTTGGACCCTGGTGCAGGTTATAGAAACAATGCCACCACAGCCCACTTCCCATTCATATATTGTAGGGAGAAATAAACAACCAGGAATTGCAACATTTTTTTGTCGCACAGAATCCATGATAAAAACCCACAATAGACTTGCATAACTTTAACCAAAATATTTGACTGTTCACAATAAAATAAAAGTCAGAACTTCTTGAAACTTCAACTTATAAAGGTGAGGAAAACAGTAAAGTGATAACGTTATGGCATGGATGGAAAAGGCCTAGGTTATGTTATATCTCCTGATATAGAATTTATCCCCCAGGGTGAATTATGGCCTGGACCAGACTCCCTTCTAACGTGGGCTTTTACGTTATAAGTGCATATCCTGGCCTTGGGATATACTTTGGCCTAGGCTACTTTATCCTCCGAGGTATACTATGGCCCAGGCCAAACTAAACCCAGGTATAAACTGGGGCAGGTTATTCTAGCCAGCCAGGTGTCGGCTTATGCCATCGCCCGCGGTGTTCCAGTGGGTCCACTGCCCCTGAAGCCTGATAATTATCGTATATTTTGGCATAGGCCATTTTATACCCCCACCATTAGCATTGTGATACTCATAATAATTATTAAATTTTTCTACATTTTATATGGAATTCAGCTCTGTTGAATTCAGAGCCGAGCAACCTAACTGACTCCGAACAAATAACCATCATTGTTAGGATGTGTCCCCACATTGCTGTTTTCTGATGCAGTTTTGTAAGCCGATGGGGATCCTAATGAGTGAACACTCCTGGTTTGGGCGTCAAAATCTGTTTCTGAAAACCTAAACTTGTGAAAGCAGCCTCAATAGGGTGCCCTAGTAGTGAAAATAAACAACGGTATTCCAGAGGCGTAGCTAGGGGTTCAGCATAGTGGGGAGGCAAAACTTACCCAAGTGGGCCCCCAACCCAAGTGTACCATTATTCCAGTTCTCTTCCTTATTAGTAATCACAGTATATAACAACTTTGTGACTTATAGTAGACATCTCTGTACTCCTGTCTCTTCCTTATGACCAGTGCCGATCTGATTTATACCAGTGGGATCTTGGAATTGTTAAAGAGAATTTAGGGATCCGATGAGGCACAGAGGACTCGCATATGGATCTCTCCCATCTCCTCTCTCAATGTTTCACTGAACACTCTGGCTTCGTAGACATTTCTAAAGTGTCGAGATGCAGGTGATATGTTTATCGACTTGTTAGTAATATCCAACAAGGGCTTCCTTATCCTTACCTTCAAAGGACCCGTCGTGTGTCCCATCTATTGTTTCATACATATTTGGCACCAAATGATGTAAATAGTTTTTTCAATGTTACAGTTGATATATGATCTGATCGAAACAAAAATTGTTTCCTATTTTTGCATAATTACAGGCCTTACATTGGCGGTGGCCATATTTGCAAAACCCATTGTGACTAATCCAAGTGTTATCTTGTGTAGGTGTAGAGACACTAGTAAACAAATTGAGTGATACAAGCGACCCGATTGTGGGGTGGCTCGTTTTGCCACATATTTGATAGGATTGAGGGCAGAGTCTTGTAGTAGCAAAGGAATACATTTTTTAACCATGTGGAAATTTTTTGATACTGTCTACTATAGGTAATAAAGAAAACAATCTGTTGTTTATTGTTACTCCGTTTATTTTGGACATTTTCGTTGAGTAATGTGGATTGTTTAATTCTGTCTATTCTATTTTCAGCTCTAACGATATCCTGATGTTTATATTTCCTTGCATTTAGTCTCTTTTTAGTTTCATTTTTTCTTGTGTAAAATCCATTTCTTCTGTACAATTACGCCAATATCTCACAAATTTTCCATAGGGGATATTTCCCACCACATGGGGGGGATGGAATGAGGTAGCCTCTTTGATCCTCCTACCCCTATATCTTCGGCCTGCAGCTACGAGGAGCTGAACGCCCTCGTCTGCAAAGCCAGAGTTCTGCGCATGCACAGTAGCTCCAGCTTCGGAGCAGTGACCGTGCAGCTTGTATCTCTATCCATCATACTTCATACATAAGTGTCTTATACTCATTGCCTATAGTAACCAATCACAGCTAGATGCTTATATGTATTACCTGTGGCAGAGCAGCAACCAATCACGGCAGCGGACAATGGCTTCTGTATATGGTGGTTTATAAGTGGATTTTGGAAAATGCATATATATAGAGGATGGGAGTAGTAGTGCAGTGTTGTGTTCATATATACAGGATAGGAGTAGTAGTACAGTTCTGTGCCCATATATATACAGGATTTGTGTAGTAGTACAGTGCTGTGCCAATATATATAGACGAAAGGAGTAGTAGTGCATTACTGTGTCCATATATACAGGATAGGAGGAGTATCACCGTGCTGTGCCCATATATTTAGAGGATGGGAGTAGTAGTGTAGTGTTGTGTCCATATATATATGAATTTGTGTGTAAGTCGAAACTGTATATTTTGTCATTGTAGATCCAGACAATTTTTTTTTTGCCCCAGTGACAATTGGAGTTTCAAAACGTTTTGCTGTAAGGATTATCTATAAAGTTTCAATACAGACACATTACAGCTGATCATTGCAGTCTGGGACTATAGTAAATCTGTAGACCCTAAGCAGAGGTCACAGGGAGTAGAGGGGTCAATCTGTAACTAGAGGTACACATCCTCAATTTTTTTGTGTGTCAGGTGGAATGTTGGGCCCCTAAGGGACACTAAGGGCCCCATAGCAACTGCTATGGCTGCTACTGCTGTAGTTACGCCCCTTGCATGTAATGTAATTCATACATTTATTCAATTACATGGTATTAAAAATGTCTCTGCATGAAGATTATTACCCATAAATGTTTCCATATCGTCCTGTGATACGACCGTTCACGTAAATGCGTTCACAATGCACTTACATATACATAATTTAAATCAATGCAATTTTCACACTATGTAAACACAACATTTGAATGCAACCTAACATCGCATTCACATTGCATTTATGTTAATATGGTGTAAATTTAATGTTAACTGAATATGCAACATGTAAACACAGACTGTAGATGTAACTTTGGTTTAAATCAATACAATGTTAATACAGCCCATAAATGCCTTCACATAGCATTTAAGTAAATGTGGTATAAACAGTGCAGTCACATTACATTAACGTAAACATGATTTAACTCCTTCAGGACTATTTTGGCCTCAAGGACAGGGCCCCATTCTTCAAATCTGTCCTGTGTCACAATAAGTGGTTATAACTATGGAACGCCTTAACATATCCAGGATATTTTGAGATTGTTTTCTTGTCACATATTGTACTTCAAATATAGTTATAACATTTGGATGATATCTTTTGTGTTTAGCTTTGAAAAAAACAGAAATGTAGCCAAAAAAGTTGAACGAAAGTGTGATCCGCGACCCTTAGGAAATGAGCCCCATTGTTTTCCTTATCCCATTCTGGAAAACTTATTTGCATATTTCTCAGAATCCCCTCGTGTAGCATCAATGGCTATAAATCTCCACATGCCTGCAAGGCAGCATTAATTGGTAAAGACTCTTTAAGGTAAGCTCTTAGTTCCTGATCCTACAGTAAAGATCAGGCTCTGGTAGAAGTTGCATGTAGTAACTGACAGGCAACATCTTTTCTGACTGTTTCAGAATTTTAAGTTACCACAGTCAGTATGAAATTGTTTGGCTAACATTTATCTAATATATAAAGCTGGATGTATGTGTGTGTGTGTATTATGTTATTTGTGATATTTTTAACCTGACATTTGACATTTACATTTTTAGGTATCACAAACTTGTAAATATGTAGTATAAATAGGGTAGTAAGTATCTGCCATAATTTGTTATCTCAGATTACCTTGACAACAATGTGGGCTATTCTCAGGCCACAAACAACAGATGCATGGTGTGTTTTATATTCTGTATGTTATCATAATGATGGGAAGTATAGTATTGCATGTAAAAAAAAGAAGCATAAGTGTCAGCTCACCAGGTCCGTTGCTCGGAATTAGAGGCCGTGCGTCGATAGTGAAATCGCTCCGATCCCGGGGACATATAGTAAATGTTTGGCAGAAAAACAGGAAGGTACCCTCCGCATACCAGGTATGAATAAGGACCCATTTTGTGAGGTCTGAAATGTGTAACCTGTTTCTTCCCCCTGTGATCACTTTTAAATGTTTTTTTCTTCAATAAATTTATACTATCTTACTATTTTGCCTCATGCGGATGGTACCCTCTTTTTTCTACCAAAAAAAGGAGGGTACCATTGCATGGTATCCATTCAAATAAATAGCCATGAATTACATTGTCAGGTTTAGACATGCAGGAACTTTTTATTACCAGCTTCCTGTTCTGGCTAAGAGAAGGGTTTCACAGGGGAACTTGTCCTTTATTACAAATGTCCATAAATTCACTCCTCAAAACTGAAAGAATTCATCAATGACAAATTGACAATACTTCTCAGAATAACATACTCAGAAGAATGAAGATCAATCTTCTTTTTATAGATCATACCACTTTGTTCTTCCACCTCAAGATTTGTGCTTGCTAGAGAAGAGCTATGTCATCCTATGGTCATTCCCTTGTCACTTCCATTCCGATGTCCCTTATTTGCTAATATTGGCAGCAAAATGTTGACTTAAACCATTGGCAGGATGTGCAGTATTAGGGAAAAATAAGATACATTACATTAAAGGAAGCTCCCCTATCCAAACCACTGCTGGAAGACTGAGACAGTAACTAATACCCTATCCTCATTAAAAACACAAAAATGCCCAGAAAAGTGCTCTTGTCAGGAGGGATAGCAGATGTTCAAGCACTTAATTGATATGTACAGTATATAAACAGCTTTATACTTATTGAGAAAGTATGCTGAAGGCAAAAGGAGCTACCTCCGCTGTCCTGCAGAGCCCATAGAAGCCACAGTAGATGCCTCAATGCTATACAACCCCGTGCTTGTAGCTGGTGTATTATCATACCCCTCTATCTACTGGGAAGCTCGCACACAAAGTAAATGTACAATTTACTTTATTGCAAAATGAATTTCAAGCTTTTTAATACACTATTCCCCCCTGGATACTGCACACACTTCCATTCAGATTCATTAACTATCTACTTTATAAAACATAGTGAAGACGTGACTTTTATTGAAAGCAAAACAAGCCGCCTTCAGATAGCAGAAATATGCCTTTAGCTGTGTAAAGAAGCAGGCTTGTTGGAAATATCTTTATTTCTTTCGCTTCTTGCTAAACTTTGTCGGCTTACTTTCAAGATGTGCTGTAAATTATATTGTTCAGTTATACCTGCGATAAGCCTAACACTCCAGACAGGAATAAGCCTTTGGCATAAAGAAGAGAAATATTGCGGCTTAGATGAAATTAAATACAGGTGCCACAATTGATATAACTGTCCTTCTTTCTGTCACCCAAAATTACATCTTACAAAATAAGACGTCTTCTGAAACAGCAAGTAAAGATCATCCACAGTTTTACAGAATGTGTTTTATGGGATGCGGCTAGAGTCAATTGGTCTGTGAAGTAAGGTTAACAGGGTATTCCAGGAATTAGCATAAATCTTATGCAAATGGGTTGTTAAAATATAAGTACATATGTAATTATTTGTTTTTTTAAATGTTGCTCCTCTTAGCAGAAAAATGCTGTGGACATACAATAAATCCTACTGGCCCTCTATCAGTCCTGTGACTTTGCCCCTGCGGAGGAGACACATGACAGAAGATGGCTGCTGGTCACATGTCCACATCACATGTCCTGCACCTGCCTGGCAGGTAATGTGATCACCACATTTTTGGCTGTAGTCGGTTGCTTGCAGTACATCCAGTATGGCCGCTGTTGTGGTGATGTTATCTTAGTGAGGCAATGTGCAGTGATGACAGTTACACATGATTACTATGGTATCAGAGCAGGACAGTCTGTTACATCATCACTTGGAGCAGAGCCTAAGAGATATGAGGAGTTACTGAAAACTAGAGGATCATGGGACTTGTAGTTTTCTGTGGTGCGATCTTGGTGATAACACTGCACTTTAGAGAGGCCATAAAATTTTGTTGATCATAAAAGCAAACTATTTAAGCAAACATTTATTTATAGCATCATGGGTTTTTTTTATTAGACATTTATATTTCCAGAATACCCCTTTAAGCTTAACAGCACTAGAAGGTCACCTGTGAGATGTGTTGGGGTTAAAGTATTTCATTCTTGGTACAAGAACTTCAAAAACAGATTTATAAGATTTAGAATGCAAAGATTGGGTATTCTTGGTTTCATCGATAGCAGACTTAGGGGCCTAGCCAGGTTGCAGAAATCTGGAAGAGAAACTGTTCCCAGGCACCAGGATCTAGATATAACTGCTACCTCAGCAGTATGCCTAAATGACAAATCAATGAGAAACAGGACTAATATGTCTGAAAATAATACAAAGAGCTCTGCACACAGCTGGTTGTAATGTGGGGTGATTTGGGAGCTGGTAGACTCCCTTAAAGGGGTTTTCTCATGAAAGAACTTTCTCACATTTCTATCCCCTAGTGATGTTAATACAATAAAGATCATTTACTTGACATTTTTTCTCAGTGTTTTGGCTGTTTTAGCTCCTATCACTCCCTAGGCTGGTCAGTGCAAAATTCCAGGGTATGGGAGGGTGGGTACAGGTGAATATACACTTTCATCTGGCTTCTGACATTATAATAACACACTGACACATAGAAGGAGAGATGATACAGATCAGAGATTATGAGATTCATGATGCCTATTACATAGAGGCTGACAGACTTTTACACTGTGAGCTCTGCTACATCCCACGGATATGTGCCTGCCTCCTCCTTTCCCCGGATCACTTATCTCCTGTAGTTTGTAAATTCTCGCTCCACACACTGGGGGTCATTTACTAAGGGCCCGATTCGCGTTTTCCCGACTTGTTACCCAAATATTTCCAATTTGCGCCGATTGTACCTGAATTGCCCTGGGATTTTGGCGCACGCGATCGGATTGTGGCGCATCGGCACCGGCATTCACGCGACGGAAATCGGGGGGGCGTGGCCGAACGAAAACCCGACGGATTCGGAAAAACCGCCGCATTTAAAAACTGAAAATGTGTCGCTCGGGACGTGCTTACCTTCACCTGGTCCAGCTCGGTGTATTCCGGCGCGTTCAGATGATTTTCAGCACAGCAGCGCCACCTGGTGGACGGCGGAGGAACTACCTTCATAAATCCCGTCCGGACCCGAATCCTGTGCAGAGAACGCGCCGCTGGATCGCGAATGGGCTGGGTAAGTAAATCTGCCCCAATGTGTTTGCTGGCAGGAAGTGAGGGAGTGTCTGTGTATGAGTGTGAGCTCCGTGCTAGGACTGCAGGGGGAATGGCAACAGTCTCAGAGCAGAAAGACACAGAAACTCAGCAGCTTGGCTGCCACACACAAATCCAAGATGGTGGCCACCCGACCCTAAAGTAAGAAGTTACAGGGTCGTGTCTAGGGGCAACTGAAATTATGTACAACATGACGGATAGAGACAGGTTGGACTTGTATCTGTGAAATTTGGTATTTTTGTTAACAGTGAATTAGAGAATGTGTTATTTTGTTATCCTGAGTACATATAAGAAACTTGTCTTTGTTTGAATACCCCTTTTAGGAAAAACAGATGCTCATCAAAGCCCTCAATGTGTAACATAAGGGACTTGAGGTTGCTGCCATAATGAAAGTGTTAAATAATCCTGTACTGAAATTAGCAGGAGTAAATTATTCATGGAATCACCGGGTCCCATACATAACATGGATTCATGTTTGCATTGGATTAGATTCATCCCCAGCTGCTTTGCCTTATTTTCACTCTGTGAGATGAATTATCTCTGCTTCTTCATTCTTTCCATGTTTCCTTCCCACAGGCTGAGGGAAAACTTTGCACCTTATTGTCTGAGGATCATACTGACACGTGTGACAGCTTGCTGGAGCGTAGCATTGTGGGACAGTTGTAGGATGCTCACGGAGACAAATCATAAATCATCCTATCATAAAGTTTGTCAGGGCCCAGGATTTATGCTGCAAACACTGGCAGTGAAACAAACATGGAGCCATATTTTAGAGTCGCAGAAAACACTGACCTTGAGAAGGGCTGACCTGAAGAAAAGTTATATTTCAGCCTACCTGTCACCTCAGCAGTTTATATCTCAAGTACAACAGGGTTACTTATTTATTTACAAGACAGAATATGAGGCAATGGATTTTATATATCTGGCTTTTGTTGGATAGTGCTGTATACTTTCCAAAAAGCAAGAACCATCATAAATCCCGGCCGGACCCGAATCCAGCGCAGAGAACGCGCCGCTGGATCGCAAATGGGCTGGGTAAGTAAATCTGCCCCAATGTGTTTGCTGGCAGGAAGTGAGGGAGTGTCTGTGTATGAGTGTGAGCTCCGTGCTAGGATTGCAGGGGGAATGGCAACAGTCTCAGAGCAGAAAGACACAGAAACTCAGCAGCTTGGCTGCCACACACAAATCCAAGATGGTGGCCACCCGACGCAAAAGTAAGAAGTTACAGGGTCGTGTCTAGGGGCAACTGAAATTGTGTACAACATGACGGATAGAGACAGGTTGGACTTGTATCTGTGAAATTTGGTATTTTTGTTAACAGTGAATTAGAGAATGTGTTATTTTGTTATCCTGGGTACATATAAGAAACTTGTCTTTGTTTGAATACCCCTTTTAGGAAAAACAGATGCTCATCAAAGCCCTCAATGTGTAACATAAGAGACTTGAGGTTGCTGCCATAATGAAAGTGTTAAATAATCCTGTACTGAAATTAGCAGGAGTAAATTATTCATGGAATCACCGGGTCCCATACATAACATGGATTCATGTTTGCATTGGATTAGATTCATCCCCAGCTGCTTTGCCGTATTTTCACTCTGTGAGATGAAATATCTCTGCTTCTTCATTCTTTCCATGTTTCCTTCCCACAGGCTGAGGGAAAACTTTGCACCTTATTGTCTGAGGATCATACTGACACGTGTGACAGCTTGCTGAAGCGTAGCATTGTGGGACAGTTGTAGGATGCTCACGGAGACAAATCATAAATCATCCTATCATAAAGTTTGTCAGGGCCCAGGATTTATGCTGCAAACACTGGCAGTGAAACAAACATGGAGCCATATTTTAGAGTCGCAGAATACACTGACCTTGAGAAGGGCTGACCTGAAGAGAAGTTATATTTCAGCCTACCTGTCACCTCAGCAGTTTATATCTCAAGTACAACAGGGTTACTTATTTATTTACAAGACAGAATATGAGGCAATGGATTTTATATATCTGGCTTTTGTTGGATAGTGCTGTATACTTTCCAAAAAGCAAGAACAGTCTAGGACTTGCGCCTCAGACTATATCTTATATTTCATTAAAGGGGTATTCCCACAAAGACAAGTTACTTAAATGTACTCAGGATAACAAAATAACACATTCTCTTATTCAAAAAATACAGCATTTCACAGACCTGTCTCTATAAGTCCTGTTGTGCACAATTTCAGTTGCCCCTAGACACAATCCTGTAACTTCTGACTTTAGGGTCGGGCCGTCATCTTGGCTTTGTGTGTGACAGCCGCGCTGTCAAGATTCTGTCTCTCTCTGCTCTTTGCCTGTAGCCACGCCCTCTGCACTCAGCACGGAGCTCACAGACACTCACTGATCACTTCCAGCCCGGACATTGTGAGCAGAGAGAAGCTGCAAACTACAACAAGATAGATCATCCAGGGGAAAGGGAAGGCAGACACATATCTTTGAAATGCTGCAAAGCTAAAAGTCTAAAAGTGCAAAAGTCTACCCACCTGTGCCTGTCAGCCTCTGTGTAATAGGTATCTCATGCAACTCTCATCTGTCTCATCTCTCCTATGTGTCAGTGTGTTAGTACAATGGCAAAATCTATATGAAACCTTGTACCCTGATAATCTAACCACATTGTCACCCCATAGAACCAGAAGAATCATGATGTGTCTGCTTAGAGAGTCCCCACCCACACCCTGGAATTTTGCACTTAGCAGCCGAGGGAGAGATGGGAGCTAAACAGCAATAAAAATGAGTAACATTGAAAAGTAAGGGGTTAAAATGATCTTTATTGTGTTAACATCACTAGGGGATTGAGATGTGAGAATTTTCTTTCGTGGGAAAACCCCTTTAAAGCACAAATATGTTGTTGTTCTATTATAGCCATCACTGCTGGTGCAACAGGTCTTTAACCCCTTCCCGACATTTGACGTAATAGTACTGCATGGCGGGAAGTTATTCAAAAAATACAGCATTTCACAGACCTACAGACCTGTCTCTATCAGTCCTGTTGTGCACAATTTCAGTTGCCCCTAGACACAACCCTGTAACTTCTGACTTTAGGGTCGGGCCGTCATCTTGGCTTTGTGTGTGACAGCCGCGCTGTCAAGTTTCTGTGTCTCTCTGCTCTTTGCCTGTAGCCACGCCCTCTGCACTCAGCACGGAGCTCACAGACACTCACTGATCACTTCCTGCCCGGACATTGTGAGCAGAGAGAAGCTGCAAACTACAACAAGATACATCATCCAGGGGAAAGGGAAGGCAGACACATATCTTTGAAATGCTGCAAAGCTAAAAGTGTAAAAGTGCAAAAGTCTACCCGTCTGTGCCTGTCAGCCTCTGTGTAATAGGTATCTCATGCAACTCTCATCTGTCTCATCTCTCCTTCTATGTGTCAGTGTGTTAGTACAATGGCAAAATCTAGATGAAACCTTGTACCCTGATAATCTAACCACATTGTCACCCCATAGAACCAGAAGAATCATGATGTGTCTGCTTAGAGAGTCCCCACCCACACCCTGGAATTTTGCACTTAGCAGCCGAGGGAGAGATGGGAGCTAAACAGCAATAAAAATGAGTAACATTGAAAAGTAAGGGGTTAAAATGATCTTTATTGTGTTAACATCACTAGGGGATTGAGATGTGAGAATTTTCTTTCGTGGGAAAACCCCTCTAAAGTACAAATATTTTGTTGTTCTATTATAGCCATCACTGCTGGTGCAACAGGTGTGTAAGTAGCAGAATCTGAAAAACCCAAAGGTTGGGTACAAAGACACAAGGTTTACAAAAGGATCCTTATAAAAAACATATACAGAGTGGGAGAGGCAAGACTCCAAATATAAAAAAGATGGGCACAAGAAACTGTGTAGTGCCACTCTGTAATATAATAATAGATACTGGGGGATATTTATCATACGCTGGCGCTCGTGCGCCAGCGTATGATAGCCCCGCCGCTGCAAATTCGCAGCCCGATACATGAAGAGGCTTCTGCCTCTTCATGTATCGGGCTGCCAGTTGCGCAGCGTTTATCCTACGCCAGGCCCTGCCTGGCGTAGAAAGAAACGCAACCGCCGACTTTTCACATATGAAAAGTCGCCGGCAGCAGCGAGTGCGCAGGCGCGGGGACAGTATAACAGCACCGCGACGGCCACTCCCAGTCCGGCCGCGCCCCCCGCCGGTCTTGCGGCCGCGCGCCCCCCTTCACGCCCCTTCACGCCCCACTGGCGTGAACGGGTGGCGGATTGGGGAAAAAATCGCAAAAGCTAGCAATAGCTAGCATTGCGATTTTATTCAGGGCCTCAGCGCCAGTGGTGGTGCGCAGAGGCCCTGATAAATATGCCCCATTGTCTCTATTGTTCTGTGTATTGTTAAATGTAATTTGATACAAATAACTATACTTGGTGTCAAAGTGATTCCCAAAATACGTCACTCGGTGGACACCAGAAGGACTCGATGATACTTATAAAAAGTCTCCTTTATTGCCGTCATCCAGGTTGCAGAATACAGGATACAAAATACTTGCACAGGTTATCAGTCACGTGTCCATGTCAGTCAGTGTATCAGTGAGTATATGTTCTAGAGATGGCCAGGAGGTTTCCATCTCTTCCCGTAGCTCTTCATATATTGTTATCCATTACACCTGTTGTGTCTTCTCCACGTGTCCAAGATGTGAGAGACTTTCAGTTGTTGTAGCCTTGATGTATCAGCCCCGAGGTAGCAGCCTCTCGGTCTCCGCCCCCATGACACTGTCCATCTGTCATATATAGTCATAGCAGAGGTGTGTCTTGTAGTGTTGGACGTTCTGTGTCCCTATATATGGTATTCATATATATTTAGGCTTTATGTAATGTACAGTAGCTCATCCCTTACACCATATGTATGTATATCTAGCACTTTAACTCTTCATGGTCTAATACAAGTGAATATTGTGATATATACTTTTTAACACACTCCCCATTTCATAGATAATAATATATAATGAGCTAGATAAGCTATTAGGGATAATAAGGTAGGTACCGATTTATCCAGGCACTGTAGACTGCAAGCCAAAATCACTTTACAAGATAGAATGATAGAAGATAAATAGACAGATAGACAGATAAATAGACAGACTATTCCATTGCAGAGGTTTCAAAGTTTATTAGAAGCCTTTGGACTTTTTGGTCTTTAATTCCATTTTAAAGCTAAATATTTATGAAGCTATTGGCATTGCTTAGTGAATTTTAACAAACTCAGTCTGACTGCCGCAGTGACAGAAAGACAAGTTCATGACACCAAGCAAATATACAAGAATTCTGTTTCAGGTACAAAGCAAACAAGTACGTTGGGAGGTAAAGGCCATGTCCCAGCTGCAGACTGGATGTGAATGTGATTTGTGGCATTTAAAGTCATTTTGAAGCCTTGATGAGAATAAATGATGAGAGGTATGTGAACTGATGGACTGAAGAACTCTTATGTATCCACAATCCCACATATGTAAAGTCATATCTACCTTAAATGTCCCAAATGATGTCAGGGAGCTTGTTAACAAACAATGTGTGGTGTAAACTCTCTTTGAATTCTTTAAAGGGGTATTCCCATTTGGGCATTTACATTTAATTGAATTCATTTGCCATATGTAAACATTTCTTCAATGGGATGTTATTGAAAAAAATGTTCCTGTGTAAAGATAATTTCTCATAAATGTAGTCATGTTGTCCCTTAGAAACCAGATATCTTCCTCGGATACAACCACCTCACACACTGGCAGTGGTGGCCAGACATGCGCTATAGAGAAATGCCCGACCACCTGGATTCAGCGTTCATTACCACAGGACGGCTGTAGGATATGCAGTAACTCCCAGACATTTCATATAGAAGCACCTTTTGTTTCTTTGTGGAATCACTCCAGCAGAGGTGGTCATATCCAAGTCTTGTTTCTAAGGGACCATATGACTATATTTATAAAAAATTATCTTCACACAGGTAATTTTTTTAATAACATCTAATTGAAGAAATGTTTATGTATGGCAGATTAATGAAACAGAATGTGAATGCCCAGACGAGAATACCCCTTTAAGTTTAATAAATGTGTGATCATCTAACAATTACCAGGAGAGCTAAGGTGATAGTCAGGAGAGCTAAGCAATCTTTACTTCCCTTCTGTAAAGAGGTAAGCCATGTTCTATAGAAATCTCTGTGATCTCACTATTCTAACAAACAACCACATTTTAAATTAAACCAATCATATAAATGTACCATCTAAAGGCCAAACCCAAAGAGTTGATCTGGATTACATGTTCTAGTACAGTGATGGCAAACCTTTTGGAAACAGAGTGCCCAAGTTACAACCAAACCCAGTTATATGTCGCAAAGTGCCAACATGACAATTTAAGCAGTAACTTATTGATCCCTGCTGTATCACAGGTTTTAATCATATTGGCATCCTGAGTTCACCGATACAATAGAAAGATGAAGGAGAAATTTGGATTGTAGCTTCCCTCCAGGGAGCCCTGAAGACGAAGAATCAGGGGACCCAGAGCAGGAGCTCCAATGACGATCTATCTCTATCCATTCCTTCTTACTCCTCCTGCTGCGCTGAGCTTGGCATGTCCTGGGCTGTATTGGATCACAGGAGAAAAGGGCCACCTCTGGCACCCATGCCATTGGTTCGCCACCACTGTTCTAGTAGGACCTTAAACACCCTATATATAAAGTACAGAACCAATCTCATGAGACAGCTGCTCCACTTAGAAGCACTGTTGTCTCACCAGGAGTGCTACTTTGGGGCTTATTTGGCACATCAAAAAGGATTATTCTGAAATCTACTCTACATCTATAAAGAATATCTGCATCAACTTTAACCTTGTTATAATCTTTTACTGGACTTATTGGATACAGCATCAATAAGATGAAATAAAACTAATGGACTACCTCAAACCCAATTCAACCTTGCCCATTTATATTTTTATTATTTGTTTGTTCATAACTGTGTCAAACACCCAGTAATAGAGCATTCATACTTTCTCTTTTTATCTAAATTTACCAGCTTAAATTTAACTGACAACCAACATAAAAACACTAGGGCAGATAGTGCACCACATTTATAGAAGGTTTATGACTAGTTTGACAAAAGGGATACGATATTGGAAAAGTGGTTTGGTTTCATTGAATAAAAGACATGTAAAAAATTATGTAAATACAACATTCTATTTTAATTTTGAAACAAATTACTTTCTTGGTGCAGCAGAAAAGCAGCCGTGTCTGCAAGTTCACCTAATTTTCTACTTTTTTACACCACTAAGAATTGCCCCTTTACTCTTTAATTAAAACCCCCCTATTGGAAAAAGAAAACAAGTGCACTAGCCAGAGAGACCATTCTGAGTGACTCCTTGAGACCTATTAAAAGTATCATTAATGCAGGTTTAGTTCCTAGAGGTAAAACAGTCTAGAAATTAGAATACAGCCCAGTATTACATAATACACTGAGATACAAACAACTCATAATCATCAATAGAGATCTCTTCTTTTTTGTTGAATGAAAGATAGAAAAAGACATAAGAAATATACACTTGACACAAGTAATGTTAATCCAATGTGATAGAGTGATAGATAACCTCTGCCCAAGTGATACTATGTACAGAAGGCATCACATGAGCAAACTGCATAAGATGACTTAAGGTAAATGGGACTAGTATGGTTAGCAGACACCACTATATAATATACAAAAAAGGGAGGAACACTCACCATCCCTTTCTTGGAGCCCAGCTTGAAAGTCATTAACAATGTCAGTTGCAGGAGAACAAACCCACTGGCTTCTGGCAACAGTGCAATATCAGTACAGGCAGTCCAAAGTACAAGATAGGGTCTGTAGGTTTGTTCTTAAGTTGAATTTTTATGTAAGTAGGAACTGTATATTTTAGCATTGTAATCCCAGCCAGAACTTTTTTGGTCTCTGTGACAATTGGATTTTAAAAATGTTGGGTTGTCATAAGAATCAATATTAACACTAAAGCTTCATTACAGGCACCATTGATAACTGTTACAGCTGATCATTGTAGCCTGGGACTAAAGTACAATAAATTACCAATATCCAGAGGTCTGTTTGTAACTAGGGGTCGTATGTAAGTGGAGTGTTCTTAAGTAGGGGGCCGTCTGTATCCTTTATTCCCAGCGCCTAAAACATAGTTCAGGTTTTGTCCTTGGTCCTGGGTAGTGCATTCAATTTGCATCAAATATTAAAAATATACAGGGGGGGGGGGCAATCAGAGAAAAGCTTCAGAATAACAGGTTGCACTCAATTAGGATTGAAAATCCATGTCTCCTCCGTGGCCAACTTGTATATGGCATGGTGAGACAAGAATTTTATCCATAATCCTGCCAATCCATTTTTAACATTATCCAGCAGGTTTATAGATAACCTGCTAAATATTTGGCAGGAACCAACTGGGAGAATCAAAATGTTTCATGAATACATGAAGACATATCAAAATATTATAAAGCTTTCCTTGATTTGCCTTTCTTTTGCCATCTTATTCACACGATACTGTCTTTTCATTTTGCAAAGTACATAGGCAGAAAATAATTGCTCTCAAGATAAATTTTTAAAGAAAAGAGTTGAGATTTAAAACTAAATTTAAAAGTTAAAAGAATGAGCATAAGACCTGGATGACTGACAGAACCAAAGCTAAAATATTTAACAAAATGCAAGAGTCTATTTTATTTCAAAATGATAACAAATAGGGGATGAAAAACAATAACAATAAAGCTACTGATAATAAGTTGTACTGCATCATATAGCATGCACGGGCATTGCCCAAAGTCAGGGGAGAAGAGGATTTTTTTTGAGGGTCCCTTTTGCTGCTGCTGTGGACATATTATTATTGCACAGTTACATATTTTATACGGTTGAAAAAAGACAAATGTCCATCAAGTTCAACCAAGTTAGGGAAGGTATTGGGTGAGGAAGGGATTTAAAGGAAGCAATTCTATATAACATAACCGTCAACCTTCATGAAGTCCCCACTGAGACTAGCGCCTGAGGCAGGCTATTTCACAGATTTACAGTTCTATTCCTCTGTCCAGGCATCAGCTCACCTCTTCATGCCAGCAGATTAGGCTAGTCTGACAACTGTGCTGTTGTGGACATTTTATTGTTAAGAGGACTGTTGCTGTGCATTTCATTATTAAGGGGCCGTTGTGAACATTTCATTATTAAGGGAGCTGTTGCTGGAATTTCATTATTAAATGGGCTGCTGTGGACATTTAATTATTAAGGGGGATGTAGCGGGACATTTTATTAAAGAGGTTCTCCAGCCATTAAGATTACAATTAATAAACTTTATCTTGCTAAATATAGCAAATTGTCAATGTAATCTAATTTGCTACATTTAGCCATATAAGAGATGGCAAAATCATTTATTTATACTTACTTGGTTGCTTCTGTGATCCCCTAGGAAATGACCTGTAGTTTCTTCTAGTCACATGTGCAAGAACACTTCCATTTGCCATCTTCGCCTCTAGTTCACTCAAAGTAATAGAGCAGCTATGTTTGCAACACACCTCTGACGGACTTTGTATGATAAATGCAATGCACGGTCCGACTGAACACTGGAACACCCATTTCAGTGGTAAAATTTGTATTGCATGATGAATAGTGCAGCCATGCCACAAAACGAACACATGCGACACAAATATGGCGCAGACAAATCTTAAATACCTTTGAAAGTTGTTTGCACTGAAAAGAATGCACACATTTGCCAGAAAACTGGTGCAATGACCTAAGTAAATGTGGACCAATGTGTTAATTTTGTTATAGTATGTCCTGGAATAGAGGAAAAAAAATGTTTACACTTAACGGCCAGAGAACCCCGTTAATGAGGGTGTCTGCTGCTGTACAGAACATTAATAAGGGGGAAGCTAATCCTGGGCAATACCTTAATAAGGGAAAGCTGCAGCTCGATAGTATCTTAAAATGGGAGGCTGCTAATGAAAGTTTAGTTATATCGGGCCCTGAACTAAAGTTTGCACCGGGGCCCACGGAAATCTTATTATGTCACTGAAGTGGGAGTATTGAGACATTTCATTGACAGCCATAACTGAGTATTGACAAACTTGAAAGAGTTCAGCGATTCAGCTCAGTCACTGACTGTTTCATGCTGTCACCATCGCATCACTGAGGTCGGCAGCTGCTGCCTGACAAAAGTGTGTAACGAAGAGGATACCTGCAGCAGTGTGGGAGCACTAAAAGGTGAGACAATTATTTTTTGGCTTTAAGCCACATAAAATGACTTGGGGTCTATATATAGGAGGAAGGAGTAGAGGGCATAATTAAATTGATTAAAGTAGCGTGGAGTGGACAGTATATAAAAGGCTGTGTAAAACAGTTAAATCTTTGCATGGGTGCAAAATTTTAATTAAACGGGAAGGGCTTGTATGTCCCCTTACTTCATGGGCTGAGCCCTCTCCAGTAAAGGTGGGTGTTTGTTGCATATTGCAGAAAACATCCACCGGTAACACCCATGGTCATGCTGGCACTGATCGCAGTTCTTAACCCTGTAAAAGCCTCCGGCGAATCTGAGGCATTTAAATCCCAGCGGCGGGTGGGTGCCGCCATCTTGGATTCAAACGCCTCCCTCCTGTGAAGTCATCGAGGGGTGGCAATCAGTTACCATAACAGCCTCAGATCACACAAAGACCCAAGACTGTCTGATTTGAACTAATTTATTACAATGTCCGATTTTCACATTGTAATAGATGATGTTTAAAATCCCATATACTGCCATAAAGGTAGAAACAGTAGCCTAGGCTTGCCTTGGGCTAAATATTGTGTGAATGTGAATGAGTTCAATGAAGCTGTTATCTGGGATCTCTGGAGAAGCATTATTTTTTTCCTGGGAGCAATATTTAATTTATTGAAAAAAAATGTGGGAAGGTCCCCACCAGTTTGCTCCCGGGGCCTCCAGCACACTTAATCCGGCCCTGCTAGGCAGTACTCAGACTTCATCACCAAGTCTCTAATATCTGCATAGTCAGGAGGCAAGACTCGGGCACTACCAGGCATAAAAGAACACAGCATGATATCACAGGCTGGCTACAAGGGTTGTTCAGTGTTAGGCCAGGAACACAATAGAAAGTGCACCTCAATCTTTATATACAGCTGTGATCTAACATCTTCCTGCAGCTTATCCAACATTTCATGAAAAAGTACAAAGTAGGCATATGATTTTTAAGATCACTTTAAAATGTAGTATGTGTTTTTCAAAGCTGTGCTTATAAGATGCAAATTGAGATATCTAGATTTACAATTCACATATTGTTTAATCTCAGTACCCAAGATTTATGGATGGACAGTAAATTGGATGACCAATGAGGATGGTGCCATTTCAGTGCAGCTGCTTTCTGGCCAGTAAATCCGGCAGACACACCGAGCTTGTCAGAACTGGCCAAAGGGTTCTTTATTACACCAGGGTTGACCGATCAGAGCAAACTTACTCCTCCAGGTATTTTAATTCCCTTTTCTATTTTCTACATTTGAATGTGTGCCATGCAGGGCCAGATTAAGGGTGTTGGAGGCCACATGGGTGAAAAAACTGGTAGGGGCCAATAAATAATTCTGAGTAAAAGTAATGTCCATAGACTATTATTGAATACATGATAAATAAATCTTTGTTTCTATAGCACCATCATATCACAACTTTTTGAGAAACTCATGATATTCAACCTGCTGCAAAACCTCATAATAAACACTTCTGCTGCTGCAGAACCTCACAATGAAAACCTTAGCTTCTGCAGAACCTCATAATACACACCTAAGCTGCTACAGAACATCATAACACACAACTCAGCTGCGGCAGAACCTCACAATGCAAGCCATAGCTACTGCAGAACCTCTACACTACACACCTCAGGTGCTGCAGAACTTCATAAAACAAACCTCAGCTGCTGTAGAACATAATACACACATTAGTTGCTGTAGAAACTCACAATATGCTCTTCCCTGCTTCTCTCACCTTATCCATCAGGGCACTGCTTCTATGCTTCTATGTCCAATTCCTGCCAAATATTTGCAGGCTTTGTTCTTTACTTGTGTTCAAAATGCCATATCCACAAATCACATTTTTTTTCTGTTTTCATATTTTACCATATCAACATATTTTGACATCTGTAGTTGTTGACACTTGTGCATACAGAGCTGTGCAAGAGGTCATCTTTGAGGGGCTGAGCTGTAGTTTTCGGTGATATAAATTTTTGATCACATTAGTTAAAATGGTAACGGTAAGCAAAGATTTGCAAAATAATCAGCCATTTTGACCATTTTTACATTACGGCATTCCCAGTATAGAACAATTATTTTTATATTTTAGTAGAATTTGAACTTTTGGACATGTATGTTTATGTGTGAGGGATTTTATTTTAATATTTATATTTTACTTTATTGGGTCTCAATTACACTAAAGCCATGATTGTCATGCCTACAAGTTGTGTACAAATACCTTTGACCAGCAAATAACTGGACAGCACACGCATCAGACAATACATCAGTCACATGCATCGCATACATAAGCTACACAAATATCCACATCCAAAATACACCGTACTGAAGTTAGGAAGTGCCCTCTCTCCCCTCTGAAGTCTCTACGGCTATACATTCATCCCTGGTGGCTTCATTATAAATTATTCCATACTAATCTTTGAAGCTTACTTTTTCCTTCTTTGTTCCTCCTTAAAATCCATTATTCATTATGTATACATAAACCCATTACCCATGGTTGTATGCTGTGTAAAACTCATTGAGCGATGACTTTATTAAAAATGACAAGAGAAACTGAGATACTTAAGAACCCAACTCAGGTAAACGGATCTGCCTGCGGCAAAGAAAGAGGCAGCTGCCAAGGAAAAGACAGACCCACAGCCAGGAGACAGACAGCTGTCCTTGGTCCTGAATTCTTCCATCCACGCTGTAAAGTATATGCACTCTGCTTCACCCCATCCTATCCCTCCTTATCAGAAGCTTTATTGGATGTCATTTACTTCCATAATTATTGTTTTGTTACACATAATTCTGTAAATATATGACAATATCTAAAGTAAAGCTACCATGGCCCCCGGGCTGTATAATGATTGTGGGACCCCCACTGATCTCAAGGTTTTAAATACATACAGCCGTCTACCCCTGACTCCCTGCTACATCACTGTCACCAAGCAAATCTTCAAAAAATAACCACAACCAAATCATAAAATACTGACAATATAACCAACAAATAATAGCACCCCTACACAGCGTCATATATTCTGATCAGAAACTATGCTGAATTATGTCAAAGTACAGAGATTAAAAAGCACTGTGATGTAAGGACAGGGATAATGCATACAGAGATGTCACAGTATAGTGAACAATAATGTGGTGATGTCACAATACAGGAATAATGCACTCAGTGATGCAACAGCACAGGGATAAAACACAATGATGCCACAAACAGGAATAAAACACACAGTGATGTCACAGTACAGGGATAAACATTGCAGTGATGTCACAGTGTGGGAATAATGCAAACAGTGATGTCTCGGTACAGGGATAATGCAGACAGTGTTGTCTTGATACAGGGATAGTAAGCAGCCCCGATACCCCTGAGGACGCCATGTTAATGGTGAAACATGTCGGGAGGGGGGGGGGGGCTGTTTGAGCGTTTTTATTTTAATGAGTGGTGCTAAGGTGTAGGGACAATTGATGATCTAGGGTCGAACTGCAGCGACCGCTGGATCCATATGCCCACGAGACTGATATGTATGAATGGTGTGATTTAGCTTAAAATCAAAGTATCCTGTCGATTGTGGTGTGATATTTATAACTAAAACTACAGAGGTGAATGCTGCATGTCAAGTAACAACAAATGTGCCACGGAGGTTATCATTGAATTCATGATTTCTGGCGCACCATCTTAGTGAAACACCGCATACCGCATTATAGAAGGACAATGCACTTTCAGTGTACTCTGGGGACCCTGTACGTAAATGTGCCCCAGTGTGTGCAGACAGAGCTTGGGGATGCTTCTGAATTATATATGTGTCTTAAAGAAACAGATATAAATGATTATCTATTCCTTCTCTCGGGTCCACATCTGCCAGCTGTAGGCCCTCTTTACCTTGGGCCTGGTCACGGTCACATTTCCAATTGACAACAATTGTTATGCCTTTGCTTCAGAGAGTACAGCTACTCGCAGGTGATGTCATTACGTTACTCCTATGGTAATCAATTATATGGTAATCAATTATATGTGTGTCTTTAACAAATACATATAATTGATTATCTATCCCTTCTCTCATCCCACATCTGGTGGATGCGGTCCCTGTGACTGCAATTGTTACACCCTTCCTTCCTGCAGTATATTAGCATTGGTAACATGGCAGGGGATCCTGGAACTGACAAGTGCATATGAATGATTTTGTAGCACTTCTAGATAACATTCATTCTGAGCCTGTCACTGAATTGCAAACTTGTAAATAAAATTGTTATGTCGGTCGTGTATTCTACGAATAGCCACTTTATCAATTTCTAACACATTTTGAATATGCTTCACTACATCAACCACCTGCCAAGACATTAGCTGAATCCGAAGGTTCCAGACCATTGGCACCTTAATCATCGCGGGCTCTAGAGGCCCTCGAAATTGCAGAAAATTGTGCATTGATTGTTGGCAAGCACACACAGGGCAGGAGACCTAGGGTTGGTTGAGTACATCTAGGTTCGGCTAATTTATTTTTCCATTTTCTGTTTTAGCAATTAATGTAGTCACAGTAAAATGTGTGCTGTGTTTTTACCACTGAACCTCAATGTGACTCTGTAAAATAATCCCGTCTGGGCTTTTTAATTCCAAGACCCCGGCATTATAAGACATTTTAATTTTGCTCTTTCAAGGCTGCAGCTCATCTTTACACTAAATTATGCTGGCAAAAGGAGTTCAGATTCTGTGGCCATTTGTCTATTTAACTGTATAGGCATGAAATGTCTATTAGACATGCTGCTACTATGGAATTAGTTATGTAAAGATGAAGGTGACTAAACGAATCCAAGGTCACTCATCAGAACCATGATTCTATCATGTTTATTACATCTGTGGGGGCTATTTATATCCACTCCAATTTTTTGGTGTAGAAGCAATGAAATAGGCACAATTTCTTGCCCACTTATTATGACTATGCCACCTCCACAACATGTGGGCATGTTGGCGTGAATGGGGTGGATTGGGTTGGCCTTGACTGCACACTTTCTAAAAGCCTGCAAACTATCACTGCTGAATGTCCACAGGCTTTCATGAAAAACTACCCCAGGTTGGACCTGGATTAGTTTTGCCTGCCAGCCCAGCCATACAATGGATACATAATGAACAAAACCAACATGTTATAGACATGTAATCATTATGAGCTGGACACTCAATGTGTCCCCTATATACAAAACAGACCAATCCAAATATAATTAGTACAAAACACAAGTCCGCGCCAAAACGTCACACTATCCGCAGTTGGCAGAATAGGTGGCGTTGATTTAAGTGTGAACCGTGACTTGGATTTACTGAGCCTTACCCTGCTCCTTGCATGTTTTCTTCGTGGCCGCGCATACTATGACATCAGCAGCGGCCGCGTCATAGTATGCGCATGCTAGAAGAAAACATGGCCGCGTCCATGCCGGAAGAAAGAAGAGGAGCCGCGGAGAAGAAAGAAGACGGGACGCGCTGACATCGGGGACATCGGTAAGCCGCGCCGACATCGGGGAGCTGCGCTGACATCGGAGGGTGAGTATTTAAGTTTATTTTTTTAAGGGCCATGGGGGCAGGCTGCTGTATACTACTAGGGGCTGCTGTATACTACTAGGGGCTTGCTGTATACTACTAGGGGCTTGCTGAATACTACTAGGGGCTTGCTGAATACTACTAGGGGCTTGCTGTATACTACTAGGGGCTTGCTGTATTCCCACCCTTGGCTTATACTCGAGTCAGTAGTTTTTCCCAGTTTTTGGTGGTAAAATTAGGGGTCTCGGCTTATACTCAGGTCGGCTTATACCCGAGTATATATGGTACTATAGTGAATGTTTACATATTACCTATACATTTATGTAAAATATAATATTGAAACCGTAAATAGAAATGTGTGCAATATAGATAGACATATAAAAATCAGAAAAGTATTTAAACCTCATGTTTACATAAAAAGGCCACAAATGATAAAGTCCAAACATATTAATCCACCTAAGTGGATATATTTCGCTACTTATAAAGTGTCCATTAACATCAAAAGTGATTCATAGCTACAATCATGCATGGATGGATAATTGCATCAAATTTACAGGAGGTCACTTCAACTTTTCCGGAGGTCGCTTCCAAGATTCATGTCATCTCGCCACATAGGGGCTTACTCATCCAATCATCAACAAACATGAATAAAATATGGTAAAAACAAATTAACAACAACATATAAAAACACATATGGTGGGGACAATACAGAAATCAAGAAATGTCTCATTAAAGAGGACCTTTCACCCATAAAAAAGGCACTAGGAAAGTAAAGTAAGCAGCTCCTAGCGCTACCTCAGATGTAGCACTGTTACACTACGAGCATTATCGGAACTATGCAATAAGCTAGCAGACACTGCCGCACTGTAAAAAAGTTGGTCAGGCATTCCTCTTTAAGACCTCTGGAGGTCATTGTTCACAACTGAACTATCCATTTACATTCCCTCTGTGCAACTACATTTTTCACGTTACCCCCTCTGATGTCAGTGTGTACCCTTTTTATTCCTCGTACTTTAAAGGACCTACGATTGCAATTATGGTGCATCTTAAAATAGTGGTATGTAGTTTTTAGTTCATCAAATTTTTCAATAGTTTTGGCATTGACTTTATCTTTTATATGCTCTCTCGTTCTTAACCCACGAGAGGTCAAGCCAAAATAGTTTGCAAGTTGGATAATATATTACATTGGTCGAACTACAAGATATGTAATTTCTCAAATTTTAACTGTTCTACTACCATCTGCAGTGGAAAATTTATTGGTATGTTATGCATTTTTACATGAGGGGAAATATCCCCGTCTCTGTGTATCAGCTTCAAAAGGATGTTGGATTTTTGGGACATAATGGGGCTTACGTATTTACTAAGGGTCCGCGGATCACATTACCGTCTGACTGTTCATGTTTTCCGGGATTTGCGTTGTTGTGACAGAAATTTAGAAGGGGATTGTGTTGCACATGATCGGATATTGGGGCAGCAGCGCCGGTTTTCATGCAACAGAAATCAGAGAGTTGGCTGTCGGATGATCCGACTGATTCGCAGTGAGCACAGGATTTAATATTAAATTTATGTTGCATCCAATTCACTTACATCTAGCGGGAAGAAGAAGGTGAACTCCGGCGGACCTGAGCGGGGAAGCGACACATGCAGGATATCGGGTGAACGATCTTAGTGAATGGCGGCACACTGCATTGGAGTCGGACAATGCACTTTTGGGGATCTCCAGCGGCCTGGTAAGTAAATGTCCTCCATTGACTCCTAACTAGGAGATATATTAGGTTCTTACATCTCTTAGCCGTCAAAGATGGCCCTTCATAAAGTACTGCATTTAAAACTGGATCAGTCTCTAAAACTGACCAGTGTCTTTTTAAGATTGCTCTCTTGTCCTCCCATTTGTTGTAATAAGTGGAGACAAAACAGATGCAGTCGCTTGATGGTACTTTCTTCTTGACCAATACATTACAGGATTTGTATTCAACTAGCCTTTTTTGATATCACTATACCCTCTATTCCCAAAACACTGTCTCAAATCCTCAGACTGTCTTTCAAAAGCATGTTTGCCTTGCTTTTAAGAAATGACCCATCGGTATGGCCCATATCGTAAAGGGAGGGTGAGCAGATGAAGCATGCAGGAAGGAGTTAACAGAAGTTGACTTCCTGTATATGTCATTTTGTAACCCACCAAATTACTCCATCATCATCTGGATATTGAGAAAGTTAATTGCTGTTTTACTATATGTATATGTCATTTAATATTCAAGTTATTCTGATTCAACAGCCTGCATGAAATTCATCAGCTCACCTCAGACCCATGCCAAACAAATAACAGGTCATCAATATATGTAAGCCAGCAATGCACATAGCAGGTGGCGGGCACACTGCCATCCCCAAAAATTCCCCTCTCCCAGGAAAAGGCTGGCATATGACAGAGCACACACCACCCCCATGGCAGTGTAGAAATGTTGTAAAT
Source organism: Engystomops pustulosus (assembly GCA_019512145.1). Taxonomy (NCBI): domain Eukaryota; kingdom Metazoa; phylum Chordata; class Amphibia; order Anura; family Leptodactylidae; genus Engystomops; species Engystomops pustulosus. The sequence continues at coordinate 86,776,863 of CM033647.1, read as the reverse complement.
AAAAAATTTCTTTGAAGACTAAAAAATTATGGGTCAGAATGAAACAAAGCAATTCTAGAGTCAATTCACATAAAAAATTCCCCAAGGGACTGGTGGCAAAAAGGAAACCAACATCCTCTGACCCATCTTCATGCCTGATGCCTGTATACCAAAGCTGTGACCAAAAAGTGTCCAACTCTAAGGAGATCCAGTTGATCCTTGATAGGAGGTCCAAACTGTCCCCAACATAGGAGGGTGGACATTCTACCAGGGGCTTCAGATAATAATCAATACATTTACACGAAGGATCAAACAAGCCGCAGATGGAGGGTCATCTAATCTCTAACTGGCGATTGTTCATGGACAGTTAGAGATCACATGACCTTCCCTCAGCGGCCATTTTATGGACAGGAAAGTCTGACTGATGACGTAAAAGACAGGAGGCTACACTTTACAAATCTAAAAAATCTACGGACTCCTGTGAGGGGAGGGGCTGCTGCTCCCTGCTCACAGAGGAGGAGGTCATGTGACAGAGCTCTGTGTGTATGTAGCAATGCTGGATGTGTTCAAGGACTGTGGATACATATTCCTCCTGCACATAATAGTGAGGAACAAGATCTCCCCTCGTCCCTCCATCCCAGGCTGTAATTCTACAGAACTTTCTCTGTCTCTGCACCTCATGCTGCAGTCTTTCCCCCACCTTTTACTCGGCACTTTGTGTACTGTGCAGATAAGCTATTAATCCTTAGTGCTCACACAGCACAGGCTATAGACTTAATATAACCGGTTTACTTTCTACCACTTATTACATGTTTCCTGCTCCTCCATGTGATGCAAGTTGCCAGGCTGGTCACCATATACATCCTTTATGTGCACTACAAAGTGTTCAGTGGATTTACTTTTGGGAAACTAAATAGATTTACTGCTAAATTACTTTGAGAGAGAACACAAGGCTTCATGAGATCTGTGGACAAGTTAACTGGCCTAAACTTGAGGGCATAGACAGACAGATATTAGTCTACCCCCTCTTAACCACTGGTGAGAAAGATTTTTGTCAAACACTTTCAGAACAGTAAATGCCATAACACTAGAGAGAAAATGGTGAGTAGCACAAAGTAGTCATTGTTTTGTTTGGTTTTTAAAGGGGGAATCACATATAATAATTAGGTAAAATCATTATAACTTTACAGTTATGCTTTAATAATGACTTGCAACATTAAACAAGTCACCAAACCAATGCAAAAACTTTAAAGTTCTCCCTCTTCTAAAATGATAACACAGCACATGATAGCTTTCGGCCATCATATTTATTTCACTCTAACATCTCTTAAACATTTTTATTAATGCTTTCAAAGAATATTTTATCATAAAGAATTTTAAAGTTCTTATTCTATTTAAGATATAAAATAATTCAGCTGTAGATGTGTAGAGCATTTACGCAAGGTGATCCACCAAACCATATGTTCAGGTTATTAATGATATTCCACTTGCACTTGACAATAGGTCATAATAACACATTAATAATGGTTACCTCAATTTAGAGATGATCGGTGATCGAGGTGGATTTTCACTACGTAATGAATATGTGAGTCATTTATGTGGTGCATCAAGGTTACGACTGCTTTGGGCACTTGGAACAAGAAATGGAGATTTCCAGTTATGTTCAGCTGGTAGTCAGGGATTGCCAGGTTTTCATAGCAATTCAGGCTACTGAAGTGGGGAGAATCGAAAAGTATGTGTGGGAGGAAGCAAATACATTCGGAACCTGTTGTACAGAATATAGGTTATTCTGTACATATAGGGGGTCATTTACTAAGGGCTGAATCGCTATTTTTTGTCGGGTTTCCCAAAAATTACCGTTTTGTGCCGAATTGCCCCGGGTTTTTGGCACATTGTGGCGCATTGGCGCCGACAAAAATGCAACGGAAATCGGGGCGTGGTCGTCGGAAAACCCGACGGATCCGTAAGAAACGCAGAATTTTTTTTTAAAAAAATGCCGCTTGACATGCACTTACCTGCACCAGGAATAGGATAGTGAACTCCATCTGACCTCAGCACAGCAGCGGCACCTTGTGGTCATCGGGCGCACTACCTTAGTGAGTCGCCGGAAGACCCGAATCCTCGACTGAGAACGCGCCGCTGGATCGCGACAGGACCGGGTAAGTAAATCCGCCCCATAGGGTTGTTTTGTTTGCTCCCTTGATTGATTGTGTATTGAAGTGATGTTCTGGAAACTGATAAGGGATCTCTTTAAGGAGAAAACATAGGGTAAGTTTAGTTAACCAGTTTCTGTTTCAATTCCTCACTGTTTTATAGATCTCTAATAATAATAACAATAATATTACTACTACTACTAATAATAATAATACTTTATTTATCCCAAGGGGGAAATTCAGGTGTCTACTTGCTAACATTGAACAGGAATATTCTATGTTTACTTCCTGTGGATCGAAATCTGTCCATGGTCAGCAAAATTTAGCTTTCTGTAGAATGACAGCAATGAAAGATCTAGAAAAAAGTGAAGAATTATATACAGAAAGTATATAAAAAAAATTGTACAACTTTTATTACACAAACAGTGTAAATTTTTTGCTGACAGTGGACAACCCTTTAATATACTAAATTACCCATTTCCCCATCTGTAACTTTATGGAATTATATTATGTATTGCTGTTGCAGTAGATGAATACATCCTAGACAGATGTAAAGATTGCATGAGATGCAGTACTACATTGCCCATGAAGATTGTTGATCCAAATTGGGCTGGGACATTTTATGTCAGATTTCCTTCATCTGTGTGAACATATGGATGTGGAGTAATAAGAACCCATCCATTTTATACCCATATATTTGAAAACTGGTGCAATCTACCTTTGTGCCGTTGGCCTCACTCATGTGCAAGTTGCGTTAGATAATCCAATAGCGTGGCATGCGCTTAGTCAATCTGGTCTGTTTTCAGGATGTGACACACTTGAACCTATATTTTCTTGATGCATTTTGCTTGATGCAGTTGCAACACAAGCACTACCACGCCACAAGCACTACCACTACCACCCATTAGGTGCACACTTCATAAATACATGTGCAAACTCCAAAGACACTTTTTCTGGTGCAAGCTCAGACAAAAACTGTCGCAGACACAATAATAAATCCAGGAGAGAGTTTGTTTTCCCTATAGACTTGCCCTGTCTTTGGACTTCCTCCTGCAGTTGGGCTAAAATGTTTGATTTTTTCATTATATTAGAAAACAATAAAACTGCACTTGTAATAAGTGTCCCTCTAAGTATAAGGACTGCCATATAAGATATGCTTTAGATGTCACCAAATCTGCTTCCTTGAATGTACATTTCCTCTTTAACTGTTATAGAAGTTGTGTGACGTCAGTGCTGTGTGCTCCATCACCTCAACTCTCCCTGTCCCACCCCCTCCCTCATGTCCTGCACCCCTTTCTCCTGTTACCCTGATATTATCGCCGAGATGTTTTGGTCACAGGGGGCATGTCCATATGGTAATAGACATGCATGAGCTGAACCTGAGCATGGTTTACATGGTTACCAAAGCAGCAATAGCATTGTTTCCATAGCAAATTGGACACGCTTCTCAGAATATATCTGACATTTTTTGAAATGACATTTGTCACAAAATGAAAAGTATGTTTATTTTTTTTTTTTAATAAATGAGGCATTTTATGCTGTCCAGTTCCTTTTTGGGTACATGTAGCTTTATGTAGTGAGAATAAGACACTTCCTGCTAAAAAATGAAAATTCTGCAATGAAGATATGCCCAGGACACTTTACATCAGTGGTCTGTAGAGAACACTGCAAGCTGTGGCTTCAAAACAAGCTCAGAGAAGGCTGCTGCTCTATACTTGTATGTATGTCACACAGTCAGTCACTAAATGTATTGTGCCAGCTCTTATGTTTCTGATTTGACTTCTGTAAAGTGAGAGAAACAGCTGACAGAGGCAACTGAACACACAGTGAAATCCGTCAGTCCACGGGGCAATGAGATATGAAGTCACAGCTTGATTGTGAGAGGATGCTGGGAGTGGGAGTTCAGTCTACGATCACTGGAGCCCAGATTCATTTCACAAGCTGGATGGTGGCATTTTATCTCATTGGCCTACTTCCTGCTTTTTCTTGTCTACATTTGAACCCATCCATTATTTATTCCAAGAACTATCTGATAACATGATTCTCTGATTTACATGGAATGTTCTATTTAAGTATAAATGTAAATGTTAATAATTTACATTTCTGACAAGGCTTTCAAGCATCAGAAGGGAATGCACCTAAGTTAAATTTAAGTGCATGAGCCCTTGCCCCTCATTGCAGAGCTAGGCTTGTCATTTAACTCCTTACAGCTGCACTTTTATTAGTAAAGACATTCAGTTATATGTAAAGTAAATAACTGAAAGGGTTTGAGTTTGATGACCTGATGTCAGATCTGTTAGGATTAGAGTCTTCTGTTGCAAAACAAATACACAGAGTGCAGAACTGCAGCTCAGCTCCTATTCTGTGGAAAAAATTAAATTGACCTCTGATTGGTTGCCAGGGGCAACTATAACAGTTCTGCTTTCAGGCACTTCTGATAAATCTCCCTATTTTTCTGTCTCTATAGTTATTTCCATCAGTTTGCTTTTTTGTGCATCTTACCTCTACTACATTTACTGTATTTGACCATTCAATTGTAATTCAATTCTGAGCCTTGCCGTCATCTTGGATTTAACCCAGTTCTGTCTGATTTATACCTGGTGTTGTCCCTATGTGTCTTGTCTCTACTGGTGGTACCCCGCTTTCCCTGACTTAAAGGGAACCTACCACCACAATTCTACCTATAATGGTGATGTTGCTGGATGGTGGAGTGGGCAGGTAATGGGAAATCTGAAAGGCCAGTTCACACAAGTATACCGAGTTCATCAAGACATTAACCAAACACAAGTTTAAAGGGCACCTACCACCACGATTCTACCTATAAAGGTAGATCGGGTGGTAGGTGGATGAATGGGACGTGAGGATAGCCCTTTTTTGGGCTAATCCTCACGTCCCGACTATCCTTTAGTAAACTTTAATCCGTGGGTATGCAAATTTTTTTAAGCGGATACTGGAGTGTGAAGTAGCCGTACATGAGGCTACCGTCGTAGCTACTCCACGCCCCAGTAGCCTCTTTCCTCCGCCTACCATGTCATCTTCGGCGTGCAGCTCCTCGTAGCTGTGTGCCCTCATCCGAACACCCGGCATTCTGCGCATGCGCAGTAGCTCCGGCCTCGGTGCTGTGGCCGCGCACCGGCAGGCCTGCATTCTGCGCATGCACAGAACGCATACTATTTTTAAATCTGATGTTAAATTGCCATTGCCTTAATAGTCTTTGTTTCTGGCCTCCAGTGCTCCAACCCCTCCCAATATAACGGTCATTTCAGATAGTGGGCATTACAAAGCATCATAACTTATTATGGATATAAGTACATTCATTACTTTTATTGAGGTCACCTTCATAAAAATTATCATTCAGTTTCTGGTTTATTGGGGACAATAAATCTTTGCATTTAAGTTCTACTCATAAAAACCATAATGAAAACTCTGTTTTCTGATCTCTTGTGGTCCTAGATTCAGCTTTTTGAGAAATTGATAAATCCGCAAAACATTCCATACAGGGTCAAACAGCACTTTTGTTGGTTCTGCGGCTAGCTTCGGTATTGCTTGCAGAAATGCACTTCCACTATGTTTTCAGGTAGCTACACCTATAGGAATGTGACGCCATCTTCTGGGTGCTTACCTACCATTATATTACAGTATTGTATATCATTTATGATACAGGTAACAGCAAGTGCATATCACCTGATCTAGATGTTTATGTGATATTTAATAGCATGTAGTAAAGAGAAACAGGTGGGATGTGTAAAAAGACAACTATATTCAATAGTATATAGCAAAAAGTTATCAATTTATTTATACAAAACACTAAACACTGACATTTAAAAACATTTAAAATGAGCACTCCAAGAATAAAGTGCTATACACAGTGCATGACAATAACATGTCCTGTTCTCCCCCTACTAGAGATTATGTTGAATCTAAGCTTGGTGTTGGTATGGATAATAATATGATCAATAATAGACTGTACATTGGTTACCTGTACGGTCAAAATATAGAGAGTATCCCACAATCAATATATGAAATGATGCTTCAAATAAGACCAGACAATGCAATAAAGTCTAAATATGAATGAAAAAAGTTGATATCACCAAGTTGTAAGGTGGGGGAGATCACGCGCCCCACGCGTTCCGCCTACGTTGTGGCTTCCTCAGGGGTCTAAAGTCTAGTGCCCTAGGGTCATGTATATATATTGTGATAGTAATTGGAGAGTTAGCTCACCTGTGTGGGGAGACGCTGTCAGGCTGGCCATGTGTATATGTGATGGCGGCCGTGTCGCGGCGGCTCCGCGAATGCGCGATCCCGCGCGACCGACACAATCCTCCACCTCCAGCTTGTGTCAGTCGCGCGTCACCAGGAGGGCACACCCCCGGAGTCCCGTAGTTATCATTCAAGGGAAGTTCGGAGGTATCTTAAATTAGTATGTTAAGACCTCCAGAGTTGGAGGACTGAAAGAACAAGCAGTTTGAACCAATATGACTGTGTGGATTGAACTTAGAATGTAGTCATGTATCTATGATTAGGTATATTCACTTCCTACTGTGAGTATATATGCAATACATAAGGGCTAGTAATAAACAAGAATAGTTTGTAAAACAGTCTGTATAATAATAAATTGGCCAAATTAAATACAGGTTCATGTTCCTATATATATGAAATTAATTTCAAATATGATGATAAACATATTAATTGGAGACCACTATGGATAAATGGATGCATTGTGGCTGTTATATAATTATATAGCATATTATCATGTTTTATGGGGCAATACTGAGCGTTGTGCTACATTGTTATCAAACGTATCACAAAGCGTTCACTATGTACAACAGTGATCCTCTTTAAAAAATAAAAAAAAATATGATACAGGAAGACCATTGTTAAAAACATATTGATCATGTGAACTTCCTTTTACAATTACAACAAGAAGGTACAATTGGTAGAAAAAAGTTGGCAATAGAAGCTTTGGGAGGTATTTATCATTTGCCGACATTTGTGCACCAGCGTATGATTGCCCCGCTGAACATCCGGGGCTGAGATGCAGCCGGATACATCAAGAAGCTCCTTTCTACAGGCACCAACTTGGCACTCTCACCCTATCATACCACTTCAGCACCAAGAGGATCATTGGCAGCAGAAGTTCCAGGTCGCACAACTGGGTGCAACAAAGTGCCAGAACCAAAACCTGTACAGAGGAAGTGAAAGACTGATATAAAACTTTACTTTTAATATATGTTGGATAAAAAGTACAATAATAGATTCAAATTGGAGTATAAAAATAACAATAACCAGTGATCGTGAGAGTGATACCGTGCTTTTAAACACAGGCACTGGTGGGTCAGAGTAGTGCCTATATACCTAGGTACATGTGAATGTTCATATGATGAAGGTCACATACCTGTAATACAGTAGATATGGTTCCACTGACACTTCCAGCACCACGCCGGATGCTAAGCGCCGTACCTGGCGCTTCTCAGTCCAGGCTTTCTCGGTCCACTCGAACTATCCTTTTGGAATGGACTCCTTTTACACGACCACTGCCCCGATTTCACTCAAGACGACATAATATTTATTCTGCTACTCCCAGCTGATACATCTACACTGGCTTGGAAGCAGGTTTTTCTGGTATCCTGTGCCCCTGATGAGCCCAATTGGAGAGGTGAAACATGACATGTAGGGTTTTTGACCAGGCGTGACCCTGTAGCTATCTATTTTCTACCTGCTTATCTTTGCAAATACCTACTATTTTCACTATTTGGGACAGACTGCCCCCCTCAGATAGACTAAGCTATTCTCGCATTTTATGAGACCACTATCTGGATACCTCCCTTCCTCTCCCTTCCCTACATTAGGGTCAGTGGACCGTTGATAGGGTTAGGTTCCAGACAGGGTGGCAGCTGTTTAGGGCTGCGGCTCCTTGGCGAGGTTTGAATGGTCTTACAGGGACTTATCACCTCGAGTATTAGGGTTTACTAGGGCACACCGCACTCCATAGCCTCGGAGTGCCTCCCCTATTACCCTGTCTCATTTTTGTCAGAGTTATTGTACCTACACATTTTTTCCTCCACTTTTTTGTCTTTTTTCCTGGTACACGTTATTGGTCCATACCACTGTACATCTGTGAGCACCGATATGCAAAAGACGCTATTCAACCAGCATATAAACCATATCTACTGTATTACAGGTATGTGACCTTCATCATATGAACATTCACATAGGTATATAGGCACTACTCTGATCCACCAGTGCCTGTGTTTAAAAGCACGGTATCACTCTCACGATCACTGGTTATTGTTATTTTTATACTCCAATTTGAATCTATTATCGTACTTTTTATCCAACATATATTAAAAGTTAAGTTTTATATCCGTTTTCCACTTTCTCTGTACTTTTTCTCAACGGACCAAGTGGTTTTGGGAGGGAGTCCACACTACCCTCCTACTTGTGGACTTTTCTTCAGAACCAAAACCTGGCAACACTAGTTACTACCTCATTGAAGAACCTCAAATGTAAGTGCCATATCACAAGTACGGAGGAACACTGTACCAAGGCTCCAGTGGTAGCCAGCCCCAGGCAGCTTAAGTGCCAATACTTGGCAAAAGTGGAGCTATGGGCAGTTTCTCTATTGCCAAACCAACAGTAGCAGTGCATCACTGTGTCACCACAATCACTATGAGCTTGGCACCAGCACCCCAACCATAGTAGCCCCTATGCATGTCTATCTAGCCTGTGTCTATTTGTTATTGTCACCAGTGTATTACGTACCATTTCCCTTATTATAATGTTATGTAGTCATGTATTGTGCTTTATCACAATGCCCTGTAACTATGGTTGTATGCAACAAAGGAACTAGCAACTTGTAAGAATGTCTCTGTTATAATGTCTCTGACAGTTTCAGGGACATTATATACAAAAGAATATCCCCCAGGGAATAACCAGAAGAGGCCTGTACAGGGTCCTACTATACTCCCAATGATGAGACCTAAGCTACAACTTGTATCTGACTTTTTTCTTAAACAGGACCACACACATGATATACCCAAGAAATGAATTGTAAAAAAATGTTGCTGATTCTTTTTTGCAATTTATTAAATCTCTTTAGGCCTTTATAGGATATCACTCAGTAAACGGGTGACAGGTTTATTTAAATGCTAGTTATATTTTTAGATGATGTAAAGCTATTCCAATTATGCAGTTATGGTCCTGACTGCATTCCTGATTTAGAGATTTAGATGTCTCTAAGAACTTTACTGCATAATTTCTCTAAAATTACCAATGAACTTTTTATTCCAGGACGAGAGATTTGAAAATCAGAATAATTTATAACTATCCTAATGCGCAAGGAAGAGGTCAAAAGTAACATCTCAATTTTATATATAAATAATAAAGACCTTTCCAAGTCTTCAAGGCTGGAACAAGTTCTTTGTGTGCCTTTTTTATTACTGCAGAAATTGAACTGTCTACTATCATCTCAGCACCACAGATGAGCTCTGCTAATTAACCCCTAGATCAGGTTCCTTAGGAGACTCACTGGTCAGGGGTTGGGAAGAGGTACATATTTTTATTACAGTATACAGTGGTAAAAGTAGTTTAAACCTGAAAAAGCACTTTCACCTGAAATTAATAGGTTATTCTGAATCGTGGCTTAGAGAGGATTTGATTATGGATTCATAGAAAGTATACCAAAGAGTAAAGCTGTGCGGATATAGAGATAATGGGGCATATTTATCAGGACCTCTGATGGGGAGGGGTGCAGACGGCCGAGCGGAGGGCACTCGCTGCTGCCGGCGACTTTTCGTACATGAAAAGTCGCCGGCTGCGTTCTCTTCTACGCCAGGCCCTGTCTGGCATAGGATAAACGCTGTGCTGCCGGCAGCCCCGATACATCAAGAGACGGAAGCCTCTTGATGTATCGGGCTGCGAACTTGCAGCAGAGGGGCTATCAGAGGGGTAAATATCCCCCAATAGCTGCATACAACGATTGGTCCCTAAAAAGGCAAGGCAAAGCTCCCTCTACCACATGAGAACACATCAGTATTACTAAGATACATGTGTAGGTGAGGAGCCTGTTTCAGATATATATATATATATATAAGTTATGTTCGTAAATGTCACATTAAGAAAAGTGAACAGACTACAGATGTATATATAACTGCAAGATAGGAGATCATATATTCATGTTCCTGGGTGGATCCATTGCCGTTTGTCAGGGCTGGGAGCCTTTGGACCCTCTGGACCACCACGGGAGATGGTACTACACCGACACCTGGGACCAGAGTCTAAGTGGCACCTGGTTTTCACCAGAGCCCACCGCAAAGCGGGATGGTCCTGCTGGGGCGGGGTGCCACCAGGTCGTTCCACAGGTGCGAGTAGCCCGCGGTGGTAGCCAAGGTAGTAATGCAGGTGACAGCGGGAGAACAGCACAGGAAGGCAAAGTAGGACTCACGTCAGGAAACACAGGAGCTGGCACACGGATCAGGAACACAGCAACGGACTGGCACACGGATCAGGAACACAGCAACGGACTGGCACACGGATCAGGACTGGCACACGGGACAGCAGGATACACAGGAACACAGGATACACCGGAACGCAGGATACACAGGAGGGCTTTATCTTCAGGGAATGGCTTGAAGATCTGGCGAGGAATGATGGGAGTCACCGGATTATATGCATTCCCGGAAGGTGGCCAGCACCAATCAACTGTGCGCTTGCCCTTTAAATCCTGAAGTACCGCCCGCGTGCACCCTAGGGAGCGGGGCCGCACATGGGCTCCTAGTACGAACGGGAGCGTGGAGAGGTGAGTTCAAGGGAGTGGGGCCGGGGCAGCGCAGAGGGGTACGGTTGCACCTGCAATCCGTAATATATCTGGTGTTAAGGCCAAGTAGGCCTCTTCAAAATGCGATGTGTATTGGAGAAATCACATGGTGATCAGAATGCTCACTGATTTCCAGGTGTATTCTCCAATACATATTGCCTGTTGAATACACCCATGTTGCAATTTTAAAGTGTTGGAGTAAAGAACTATTTTGATGAGACAATCTTGCCAATACTTTTTGGAGTCAGAACGCCAATGGATCTCTCTCTCACATAACAATGACAGCCCTAGAATTCCTGTTGGGAACTGGCAGCAACTACTTTACCATGTCCTCAGGCCCTTTTTCTTCTAGAACCTCTTTACTATTGGAGAACATTTGTGTCATTTGCCTTTATAAGTATATACAGCATCATATCGGGATTCTTCCCCATCACCCATACCTCCCAACTTTTATAGTGGTGAAAGTGGGACACTTTTTCCCCCTAAACCATGCCTTTTGCTTCACCCCTACTCCACCCCCACACAGTATAATCCCACACTTAGTATCCTCCATCTCCCCCTAACATTGTGTCCCCCACCCCCCAGCTCGCTTTAATACTGTGGCCCCTTACTCCTCCTCATGTTGTAGCCCCCATGATATTGTGCTCCACAGATCCCCTCATGTTACAGTGCCCGCAGTTGTTCCTCCATATATTTTGAACCTCCAACCAGTTACCCCAGTAGCTTCACCTAAAATGATATTCATCCAGCTGTTGCTCCCTTCCCTTTGCACCCCTAACATCCTATCTTTGTTGCTACTTAACAAAAAAAATTATAAACATACTTTTCCCCCGCAGTAGCTCCTCTGCTGCTGTGTGTACTGAAGGCAGGATGACATCACATTGCCTCAGCTTGCTCTTCTACAAATGGTAGTAGCAGAGGCAAAGAAATAGTGCACAGAGAGCTGGTGGCTTTCTGTATTGTCTCTGTATTCAACTCTATTGGCATGTTGTTGGGAAATATGCATGACCTATTATATAGCAGAGGAAAACATAGACCCCTAAATGTAAACCATGTTCTAACCCCATCCCTTCCCTCGCCATAAAGTAGTCATCAGTAAATCCGTTTATCCTGGAAAGTTTAGACTTCTCATGGCAAATCAAATGATCAGACCTATCGTTCTTGTGTGTTCCCATAAACAAAGTCTAAGTAAATCACTAAAACAACTGTTGCTCTTCACCCTTGTAATGAAGTCATGTTATCTACTAGTCTCTTGCGGTCCCAAGTGGGAATTATTTGAAATCAAGGTAACATTTTAAAACTTCCAAAGCTTTGAAACGCAAAGGCAGCAGGGAGCCGAATGTTTAAGCCTCAGTGCGCCTTGAGATTGCTTTTGTCTGCGCACAACATCTTATTATCTATACAGTGACTGGATGTGTTACCTGCCTTGACCTTTCTTTGTTTCACTGTGGATAAAACGTGTCTTCACAAGCTGAATATGTTTGGATTGCTGTCTTTCTATTCATCCCTCGCTTTAATAGACATAATCCTAAAATCTAAGCCGGAAACAATCTACACATTTATATGGAATCCTTATCATTTTGAGCAACAAGCATATCTATTGCTATTTGTAATGATTTTTGAAATTTAAGTAGAAAAAGATTATTCCTTAAGTAAAATTAAATGCACAAGACCTCAGATACGTGTATAATAGGCCCTCTGACAAGCCTAACACATTTTCTAACGGCATGTAACTTTTACTCTATTTTCACTAGCTTACCCTGTGTACTACTCCAGTCATTCATTTCATCAATTAAGAATGGCTGGACCATTATTCAAGCATCATCTCACTCCGTGTCATCCCTTCTTCCAAACAGACTGTAAGCTCTTGTGAGCAGGGCACAGTCATTTGACTATGCAGAATACATTCTTTGCAATAAAGATTAAGCGTTGCTCCTCTGCAAGTGATTGGAATAAAATTTCATTTCACCTGGTTTACTATGCTTGTGGATTGGCTTTGAAATGATTCCAAAAGCCATTCATCTCTATGTGCAGATATCTTTTTTTCTGCCAAGGCTGTATGTCATACATCCTCATTAGCAGGGTGGCATCTCTATGACTGAGAGTGTTGTGATACATCCTGGATTCTAGGACACCTAACTTTGGATCCCTGGCACCTAGAGCAGAGCATTATTACCCTTACCATTTATTATAGAACAGTTAGTGTTAACCCTTAAGCATAGGTAGGTTGAAGATTTGATCTGATTATCACCAAACCTTCAACTTCTGTGCAGGTAGATATGTGAACAGCTTTATTCGTAGTTAGTTAAAAGTTTATTTAAAACTCTTGACTAAAAGACTATAAGGTTGAAAAAAAATGAAAATGCTTTTAGATACAAAAAGATTCATTATATATATTATAAAAGATATAAGGCATTAGCCAAGGGATCGCCTTCTCCTGGGTTAGACGGGCACAATTCAAGGCATTCACAGTCCACACTGTGAGATTTAGGTACAACTTACCTCAGCCAGTTTTATTCGGCAGTCATTCCAAAGAAAACAAAACATCAAAATAAAACCTAAACCTTTCCGGCACTTACTATCGGTTCCCTACCTCAACAGGTGCTGGCCTACTGCCAGGCACCCCATTAACTCACAGTATATCAGTTCACTGCCACAGCTCAACAGACCTTTGCATGACCTGCCACTTTCCCACAGTGGAGCAAATGTGGGAAGTATGCACCTAATGCTTTTGCTGGATGCTAATTAAACTTAATCAGACAGACCCAACCAGGTCTGCCTTCTACTCAGCTTTTCTTTGGGGTAAATGCACATTTCATGCCCAAAATCTGCTTTAGTGACTGTTACTAAAACAGTATAACTATTCACTTTTGCTGTAACTTCTTTTGATTTGGTGCTGCAAGTAAAAACATGCCCCCCTACTTGTGGATTTAATATAAAATAAAAAATATACTATTAGTTTAACCACACTCCATATGTTAAGAGTATAGTATAACAGTAAGCACCTTAAAACCTTCCCCTCTTAATATCTCTTGTCTGTGGACACTTCTGCTCCTGTTCCCACCAAACTGCTGATAATATGATGCAATCACATATCCTGTCCCGATGTAGCCCTGGACGGTGGCTACCAAAAAAGCAAACATTTGCAAGTTCAAGTAGCTTTGACATCATCTTTCTAATTATGGATTGCTATTTTTTGGGACAAAAAATTACATCGGATTATCAGCAATTCAGTGGGAACTCCAAGAGTGTACATGGACAATAGATTCCACGAGAAGGATTTAAGGTACTTGCTGTTAGTAATACAATATTTTTAACATATGGATCGAGGTTAAAGTAATAATATATTTTTTCATTTACTTTTAGTATAATTTATTATTTTAGTATTATTTCCAAATAATATATTCATGTAAATACATTTTATATGCTGCTTTCAAACTATCCTTGGTTAAGGGTTTACTCCAACCATTAACAAAACCGTAACCTAATATATTTTTGGGAAATTTAAAAAACACACAGACTATGGTTTAGAAACGTAACAAACCGCATATACAGAAAAAAAATTACATGTCCATCAGGTCTTGAGAAAAGCGACCAGGGACTGTATTGGAGCCTTGGCTATCGGTTTGTTGCTTGTCTCTCTGCTCAAAAATTTCTATGTCTGCCAATACGTGACTGAAAGGTGCTGAAGGAATATTAGCATTAAAACATCACAAGACCTGATGGTGTTGGACTTCTTTAACTTTTAGGAGCTCCTCCTCCTTATGCCCCCCAATATTGGCAGTAGAAAGCTCTTGTCAACAGGGTGTGGTTATGTCTCAACTCCTTCTGCAGCCCCAGATATGTGGAAATATCTAGAGACGGTTGGATCCAAAATAGTGTTATGATAAAAAACAAAAAACTTAAGTTCTACCTAGCATAAGGCCATGCAGCATTTCTGTGCATGGATGAAATTATGCAGGATAGAAAGGCTTTCCTTTCTACCTTGCATAAAGACATGCAACATGTCTCTGTATGTTGGCATTATGCAGGATGGAAAGGCATTCCCTTCTACCTGGCATGAAGTTATGAAACACGTCTGTATGCAGGATAGAATGTTATGCAGGATAGAAAGGAATTTCATTCTACCTGGCATAAAGTCATGCAACACGTCTCTACATGGATTGAGTTATGCAGGATTTCCTTATACCTGGCATAAAGTTATGCAACATGTCTCTGTGTGGTGGCGTTATGCAGGATAGAAAGTTTTGCCCTCATTCCTGCTGTAAAGCCTTACAACAGGTGTCTGTGCGGTGGCATTATACAGGATACCTGCCATAAGGCCAGGGTAGTTTGTTAAGAAGAAACAATGGTCTGACTTCCATCACAACATCGAGGAACAGGTACTCCCTTTTCTGTAGCTTACCAGAACTACTCTTAATCTTTTTTATTTTTTTGCGTAAGTATTGGTCTCTGGCAGAAAATGGGCCAAGACAACAAAGTGCTACTAAATGAGGCCAGTTTTTTATACGTTCCCAGAGAATCCTATTGGGTGGACCTAACGGCTCAAATAGTGTGTTCAGAAATAAAGCCATTCAAATGGATCACCGTATTTCTCACAAAATAATTAGTTCTACGGCGCAGAGGTATAGGGAATGTGTGAAGAGGGCTCACGGGCTGAGTCCTCTTTATATAGAGGTGGGGGTTTTTGCATATTGCAGCAAACCCCCACCGCTAATAACCGCGGTCAGTGCTTGTCGCCGCCATCTTTGTTCCGATCGCTGCGCCCCCGAACGTCATCGGGGGGCGGCGATCGGTTGCCATGGTAGCGTTGGGTCTTCATTTGACCCGAGGCTTAATGGCTTCTGCAGATTCATTACAATGAGCCAGTGGCTCATTGTAATGCATGAGCTGCAAAAATGCCATATATTGCAATACAGAAGTATTGCCGTGTATGGTAGGAACGATATGACTATCTAGGGTTAATGTACCCTAGATGGTCTAAGATATAGTGAAAAAAAAAGTTTAAAAAAAGTTTAAAAAATAAAAAAAATTTATAAAATATTAAAAATTCAAATCACCCCCCTTTCCCTAGAACTGATATAAAACATAATAAACAGTAAAAATCACAGACACATTAGGTATCACCGCGTCCCAATATGCCCGATCTATCAAAATATAAAAACGCTTATGGCCGGTGGTGACCTCCGAGACGGGAAATGGCGCCCAAATGTCCGAAATGCGACTTTTACACCTTTTTACATCACATAAAAATGGAATAAAAAATTATCAAAATGTCGCACAGACTTCAAAATGTTAGCAATGAAAATGTCGGCTCATTTAGCAAAAAATGACCCCTCTCAAAGCTCTGTGCGCCAAAGTATGAAAAAGTTATTAGCTTCAGAAGATGGCAACATTTTTTTTTCTTTTTTTGTACACATTCGTTTAATTTTTGAAAATGTATTATAACAATAAAAACTATATGAATTTGGTATCACCGCGATCGCACCGAACCAAAGAATAAAGCTGAGGTGTTTTTTGGAGCACAGAGTGAAAGTCGTAAAAACTGAGCCCTCAAGGACGTGACGCACATGCCGTTTTTTTTCAATTTTTCCACATTTGGAATTTTTTTTCAGCTTTGCAGTACACGGCATATTAAAATAAATAACATTACGGGAAAGTAAAATTTGTTACGCACAACATAAGCCCTCACACAGGTCTGTACACGTAAAAATGAAAAAGTTATGGATTTTTGAAGGTAGAAAGCGAGAAATGAGCGAAAAAACCCTGCGTCCTTAAGGGGTTAAATACATAAAAATGTTGCGTTATAGCTATCACACAGCCCAAAAAACAGTTGTGTACATGTAGCCCCAGATATATTTAGGATGGGAGTGGGTTTAGCAGCATTGAAAGGGGTCCAAGCATCTAATTATTACTTTTACACATCAATGTGTTAATGTTTAGACTTTTACTATATTATGATGTGAAAATAATTCGCTTTAAGGATGTATTGAGACACTGTAGTTCAGCGTGATGTAAACCACATTGCTAATACAAATGGCTTTTTTAGATAAATGAGAACAACACGTGTAGCATGCCATGTTACAAATTTTATTGGCACACGAGGCATGAAAAAGTTTCTTTTGCCCAAAATTTACATCAAAAGTAACATTCCCCTTTCAAACCCATCTATGCTCACTTTTTTAACAACTTGGTGGAAAAAATGAAAAAGAAATGACAATGACAAAGAAAGACAAAAAATTATTTTTAATAGTATCCCTTCAATAACTAAGACAGGTCTATCCAGCACAATGAAGTCCTCATACCACTGGGAGACATCTCTCATGTCACTGGCGTCTCTCATCATGCCTTTTTCATTCATCATTTCTCGACTGCCAATTACCATAGTAGAGTTTAAATAAACCGCAATATCAATGCAAATAACAGACGACTACAAATAGGGTAAAGATTTTCTCCTTCTTCTTCCTTCATTATTAGGACATGGTTATTGATAGCAGCTGCATCCATGTAATGGCCCCTGGATTTATGATTAACGGGTATAAAAGCATAATGATCTTCTTGGGACACATCTGGATCTCGCCTGAAATATTGATGGAACAATTACCGCGCTGATCACCCCGATGCTGGGGATTAGGAGATTTATGCGGTTTTATTTATATGTAGTTGTTTTATGTATGTATTAGTCAAAGCAGCGCAGACATAACCATATCAGTTCATCCTCCTTGATAAAAAAAAGCTCTGTTTATTTTAGCTTTGTTTAAAGGGCTTCTGTCTCTAGAAAACAGAGGCAGCGATCATTATAACTTCCGTAGGGATAGTCAGGCAGTCCTTTGGTCCCAATTTGCTCCTCTTTAATTAACCAATGTATTATTAGAACAATGCATAACTAGCACCAAGCACCTGGTCACCAAAAAGTGCTCTGGCCTGTTACAAATATTGAGGGTCATTTATTAAGGGCCCGAATCGCATTTTTCCGACGGGTTACCTGAATATTTCCGTTTTGCGCCGATTTTATCTAAATTGCCCTGGGTTTTTGGCACGCGACGGAAATCGGGGGGCCTGGTCGTAAGAAAACCCGACAGATTCAGAAAAACCGCTGAATTTTTTTTAAAAAACATTGTCGCTTGACACGCGTTTACCTGCACCCACCATAGCTTGGTGAACTCCAGTGAACTCCGGCGTAATTCAGTGCAGCAGCGACACCTGGTGGACATCGGGCGCACTACCTTAGTGAATCGCTGGAAGACCCGAATCCTCCATAGAGAACGCGCCGCTGGATCGCGACAGGACCGGGTAAGTAAATCTGCCCCAATGTGTCAAGGATAGTAATGAGCAGGTCAGTTAAAATTTCGGGTTTGTTGAGTTCATTCGAATACCAGGAAAAATATTAGTTTCGGGCCCAGGCTTCTGCATGGATTTGAAAACAGTCCCCAATAAAATCATTGACCTGAATAAACAGAGACATTTTTTTTAAAAGTGTGAAAAATGCTCTTAATGTCACTACGCTAGAAGCCGGTATCGAAAGTGATTAGTGAACCTGACTAGCACTGTTCATGGGAGAGTAATTAGCTAGAATGACAGTGAGGGGCAACTAGAAATTATAAATAATGAGCCTTTTCATGGCATTGTGAAGTAATGTGTGTGTACTCCCAGAATGGAGAGGCCAGACAAAATTATTGGTCAAGTATATTGCAAAGAGTGCCTTAAGTTCCATCGGTTTGTCTTCAACCCGCTCCACTAATTTTGTCCAATGCCCCCCACCTCACCCCTGTTCAAAACAGTAAGGATGACTCAGACACAGGTCATGGAGCAGTCATAAATGCTCTTTGATAACAGCCCGTAGACATGAGGGGTCTGCTACTGCCCACTGTGCCGGGGCTTGAGCATGCAAAGGCCAGTCTCGAAGATCTGCCTTGCATAGCATTATTTCAAGCAATTTCAGAAGAAAAAACACATGACATTTGATCGATATGACACCAGACCATACATGCTTCCCAAGTGACAAGGCCACCTATCTTACTACATAGGAAAGATGTAACACCGTCACAACTATCACTAAGCCTATTCACACCTTTCACGGGAACCATTTAGCCTTCTATGCCCCCAAACAATGGAGAAAAAGCATAAGTTTGGCACATCTCACCCACAAGCCTTGGTCCTGACTCGCACAGTTGCTAAATTGCTGGCCTTTAAAAAGCTACCATTACAGACAGTTTTATACATTTTATGGCATTGGCTGTCCCACAATACAACATTCCCAGCTTCTACTACTTTTCTGGGCAGGCCATCCCCCCCAGCACCAACAGGTTGTGGAGAAAATTAGGTGTGCTCTGAAGGACAGAGGACAGCTTGTCCTTGCATATGGGCAGTGAGAGGAAGGTTTTTTCCATTGCACCTTTAAGGCCATTTTCACACAAACATGTTTTTATATTGCTAGCACTGGCTTCATTGACTTTCATTTGAGAAGAAGGGCCAGGTTTATTCTATTTAATCTTTTAAGGAGGTTAGAGAAAGGACCAGGGTTTTCCCATAGCCACAAGTGTTGATTACTGGGTCACTCAAAAATTGAGTTGATTTTGATTGGAATATGATTAAAGAATATTTCAGTAATAAAAGGGAATAAAGTTAAGAATTTACGGAATAAACAGATCCAGTGAACACAGACACTATAATTAATAAATGGATGTATTAAGCCAGGTACTGTATAGATATTGCTAGATGATGCTGGAATTGCAAAATATTCTGAGATTGCCCCTTTAAGATTTTGCTCTGCAAACTATACTAAGACTGCCCCTTAAAGGAAATCTACAACAAGTATGAAGGTTTGTAAGCCAAGCAAACCTACATGCAGGCCTGTGCCCCCTCTGTCAGAATCTGCGCTTCTTTTAGCTTTATAAGCTTTTGCTTTTACAAAAAAAGTTTTAAAAATGTTTGCAAATGAGAGCTCCATTTAAATGGGGGCTCCATTTACATCTATGGAGGCCAGAGCCCCTCTGGCTAATTTGCATAATATATAGGTCCTAAGAAGGTAAAAGAAGAGCAGATCCTGACAGCATGTAAGTATGCTTGGTTGACAATTCTGGTTGACCCTGGTGGTAGATGTCCTTTAAAGATTTAGCCACAACTACAATCTATACTGACACAGCACCTTTAAGATTTTTCTGGATGCTGCTGGACATACTCCTGACAAAGCAAGGCAAAATGCACACCGGATGGTGTCCACCATTGGTCTGTATATACCTGTGCATGTATTGTGTATGTGTCCCTTGTCCTCTGTTATTCTTTTGGGTAATGTGCAATACTTGTTTGTAAGCAAATACCTTGACTGGTTATGAGGCGCTAACCAACTTTGTTTACAGGGGAGGAAAGGTTCATGGGCCTTACTATACATCAAATATGGTAGCAACTGTGACAGTATGGAACAAAGTAGTGGATTATCGGGGGGATGACTCTAGGGCCTGGTCTCCAGTAACTCCCTTGTGGTGTAACCCCTTCCTGCCCAAGCTGAGATCTCTGCCAGACTTTGGGCACGTAAGGGGATTACATATTTGGTTGAGTTGTACCAGAATGGGTGTCTTAGAACTTTTGCATCCCTTAGCCAAGAATTTAATTTAGCTCCAACAGCCTTCTACAGATACCTGCAATTGTGCCATGCACTGGGGGTCCAATTTGGGAGGGAGGAATTAAAATTGGAACATTGTCCCATGGAGGTCATTGCTAGAACTAAGGACCTTGGGAAACCCACCTACACTTTCTATAAACAACTGATGGATTCCCAGCCCTCTCCCGTTGAGAGAAACTTCCATGTATGGCAAAGAGATATCCCTGACTTAGAGGACCATCACCTCAAAGAAAATTACACATAACTGGTGTTCAACAGTTATTAGTGCCCGAGACCAGTTGATACAAGTTAAGTGGTTACACCGAGTGTACTTGACCCCTCTGCGGTTACGTCAGATGCATAGTAATTGTGGAAGTAGTACACGTCACTCAATGTTGGTGGTATGGGTGCACAAGTAGGCTGCAACACCTCTCAATAAATCTTGAAAAAAACTTGGCACTCCTGTGATACTTGATTTGCATATTTTATTATAGTGAATCGGCAATCCAAAATTAATGCAACGTTTCGGTCTTATAACATCAGACCTTCTTCAGGCACGGATGGCTGGGCTTGCGGTGGTGTGAATACGGTTCTATGACCGTTGTGGCGCTTGGGGAGCTGTGGAGCGCGGGAGACCCAGCTGTAGGTTGTATTAGTCTCAACTAATACAAACATTTCTTGGAGCAGATGACTTATGGGTTGTTTTCTTAATATTATATTCTTCCGTATTAGTAATAATAATTTTGTAATTGTTGCTATTTTTAAATCACTGTCCCTAAGCCCTAGACACTGACATGGGCAAGTGTCAAGCTAATATATGTTGATTTATTTCCATTCCCCTTCTGAATGCACTAGTAGGAATCTTCCATATATTTGTTGACATCAATCCTCCAATTCTATTCATTAGTTGTCTCCTTTGAATAATAAATAATGACAAGACATCACCAGATTATCATCTGGGAGACAATGTGATAGACGCACTGTGAGTGATACCTGTCACCACTGTGGAACCAGTGGAGACCCTGAAATATGTAACACATCTCATCTTAGTTAGTGTGTTATTGAAATTATATTTATAGTAGCATAGCCATATGGTTATAATGTTAATCATCCAGAAAGACAGAGACGTGAGTAATATAATTCATATAGGATTTGAGTCTCCAGATAATTTTTTCCAGCTTCGTGCGAACCATTTTTAAATATTATGGGTTTTTATCTGCTTTATATAGACTTTCTGGGCTTAAATACTTATTCAAATAATGAGTGTCCCTCTAACACTTATTAACCCCAACCCCAGACCCAAACTCCAAGTTCAGGTCCGCTTCTAATACTGACCCCTTTGTGCAGAATTAGCTTAGCTTGGCCCAAGTGATGGTAAAAAAAGAATCTTGTTAGTGACATATTAAATGTGTGAAGAGTATGTTTCAAAACATTTAGAGCCCGTACTATGTCATTAGGAACAGAGAGTTGTGCCCATATATATATATATATATATATATATATATATTACAATTTACTAGCCAGAGCCAGAAAAGTGAGTAATAGGAGGAGTAATAGCTAACCTTCAAGTGACAACAGTTCAAAATCCTGAGTATGTGCTCAGAACAGATGACAAACAGAGAGTGACATGCAGACAGACAGATACACAGACACAACCAAAGTCAGGATAATTGGGTAAAAACCAAGATGATCAGGTATCGTGAAGCAAAGAGTAGTGAAAAACATAGTAAGGATCAAAATATTAGAAGCAGTAATCACTAGGAGGTAGAGCAACAAGTGTCAAGAGACCAGTACAACCTACACCTGAGTGAAGTGTGGACTATATTTGTGAACTTTTTGGATGCCGCCTCAGTCACTGATTGGTCAGGCCATCCATAACTCAAGCCACACCTGACAAGATGAGCAACAAGAATGCTCACAGCAGAGCAAAAGACCTGGGGGAAACAGCTGAAAAGTGGTTTAAACAGCACAAGTATTAAAACAGTGTGTTATTTTTTTTTATAGAAAATTTCTTTATGGGCTCCATTTCCAGAAGGAAATTGTTGGCTCTTAAAATACTAGTTCTGTGAAAGCCCACAGCTGGACACCTTATAGGATAAAATGTTTCAGCAGCTGTTGAAGAAGCGAGTAAATGTCAGACTGGTAGCGCATTTTGATGTTCCATTTAAGAGTCCCTTCTGCTTATTAAATTGCTTCTTTCTGGAGCAGGACGCCAAATGGTAAATGTGTACATGACAAAGTGTGATAAAAAACACTCACACTTCCACAGAAGGACGATTGCCCTCATTCACTGATTAATGAACGCCATTCTCACTGGAAGTGATGCCACAAAAAGTATCCCAGGCAAGAACAGATGTACGGGTGAACGGAGCACAAAGTGCACAGTATTAATAACAGAGTGAATACATTACCAATGACAGGGAGATATCAGCTTAATCGCTCCATGTATATATGCTGTGGAATGCTATGTAGGAATGCAGGATCTTAAAGGAATAGTCACAACAATAAATGCATGGGGACAAGCTGGAAACTGAGTAGTAGTCCCAGTTATTGTTTCCTTAGGTACATTTCTCAGGTTAACAATGCAGTGATTATTTGCCCCGTCTCTGTCAAGCTTTGAACATCATAAAGAAAACAATCTTTAATCTGAGTATTTCTAAGGTTATAAAGTCCCATAGGTGGAGCTGTTATCTGGAGAAATTTGTCCTCATCCTGACTTGACCAATGCTCTGTCAGCTTGTTACATCATCACATGCCATCTGCAACAGAACCAGCTCATTTGCAGTAAGGGCAGGACCAGTATACCGTGTTTCATCATGAATGCCCTGAATGAGGCTTGTGATGACATACCCAGCTGTAGGACATCATTTAAACCAGGATAGAGGCCAGCCTGTCTGACTTATCTGAGGAGAGACTTTACATGGGATTAGGAATAAAGTATGTAAAGTTATTTTAGCAAAGCTAAAAGATATTTCTCATGACAAGTTTTCTTTAAATACCAATAATTGTTTGTCCTATAAGTATTATCAAATAAGTGTTCCACCTAGTCAAAAGACGCTCACTTAGCCAAACCATCTCCCTACACTCGACTGAAGAGACATATCCAAACCGAAACAGCACTGACTAAAGTAGGGAGTCTGTACCTTCGGGAATAGATATACTGGTTTCGCTTTAATCCCACATCATGTCATTAGGATTCCTGAAAGCCTGCTTGATGTTAATGGGGCCACCTTACAAACTAGCAAAATAGGCATTGTTTTCCTTGTCCCATCCTGGCATATTTCCCTTATTTGATTATACAGAAGGAAATTATGGTGTAGAACAGACAGGCCACACATGTGGAATATATGCAAGGAGCCTGGAGTAAAGACTTGGTAAACTGTTTTTACCGATAGCTGATAAGGAAGGAACTGGTGGTCTGACCTCCACTGATCCTCATGTAATGACCCATCATAAGGATGAGCTACTAATTGATGATTCCGGAGATACCATTTAACTTTTATAAAACAATGAAAAACAACCACCATTCATTGGTAGTACCACTGTCTACATAGGAGCGATGAAAACGGTTTGAAGCAGCACTCCAAAAGTATTAAAAAATGAAGTATTTCTTCCACCATCAGTGATGCTGGAATAAATACTTCATTTTTCAATACTTTTGGAGTGCTGCTTCAAACCGTTTTCATCACTTGTATCTGGTGGGTCGAGTCGGACCCGTTGTGAAGACCTGCACTCGACCTTTGCATGGTGCCGTTTCAATACCTTTCGCTTTGTGTCTACATAGGAGGGTATATATAAGTAAATAGTGAAATTCAAATAACATTTGTTGAGGCAAAATAAATGTAATATTTTATTCACCCATAGCAAATAAAGTAAAATGTTTCAGCTCATCAATAGAGCCATTTTGAGCATGATCGTATGTTATTTGGATATTTCCTATGCAATCCTGCAGATCGGGCTTGTTGCACCCACATTTGGACTTGATCCTCTACACTCGCTGTGCTGCTCCACCATTGGTGCTTTTAGTAAATAGTATATATTGTAAAAGGTCAGTATTGTAGCAGTTAAATTCCTGAACATATGGGCAGTATAACAACACTTATGTTCACGTACAAAGGGAATAGTATTATAGAGATTACATTACGGTGCACAAGGTAGAGTATTATGGTAGTGTTTTAGGGATTATATGCTTGAACATAGGGGGCAGTACTTTTCATGCATATTGGAACTATAGACTAAGACTTTAAATACAAAGCAGGCAATATTACAGTCCAGTAGGTATGGAAAGTATTCAGACACCTTTAAATGTTTCACTATTTGTGTCACTGCAGGCAATTGGTAAGATCAAAAAAGTTCTTTTTTTTACTCATTAATGTACACTCTGCATTGCATCTTGACAGAAAAAAACTAAAATGTAGTTATTTTTGCTAATTTATTAAACAAGAAAAACTGAAATATGACATGGTAATAAGTATTCAGACCCTTTGCTGTGACACTCATATTTAAATAATGTGCCATTCATTTCCTTCTGACCCTCCTTGAGATGGTTCTACTCCTTCACTGGAGTCCAGCTGTGTTTAATTAAACTAATTGGGCTTGATAAGAAAGAACGCACCTGTCTTTATAGGACTTCACAGAGATAGAATTGTGTCAATGCCAAGATCTGGCCAAGGTTTCAAAAAAATTTCTGCAGCACTCAAAGTTCCTAAGAGCACAGTGGCCTCCATAATCCTTAAATGGAAGAAGTTTGGAATGACCAGAACTCTGCATTGACCTGGCTGTCTATCCAAACTAAAAAACCATGGGATAAGAGCCTTCATGAGAGAGTGAGTGAGAATGGAGAAAGTTTCCACAAAGTGAACTGTCACTGCAGCCCTCCACCAGCCGGGGGTTTATGGCAGTTTACTGACAGAAAAATAAGAAAAAAAAAGAGGAATGTGTATAGGCTATGAACAAATATTATACAAAAATCTGAAAAATAAATTAATCTTTATGAAATATCCATGACATAGACATCTTTAAAAACATTTAAAAACACATGTACATGTGTGTACCACCGTGCATGACGAATAACAAATATTTTAATGCTCCATTATCCCAATGGTCAAATACAGTCTGTAACTGGTGAACCAAGTGCACAAATATACAAAAATCTAACTATGTTTGAACTAATGCGTACTATACAAGGTTATTTAGACATCCATAATCTCTCAATAATCAAAAAATGTCACAATGATATTCAGAAAGAGCTGCAAGTGGCTGCATGATGTAAACAAGGATAAATAAGAATAAATATCACCAGGTAGATTGGGGAAGGAGCCGGTCTCCCCACATGTTGCGCCTCCTGTGATATATAAATTCTATTTATATAGATCAAAAGTGCGGCTGACCTGTATGTGGCAAACATTAATCATGGTGTTTGCTCCATGCATCTGCTCGGACCATGGAGCCACCACGCATGTGCATGCCCAGCGAACGCGCAGCCGACTCAATCTTCCATCTCCTGCTTGCATTGGCCACAGTTTACTGGGCAGAAACACCCATGGCACGCCCAAAGCACAAAGTCACAATGCATGCAAACTGGTAAATGTCTAAAGGGGTGAAAAAAGTCCAAACTTCACAATATAATGAACTTGATCAGAGAAACTTTATCACAAGTACTGCGGGATTCTATGATTATTAATAAAAGATACATAATGGTCATACATAAAGATTAAATACTCAGAGTATATATACATACACACTCAACATGCATGCATGTAAAATTGAAAGTTATTATAGTAAACGAAGGGTGTAATATATATGCATGCATATCAAGTGCGTAAATAATCATACTACATATATCCTCAATGATATACACCAATTTCACGGAAGGTGATGTATATATATTTCCAGGAACAGATTAGACCAGAACTGTTCTGGTATTAGACCAAAAAAATTCATAAACTAGAAGAGAAAATAGAGATACTTAAGTCCATAGTTGATCAACTGTAATTACGTGTGGAAAAGTCCAGTGGTCTTTAACAAAGTGGTTAAATTTATTTATCTATAGTAATCTTCTGCTTTTTTGATAGTGTCCTCTACCTCAGTGGCATTCTCATCCTTAACTCGTGAAGATAATATATCATGCTTGCTTGTATTTAGGAAAGAAACCTCTACCGTTTCCAAATGTCCCAACATCGGTACTGTGAAATTGTGATAAAACATATAAATTTGCAGCATAGTTTTCCGGCTGAAATGTGATTATTCGAAAAAAGAGAGAAAAACATATCATTATAAGGAAAACACCATGTGTAAAATGTACAAAATTAATCATGCGCTTATAATTATAAACAACAGAGTATCTCTAATTTTAGGACCTTTTGGTTTATGTTATTATATTTGGCGAAAAAAACCTACTAAAAATTGAAAAACTCTTCCTGAAAACACATAAATAAAATTGCAAGACATATCTATATCTAATATGCCTATCACAGATGTATTTACTATGTTAACTTATCCCCCATATGTTAAAAATAATAACTGTACCTACTCGGAGAGCCCTGTAAATAGCCACTCTCCATTTAGTCCTTTTGGTGCCCTGGATTGAAGATGAGATCCATCTGGATTCCTTTTGCAATAGTTTTGGCCTTGGATTGCCCCCTCTGATATTGCTGGTAATTTTCTCCAAACCATACATTTTTAGACCGTTAAAATTGGCTTCTATGGTGGTGTAGAAAATGTGTTTCCACTGATGTCAAACTTTTATCTTCCAGTTCAAATATCCTCCAGTTGTATTTGTAGAAGGTCATAAGAAATGACTTCTCGTTAGGTGATCATTTAGATTTTTAGGTCTCCTTGCTGTTAGGGTGGGTCTTAGACGATTAAATTTCTAGTTTTAGTTCAATATGAAGTATGTTCCAATTTTTGCCTAATATTTGTAAGGTTGTAATTGATATAATAGTGTTCTCAAATTTTGCTCTGGTGTAAGAAAATCCTCTCTTCTTTTACCTTATGCCTGGGAAATTACTTTTATAGGGTACCCTCTTGCCCTCAGCCTAAGTGTTAATTCCATGGCATGTGTTTTAAAGTCTTGAGGGTCACTGCGGTTTCTCTTCAGTCTTAAGAACTAAAAATATGGTATGCCTTTTTAAGGTGGTACGGGTAAAAGCTGTCAAAATGATGTTGTTTGTAGCAGTTTTTTTTGTCATAATCCTATTATGGTGAAAAGATAATGTAAGATCAAGAAATTCTACTAATGTACTGGAAATATACAGAGCCAGCTCAAATTCAAGAATTGGCATTCAGTTCTTCAATAAATTCTATACATTCGTCCTCTGAGCCTTGGCATAAAAACACAATATCACTGATGTATCAATCCCATTTGATCACTCTAAAACAATACTTGGGCATTAGGAGAATGTTTGTCTCCTCTCACCAACCTAAAAATAGGTTAGGAGAGGGCACAACCTGCACCCATCACCGTGCCCAAAATTTGTTTATAGAACATTTTGTCTTAAACAAAATAATTGTGGCTCAGAAGTTCAAGAATGAAAGAGTCCTGCTTACCATGTGTATCTTTTTGTCCATCCCAAAAATATATCACTGCCATCAATCCAATATCATGGGCTATGTTTGTGTAGAGTGATTCTATATCCATTGTGACTAGGAGAGTTCCAGGTTTCCTACTGATCTATAGGATGCATAGAGCCCCGCACATATGATTCCGGTTTTAAGACAAAGGGATGTAAGAAAAAGTCCAGATAAATACATGCCTGTTCACAGAGCCCTCCTACACCTGCCACAATGAGGCTATCTGGTGGTGTGGTTAAGGATTTATGTATTTTCGGTACCAAATAGAACATTAGGGTAATTGGTGTGTCAACTTTCAAGCATTTAGCTTGATAATACATTTTTGTAATAGCATCTGTATGTATCTGTGGGATCTGTTGATTTTTTCTAAATCATTAAATACTCTTTGCTCTGTTTCATCAAGATTATCAACCAGAGATGACCATTGGTACAAAATTTTGAAGAGTTTGCAGACAGAAGCCTCTCTTCAGTGCAAGACATATGAAAGCCTGCATTCAGTTTATAAAAAACCACATGAAAGACTCCTAAACTATGAGAAATAAGATTAAACTTTTTGGTGTTCATTCTAATCTGTATGATTGGAGAAAATCAGGCCCTGCTCATCACATGCCAAATACAATCCCAACAGTGAGACATGGTGATGGCAGAACCATGCTATGGAGGTGTTTTTCAGCTGCAGCAACAGGCCAATTGGTTGCATTTGTAGGGAAGATGAATGCCACCAAGTACAGAGATATCCTGGATGAAAAACTCTTCCATGGTGCTCTGGACCTCAGACTGGTCCAAAGGTTCCCCATCCAACAAGACAATGACACTAAGCACACATCTAAAATAACAAAGCAGTGGCATCAGAACAAATCTGTGACCATTCTTGACTGGCCCAGTTAGAGCCCTGACCTAAACCCAATTGAGCATCTGTGGAAACCAATTGAGCATCAGGATTTGAAATGGCTGTCAAACAACATTCACCATCCACCTGAGAGAATTGGAGAGGATCTGCAAGGAAGTATGGTAGAGGATCCCCAAATTCAGGTGTGAAAAACTTGTTGCGTCATTCCCAAGAAGACATATCGATGTACTACTAAAAAGCTAAAAAGAGTGTTTTGATCTTACTAAATGGCTGCAATTAAAAAAAGAGTGAAAAATTTAAAGGGGTATGAATACTTTCTGTACCCACTGTAGTAATATTCTTGTACATAGCAAATTTCAGTCCATTTAGGCTGCTAACAACTTGGTTTAGCTGCCATCAACACTTAGTTTAATGTGGGATGCAGTCTGCTCTTTCCAGCCAGCTGGGGGATCGCTGCTACCCTATGACGTTCCAGAGCACCGATCCTCCCCAAAATGCAGGCATGTGGCTAGTAAGAGCAAGCACGTGCCCCACATAAATTTCTCTGAGAGACATTTAAATAGAAAGCACCCACAGGTGTTATTGGCTTTGTGTGTTATTATTTTGGGCTTTTGACAGGATTTGTTATAGGGTCCACTCATCCCTACTTAGGGGATTCCCTGCATAGGATAATCCATTTTTTCATGCTATACCTTACATGGTTATGATATATTTATCTATTTTCATTCTAGGGAAAGGAAGGTGCTTTAAAATTGTATGTTTTTATTTAAAAATGTTATTAACTATTTTTTCTAGGCCATTTATGTGACTTGCTTTTGGCCTTTGCACTCAAAAGGTTAACCACAGTGAATGGTGCCAGAAGTCATTGGGATCAGTACATTAGCCTTCTCCATACATCCTTACATACTTCCGGCACGCTAGAGAGGAGGAGGGGTGACCCCCTCCCCTCTCCATAGGGATGCATGCCACATGGCTGTACAGATGGGGAAAGATAAGATATGTTCTATCTTTTCCTATGAAAGGAGCTGTATGGTTCCACACGTATGTGCGATACCATATCGCTCTGTGCGTCTATCACCTATACGGCCTATTACCTATACAGCCACAAGCTTGCAGCTGTGTGAACACAGCCTTAAAGGGATTTTCCCACCAACAAGTTAGGTCCAAGCTGATCAATGGGTGTCTCAGTGATGAGACCCCAAACAGATCACAAGAACGGACCCCTCGCCACTCTCCGAGATGAGTGGAGCAGAGGGCTGCACATGTCCATTCTGCTCCATTCATCTCTATGGGGCTGACGGAAATTGCCGAGTGCCGTTGCAATCCTTTAAATATAGATAGTAACAACGAAAAATATAGAAATAAAATCTTCATATATTCTTAAAATGTTTAACATAAAAACTTGGTTTAAAAAAAATATGTGATGTTAAGGTCACCCAGACCAATAGGTTGTGCTGCCTTGGACCTTTCCTTCTCCATACATCGGCTACCAGGATTATTGCACACCTTCAGTTTTACTTCTACAGTTATATCTCAACATGGAATTCTCTACGGGCGATCCATTTCACTCCTTTGCTTATACCGATGAGGACCAGGAACGGATACTATTGAGCCTACAGTCGGACACTTCCTTTTTGAGCACACCATCAACACCTGAGCTAAAACGCAGGTATGAATCACTGTCCAAACGAGTCATCTCCTTGGAACTTCACTTAGCTACCCTGGGCGAGTATCTAAAAGTTAAAAGAATCCCAAGAGGGATGCGATCGAACATCCGTCCCAATCTATTTATACAAGATTCAGTTTTTTGCATGAAATTCATGCAAATATCCAATAAATATTCGTTGGACTTACTTCTACTTAATATAGAATTTCTGCAACTGGAAATCAGTAAAGTACGTGAATCTATGTCCCTTATGGACACAACCCTTAAAGACACCTTGATCGATGAGGACTACAATGCGTATATGGACTCTATCACTTTGAAAAACACCCAGAGCAAGGCCGAACAAGAACAGACAAAACGGATGAAATGGACCAGAGACCTTGAGGACTACCGTTCAGGAAAAATCTATACATGGCAAAACTCCTATTCACAAGCTACAAACCCTCCTACCAGAGACAGTGGCAAGAAAAAGAAACGCGGTTTCAACAACAGGAATTCAACCAGAGAGGCTAACCGAGAACCTAACACTACATCCCGAGAAGAATCCACATCGCCTTTTTTAGGAATAGGCCCCAACACTCCAAAAGAACCAGGAGAGGGGGCAAGCACCATTACAGATCCCGAAAGAGACAAGCCAATGAGGGGCCGTAAGTATTATAGAGATTACTTCCGGACGGTGCACAAGGTAGAGTCATTATGGTAGTGTTTTAGGGATTATACGTTGAACATAGGGCGAGTACTTTTTTCATGGCCTATTGGAACATAGACCTAAACTTTAATACAAATCATCAATATTACAGTCAGTAGGATGGAAGTATTCAAGAACACCGTAAGAAATGTTTCACTATTTGTGTCAACTGCAGGCCAGTGTTGTAAGAGCAAAAAAGTTCTTTTTTTACTCATTATGTACACTTCTGCATTGCCAAAATCTTGACAGAAAAAAACTAAATGTATTTTTTTGCTGAATTTATTAAACAGAAAACGAAATAATGACTGGAATAATTTCAGACCCTTGCTGTGACCTCATATTTAAATAAGGCCATGCAGTGCCGCCGTCTGACCGCCCTGAAGGTTTCTACTATTCGCGTCACTGGAGGCACGTGTGGGAATAAACCATTGGGCGTGAAAAGAAAGAACGCCCGTCGTTAGCGGACTTCACAGAGATCGAATGGGTGTCAATGCCAGATCTGGCCAGGTTTCAAACAACAATTTCGGCAGCACCAAAGTTCCTAAGAGGCACAGTGGCCGCCATAAGCCTTAATGGACAAGTTTGGAATGACAAGAACTCTGCATGGCCCTGGCTGTCATATCCAAACTAAAAAACCATGGGATAACAGAGCCGTCATGAGAGATGAGTGAGAATGTAGAAAGTTTTCGCACAAGTGAACTGTCACTTGCATCCTCCACCAGCCGGGGTTTTATGCCTTTACTGACAGAAAATAAGAAAAAAAAGAGGAATGTGTATAGGCTATGAACAAATATTTACAAAAATCTGAAAAATAAATTACTCTTTATGAATAAAGTCCCCATTACATAGCCATTTTACAACTTTAAACACATGTACATGTGTGTACCACCGTGCAGGACGACTACATATTTTAATTTTAATGCTCCATTATCCCAGGTCAAAAATACGTCTTTAACTGTGAACCAATGCACAAATATAACAATCTAACTAGGTTTGAACAATGCGTACTATACACGTATAGACATCCATAATCTCTCAATAATCCAGAAAATGTCACAATGATCTTCAGAAAGATCTGCAGTGGCTGTCATGAGGTAAAAAAGGATAAATAAGATAATAGCACCAGTAGATTGGAAGGTACCTCTCCCAATGTTGCGCCTCCTGTGATATATAACTTCTATTTATTAGATCAAAGTGCGGCTGACCTGTATGTGCAAACATATCATGGTTGTTTGCTCCATGGCATCTCTGCTCGCCATGGAGCCACCACGCAATGTGCAGCGCCGCGAACGGCAGCCGACTCAATCTTCCATCTCCTCTTGCTTGGCCACAATTTACTGGGCAGAAACACCCATGGCACGCCAAAATCACAAAGTCACAATGCATGCAAACGGTAAAATGTCTAAAGGTGAAAAAAGTCCAACTCACAATAGAATACTTGATCAGAGACACTTTATCACAAGTCACTGCGGGATTCTATGATGTATTAATAAAAGATACATAAGGTCCATACATAAGATTAACTACTCAGAGTATATATACCTACACACCAACATGCATGCAATGTAAAATTGAAAGTTATTATAAGTCAACGAAGGGTGTATATATATGCATGCATAGCCAATGCTAAATATCATCGACTATATCCCTCAGAATACAACCCCAATTCAGCGAAGGTGCTGTATATGTATTTCCAGAACATTAACAGACTGTTCTGGTATTTAGACCAAAAAAATTCTAAACTAGAAGAGAAAATTAGATACTTAAGGTCCATAGTTGATCAACTGTAATTACGTGGAAAGTCCAGTGGTCTTTACAAAGGGGTAAATTTTTTATCTATAGTATCTTCTGCTTTTTTGATATGTCCTCTACCTCAGATGCATTCTCATCCTAACTGTGAATATCTATATCATGCTGCTTGTATTTTAGGAAAGAAACCTCTAAACCGTTCCAATGTTCCAAACAAATCGTCACTGTGAAATTGTGATAAAACATATAAATTTTTGGCAGCATATTTTCCGGCTGAAATGTGATTATTCAAAAAAGAGAAAAACATACTCATTATACGGAAACACCCATGTGTAAAACGTAAGCAACATTATCATGCCTTTATAATTATAAACACAGAGATCTCTAATTTTTTAGGACCTTTTGGTATTATGTTATTAGTATTTGGCGAAAAACCTACTTAAAAAATTGAAAACTCTTCCTGAAACACATTAAATAATTCCAAGCCCTATCTATACTATATGCCATCACAGAGGTATTACTAGGTTAACTTTCCCCCATATGTTAAAATACTAACTGTACCTACTCGGAGAGCGTAAATAGCCACTCTCTCCATTTAGTCCTTGTTGGTGCCCTGGATTGAAGATGAGATCCATCTGGATTCCTTTTGCATAGTTTTTTTTGGCCTTGGATTGGCCCCCCTGAATGTCTGGTAGTTTCTCCAAAATTCTCCCAAAAACCATACATTTAGGTTCGTTAAAATGTGGGCTTCTATTGTGTGTAGAAAATTGTTTCCACTGAGTCGACTTTTTATTCCTTCCAGTTCAAATATATCCTCCATTGTATTTGTAAGGTCCTAAGAACTGACTCTCGTTAGGGTGAATCAGTTTTAGATTTTTAGGTCTCCTTGTGTTAGGGTGGGTCGTAGCGATTAAATTTTCTAGTGTTATTCAATATGAGTATGTTCCAATTTTGCGAGTATTTTAAGGTGGTAATTGATATAATAGTGTTCTCAAATTTTCTCTGGTGTCATAAAAGTTCTCTCTTCTTTACCTTATGCTGGGAAATTACTTTTATAGGTACCCTCTTGCCCTCAGCCTAAATGTTTAATCGTTAAGTCATGGCATGTGTTTTAAACGTCTTGAGGGTCACTGGCAGTTTCTCGTCAGTATTCAAGACGAAAAATATGGTATGCCTTTTTAAGGTGGTACGGGTGAAAGCTGTGCACAATGATGTTGTTTTGTAGCAGTTTTTTTTGTCATACTCCTATTATTGGAAACAGATAAGATATAGATCACGAAATTCTACTAATTCGAAATATACAAGCCACTCAAATTCAAGAATTGGCATTCAGTTTCTTCAATAATTCTATACATTCGTCCCTCTGAGCCTTGGGCATACAACCACAATATCACTGATGTATCAATCCCCTTTTGATCACTCTAAAACGAATCTTGGCATTAGGAGGACGTTTGTCTCCTCCCCCAACCTAAAATGGTTAGGAGAGGGCACCCAACCTCACCCATCACCGTGCCCAAATTTGTTTATAGAACTTTTGTCTTAACAAATACTGGTGCTCAGAAGTTCAGGAAAAGGAGATAAAGAGTCCTGCGGACCATGTGTATCTTGTTGTCCATCCCAAAATAGATTCACGCATCAATCCAATATCATGGCTCTTTTGTGTAAGTGATTCATATCCCTTGTGAACGAGAGAATTCAGGTTTCCTACTGATATAGGAGGCATGAGCCCTGCACATTGATTCCGGGTTTAAACAAAGGATGTAAGAAAGTCCCCGATCAATACATCCCGGTACATAGCCCTCCTAAAACCTGCCCAATGAGCCTACTGGTGTGTGGTAGGATTTATGTATTTTCGGTACCAAATAGAACATTAGGGCATTGGTGTGTCACTTTCAGTATTTTCTTGATAATGCATTTTTGTTATAACAATCTGTATGTATCTGTGATCTGTTGATTTTTCTAATCAATTAAATACTCTTTGCGCTGTTGTCACCTCAGAATTATCCACCAGAGAGGACCATTGGTACAAATTTGCAGATGTGCAGACAAACGCCTCGCATGCAAGACTATGAAAGCCTCATTCAGTTATACCAAACCACATGAAAGAACGCCTAAACTGTAGAAATAAATTAAACTTTTTGTGTTCATCGAATCTTAATGATTGGAGAACAATCAGGCCCCTTCGCATCAACATGCCAAATACAATCCCCAAATTGAACATGGTGATGGCAACACCATGCTTGAGGGTTTGCACTGCGCAACAGGCCAATTGGTTCTTTGTAGGAGAGAATCCACCAAGGACAGAGATATCCTGGATGAAAAACTCGTCCATGGTGCTCTGGACGCAGACTTGATCCCAAAGGTTCCCCATCCCACAGACAATTAACACTAAGGGCACACATCTAAAATAACAAGCATGGCAATCAGAACAAATCTGTTACCATTCTTGACTGCCCAGTAGAGCCTGACCTAAACCCAATGCGCAGCTGTGGAAACCAAGTGAGCATCAGGATGTGAAATGGCTTAACAACATTCACTCATCCACCGAGAGATTTAAAGAGGATCTCAGGAAGTGCGGTAAGGAATCCCCAAATCAGGGTGTGAAAAACTTTTTGCGTCTGCCCAAGAGACTATCATGTACTACTAAAAAGCTAAAAAGAGTTTTGATCTTACTAATGGCGGCAATTAAAAAAGAGTGAAAAATTTAAAGGGGTATGAATACTTTCCTGTACCCACTGTAGTAATATGCTTGTACATAGCAAATTTCGAGTCCATTAGGGCTGCTAAACAACTGTTTAGCTGCCATCACCACTTTTTAATGTTGGATGCAGTCTGCTCTTTCCAGCCAGCTGGTAGACGCTGCTACCCCTATGACGTTCCAAGCACCGATCCGTCCCCCAAATGGAGGCCTGTGGCTAGTAAGAGCAAAGCACGTCCCCGCATAAATTTCCCTGATAACTTGAAATAAAAGCACCCACAGTGTATTGTCTTTGTGTGTTTTATGTTGGGCTTTTGGACAGGATTTGTTCGGGTCCACTCATCCCTACGTGGGGATCCCTCATAGGATAATCCAGTTTTTCATGCTATACCTTACATGTTATGATATAGTTTATCTATTTTCATTCTAGGGAAAGGAAGGTGCTTTAAAGTGTCTGTTTTGTTATGGAAAAATGTTAGAACTATTTTGTTCAGGCCATTTATGTGACGTGCCTTGGGGGCCTTGGCACTCAAAAGGTTCCACATGAAGTTCCAGAATCATTGGGATCAGTACTTAGCTTCTCCATACTCTACATACTTTCCGGCCGCTAGAGAGAGGAGGGTGACCCCATCCCTCTCCAGAGGGATGCTGCCACATGGCTGACCGATGGGAAAGATAATATGTTCTATCGTTTCCTAATGAAAGGAGCTTGTTGGTTCCACACTGCTGTGCGATACCATTCGCTCCTGGTCGTCTATCACCTATAACGGCCTATTACCGATAAGGCCACAGCTTGCAGCTGTGTGGGGAACACAGCCTTAAAGGGATTTTCCCACCAACAGTTAGTCCAAGCTGAGCAAGGTTGTCTCAGTGATAGGACACCAAACAGACACAAGGAACGCCCCCTGCCACTCTCCGAGATTAGTGAGCAGAAGGCTGCACGATGTCCTTCTGCTCCCATTCACGCTATGGGGCTGACGGAAATTGCCGAGTGCCAGTTGCATCCTTTAAAGTATAGATAGAACAACGAAAATATAGAATCAATCTTCATATATTCTTAAAATGTTTAACAGAAAACTTGTTTAAAAAAAATATGTGATGTTAAGGTCAGCTATCCCTTAACATATGTTTATGAGAAGGAAGGTCCAAGGCGCACAACCTATTGGTCTGGGTGCTAAGATCTGTATATCCGTGGCAAGGATCTGGTCATATATTCAAGAATGGCAGCAGCACTCAGTGCTATTAATCAGGTGATCGGTTATTTCCATGCGATGTTTCGGTGTAACCACCTTTTATCAAGCATACCGGCATAGTGCCAGTATTTCTATATATAGACCCGCCTACTTCCTGGTTGTCGAAACATGTTTGGTGGCATACATTAACATATCCATATTTTTCAATAGAAACAATGATGTTATACGTATTGGATCGATCTAATAACATTAAGTGTCAAGTGCCTACATGAAAATATAGGTGCAGTGCATATTAAAAACGATAGTAATTAGGTTACTCAGTAGGCCCGCCCTCCCTCGGCATGACCAATTTTATGCAAATTCAATGTCGCACTAAAAACATACACCCAACCCGGGAACACACGCCCAATTATCAACCGCCTGTTTCGACCGGAAGTCAGGGTGTCACCTGATCGGCCCTGATCGACACGTGCCCGGAAGTCAGTGTGTCACCTATCAACCCTGTGTCACCTATCAGCCAGCCCAGACTGCGCACCGCACAGCTGTCTTGGGGAGTGGGCGGCATTTTGGTAAGGGAAAAAACCAAGATTAAAGGAACCAGTAGGGAATTAAGAAGAGAAGGAGTTATGAAGACCGGTCCACACTGATAACCAGTGTGGTTGTTTGGGAACTAGTGGGCATAATAGACCTGCCCGCGAGTTAGCAGCGCCATTGAGAATCCACTTATCCCCGTCGGTTTCAGGTGGACCTCAGAGAAAATATCGCATGGGTGGGGCCGAGACACACTTTTTACAACAATGTTTGTCATATTGGACTAGCAGAACACCACAATCCGCCGAATTTAGCAATCCGTAGGTGTCCACGTAGCGTCCCATCGTCCCCATATATGTCGAACCAAAAGTAATGAAATTAAGGATCAGTGAAAAGAGAAGGGGTGGGTGCCTGTGGTCCCGGGAGGATGTTTTCCAAAGAAAGTAGACAATCTAATGAATCAAGAGGAATTTTTTGGTAGACGTGTGTGTCTTCTGGGTCCATCCATAAGGATATCGTAGAAAGAGTAACGGATATAATGTTAGAAAGGAACAACTGGAGGGGAAGAACCTATTAGACTGGCCTTTAAGACCTTCAGAGGAACAAGATACGGGTACAGGAGCATACCTCAGGACCTCATCCATTACGCAATTGGTTACATGATATTGGTCACATTAAATCAATATTTAATTCCCGGGGTTGTAACGACTGTAACGGTGTCTCCATTCCAGTTTTTTCTATATTACCTCCCGATTGCCTCCTCTTCTGGGGAGGAATAACGATCATAAGTTGCATTTTAATTCTGACTCTTTATGGCCCTTATCGGTAAAATGTCTTGCTTACTGTTAAGTCATCTTTTTTGGCGGATGTGTATCTATGCTGTGTAGCCTATTTATTTAAAAATCAAGGGTGGTTTTTTCACCAATTAGATATGTTCCAAGTACTGTCAGTTTGTAGATCACAAGGGCGCGTTGCAATCTCGGTATGTCTAATTTTGTAGTACATTATTATGGGTAAGGTGTCCCCTTTGTTACTATACGTGCAGTTTTCAACACATGAACTACAGGGAACCTTCCATCTGGACTGTGCCAGTTTAAGGTCTCTGTGACTTCCTTAGTGGGCCTAACGATCAGATTGACTACGGTCCCTGATGTTTCTGTACCGTCGATAAGACAGTAACGGGGATTTTTAAATTCCGGAATATCGGAAGGGTCACTGGCCAAGATCCTCCAGTGCTTGCCCACTATGTTCGAAATAGGGGCTATAATCGTAAAATTTTGACCGACTGGATCTAGCGGTACTTTCTTTGCTTTCAAGGGTACAAGTTTTGTCTATCTTTGTTGTGCTATAGTGAGGTTCTGTGATAGACCTTTTTCGGGTAACCCCTTTGTCTAAATTTGTGACCATTGTCTTATGTTCCTCTGTATTGTCCTATCTGAGGAAATCCTTTTACCCGTAAAAATTGGCTCAGGGGTTGAGTCCCTAGCATGGGTCAGAGGCGACTACTCACTCCATATGGCAATAGAGTATTCCTGTCTGTCGGTTTTTTTTTTTTCTTAAAAAGTCTGGGTGAGACGGTCCGTGAGGTATATACCTGAACCATCCGGAATGGATCATCTCGTTGTTGGACCAGGGTAACTTGAAGTCTTGGTCAATGGGGTTTGAAAATTGATGAAAATCAAGTTTTTCCAGAGACACACCTGAGCGTGGAGGACTACAATGCTATAATGACTCGATCACTGTTAAAAACACCCCAGAGCAAGCCGAACAAGAACAGACAAACGATGAAATGGACGGAGACTTGAGGACATCCGTTCAGGAAAAACAACCTTGCAAAACTCTATTCACAAGCAGCTCACAAACCCTCCTACCAGAGACAGTGGCAAGAAAAGAAATCGGTTTCACAACAGATTCAACCAGAGAGCGAACCGGACCGAACACTACACCCCGAGAAGAATCCCATCGCCTTTTTTAGGAATAGGCCCCAACACTCCAAAAGAACCAGGAGAGGGGGCAAGCACCATTACAGATCCCGAAAGAGACAAGCCAATGAGGGGCCGTGTCCAACCACAGAGATCCACGACCAACAAAAAGAAGTAACACAGTTGGCAGTGGTAAATATTTCCTCTAAAACCCTATCATGTGATGAAATTAATGTACTGCAGAAAGGCTTATCCTTTAGCCCTTGGGCTCATACTAATTGGTTTGAGTTGGAATTGGATATATGTAAACTTATACGTAGTCTTAAACTTAAGCATTGGTTCCATAAATGTGCTACTATAGACCGAAGCGTGGAGGGCACTTTGAACCCCAAACGCTTTGGCCTATATAACAAGAGTAATTTCACTCCCCCCTCTGAGGTACCGGCTATTGAGGCCTTTTCCATAGCTGTGAAACATGACATACAGTGCCTTAGACAGAGACAACAAAACATTCTTCTACACCACAACATGACCAGCTCAGAGGTGGCGGCCCTCGGGGGACTTGCCCATGACGGCGACATTGTCATTAAACCCGCGGATAAGGGTGGGGCTGTCGTCGTCATGGACAAGTCCCTATATGTGTCTGAGATCCGTCGCCAGCTGGCTGACACTACTACCTACAAACATGTATCCCAAGATCCCAAGTTCGAATTGGGACGCAAAATCAAATTCATCCTAGATGAGGCCCTACACATGGGTACAATCAATGAAGAAATGCATAAGTATCTCCTGATTACTGATCCGGTGACCCCGGTCATTTATATTCTACCAAAGATCCATAAAAATTTGCAAAATCCACCAGGACGCCCGATCGTGTCGGGTAATGATTCCATTTTTTCACACATTACAGTTTTTCTTGACCGGGTATTGAGAGATTTTGCAGTAACAAGCCGCTCTTACATACAGGATACATCCGACTTTCTTCATAAACTTCAGGACATTCAGATTGAGAACACATCTACCATTATACTAGCCTCATTTGACGTTGTATCTCTGTACACGTCCATTAACCATCAACTTGGTCTTAGGGTAGTGGAAAAATGTTTACGGCAATCACAATTTAACGAACAGGAAATACTATTTATTTTGGAACTACTTAAGTTGGTGTTATTTAACAATTATTTCCTCTTTGGGGAAGATTTTTTCATTCAGCAGAAAGGGGTTGCCATGGGGGCCAACATGGCCCCTTGCTACGCAAATATCGTGATGGCTGCTCTAGAGGAGGAGCATGTCTATGTGTCCCACCACTTCCAACACGTCCGGAGGTGGTGGCGATACATAGACGATGTGTTCCTCCTCTGGACTGCCCCTCTGGAAAAACTTCTAGACTTTCATCAATTTCTCAACACCATTGACCAAGACATCAAGTTTACCCTGGTCCAATCAACCGAGATGATCCAATTCCTGGATGTTCAGGTTATACTCACTGACCAAGGTCTCACCACAGACCTATATACGAAACCTACAGACAGGAATACTCTCTTGCACTATGGGAGTAGTCACCCTCGACCCATGCTAGACTCACTACCCCTGAGCCAATTCTTACGGGTAAAAAGGATTTCCTCAGATAGAGACAAATACCAGAGGAACATAAGACAAATGGTCACCAAATTTAGACAAAGGGGTTACCCGAAAAAGGTTATCGACAGGAACCTTACTATAGCACAACACAAAGATAGACAAAAACTCCTGTTACCCTCTGAAAGAAAAGAAAGTACCGCTAGAATTCCATTCGTGTCCACATTTAGCGATAATAGCACCTCTATTTCGAACATAGTGCGCAAGCACTGGAGGATCTTGGCCAGTGATCCTTCTGACATTCCGGAATTTAAAAATCCCCCGTTAATGTCTTATCGACGGTCCAGAAACATCAGGGACCGCTTAGTCAAATCTGACGTTGGCCCACTCAGGAAGTCCACACAGAGAACCTTAACTGGAACATCCAGATTGGGAAGTTTCCCCTGTCGTTCATGTGTGAACTGCACGTATATTACCAAAGGGGACACCTTTACCCATAATAATGTTACCTACAAAATTAGACACTACCTAGATTGCAACAGCGACTTTGTGATCTACAAACTGACATGTCCTTGTAACCTTATCTACATTGGTGAAACCACCCTTGATCTTAAAACTAGGCTAACACAGCATAGATACACCATCCGCAAAAAAAGACTGGATTTACCAGTAAGCAGACATTTTACCGATAAGGGCCATAAAGAGTCAGAATTAAAATGTCAACTTATCGATCGTATTCCTCCCCCCAGAAGAGGAGGCAATAGGGAGGTAATACTAAGAAAAAAAGAACTGGAATGGATACACCGTTTACAGTCGTTACAACCCCAGGGATTAAATATTGAATTTAATGTGACCAATATCATGTAACATATATGCTTAATGGATTGATGTCCTGAGGTATGCTCTCTCTTAGACAGAGACAACAAAACATTCTTCTACACCACAACATGACCAGTTCAGAGGTGGCGGCGCTCGGGGGACTTGCCCATGACGGCGACATTGTCATTAAACCCGCGGACAAGGGTGGGGCTGTCGTCGTCATGGACAAGTCCCTATATGTGTCTGAGATACGTCGCCAGCTGGCTGACACCACTACCTACAAACATGTATCCCAAGATCCCAAGTTCGAATTGGGACGCAAAATCAAATTCATCTTAGATGAGGCCCTACACATGGGTACAATCAATGAAGAAATGCACAAGTATCTTCTGATTACTGATCCGGTGACCCCGGTCATTTATATTCTACCAAAGATCCACAAAAATTTGCAAAATCCACCAGGACGCCTGATCGTGTCGGGTAATGATTCCATTTTTTCACACATTACAGTTTTTCTTGACCGGGTATTGAGAGATTTTGCAGTAACAAGCCGTTCTTACATACAGGATACATCAGACTTTCTTCATAAACTTCAGGACATTCAGATTGAGAACACATCTACCATTATACTAGCCTCATTTGACGTTGTGTCTCTGTACACGTCCATTAACCATCAACTTGGTCTTAGGGTAGTGGAAAAATGTTTATGGCAATCACAATTTAACGAACAGGAAATACTATTTATTTTGGAACTACTTAAGTTGGTGTTATTTAACAATTATTTCCTCTTTGGGGAAGATTTTTTCATTCAGCAGAAAGGGGTTGCCATGGGGGCCAACATGGCCCCTTGCTACGCAAATATCGTGATGGCTGCTCTAGAGGAGGAGCATGTCTATGTGTCCCACCACTTCCAACACGTCCGGAGGTGGTGGCGATACATAGACGATGTGTTCCTCCTCTGGACTGCCCCTCTGGAAAAACTTCTAGATTTTCATCAATTTCTTAACACCATTGACCAAGACATCAAGTTTACCCTGGTCCAATCAACCGAGATGATCCAATTCCTGGAT
This sequence comes from Engystomops pustulosus, assembly GCA_019512145.1. Classification (NCBI taxonomy): domain Eukaryota; kingdom Metazoa; phylum Chordata; class Amphibia; order Anura; family Leptodactylidae; genus Engystomops; species Engystomops pustulosus. The sequence goes on along the minus strand of CM033647.1, from coordinate 86,733,979 downwards.
GTTCAGGTTATACTCACTGACCAAGGCCTCACCACAGACCTATACAGGAAACCTACAGACAGGAATACTCTCTTGCACTATGGGAGTAGTCACCCTCGACCCATGCTAGACTCACTACCCCTGAGCCAATTCTTACGGGTAAAAAGGATTTCCTCAGATAGAGACAAATATCAGAGGAACATAAGACAAATGGTCACCAAATTTAGACAAAGGGGTTACCCGAAAAAGGTTATCGACAGGAACCTCACTATAGCACAACACAAAGATAGACAAAAACTCCTGTTACCCTCTGAAAGAAAAGAAAGTACCGCTAGAATTCCATTCGTGTCCACATTTAGCGATAATAGCACCTCTATTTCGAACATAGTGCGCAAGCACTGGAGGATCTTGGCCAGTGACCCTTCCGATATTCCGGAATTTAAAAATCCCCCGTTAATGTCTTATCGACGGTCCAGAAACATCAGGGACCGCTTAGTCAAATCTGACGTTGGCCCACTCAGGAAGTCCACACAGAGAACCTTAACTGGAACATCCAGATTGGGAAGTTTCCCCTGTCGTTCATGTGTGAACTGCACGTATATTACCAAAGGGGACACCTTTACCCATAATAATGTTACCTACAAAATTAGACACTACCTAGATTGCAACAGCGACTTCGTGATCTACAAACTGACATGTCCTTGTAACCTTATCTACATTGGTGAAACCACCCTTGATCTTAAAACTAGGCTAACACAGCATAGATACACCATCCGCAAAAAAAGACTGGATTTACCAGTAAGCAGACATTTTACCGATAAGGGCCATAAAGAGTCAGAATTAAAATGTCAACTTATCGATCGTATTCCTCCCCTCAGAAGAGGAGGCAATAGGGAGGTAATACTAAGAAAAAAAGAACTGGAATGGATACACCGTTTACAGTCGTTACAACCCCAGGGATTAAATATTGAATTTAATGTGACCAATATCATGTAACATATATGCTCAATGGATTGATGTCTTGAGGTATACTCTCCTGTACCCGTATCTTGTTACTCTGAATGTATTAAGCCAGTATACATAGGGGTTTCTCCCCTCCAGTTTTTCCTATTCTAACATTATATCTCGTTTACTCTATTCTAGATATCCTTATGGATGGACCCAGAAGACCCCACACGTCTACAAAAATTCCTCTATGATTCATTATATTGTCTACTTCTTTGGAAACATCCTCCCGGGACCACAGGCACCCACCCCTTCCTCTTTTTTCACATGCTCCTTATTTCATTACTTATGTCGACATATATGGGGAACCGATGGGACGATACGTTGGACACCTACGGATCTGCTAATTCGCGGATTTGTGGTGTTCTTTCTAGTCCCTATGGACAACACATTGTGTACACAGTGTGTCTCCGGCCCCCCATGCGACTATTTTCTCTGATGCTCCACCTGAACCGACGGGACGATAAGTGGATTCATATGGAGCTGCTAACTCGCGGCCTTATTATGTCCCACTAGTTCCAAAAAAACCACACTGTTTATACAGGGTGTGACCGGTTCTTCATAACTCCTTCTCTTCTACTTACCTACTGGTTCCCTTTAATCTTGGTTTTTTCCCTTATCCAAAATGGCCGCCACTCCCCCAAGACAGCTGTGCGCTGTGCGCAGTCTGGGGTCTTATCAGGTGACACAGGGTTGATCAGGTGACACACCTGATTCCAGTCCGCTCGATCAGGCGTCAGTGACACCGATTCCGGTCGCAACCGGATGTTTGATAATTTGGGCGCTGTGTTCCCGGGTGGGTATGTTTTCCTAGTAGCGACATTTAATTTGCAAAATGGTCAATGACGATGGGGGCGGTCCACATGAGTAACTAATTACTATCGTTTTTAATAGCACTGCACCTATACTTTTCACTGTATGCACTTGCACTTACTGTATATATCGATCATAAAATGTATCACATCATTGTATATTGAAAAATATGTATATGTTTATGTATTGCACAAACAATTGTGTGACCAACCAGGAAGTAGGTGGTCTATAATAGAAACACTGGTCACTATGCTGTATGCTTGATAAGGTGGTTACACCGAAACGTCGCATCTGAAAATAAAGATCACCCGATTTAATTCATCCACTGGAGTGCTGCTGCCTTCCTTGAATTAAAATATTGTAGATATTGCCTCCTCTCTGTCTACCTTATGTGTTGTAGTATTCATCTTTGTGACTTGTATTCTAAGGTAAAAGAGTAATGCTATTATCTCTTAAGAACTCTAGAGTTTTTCATGAGATATCCATTATTAGGAATAACAGAAGCTTAACACTTCACACTTACATTGTTTTATGTGTTCTTTAAAAAATGAAATCACACCATATAGAAAATAACTCCCAAAGTCAAAAGGGAAAAAATGACTGACATCTCACTCAGTGGAAGTTGAGCAGATGTCTCTCGGCAACATAAAACTTTATGCTTTTTGGAATCCTATATCAACCACTCATTGTACCCACTAGTCCTGCCCAAAATGAAGCTGAATGTAAGCTGGGCTATGATCTGATGTATCTTGAGGAGGCTGCATCCATGAATTTCGTAGAAGAGAAGAGAAACAGTGTGTCAAGTTCATAGTCAAAGCCCATTCTTTGTCCATAGCATTTCTCATAAAGTTAGGACTTAATGGTTGTTGTAATTGTTGTTACGAAAAATGCATAACCAGCAGCACATTAGCTGTAGTACAAGTGACATATGGTTGTGGATATCGTCTTCCGCTTGTTCTTTTCTATGACCTCAGCTTTCACATTGTTCAAGGCTCCCCCCCCTCCCTCTACCCTGATTTAATTCATCCACTGGAGTGCTGCTGCCTTCCTTGAATAGATAGATAGATAGATAGATTTATTGTAGTTTTTTTGAGAGCTGGAAACCCTGGTTGCTTTGGGCCAAAAAAGGTACTAAATGAGGACTGAGAGGCAAAATATTTTGAGGAATGATTCCCAGAGATGAGAATGATGATAAAAGCTGTCTTATTTTAAAAAAAGCAGATACTACAAGAAACACAGTGAGTTCCATGTCTAAGACTGAATAAGTTGAAGCATGTCAATCGGTGTGTCACCGATCAGGTGACACACCTGACTTCCGGTCGCAACCGGATGTTGATAATTTGGGCGCTGTATTCCCGGGTTGGGTATGTTTCCCTAGTAGCGACATTTAATTTGCATAAAATTGGTCAATGACGAGGGGGCGGTCCTACATGAGTAACTAATTACTATCGTTTTTAATATGCACTGCACTTATATTTTTCACTGTATGCACTTGCACTTTACCTGTATATATCGATCAAATATGTATCACATCATTGTATATTGAAAAATATGTATATATTAATGTATTGCACAAACAATTGTTTGACCAACCAGGAAGTAGGCTGGTCTATATATAGAAACACTGGTCACTATGCTGTATGCTTGATAAAGGTGGTTACACCGAAACGTCGCATCTGAAATAAATATCCACCCTGATTTAATTCATCCACTGGAGTGCTGCTGCCTTCCTTGAATTTAAAATATGTTAGATATTGCCTCCTCTCTGTCTACCTTATGTGTTGTAGTACTTTCATCTTTGTGACTTGTATTCTAAGGTAAAAGAGTAATGCTATATATCTCTTAAGAACTCTAGAGTTTTTCATGAGATATCCATTATTTAGGAATAACAGAAGCTTAACACTTCACACTTTACATTGTTTATGTGTTCTTTAAAAAATGAAATCACACCATATAGAAAATAACTCCCCAAAGTCAAAAGATAAAAAACTGACATCTCAGTGGACGTTGAGCAGATGTCTCTCAGGCAAACATAAAACTTTATGCTTTTTGTGAATCCTATAAACCACTCATTGTACCTCACTAGTCCTGCCCAAAATGAAGCTGAATGTAAGCTGGGCTATAGATCTTGATGTATCTTGAGGAGGCTGCATCCATGAATTTCGTAGAAGAGAAACAGTTTGTCAAGTCATAGTCAAAGCCATTTCCTGTCCAATAGCATTTCTCATAAAATGTTAGGACTTAATGGTTGTTGTACTTGCTGTTACGAAAAATGCATAAACCAGCAGCACATTAGCTGTAGTACAAGTGACATTATGGTTGATGGATATCTCTTTCGCTTGTTCTTTTCTAGACCTCAGCATTTATCATTGTATCAAGCCTTATAATACAATCACCTTCTTTTCTTGACAGTCTATGGATTTCTTTTATCTAGTCAGCCACAAGGTTTTGATGTTACTTCTCCCTAATGAGTCATTTACAAATATGTTTGAGTCCTTTTGAAGGATGTTAAAAACCTTCCGCTTGGACTTAGAGGTAAAAAAAAAACATTAGTGGCTCGTAGACAGCTACTTAAAAAAATAAACATTTACTTACCTCCATGGTCAATCCTGGCGTCCCGTGCTGCCATCTCTCCAGTCCGTGCCCCTGCGATGCATTCAGCTTCCGGCCGGCCGCGGTGACCAGCCACGATCACCCAGTTTTCCTGTGTATAGTGCAGAGTGCGCCAGATTCAGGATTTGTGGATGTGTGGACTTGCGACACACATCTGTCAGACTTTGCATGAAAAAGCTGGCGCACGGTCCAACTGAGCACTGGAACGCCCCCTTCTGTGCAGAAATTTGTGTCGCCTGAAGACCAGGGCAGCTGCGCTACAAAACAGTTGCATGCAACACAAATGGAGCGGAGCAGGTGCATAAATAGAGCTGTACAAAGATATTCAGCATTCGTTAATAAGCCGAGATAGATAGACAGATAAATAGTAATAGTTTATATTTGGACACTGACACAAATTTAGTTTTTTTACCTGTTTCCTTAAACATATTTTCAATTTATATTTATATAATGGACATGGACATGAAATCAAAACTTTTCCTTTTTAATCAGCTTTCATTGGAGGTATTCACATTAAATCTGGATAAATGATTTAGGAGTTGCTGCTCCTCAACATGTACCACCTTGTTTTTAAAGAGACCAAAAGTAATTGGACAATTGACTCAAAGTGGGATATTTATCAGGGCCTCTGCACCACGAATCCCATTGAAGTCAATGAGAACCTGATTTGAAAACTAAAATGCAGTTAGAAGGGGCTAGGGGGCTGAAAAATGATGGGAATAACAGGGCAGTTGCCCTGTTCCCAATGGGCTATGGTAAATTATTTAAAAAGAGGTTAAGGGCACTGGCAAAACATTAAAAAGGAGTAAACTAGTGCAGTCTATACTATGTGCAGTTTCCCTGTGTAGTATGCAGAGCGCGCCAGATTAATCGAAACTTGCGCATGGTCTTCATTAATCTGGTGCCCCTGCACTGCCCGGGAAGTGTGCACCATTTTTCTGCAGCACATTCTGCAGAATTGTGATGCAGAATAATAAATGTGGTGCAGATTCCAACTAAGCAATAACACACCCCTTTAGGTGCACACTTTTTCTGTCTTCTTGGACACAATGTAGCCGCAACTCAAAACTGGCACAGACACTTTATAAATACATGTGCAACATCAGACAGAAAACGCTTTAATAAATTTGGGCCAGTGTCTGGTGCCAACAAAGGGTTCTCAACCCGTATACTAGAAATTAACATTTTATTTACAGGTATTTCATTTGTCCAATTACTTTTGAGCCCCTGATAAGAAGGGATTGTATTTAAAAGGAACCTTTTAACCCCCCCCCCCCCTGTCCCTATAGAGAATAGTGTACACATTGCCAAAGAGTTTTCCTAGAAAAGCTGTCTTTTTTCGTAAAAAATATGTTATATTTAAGTTTACCTGTCTGTATGCAGAGCTGTGCCCCTAGTCCCAAGGGAGTCACCAGTGAGGAGTGGGAAAGACATGTATGACATCCTGAGGGGTGAAGCGATGGGGAGAGGAGATATGGGGGACACGGGAGGTTTTGTATTTGAAAACAATAGATGAATGGACAATGGCACCCCTCACTGGCCACTTCCAATGAACGAGGGGCACAGCTCTACACACAAAAAGGTAAGTTTGATCTCACTTATCTTTTTTTTGGAAAAAGACAGTTTTAATGTAAAAACTCCTTGGCAATATGTGCCCTATTCTATGGGGACATGGGGATCCAGAAAAAAGGGCTCCTGATGAAATGCTTTTGTGTCTCCTATTTTTATGCAATTGATTGCAATCATTTTTATGCAATCAACCCACTGAATTAAAAATGAAAGTCTGAACTTCCACTGCATCTGAATTATTTTGTTCAAAATTCATTGTGGTAATGCACAGAACCAAAATTAGAGAAATGTTGTCTCTGTGCAAATATATATGGATCTATCTGCAGATAGATGACAAGTTATACTGAATCTTTTCTCATAGAACTAAATATGTTCAGCTCTCTCTGATCTGTAAAATGCTGCTTACAGATGAGACTACATTTGTTTGATAAATCCGCAGCTTAGCCAAAAAATCAATTTTTACACTAATCAAATTACCCCATTCGGCTCACCAGGATGCTCGGCGCTTGGTCACTATCATAAGAATGCACGCGTCACCAAGCTCTCGGAAAGCACTGGCACATGCGCACTGTATCTTAATTTTGCACGGCCGCAATCCAATGAAGATACAGTGCGGATGCGCCAGTGCTTTACGAGAGCTTGGTGACATCACCGGCTCTCGGGAGTGGGGGACGGGGGGAACAGTTTCACACATGCAAGGCGTGTGCATTGTTAGGATTGTGACCAAGCGCCAAACGTCCTGGTGTATAATTTTCAAAAAAAGGCCTGAAAAACGGCCTCACTAAGACCCATTAGTCATATATGTGGGGGTAATTATATTCCCCATAAAACTTATAACTTTAATTTGTTTATTTTAAAAAATTTTTGTTTTAGTGATGACAATTATAAAGAAGGAAAAACATTAAAAGTCTACAAACAGGGACTCAGATCGGACAATAAATTCATAGGGATGTGTTTTCATTTGCGGCTCAGGTGTGGTATGTTTTGTGAGCATGGGACCATAGTACTATTGCTATATAGAATATAGTGCGAAGTTATGTCCCCAAAGAAGATTGTACAGGGACACACCACTGTGTGGATCTTTGGCAGAAAACCTTCTACCCCTTTTCCAAATGACGCACTAGTTAACCATAATTGCCAGACGTACTGGTCAGATAAATGTGGCTTGTATCACTGTTGCAAGTTAACTAATGCGTCAATGTATCCATGGATCGCACCCAACTAGTGCTCTTTCTATTTCACTATATTCTCCAGAGACATCTATCAGTCCAATTCACACTTTCATACTTTGGGTATTTGGATTCCCATGCCACTCACACAACCACAATCACACGTTTATTGCCATTATTTCTAACACTAGTAGTACGAATGGTAATTTAGAGTCCTCCTGCTGCTATCTAAAACCTAACAGAACACTAAAGCCCCCCCTGTCCTGAGATTATGTACAGGCCGCCCCCGTGTTATGTACAGGAGAGGTCCTTTAGGTTTCTTCTTAACTGGAGTTTGCATGTGAGTCAAAACAGGTATATTTTTATAAATGTAGCTCCAGACACTGTCATGTACTGTCATGCGAACAAGGATTATCAATAAAGCTTCATTAGACACCTTACAGCTGATCATTACAGCCTGGGACTAAAGTAACATCCAGAGAGGTCCGTCTGTAACTAGGGGTCGTCTGTAAGTAGGGGACCACCTGTACTATTAACCGGTTAATGATGTCACAGTCTTACTCTGCACATTTTTACCTGTTTTCATACTGGGCCTCCTGGTTCATGTGACTGACATCCAATAAGAGCAGTAAATAAGATGGGTCAGGGAACATGTAACCCTTCTATCTATTTCTCAGGCTATGTGGAAATTTGGGCGACAAAGTTGTGGCTGTTATTGTTGTTACCACGGTCTGTTACTTGGTCCATTCTGCAGGACGACATCTCCCTGTGATTGGTGGAGATGTGGAATTTTTACATCATGTTATTACAGTTATATTGTTACATAATGATGATTGCTTCTATCTCAGACCGGAATGTCACCTGTCCACATCATTGCCAGTGTACAACGCTGTATATAGGAATGCCAGCTATCCCAACTATGCCAGACAGCCATTACCTGACCTATATAAGGGAACAGAACACGAATACCTGAAAGTATATAATGTACCAGTGCAGGTGCCCCTATATGTATATAATGTACCAGGATCTCCATGTCTGTTTAGAATATACATTTAATTGAGAGAATTTCTGAAAATGGTTACAAAATGTTAGCAATATAGTTGTTTGAGGTGAATGCGAAAATGGTTACAAAATGTTAGCAATATAGTTGTTTGAGGTGAATGCACTTTAAGAGGTTACATAATTAGTATTTAATACACCAAACAGAACAAAGAGTGGATGTGTTTTCATGTTGACTTCAATGGGGCTCGTTATTCGAGACGAGGCACTACGAGCATCGGGAAAAGTTCGTCTCGAACAACGAGTACCCGAGCATTTTAGTGCTCGCTCATCTCTAATGAAAATTTATACTGAATCTTTTCTCATAGAACTAAATATGTTCAGCTCTCTCTGATCTGTAAAATGCTGCTTACAGATGAGACTACATTTGTTTGATAAATCGCAGCTTAGCCAAAAAATCAATTTTTACACTAATCAAATACCCATTCGGCTCACCGGATGCCGGCGCTTGGTCCTATCATAAGAATGCACCGTCACCAAGCTCTCGGAAAGACCTGGCCATGCGCACTGTATCTTAATTTGCACGGCCGCAATTCAATGAAGATACAGTGCGGATGCGCCAGTGCTTTACGAGAGCTTGGTGCATCACTGGCTCTCGGGAGTAGGGGAGAGGTGACGGGGGAACAGATTTCACACATGCAAGGCGTGTGCATTGTTAGGATGTGACCAAGCGCCAAACGTCCTGGTGCTCTCAATTGGATCATTTGATTAGTGTAAAAATAGATTTTTTGGCGAAACTGTGGATTTATCTGCCTTCGTAAGACCACCTCCAACATCAGCTTACATACCCCAAGGAAAAGGTATGTTTAGGCCAAAATGACCATTTGGAAATGGTAGGTTTCCTTTAAACATGAAAATGCATTAAGTTGCTCTCATTTGAAAGAATTTCCCTATCAATAAGGATCTCCATGTCTGTTTAGAATATACATTTAATTGAGAGAATTTCTGAAAATGGTTACAAAATGTTAGCAATATAGTTGTTTGAGGTGAATGCACTTTAAGAGGTTACATAATTAGTATTTAATACACCAAACAGAACAAAGAGTGGATGTGTTTTCATGCATCCCCCTCTAACATTGGCTCTATCCAATTATATATGTCCTGTATGTTGGAATAAACTGCTTAGAAACTCTGCCGCAGTCATTTTTCAAGCACTTTTAATTAGCACTTGTGACAAATTGTATTTCTTGCATAAATGACTCGATAACTTTTTGCTTTACTTTTTAATTCACGTATTTAACGTATTGCAGCCATTTTGTCATTTTCTTGCTGTTTTATTGCAGGCCCAGGAACACAAATTGTAAAGTAAACAGCAAATATACAGTTGGCTTTTAGCCATATTTTATGGATATTTATACATTGTGTGTTTTTCATCTATTTACTCAGAATAAACAATTTTTCCTGTATCAAAGCAGCAGCTGCTGATGTCATGGCCTCAGAAGTAGAGAGCTTTTTTGGCCTGAAAGGGGTTGTCTGGAGGTTTAAAAGAATGGCAGATTTTTTCCAAGAACTGCTCATTTCCTGACCATAGGTAGTGCACAGTATTGGTGCTATGCTACATTCATCCTCTTTCAGGCCAAAAAAGATACAAAGCACCATGACATCAGTAGCCTCTGTTTTGTTTCAGGGAAATGGACAACTGTTTTAAGGATCAAGAATTTTTTTTAGTTTATGCTGAATTCCAATGGTTATCATATAGCCATTGGAATTCAGCAAAAACGTTAAAAATTGAGCTTCTTAGTGTTCAGGATGAGTTGCCACTCTTTTTTATGTGGTGTAGCAAACCCATTGCCCCACTAGCAGAATACTTTCTGTTGGGATTTAACCTTAAATCTGCATAGGTATAATATTAAAATTAAAAGCCATTAAAAGCCTAAAGACTCTATAATGCCTTTTTTTATAGCTGCAATCTGTCTCATCTATTCAGTTTACTACATCACAGTGTTCCCCTATCCCTCTAACTAAGCCTTGAATTGAAACCAAAAATAAACAAACCAACACCATTGGTTTAAAACACACATTTTAAATATCACAAGAATATCATACCCCACCCCTCTCCATAAAGAGATGTGCTGCCAGGTTGTACTTACTGCAAAAGATAGAGCATGCTTTTTACTGGTGACAGCACAGTATGGTCACACGTGTGCTTACCTTACCGTGTCGTGAACAATGCTCTTCTATGGCTGCCTTTTATATCGCTAGCATACGGCCGCCATATACATAGTGTGAAAGGGTCCTCAGGCTCACATCCCACTCATCTACCTCTTAGACTCCATTGTTCCTGAAGCTGTGGCACATCCCGCATCCTCATTAGTGTGAGCTTCTTCCTTCACCTAGGCGGTTTTTGGCTCTTCCTATTACCTCAATAGCCATTGACAGTGACTCACTGTTCTCCAGCTCTCTGTATGGATATGATAACAAAGCCAAGCTCACTGTATATATGTGATGAGAGATTTATGCTTATTGTAAAGATATGATAACAGATCCAAGCTTAGTATGTATATATGGTAACAGAGCCAAGCTCACCGTATAGATATAGTAACAAAGCCAAGCTTACTGTATAAATGTGGTGAGAGATTGAAGCTTATTGTAAAGATGTGATAACAGATCCAAGCTTAGTATGTATATATGGTAACAGAGCCAAGCTCACTTCATATATATGTGCAACATCCCCCACCGGGGCCTAGCCTTTTTTCTTGGGGCCTGGAGACAGCCGGCAGTTGCGGCCTAGGCACGCTAGTGTCACGGTGCTTGGTATGGGGACCAGAGGGCTGTCCTACAGCCTGGCAGGTCTCCAGCAGGTGGTGTTGGCAAGAAATGATGAGGGAGAGACGGTCATAGTGGTTCTCCCTGGGACAACCCTTTGGGGTCTGGAGTATGAGTCCCTGTGTAGTGGATAGGGTGTCCGTGATGGTGACAGCCGTAGTAGCAGGGATCAGACGGAGGCAGACGTTGTCTAAAAGCAACTTACAGTTCTTTATTGGAACCAACAGGAAAAGTGGATAATGTGCCAAACAAATCTTAACAATGGTAGCAGGCTGGGGATGCACCTGGAGAGGGAACCACAGGGATTGATCACCAGCCTGGATGCAAGGGCAGGCTGGGAGGTAGCTGTGTCCTAGTAGGATGCTTCAGCTTGTCCTGGGTTACTTCAGATATCACCCTTGAAGGTAGGATGATACCCCTTTACTCTCACTAACTCCTCAGAGCTCTACTGACTAACTGCTCTGACTGACTGCTCTCCCTGACCGGACTGGTCTCTCTGACCCTTCTGTCTGACTGTTCTCTAGAACTTTCCTGACCAGCAGTTTTATTACTCCCACTAGTCAGGTGGTGGTTACTCCTCCAATTGCATCCCAGCTTACAATACAGTACAAGAACAGATGTGATTGGCTGATGGAAAGACATCGCATTAAACAATTAACTCCTGCCTGACCAGGCAGGATCTACCGCTGCAGTGTTTCCCGTGTTGCGTAGTGACCTGTTGTGGGGTTGATCAGACTCCACACAGGTTGCTAGCTACATATTGGGACGTATTCGCAACAACCCCTCTGCTTTGCATCGGCAGGGGTGTTGCATATGGTTACAGAGCCAAGCTTACTGTATAGATATGGTAACAGAGCCAAGCTTACTGTATAGATATGGTTACAGAGCCAAGCTTAGTATGTATATATGGTATCAAAGCCAAGATCACTGCATATATTTGATTACAGAGCCAAGTTTACTGTATAGATGTGGTGAGAGATTCAAGCTTATTGTATAGATATGATAACAGACCCACGCTTAGTATGTATATATGGTAACAGAGCCAAGCTCACTGCATACATATGGTTACAGAGCCAAGTTTACTGTGTATAGATATAATAACAAAGCCAAGCTCACTGTATAGATATGGTAACAGAGCCAAGTTTACTGTATAGATATTGTAACAGAGCCAAGCTTACTGTATAGATATGGTTACAAAAGCAACCTCACTTTATAAATACAGTAATAGATTCAATATTACTGTATAGCTATAGTAACTTACCAAGTTCACTGTATATATACACTCACCGACCACTTTATTAGGTACACCATGCTAGTAACGGGTTGGACCCCCTTTTGGCTTCAGAACTGCCTCAATTATTCGTGTCATAGATTCAACAAGGTGCTGGAAGCATTCCTCAGAGATTTTGGTCCATATTGACATGATGGCATCACACAGTTGCCGCAGATTTGTCGGCTGCACATCCATGATGCGAATCTCCCGTTCCACCACATCCCAAAGATGCTCTATTGGATTGAGATCTGGTGACTGTGGAGGCCATTTGAGTACAGCGAACTCATTGTCATGTTCAAGAAACCAGTCTGAGATGAATCCAGCTTTATGACATGGCGCATTATCCTGCTGAAAGTAGCCATCAGATGTTGGGTACATTGTGGTCATAAAGGTATGGACATGGTACGCAACAATACTCAGGTAGGCTGTGGCATTGCCAACGATGCTCAATTGGTACCAAGGGGCCCAAAGAGTGCCAAGAAAATATTCCCCACACCATGACACCACCACCACCGCTGAACGTTGATACAAGCAGGATGGATCCATGCTTTCTGTTGTTGAAGCCAAATTCTGACCCTACCATCCGAATGTCGCCAGCGAAATCGAGACTCATCAGACCAGGCAACTTTTCACATCTTCTACTGTCCAATTTCGATGAGCTTGTGCAATTGTAGCCTCAGTTTCCTGTCTTAGCTGAAAGGAGTGGCACCCGTGTGGTCTTCTGCTGCTGTAGCCCATCTGCCTCAAGTTCGATGTACTGTGCGTTCAGAGATGCTCTTCTTGCCTACTTGGCTGTAACTGTGAGATTTTGAGTCACTGTTGCCTTTCTATCAGCTCAAACCAGTCTGCCCATTCTCCTCTGACCTTTGGCATCAACAAGGCATTTCCGCCCACAGAACTGCCGCTCACTGGATGTTTTTTTTTCGGACCATTCTCTGTAAACCCTATAGATGGTTGTGCGTGAAAATCCCAGTAGATCAGCAGTTTCTGAAATACTCAGACCAGCCCTTCTGGCACCAACAACCATGCCACGTTCAAGGCACTCAAATCACCTTTCTTCCCCATACTGATGCTCGGTTTGAACTGCAGGAAATTATCTTGACCATGTCTACATGCCGCCACGTGATTGGCTGTTTAGAAATTAAGTGTTAACGAGCAGTTGGACAGGTGTACCAATACAAGTGCCGGTGAGTGTATATATAATATATATATAATTTATATACATATATATATATGAATATATTAGTCTATATATAATATTTGTATATATAATTTATTATAAATTCTCTGCCACTTCTTCATGCAAGGATTGCGAATAAGCCCTTTTCCTATACAATACATATAGAGGTAATTGTGCAGCGGTAGATATTGCCTGGATAGGCAAGGGCTAAAGCAATGTTAATGTTATTATCCAATGATGTTTCACCTTCTGTAACTGGAGTGTGATTGGAGGAGGAGACCATCTGACCAGGGAGTAGCTAAACCCTTAGTCAGGGGAGGAGTTAAGTCAGTCAGAGCTCAGAGAGAGAGTTCCAGAATCTTCTGACAGGGAAGCATCTTTGAGAGCACCTGCTCCGCACACAGGCTTGCTAGGCCTCAGCTCAGCAACTTCACCTAGAGTGAAACAGAACCACAAACAGGACAAAGCTGCAGCTTCCAGGATTGGACACAGCTACATCCCAGCCTGCCCCTGCATCCAGGCTGGTGAGACAACTCCAGAGGTTCCTCTCCAACATCACTCCAGTACTGCATTTGTACCGAATCGTTTGGCGTGTTGTTACCGTTGGTTGAATAAAGAACTGTAAGTTACTTTTATGCACAACATTACCTACCTCTGGTCCCTGCTACAGCTGCATCACCACCAAGGGCGCCCCATCTATCTAACCAGGGACACATACTAAAGACTTTAAGGATTGCCCCTGGAAGAACCAGTATTACAGCCTCTCCCTCTGCATTATTTATTGCCAAAACCACCTGCTGGAGACCTGCCAGGCTGTAGGACAGCCCTCCGGTCCCCATACCAAGCACCGTGACACTAGCGTGCCTAGGCCGCAACAGCCAGCCGGTCCGGTATTCCGAGCCCGGCTGTCTCCAGGCCCCAAAGAAAAGGCTAGGCCCCGGTGGGGGATGTTGCAAGTGGTGTCACGAACAGGATTTCTACTTCTGTGCCTTATTCTGGCACTATAGACTGTACTTTATTGAAAACTACTGTGCTGCCTAACCCTGCTGCTATTCGGGTTTAGGCCCAAGTGACTTTGTGCTTTTCCACATTGTTTGTGTTATACTGCTGCCACATGCTGTCGAGCTCCGCTCCAGCACTCAGGAGGTTAATCCCTGCAAAGCAGTCAGCACTGCTACATCCGGCCCTGCAGTACCTGAAGCGTTTACCCCAGGAGATTGTGGCGCAGCAAATATTTCCAGCCCGCCAAAACCTTCACCGTCAGGAAAACATGATGACTAATAAAGCTCCACCCATGCGCGGATGGCGCAAACCCCGCCTCCTGTGGCGCAGGAGAAAATAGAGCCTGCCATAGCTCTTGGCGGGAAAGGCTTGGACTCCACCCTCTGGTGTGAAGCGTACTTCCTGTCCCGCCTCCACGAAGTGCCAGAACTTCTGTGGACTTAGAGCAGAGAGGTCAGCACCATGTTTGGTCCTCGGCCTCTGCCCTTGAGACACCGGAGTTCCTTGAAGCCTTGGAGACTGTCATCATGGTCTCCGCACAGCCGGTCCAGAGGCCCTTCGCTGGGCACCGGCTGCGTCGCGGATTGACCCGAGCCGCCGTTATGCAGACCTACCTGCAGTCGGTGACGGAGCGCCAAGCACCACCGGGGCGATTCCTGATGCCTCTCCCGGCTACCATGCTGGTACCGCGGGCCCACTTGGAGGCTCTACGTGGGGAGGCCCCAGCTCCTATCAAGCCAACACCTGTGCCTACTCCGACTGCCGAGCCAGTGCCTGGTCCTGCCACCACTGCTGATTGTCCTACGGTTCCTGCTGTGGTTCCCGATCCTCCGGCTGCTCCCGCTCCAGTTTCGGCACCTGCCCAACCATCTGCAAGGGCAGAGCCTGCCCCGGAGAGACAGCCTGCAGCACTGGAACCCCGCAACCTTGGGGCTGGGGTGAGGCCCTCCGCTGGCATCTCCGAGATGCTATCCTGGAGCAGAGGCATCAGGAGAAGGAGGCCCAGCGATACATGGCGGGCCGATCCAAGGAAGGTGCTTGGGTCAAGAAGAATCGGACCACCGGGATGGTCCGCCACTTTGACCACCAGCGGGGTTATGGCTTCGCCACTCAGGACTACAACGGACGGGAGGTCTTTATTCCCTGCCAGTCTGTCAAGACTTGCCGGAGCAGCTCCACAACTTGAAGCCCGGAGAATACATTGAGTTCTCCCTACAGGAAGGACCCTGTGGACCATGGGCGGCTTGTGTTATCCGGATCCAGACGAGGACCATTACCCATCCTGCGATGACCTCTACGAGGACAATGAGTGACCTGAGTCTCCGACTTTTTCATCTTCATCTGCGGTGAGTCCCCAGGCTGTGACCCATGTGAACGCCCCGTCCACGGTCATTGTGAGCGAGGGTCCCATTGCCATCCATGGGCTGGGCATGATCCAAGGGAACACCCCTACCACCTCTCCTGCGGAGAGCACTACAGGTTGCCGCGGGTGCTCCATGACGGAGGATGGTCCGGCTGAGGATCCTTATCCGGAGGCCCCCACGAAAGCATCACCTCTATCTGCCACCTACCAGTGGGGTGATGATCTGGCCCCGGAAGAGTTGGAGCTGGAAGGAGCTGCAGCGCTGCCGCAGGTTCCCATTTATCTGTTTCTGGAGCCTTCTATGGTCCCCGGCTCTGTTGAGCCACCGGCTGGAGGAGCCTACACCCCGGAGAACAGTGCCCCTCCCCCTGAATGCCAGGAAACTGCCACTGGGAGTCCCCAGCCGGCTTCTATTTCTACTGATTCTGCACAGGATCCCATTCTGATCCCGGATCCTGTACTTGCTGATGAAGAAGATACTGAATAACCCCTGCTGGGCTGTAGCCCTTACCAGGTACTTTACCTACTGTATATATTGTATATATGACATTCCATCCGCTATTCCCAGTTGGGCTGAGCACCCATATACCTCTTAGAGCCAGAGACTTTCTGTCACGGTTACACCCACGATCCTCGGTACGGATTGAGGGTGTACCCGTGCCTGCTGCCGCAGTCCCCACTCCCCCAGCTCTCACTTACCTCTCCAGGCTCCGGCCTGCACTCTTGCTCCCAGCGTGTAGGCCGCATGCTTCTTCCATGCAGTCGCATGCTCCTGCCACTAGAGGGGGCGCGCGTGGACTTCTCCCAGCCTTAAAGGGCCAGCGTCCTCCTTATTGGCTCTGGCATTCCTGGCTCGGCTATATAGCCTGGCGACTCCCAGCATCCCCTGCCGGATCTTCATGTCCTGTTACTGAAGAGAAAGCCCTCCGTGTTCCCGAGCGTTTCCTGACGCCTCTGTGATTCCCGTGTTCCTGGTTTCCTGTGTTCCCTTGTTCTGTGTTTATCCTGTGGCGGTCCTGCAATCCTGTGGCGGTCCTGCAATCCTGTGGCGGTCCTGCAATCCTGTGGCGGTCCTGCAATCCTGTGGCGGTCCTGCAATCCTGTGGCGGTCCTGCAATCCTGTGGCGGTCCAGTATCCTAGTGTCCTTCAGAGGTCCTGCCAGCCGTCCTTCAGAGGTCCTGCCAGCCGTCCTTCAGAGGTCCTGCCAGCCGACCATCTGCAAGGGCAGAGCCTGCCCCGGAGAGACAGCCTGCAGCACCGGAACCCCGCAACCTTGGGGCTGGGGTGAGGCCCTCCACTGGCATCTCCGAGATGCTATCCTGGAGCAGAGGCATCAGGAGAAGGAGGCCCAGCGATGCATGGCGGGCCGATCCAAGGAAGGTGCTTCGACCACCAGCGGGGTTATGGCTTCGCCACTCAGGACTACACCGGACGGGAGGTCTTTATTCCCTGCAAGTCTGTCAAGACTTGCCGGAGCAGCTCCACAACTTGAAGCCCGGAGAAAACATTGAGTTCTCCCTACAGGAAGGACCCTGTGGACCATGGGCGGCTTGTGTCATCCGGATCCAGACGAGGACCATTACCCATCCTGTGATGACCTCTACGAGGACAATGAGTGGCCTGAGTCTCCGACTTTTTCATCTTCATCTGCGGTGAGTCCCCAGGCTGTGACCCATGTGAACGCCCCGTCCACGGTCATTGTGAGCGAGGGTCCCATTGCCATCCATGGGCTGGGCATGATCCAAGGGAACACCCCTACCACCTCTCCTGCGGAGAGCACTACTGGTTGTCGCAGGTGCTCCATAACGGAGGATGGTCCGGCTGAGGATCCTTATCCGGAGGCCCCCATGAAAGCATCACCTCTATCTGCCACCTACCAGTGGGGTGATGACCTGGCCCCGGAAGAGTTGGAGCTGGAAGGAGCTGCGGCGCTGCCGCAGGTTCCCATTTATCTGTTTCTGGACCCTTCTATGGTCCCCGGCTCTGTTGAGCCACCGGCTGGAGGAGCCTACACCCCGGAGAACAGTGCCCCTCCCCCTGAATGCCAGGAAACTGCCACTGGGAGTCCCCAGCCGGCTTCTATTTCTACTGATTCTGCACAGGATCCCATTCTGATCCCGGATCCTGTACTTGCTGAGGAAGAAGATACTGAATAACCCCTGCTGGGCTGTAGCCCTTACCAGGTACTTTACCTACTGTATATATTGTATATATGACATTCCATCCGCTATTCCCAGTTGGGCTGAGCACCCATATACCTCTTAGAGCCAGAGACTTTCCTGAGACTCCTTCCCCTATTTATTTATCTCAGTCAAGACACTCTCCTTCTGAAGGACTCTGTCCCTCCATCCCCTTCATCTGCACTTTTCCCCACATCAAGGTCTGTGCCCAGAAGATGAACTTTTCTTCAAAAGCCTTCTGAGAGACTTTTGCCAGTTATTACAAGGAAAAGTTGCCAATGACTTTTGTGTTGCACTGAATGCTCTTTATTTGCAGGAATGAGACATTCTGTTTGCATTTATGCCATTTTCTCCACAGGAAAATGGACATTTTAGCACTTTGCTATTTCTACCCTGAGTAGCCATTCCCATGTAACGTTTGTAACGTTCAAGCAATGTACCCATTGGGCTACTAAAGCCAATGCGTGTTATCTAATGTTTGCACAACTGTCATTTACTGTCAGTAAGTTTGCACTTAACATTTTCATTGGCTTTGCAGGTTATAGTATGACTGTGTTGGACCATCTTTTATATGTAAACCCTGACACCGGCTTACACCTCAAACCGAAGTTTCGTAAGTTATGGTACTCTGTAAACCACGGGTCTTTAGGGGGGTGTTCAACTAAAAGCACCTAGCTGCCATACATTAAGGGTAAGACCGTCAGACAGCAGGTAAAATGAACTGTATGTGTAACATCTACTACTATTATTGCTATTTGTCACCAAGGAAGAAGAGTTTTAAAACAAATAGTCAGGCCTTGGTCCGCTGAGTGGATTACAGGACATGACACCACACCGTTCCCTACTACACAGTTGGTTTAAGGGGCGTTAGCTACCTACTGTCACATATATTTGTATTTATGTACTTAGTCCAACACCAACCAGGCGCCTGTCTCCAGGACCATGGGCGGTTTGTCCCCTACACTGCACATAGCCAGCACTTCCTCGAAAGTGCAACCTATTCCATCCTTACCCCTACCGGCTGTTACATCATTTTTCACCATATTACACCATATTGGGTGAATATAAAAAATCGCACCTCAAAGATGTTCTGAATAGTGACCTACATCTTGTTGGAAAAAGAGCTTTCCACTTGTGGAATAGAAGTGAAGACTTATCGAAGGATCACTGAAAACAGACTTATTGGAAACATTGGGAGCTCCGGTCAGAGTTTTTTAACTCCTTTTTTTTCTGTTTAATGTGAGACTTGTTTGGATCGGTCTCGGACCGTGGTATAGCTCTTGTGGTTGGCAAGTGTGCCGCACTATACATTTTGTTTTTATTATTTGCTACAGTGAAGAACACATTGCAGATGTTTCCGTACAGTGTCATTTTATTGAGAAATAAGGAAGTCAGTGCTGTTTCCTTGTTTTTTTTATTCAATGGAATATTCGTGGAACTTCAAAAAGGAGAATGACCCATGTTAAACATTTGCATTGAAGAATCTTCACACATATTGTTCTTTACATACTATTGTGAAGAACACCGTTCTGCACTCATGTTTTCTGATAAGTTAGCAGATGTACGGAAACATCTGCAATGTGTGAATGTGTGACATGAACGCAGAAAGGTGTTCTTCACAATAGTATATGAAGAACAATATGTGTGAAGAACACATTGCAAATGTTTAACATGGGTCATTCTCCTTTTTGAAGTTCCACGAATATTCCATTGAATAAAAAAACGAAAAAACAGGACTGACTTCCTTATTTCTCAATAAAATGACACATTTTATTGGTCCCCTTGAAAAATGCTCGAGTCTCCCATTGACTTCAATGGGTTTCGTTATTAGAAACGAGCACTCAAGCATCAGAAAAAGTTTGACTCGAGTAACGAGCACTAGAGCATTTTAGTGCTCTCTACCACCAGAACAGGTAATGTAAAAAATGTTTTAATAAAGTACTGAATCGATTCAGAATGCTGGGAGGACATTTCTTAAATCAGCATAGCACAGGATATTATAACTAGTCACCAGCTAAAAAATGTATTCCTGATGACAGGTTTGCATAAAGGTGGACAAATGTTTTAGCTGTCAGATGATTGCAACTGGTATTCCAACTTCTTCAAGCATGTAAGTGCTTTAGATAGAGAAAAGCAAACAGGGAGCAACAGATAGGACACCACACACATGAACACCACTGCAAGTTTGATCAAACAGTGCCGGATAGCTATTGACACATTCTGAACTTCAAAACTCAACTGTGTAGTTTGAAACTTTTCATTAACTTAAATGAAACTTTAATAGGGTTGGATATGGGATATTAAGGAGAATCATCCACCCCCATAAAACTGTAATGTGATTAGACTAACAGTCTCATGGACACTCTAGGATTCATGATTGCTAATTTGATAAGACTAGAGTGTTCAACATAGATCAGCTCCATTATGACTTTAGTAATTCCCTCACCAGGGTGCCTATCCACCAGTAACCATGGAGCCATGGCTCCGTGATCAATATCAATTGTATTTAATTTAACAGACAGTAATGAGTAATAATATTTTACTTTTGAAGGCTTTCAGCTGCACAGGTTATACATTTCATTTGGTTATCTAATCTTCGTTTAATGATGTCAAGTAATTTCCTGGAAAATCAAGTAACTGCACCATGGTGGACAATTTAGAAAAAAGATAAACATGCATGTCTTCAGTAGTTTTTACCATTTGGTAACTAATTGAAAAGATGATGGTGGCACAGGGTTCTTGAGTTACTTCATGAAGCCTCAGGTTTAATTCAAAATATGAAAAAAAAAAATTTTAAAGGTCAAAGAAATGGTATGGTAAATAAGACAAAAGATGTCAAGCAAAACCATTAATACGGCCACGACTAAAACAAAAAGATTGATATTTTTGTGCCAGCAACCACTAGTATAAGAAATGAGCCAAAGCCTCCTGTCCTGCCTGGTTCTATCATAGATAAGAATTGAGTGTATTTGTATTTTCCCCTTCCATCATTTATCTGATGTTCTGCACATCTTACAAGGATTTCACAATATTTTTAAGTAAATATACATCCAGTCAAGACAAAATGAAAGCAAATAATTGAATACCCTATCACATTGAGTGACTCAGTAAAGAAAACGCTGCCTCAATGTTGATATGACAATAGGAAGACATTTCTACCAACTATTTTAAAAATTTCTTACTCTATAGATTAAAGGGGTTGGCCACCTTTAAGAAAGTTTTACAGGGTAAGTGGGTGACCCTTATTGGCTCACCCATATTATACACATCTTGTGAAACCTTCCTGGAAGCTGCTAGGCAAGGTTGGGCCCTGGCCAGCAGAATTTGGGACTTCCAGTGACTTTTCATATTCTGCTGACTTCTGGCGGACAGAGGAGCTGTGCAGTCATTACTGTCTTCAAGTCCCCCTGTGTCTTCACCTCTCAGCTATGAGTGATGGAGGGGCATGGAAATGTCCTTTGCACACCCCTCCAACCACTCATAGTGGAGTGTTAATGACAGAGGGGGGCTTTCAGACAGCCCCTCTGTCTGCCGGAAGCCAGCAGAGATGGGAGCTAATGGGAAGTCTCTGCTATGCTGTCTGGGATAATGTGATCAGCTGCTCCCAGGGCCTCACAGCCACACCAAGGAACAATTTACATGATAAGTATAATGTGGATGACGCTATGAGGGTACATTTTCATAAAGGTGGCCAATCTCCTTTCTCACCTTGAAGTGAACGTGGCTGAGATGTATTAGCAAACATGTTAGCAGCCATGAACAGTGTAGTAATGTGCAGTCCTTCTATCCATTATAAATTAAAATATATTTATAAATAACAATTAGTTATAATAATCTCAATAATTACTGTGTCTAATGGCCTTAACCATTTTATACAATTTTACAGAAAATTTGAATATTGTAATATTCCACAAGGGTTTCGGCAAAATCAGAAATTCTTTACATTCAGAACATTTAATGTATTTTATTTTGGATTATGATAAATCGGAGCATAAATGTTACACTGAATGAAGGTCACCGTCTAGTGGAAATCGAATGGCACAATGATGTTTGAATTCCATTTAACATTCATTAGCTGTAAAGTTCACATTCAGATATGCGCATAAGCCAGGTAAATGTGTTTTCGGAATTAATGAATGGGGCCATCTGTGAATCTACGTATTCTATATCGATGTAACATACCATAGGGACTATGTGGGCACTAAAATCCTATTTGAACCCATCCACCATGCTACTGTTTGGCAAAAATCTGTGCAGGACTCCCACTACAAAGAACTTCTTTATTGGCTTTCGAAGGGATGAATGGGATTGTGTACATGAAAGGGTAACAAGAAATTGACTGGGTGGCAAATCCAATTGCACAATGAGAAATGGCCCATTTTGACCTTTGCTATGTAGCTCTTTTTTCTATATGTTACTGACAATATCTGTTGTGTTGCTCCCCACACCACCAGGTTCCTTAATCTTTCATTAGAAAGTAATGCTTCACTATTGTCAGACCTTGGTTTAAGGATTGCTAGTACTATATACTTATATCCAGCAGGACTAAAGTATTATCACCTCTCAGTACAATCTATAAGATGGTGTCAATGTGGACCTGTTTAAGGGGACTACTTTAGGCAACTCTTAGTAGAATATTAAACTTTGTAATAAATACACATGGGGACACATTTACTTACCAGGTCTGGATGAGATCCCGAAAGTGCATTGTCCGACGACAATGCACTGTGCCACGATTCAAGAAGATCATGCGCCTGATATCCTGCATGTGTCTCTTTCCTGCTCAGGTCCACCGGAGTTCACCATCTCCCTCCTGGTGTAAGTGCATGGTTTGCGACACAATTTTTAAGTTTAATGTCGCGCTTTGTCCAAACCTTTCATATCGCCTGACAGCCCGCCCCCGATTTCTGTCGCATGAAAGCTGGCGCCAATGCGCTAAAATCCTAAAAAACCTTGAGTTGGTCCATAAATCTTTATTTGTAGAAGGGGTTAAAGAAGTAAAACCACCCCATAGTTTGTTACCGATTTTCCCTAGAATGCAGTTATATCCCACACGTGATCACAGACTGCTGTATGGGGGCACAATGTGGCTTGAAATGGAAGAAGCATCTATTAGCAAATTTTTTCTGGAACACATTTCAGGTGCTCCGTCCCAGTTGCTGATTGTAGAGCATGTTACTTATGTTCTATGGGCCAGTATGGTTACGGCAATATCCCAATTATATAGCTCTTTTGTTTGACTTTTTCTACAGAATAAAAACTAATTTGGAGAGGATCATCTCCTGATTTTGCATTGCTGTTTACTAGGTGGCATAATGTTTTTATTATTTTGTTGATTGAGGTTTTTTAGGGCTTATTTTTCTGTGGGATGAGTTGTGCTTTTCATGATGTTTTTTGTTTGGTTAGATGTTCAAAAATCATAGTTTTTGCTTTGTATTTTATCTATTTTTTTAAGTTTTTAAGGTTTTCATAATAAGGGTTCAGTAATGATTTTATTTAATTGTATGGATTGTTACGGACGTGTTGATACCTAATATGTGCTGTTTGTATGTTAATTTTTACAATTTAATGTGTTTGGGAGTATTTCACAATGGGGCACATATATTTACCCATTCCTTTGCATCCGCCGATCCTGAATGTCCAGCGAGGATTCAGAGCTGCCACGATTCCCTTACAGCGTGCGACCGATTTCTTAAATGTATCACTTCCCCGCTCAGGTCCGCCGGAGTTCATCATCTTCTTCCCGATGCATGTGAGTGCAGATCTTGCGACACAATTTGAATTTTAAATTCTGCGGTATGTCCGAATCAGTCGGGTTGCTTAAAGAGCCACGCCCCCCGATTTGTGTCGCATGAAAGACGGCACCAATGCGCCAAAATCCAATCACGTGCACCAAAAAACCCTGTGCAATTCAGGGCAAATATTCGGGAAACCCGACGGAAATGTGTCCGATGGACCCTTAGTAAATGTGCCCCAATATTGTATATTTTTATTACAATTTTTAACACTTTTAAAATAAAAATTGATTAAAGTGATAAAAGTGATTAAAAATTGATGATTTTTTTTGTCTTCCTTTAAATAGTTAATAAAATCTCATGAATAAGCTTTAGACTCCCAAAATGAATTGTCTATACATTGTATCTCAGCCCATAAATAATAAGCCTCATATGTACGCATTACCAAAAAAAAAATGTATAGGTCGTACAATGTGACAATACAAATCTGCAGTGAATGGCGCCTCCATTCATTCTATACTTGGCCGTGTGCCCATACAGTTTACCACCACATATCAGTACACTCGGGGGGTAATTGGAAATCAAACATTGCAGTGCGTTTCATCATTTAATTTATTCTGAAACTGTCAGTTTTGCCCTAAATGAATGTATTTTCCAAAAAAAAGTTTCTAAATCGCAGGTCCATATTGTTTTAACCCATGTGAAACACTTAAAGGGTTAATAGACTTAATAGAAGTTGTTTTATATGCCTTGAGGGGTGACGTTTCTATTGTGGAGTCATTTATGGGGTTTTACTATACTTCAAAGCTGAGTTGTCCCTCAAAATGTGAGTTTTGGCAATTTTCATGATGATGAGAAAAATGACACCTAAAGTTCTGCACCTCATAACATCGTAGAAAAATGAGAGGACACATAAATATATCTCAACATAAAGCAGAATCCATAAATGTTAATTATCAGCTTTCTGGTTAGTTGTACTTCCTGTCTGGAAAGCAGAACATTTCAAACTTGGAAAATGAAGAATTTTTTCAAACTTTTGCCAAATTTTCACTTTCTTCAGAACAAAACGCAAAACTTATCACTTAAATGTTATAACTACCATGAAGTACAATGTGTCACGAGAAAACATTCTCAAAATCACCAGGATATGTTAAAGCTTTCCGAAGTTATAACCAATTATCGTGAGACATGTCAGATTTAAAAAAAAAATAGAGTCTGGTCATTGAGCTGAAAACTGGTGTCGGTGATAAGGGGTTAATATTAGATAAATTGAAGCAATAACAAAAGTCTAAAAGGAAAACTGACTGTTTTAATAAGCAGCATATTTCCTTGTCTTCTGATAAGTAAAGCAGTGTGACATACCCTTTAATTCTTCAAAAGGGTATACAGTATTATCATTCCTCATAGTAACGGTTTGCATCACTACAAAAACTAAACAATAACAGAGGGACAAATGCAATCTAGAATAAAACATTTTATGCTAATAATTCACCCTTGATACTAATGAAAAAACCTCCGTAATGAGCTAATGGATTAGTCACCTCTTTAAATCAAATGTGGTGGTGAGCATTATAGTCCTTGTTGATATATGCATGAAAGGAGACACCAGAAAAGCAGATAATCCCCGGAAAGAATATTAATTGAATAATATGCAAATAGTCAAAGGGAAAAACGTGATTGAGCAATTATATCCACAAAACAATTCTATTCCGCAGTATCTCTCAATCGGCTCCATTTCTAAGAAATAAGTAAAAGGTATTAATGGAATATCCAGTATGTGGGTTTAGAGTTTCCGTCAATTAGCAATTTTTAAGTGCTACACAATCGTTACATGGTGTTCAGTCCCTTCTAACTACACAATTAACCTTTTACCTGGTTGTTTTCTTAAAAGAAAATGATTGAACTAAGCAAATATGTTTACTAGGATCCTGAGGGCCCAGAAAAAAATGACTTCTCTAATAAGCCCTTTTCCTTTTAGCCAGCTAAGCCATTTAGCAAACAGTGGTCATATGACATTGTAACATGCCACTTCCTGTCCTGCAAAGCATTGGCATAGAATGTAGTGGATTGTAATATAGTAGTTTGGGTAGTAGTCCTGGGCCCAAGCCTTCTAGGGGATCTATGGCCACACAAATCACTCACCAAATTTTATACTGAGAAGGTCTTCACCCATGAATCCTTGTACATCTATTCCTGCTCTCAAGAGCCAAATCAGGACCTTCAAAGGTCCTCCAAAGGTCCTGAAACCGCAGATTGAAAGCAGGCAGAAAGGACACATCCTCCATTCGCCAAGAAGCTGATTCTAGTACTTCCTACATATGTAGGAAGTGAGTTCCAGACTTGTAGGGGCTATAACAGTCATACAGCCCAGAGCCCATGGAAGTCTTAATCCGCCAATGGGCATAGATGAATGGTGCTAGAATCGCATATGCATTGGATAGTAGGTGACGGAGGGCTGTAACAAGCCACTTTGCCAAGGTTTTTAGATTCAAGTAGTAACTTCAGACAAAATTTTTGTGGTCTCTGTGACAATTGGATTTTAAAAATATTGGGTCGTCATAAGAACCAGGATTAACAATAAAGCTTCATTGCAGACACCTTTGATAACTGTTATAGCTGATTATTGTTGCCTAGGGATAAAGTAGAGTAAATTACCAACAATCAGAGGTTTGTTTGTAACTAGGGGTCATCTGTAAGTTGGGTTTTCTTAAGTCAGGGACCTCCTGTATATAACTGAGCTTTTCAAAGCACAGCTTCATGCAAGTTGGCATAGTGTGTAAAGGTCATTGCTGCAATCTTTATGTATAGTAGAGGGAGCTAGAATCAGTCATGAAATAATAATAATAATTGTGCTCCACGACACGACAAGTGGGTAAGGAGGGGCACTGCACCAATGGCAGAACTGGTGTAGGACTGTCCCGATGCAGCACAGCAGAGCTGCGCTAGTGTTGGTGTTGAGCTTTGTATAAACCAATACCCATAATCCTTAATGAACTGAAGTAACAAAAAGAAAACAATGACTTCAAGTGCGGGTATACAGTAGGTGGTTCCACAAGCTGTTCAATAATTTGGAGAAGGACGTGGTGGGACTCTGGCTTTGGCATTTTGTACTTGTTTTGGTCAATCAGAATCTTTTATGTGTTGCTGAATTTATCTATTGTTAAGACCAACTAAGGGGAGGGTATTTTTTAGCCTTCTTCTATAAGCATCATGGAGCCAGGGAAGGACAACTAAAAAAAATTGTTCTTAACTTTTACTGGTATCCTATTCCCACTGTGTGGTGCCAAAAAGAGAAGGAAATAAAATAACCCTTTATGTATAAATGTTTAGCACTGAACACATACCAATAGAAAGAAATCAGAACTATTGTATATTATAACAAAAGTAGTTGGTATCAGCCAAGTTCCTTCAATGAAACACTTCAGCACTATGAACAGCTCCTCGCTGCCATCACGCTGACCAGCTATTCTGAGAAGGGACAAGTTTTAAATAGCTAGTTTCCTCTCAGAGTGAAACCAGGTGACTACAACCAGCCAAAATGTGATCCCTAGTGTGATAGATAAGCTTACTACAGTGCACAGGTGCTATAGGTCCATCTCTGGGCTGTAGGACATGCAAGGTAATGTAAGGTATCATATTCTGCTGTAGACAGGGTTCAACTTGCCACTATGTCACTGAAACCACCAATGGTTTCCACCTTCTGGCCACTAACACAGTGGACAATACAGCCATGTAAGTGGATGGCCATATTGCCCATTGAATTGAATGTGGCCGTATGCTACCATATGCAAATACCAACAGCTGTAGCCCTTAAGTCACAGGAATGTGATGATACACGCGGGGTTCATGTGTTCCTCGTTGCCCCCTTATACTTATACCCAGGGCCGCATCTGCCATGAGGCGAGATGAAAATCTCGCTTCAGGCAGCAGACGCCCAAGCCCTGATTAGAGCGGCACCCTGGGCGTCTTTAATGTGGGTGATTCGGGCGCCCAGTGCCGCCCGAATCACCCACCATTAAATTAATAGCGTCTGTTTCGTTAAGAACACAAACGCGATTAATATACAGAGCGGAGATGGAATGGGGGCGTGGTGCGTTAGCACACTGTGACCTGACAGCGTGCACTGCAAGTATCTCCCGCTTCCTGGCATGTCCTCCTGTCCTACCGGCCTCCATGTGCAGCTAACAGGGGTGAGGAGCCATGAGTGAAGCTGGCTCTGTACGGACCTTGTGCAGGGAGACCGGAGGACAGGAGGAGCAGCAGGAGACTGCAGGTGGAGGAGCCCAGGAGTGTGCCGAGCCTCAGGACCCGAAGAGTCACTGGATCCAGCTACACACGTGCAGGCCGGGTGTCACAGGTTTGCAGGCAGGAGCCACTGAAATGCTGACTGTAACCCCTGCTGTGCCAGAGAGCAGTAAAAAACAGAGCTCAGGTAGTGAGGGGCTGGAACTGTGCTCCAATATCAGGTTGTTAACCCCTTGGTTTGTGTATGGAGGCAAAACTTCCCCAAAGAATTTATCAACTCTTTGCTCACCTATTGATTTTTGTTCAGCTTTGTATAGATAGGCTGAGGATACTAGTAATTACTATATACTTCACTTGCATCAACTAGTCCTCCATCTGCTACTGCTTATTTCACCTGCACAGACTGAACTAATTCAGCTACAAATGGTATTCTTCATATACTGACCTACTCTCTTATCCGCTATTGTATATTCCAGCTGTATAGCAACTATGTAGCCCCATGTGCATCAAGTGATCTAATTCTCTACCAAATACTGAATATTCCACCTGCATAGACTACGAAAAGTATTTTCCATTTGTAGCGACTGAACTAATCTGGTGTCTACTGTATGTTATATCGGTATAGCAGTATACTTCGACTACAGGCGGTTCCCTACTTAACACCCAATTTACAGACGACCCCTAGTTACAAACGGACCTCTGGATGTTGGTAATTTATTGTACTTTAGCCTGAGGGTGATGTCAGAGGTGATGCTTTGTCTGCGTTTACAAACGCAGACAAAGCCGCACCCACTGGGGCGGGCCGTGGCCCAATCACATCGGTGTTTCTATGGAAACGCCTGTGATCGTGAACGAGCCGCCGTTTTTTTGCGTCAATTTAATGCAAAACACCAGCGGCTCGTTCCCGATCGCAGGCGCTACCATAGAAACGCTGATGCAGTTGGGCCGCGGCTTGGTCTGCGCTTGCAAATGCAGCCAAGACGGCACGTCTGACATCATCCTTAGGCTACCACAGTTATCACAGGTGTCTGCAACTAAGCGTTATTGTTACTCCCGGTTCTTATGACAACCCAACATTTTTAAAATGGGGGTCAGGGGCAGCATTTTAAATTTTCGCCTCAGGCAGCAAAAAGGCTAGAATCGGCCCTACTTATACCCTCTTTACAGGTCTCGGCACTTCTTGATACACGATTGTAAGCCTTTTTGTGGGCTACAGCTGTCGATACGTGGATACTGTAGACTAGTGTTTTTTTGGCATTGGTAATTATTATTTTGTTAGTGGGCATTTACAATCATTTATTTTCTGGATGGGCTTGAGGAGGAACTGGGGCATGGATTTCTTCCAGACTTAGCTCCAGTATCATGAGCACAGTTGTTTATTCATTTCTATTGCATATGTGCTTAATAAACATTGCTATTTCTTTCATACATCCTTGGCCGTTTTCTATTGTCTCTTGTAATGGACACATAGCACTACAACATTAACCTTGAATCACAATATATCTAATGTATCAAAATACTTCAGAGACACTCATGAAGGATTCCTCACTCATGTGTCTATGTGAATAATAGAAGTGGTAGCGGCATCCAGAAGAGGAGGGGATTGGAGGAGATTGGTTTTAATACTGGATTTGCTTATTGGAACCTTATACTTAATACTTGATATCCACATGCGATTAACTTGCGATCAGACTTACTGTACATTTACTAATGTGTTGTCCCCATTATAACTCACACTGTGACTTACCATTAATTTTGTCATCAGATCCATTAATTTCTCGTGAAAATATATTTTCTCGTCTGATCATTTTTGCTTTTACCTATGGCCCAGCATGTCTTTTTCCTCTCCCCCCCTTATTTTCCTATCCCTCCTCCTTTATTTTCCTACAATGCATTGCTTTTTCCTCCTATTTATTCAAGCGACTCCTGTTGTTAGCAGACACTGTTATAAATAAGGAATAATCTTCTGAAATGCATCAACAGACATGCTACTTCTCTTTTTCCCCTGTGCACATGAAGTTCTTAACTTGGACTAAATAAATATTAGTTTTTAACACACCAACTACCATTTATATTGACTTCTATTTATTATTTTTTAAATAAAATGTTAAAAAAAGGAAAGGAGAAAGTGTGGAGGCTACAAAATGAGGGGGAAAGAGGGGTCACCAATTGAGGGGGTAGTAGGTCCCACAATATAAGGGGAGTCTGAGGGACAACAAGATAAAGGGGCATGAGGGGCCACAAGATGAGGAGGATATGAGAAGCCACAAGTCGAGTGGCCACAATATGAGGAGGAGATGGGAGGCCACATGATTAGTGGCCACAATATGAGGAGGAGATGATGTACCACAATATGAAGGGGACATGAGGCACCGCAATATAAGTAGGAGGTAAGAGGCCACAATTTCAGGGGGAGGGGAAGGGACCACAATATAAGGGAATAGATAAAGGGTCACAATATGAGGGGCAAATGAGAGGCCATAATATAAGGAGAAGATGAGAGGGGCCACAAAATGAAGGATAGATAAGAGGTGGCACAATATGAGGAGGAGATGAGAGGGGCCTCAATATGTAGGGGAGATGAGGAGCCACAATGTAAGGGGGTAGGTGTGTCTCCCCCCTCACCTGCAGCCACTAGTCAGAAGGGTTACAATATGAGAAGGAGATGAGAGGCCACATGATTAGTGGCCACATTATGAGG
Organism: Engystomops pustulosus; assembly: GCA_019512145.1. Classification (NCBI taxonomy): domain Eukaryota; kingdom Metazoa; phylum Chordata; class Amphibia; order Anura; family Leptodactylidae; genus Engystomops; species Engystomops pustulosus. The sequence goes on along the minus strand of CM033647.1, from coordinate 86,703,326 downwards.
AGGAGATAAGAGTGTCCACAATATTAGGAGGAGATCAGAGTGGGCACAATATGATGAGGAGATGAGAGGTCACAATATGAGGGGGAGAAGAGAGACCACACTATTAGGGGCCACAATATGAGGAAGAAATAAGAGGGAAAAACATTGTTTAAGGGGGAGCTGGCAGAGGCACAAATCACCTTTAATAATAGGCCATACTTAATCCTTGACCTTAAAGGGGTTGTCCACTTTTAGCAAATAATTAATACTGTTTTTGTAATGAAAACTTATACAATTTTCCAAAATTCTTTCTGTATCAATTTGTCATGGTTTTCAAGATCTCAAGCAATATGCAGTGGAACAACTCTTCACTAGGAGGTTGAACTACCTGGCACAGATAGATGTAATTACGTGCAAGGCTGCAGTGAGTTACCACATTTGGACAGAAAGTTTCATCCAGGGATCACACAGGCACAGAAGCTGTGCCCAACTTGTGCGCCAGCATATAATAGCCCCACTGTTACTCTTGAGCAGTCCAATACATCAAGAGGCTTCGAACTGCAGCCAATAATCAGAGTGCTCCCACACCAACAGCCAATTGTCAGAGTGCCCCCACACCAGAAACCAACCGTCAGAATGTCCCATACCTAAAATCAATAGTCGAAGTGCCCCCACACCTGCAGTTAATAGTCAGAGTTCTTGTCACACAGGCAGCCATTTGTTAGAATGCTACCACACCTGCAGTTAATAGTCAGAGTGCCCCCAAACCTGCAACTAATAGTCAGAATGCTCCCACACCTGCAGCCAATAGTCCGAGTGCCAGAACACCTCCAGCCAATAGTCAGTGCCCCCACACCTGCAACCAATACTTAAGAGTGCTTCCACACCTGCAGCCAATAGTCAGACTGCCCCCAAACCTGCAGCCAATAGTCAGAGTGCCCGTACAGAATTTTATTTAAAAAAAAACACACATTAGGAACATTTTTTTTATTTATTTATTTTTATTATGTAAAAGTAAAAATATGAAAAGAAAAAGAAAGAAAAAGAAACATACACATGTTTAACATCACTGCTACTGCAATGACCCCCAAAGTAAAAATTAAATTTCATATAACATTTTTTGAGCAATGCTAGTAAAATTAACGAAAAATTACTTTTCCTTCCACGCCTAGCATAAGCACAACAAAAGAGTGTAAATGTAGCTCCAGACAAATTATTTTTTGGCGCCTGTGACATTTAGATTTTAGAAACTTTGGGTAGATATGGGAACAAGAATTAGCAATAAGGCTTGAAGGGGTTGTTAAGTTTAAGCAAATAACAACAAATAAATGGTACGTTTTATGTAATGAAAAATTATACACTTTTCCAATATACCTTATCTGTCATTTCTTTATGGTTTTCTAGATCTCTGCTTGCTGTCATGCAACAGTAAGCTCCAGTGTTTACTTCCTCTGAATAAACACCAGTCCATGGCCATGTGATGTCACACAGGTGCACTACTCGTTAGCATTACACAACTTTGATTACACTGTGTGATGTAATAAGACATGACCCTGTGTGACACCACATGACCCTGGACTGGTGTTGGTGTACAAGGAGTAAGGAATGTAGCTTTCTGTTGCATGATATCAAGCAGATAACTGTAAATGATTGACATATGAGTATATTGGAAATTCTTATAACTTTTTATTACACAAACATTATCAATCATTTGCTGGAATGTGCTGAAAGTGGACAACCCCTTTAATTGCAGAAACCTTACAGTTAATCATTGCAGCCTGGGATAGAGAGATTTGTTAACTAGGAGTAATCTGTAAGTCAGTTGTGTTCTTAAAGGGGTATTCCCATCTGGGCATTTAAATTTAATTGAATTCATTTGCCATATGTAAACATTTCTTCAATTGGATGTTATTTTAAAAAATGTTCCTGTGTGAAGATAATTTCTCATAAGTGTAGTCATGTTGTCCGTTAGAAACGAGATGGTTTCCTCGGATACGACAACCTCACATTTTGGCAGCGGTGGCCAGACATGTGCTATTGAGTCCTGTCTGACCTCCTGGATTCAACGATCATTACCACAGGACGGCTGTAGGATATGCAGTAACTCCCGGACATTTCATATACAAAAACTTTTTGTTTCTTTGTGCAATCCATCCAGCAGAGGTAGTCATATCCAAGGAGTCAGTCTTGTTTCTAAGGGACCATATCACTACATTTATGAGAAATTATCTTCACCCAGGTAATTTTTTTTAATGACATCTAATTGAAGAAATGTTTATATGTTTATTATGGCAGATTAATGAACCTGGATGTGAATGCCCAGACAAGAATATCCCTTTAAGTCCGGTCTAACACTATATATATATATATATACAAATACAAACACCAGTTTATCTAGCCACAATTTGGGCACATTGATCAGAAAACAATGTTCACTCCTTAGAAAGAAGAAACACCAAATCAAACAGTTTGCATATATGGTATCGCCGTAATTGTAACTGTATGTAAAATAAACGTAAAATGTTATTTGATGCAAACAGTAAACAGCACAACATTTACCAAACTAAAAAAAGGATTGCCGATTTTTTTGTCTATCTGCTGACACGAAGGGTTAACAAAAGTTATTATTGTCTTTAAAAAACCATCATACAGTGACAGCAAGAGAAACATTAAAGAGTTCTGACAATGAGTAAATGTAAAGAAATGCTGGGTCTTTAACGTTAAAAATAACCTCAAAAATCAACTGGTAAAACAATATACAAACAAATCAGTAATGCCCATGTTTTCCATAGAAACAACTGTCTTATAATAAGTATAATGTCCATGGAAAACTGCCTTGCAAAACAAAAGTAATTATAACATGTTATTAATATTAGTTTGCATAAAAGCATGAATAAATTCTTTACATCTTTTAAATAAAACCCCAGAAAGAGTAGACATGAGAAGATGCTGGGACAGAACATATGCTTCATAGAAAAAAATTCGCATCACTAATCCCAATAACTGCTCACACTGCAATTTTGTATCATTGTGTTAAAGATGTTTTAATGTCCCCCCCCCCCGCTTCTTATTCACCAGAGGTAATGTGTATTAGTTGTATTTGTAACACACTGCAATAGAATTTCCAGTAAACGTTCCACACTAGTTTCTGATAAATTTCTCAAATCCAAAGACTTTAAAAAAACATTCCATGTCTTTTATTCCTCAATGCTGCATGCATACTAAAGGTGCAGTCCCCTGTATGCTTCAATCAGAAAGTAGCTTCGCTAGTAGATTACTGATATCAATCTCATGATGCCTCATGATATAATTATTTACAGAAAATCCCATCTCTGACCCCAGAAAGTTCATACTATACCAGGTAGTTAATCATCATCAGGTACTGTTTATAAGAGTACATCTAAACATTTAGATCATAGGAATTTTCAGACATAATGAAAACATGGAAAAAAAGAAATAATGTAATGTTTATTTTTTGAGAAAATAAGACGCCTCTGTGTAGAGGATGTTATCATTCCCTGAAAATTGTGGTCCTGTGGACCCATATGTAAGTGAGCTTAACAGTTTTCCACATTACCTAATACATTTTAGTTAAAATTGATAATTGCTAACGGCTTAACAACCTATGCCGTAATATTAAGGTGCAGCATAGTTAACCTTCTTCGCACACCGTGACGTTAGGGTACAGTACTGTACCGTACTGTAGGGGTGTAGGTTGAGGGCAGGTCTCTTCTGTATTAAATCAGCAGGTGTCTGCCACAACTGCAGGACCTAAACTGTGGCATCATATCTGGAGAGGGGTTGCCATTTGGTTGCCATTACACACAAAAATTATCTCCACTCCTTTCCCTGGAACAGTTAAATAAATAAATTGCAACTACAGTATGTATTCCCATATGCCAATGTATAATATCATTATCCCATACAATGATTGTATTCTTATCATCTGTACTGCATTTGAATTTTTTCCAGCTATCCCAGGGTGCAACTGCCATGAGGTGAGATAAAAATCTTGCCTCAGGCTGCAGAATGCGAGGCCCATTGGAGAGCGGCGAAATTTCCCGCTCTATCATGGACGAATTGGGCCCCCTTTACCTCCCGAATCGCCCACCAGATAAATCACACCTCTCTCTTTAAGACACAGGTGTAATTTACATGCAGAGCAATGCAATGCCTATCCAGCTGCTGGCGCCACTCCGTACTATGCAGTAACGCAGGCGGCGGATGATGATGTCACTGAGCGGAGCTGCAGCTCACAGAAGAGCCTCCAGAAGATGGGGGCTGCGCGACATTGGGAGCACGCTACATGGAGGTGAGTATATTTACAGTATGTAATGAAGGGATGTTTTATATGTGTGAGTGCGTGAGGTCAGTTGTGTTGTGAGGCCACGGTGTTATTATCCAAGTGACTTTATACTGTAAGTGACTGTGGTATTTTTTTTTAGGGACACCGGGTGTCAGATTCATTCCTGTTCCCCTGCCACATATATAGCAGGGAAAAAGAGGTAGGCTACTGAAGGATTAAGGGGGGGGGGCGCAGCATTTTAATTTTCGTCTCAGTCAGCAAATGTGCTAGAATCAGCCCTGAGCTATCCAGTATATTGCAATGAATATTAAATGCTGAAACTAGGAACTGCTATTAGTCCTGCAGATAACAAGCCCCTATTTAGCTCTGTGAAAATAAAAAAGGTATGGAATCTGGGAAGTGAAAAAAGGAAATGCAGACATAGAAAAGGGCTGTGTCATTAAAGGGTTAAAAACTGTTTGAAAAACATGGGTGTTTTATAGTTGGGCGCGGATACATACATTTTGCATTACCAGACACACCCCCAAAAACATGTGTGACCCAATCCATCTAGTTTTGCTGATCAATTGTATGCCGTATAAAAACCCATTGTAAAAACATTCTACAAAAATCATATTGATGTTTTTGCCAATAGAATATTTATTCTCTTAGTAAGGCCTTTTATAGTTTTCCCCATAATATGTACCAACTGGCAAAAAAATGTATAGGTGTGTATACAGTTGCAAATCAAAAATATTTATCCTTTAATTCCAATCTGAATCTGTGAATCATCTGAAGATTGAGCCTCCATCTAAATACACAAATAGCGCACAGCATGCTAAGCACATCATGCCGCCTAATAGAAAGGTTAATCTTTAGAGATGAGCGAACACTAAAATGCTCGGGTACTCGTTATTCGAGACAACTTTTTCGTCCGCGATGCTTCTATGCTCGTCTGCGAATTAACAACCCATTGAAGTCCATGTAGACCTCGAGCATTTTTTCAAAGGGAACCAAGGCCTGCACAGGGAAGCTTGGCCAAACCACCTGGGAACCTCAGAAATGATGGAAACACCATCGGAAATGGACAGGAAAACAGCAGGGGCAGCATGCATGGTGGCCTCTTAGGCTGCCTAATCGCACCATTAAATGCAAAATTAAGGGGCCCACATGGCCCATTACAGAGTGACAGAATGAAGCTAGATAGCATCTAACCATCCAATAATTGACCCTGACATCTTGGGGACGGCAGCAAGAGGCCAAGCGGCAGCAGCGGCAGGCTAGAGAGGTTCATGAGCGACATACCATAAATGGGCTCAGGCTCAATACCAATGGGTGGCAGAGAGAACCAAAAGGAGGTGAGCAGAAGCGCTCAAATAATATCGGTACAAAGATCGCTACCTGATAAAAGTTTGCCAGTATAAATTTTGTGGATTAACACAGCAGTGTGGCGACAACGTTTAACATGGAAGCCATGAAAACAAACCCCAATTCTGCCTGACACAGCCGTTTGATAAGGGGACGCAGATGGCTTACCGTTCATGCAGGCTGACTCTATGCCGTGCCTCCCTTTCGAATAGTTTAAAATAATAATAACCCTCATCCATAAAGTCTGTATATGCTGACACAACCCCTACCTACTCCTCTCTATCTCTCCTTCTACATCCGCCAACCCGTGCATCTTAGATCCTCCAAGGATTTAGATTAAACTCTACCCTAGTGCGGGACCCCCACTACGCGGTCTCCAAGACTTCTCTAGAGCTGCACCAATTCTATGAATGCTCTGGCCCCGGACTATCAGACTATACACTACCTCCAAAGTTTCAACGTGCTCTTAAAACCATTCTTAGGCAAGCCTATAACTCATAAACCTGCATGAAAGTTTTACACTCTTCTAACTAACCCGTCCTGTGTCCTCCCCATCTGTTTATCCAGACCACCAACAGGCACCAGACTATCTTGCAGTCCCATTCACCCCTAGGACCTGGTATATAAGATGACGGCTGGAAGTGTTCAAGCGACAGCAATTCCATTTATTATTTTTTTATCCCCTAAGACGAAGATAGCTTGCCAGTATAACTATTCTTTCACTCGTGTACCCCATCATCTTCATAAACCGTAAGCTCTGCGAGCAGGACCTCACTCCTGTTGTTCCATACAATGTTGTGCTCTGTTACTTACATTTTGTATTTGTTTCCTATGATTTGTAAAGCGCTGCAGATATGATGACGCCTATATAAATAAAAGATTATTATTATTAGGGAGGCAGTGACTAGTAGTAGATTAAGGTGCTGCAACTATGTAGTTGGATCTTGTGATGGAGCTGCGCCTGCAGCCGCGAGCTTTCGCCAATCCCAAGCCCCTGTTTCTAGGCTACTCCCCCAAACAGCACTTCTAAGAACCTTTTGTTTAAGATCAAGTTAGTAAGCGTTCTTATAAGTTTAGGATATGCCTGGGTAGGAATGTAACAATGCGCCAGAAGCGCTGAAATAATATCCCAAATGGTAAAAGTTTGCCAGTATATTTTGTGGATTACACAGCAGGGGGGTGCGACAAAGTTCAAACTTTGATGTGGATGCACCTTAATAGCTTCTTGGGGCGGTGTGCCTTTTATCGCCTAGGCTCACAGTTTCAGCACCCGCTGCTGTCGCTTAGCGACGGCACTGCTGGCTGTGCCTAGAGCTAAACCGCTCTGATGGCGCCATGCCCACGGATTTGATCGGAGGAGGAGGAGGTGTAGGGGGGTGGGGAGGAGGTATAGTAGGCCTTTGAGACCTGGACCGAGGTTAGGCCCCGCAATTCTCTGCGTCGCCAGTATATGAAGCAGCCCAGGGTCAGATCCCGGTCCCAGCCTGCACCAGTTAAGTGTAGTAGCGTCTTATAGTTTGGGATATGGTCGGGTGAGGGGAATGTAAACAGATGCAAGAGCGCATGATGCGCATGGAGCTGGCGCTCCGCTGCCAGGCGAGCTTTCGCCATCCAAGCCCCTGTTCTAGCTACTCCCCAAACAGCACTTCTAAGAACCTTTTGTATGATCAAGTGTAGTACGCGTTCTTATAGTTTTTAGGATATGCCGGGTTGAGGGGATGTAAACAGATGCGCAAGAAGCGCTGAAATAATATCCCTAAATGGTAGTTTGCCAGTATATTTTTGTGGATAACAAGCAGGTGGTGGCGACAAAGTATAACAACTTTGATGGAATCCATGAAAACAACCCAATTTTCTGCCTGACAAACACCTCGTTTGATAAAGGAACGATTTATGGAGGTCAGCTATATGGACGAACTTTTTGGAGGTAGCAAGGAGCAACGGTGGAGGCTGCTATGGAGACAATTTAATTTGGATATTGCCTGTATGTGGCAGTCCCAAACTTTTTCAAAACCAAGGAGCAGGTAGGTGGCCCTCCAGTAAAATGAAATAGATTGAGTGCCTTATGTGGCAGTCCCAAAATGTTTCAAACAGAGGAGCAGGTTAGGTGGCCCCCAGTAAAAATGGAAATAGATTGAGTGCCTGTATGTGGCAGTCCCAAAAATTCTTCAAACCAGAGGCAAGGTAGGTGGCCCTCCAGTAAATGGAATAGATTGAGTGCCTGTATGTGGCAGTCCCAAAAATTGTTCAAACCAGAGGAGCAGGTAGGTGGCCCTGCAGTAAATGGAATAGATTGAGTGCCTGTATGTGGCATCCCAAAAATGTTTCAAACCAGAGATCAGGTAGGTGGCCCTCCATTAAAATGGATAGATTGAGTGCCTGTATGTGGCAGTCCCAAAAATGTTCAAACCAGAGGAGCAGGTAGGTGGCCCGCAGTAAAATGGAATAGATTGAGTGCTGTATGTGGCAGTCCCCAAAAATGTTTCAAACAAAGGAGCGGTAGGTGGCCCTCCAGTAAATGGAATAGATTGAGTGCCTGTATGTGGCAGTCCCCAAAATTGTTCAAACCAGAGGAGCAGGTAGGTGGCCCTGCAGTAAAATGGAATGATGAGTGCTGTATGTGGCAGTCCCAAAAATGTTTCAAACCAGAGGAGCAGGTAGGGTGCCCTCCAGTAAAATGGAATAGATTGAGTGCCTGTATGTGGCAGTCCCAAAAATTTTTTAAAACAGAGACCGGGTAGGTGGGCCCTCCAGAAAAATGGAATAGATTGAGTGCTGTATGTGGCACTCACAAAAATATTTTTCAAACAGAGGACCGGTAGGTGGCCCTCCAGAAAAATTAAATGCATGAAGTACTATGCAAGAGCCAGTGGGCCCTGTCAAAAAATAGCCATTTTCCTCTGCTTTACTGTACAAAGAGAGGACAAGGAGGAAAATGGGAGGAGGAGGGAGGAGTGGATCAATTATTCAGGTTGAGCTTCCTTCACCTGGTGGAGATTGGAAATTCTGAGAAATCCAGCCTTTTATTTCATTTTAAAACTCACCTGTCAGCGCTGTCAGTCGACAGGCGTGTACGCTTATCGGTGATGATGCCACCAGCTGCACTGAAAACCCGCTCGGACAAGACGCTAGACGGCAGGGCAGCAAGAACCTCCAAGGCGTACAGCGCCAGTTCGTGCCACATTCCAGCTTTGAAACCCAGTATTGTAGGAGCTTGTGATCATTTAGGACGATGGTATGGTCAGCTACGTACTCCCTCACCCATCTTTCTGTAAAGATCAGCCCTACTCTGCCGGAGACTGGGGACGGTGACATGTCTTGCTGGGGTGACATAAAGCTGGCAAAAGCCTTGTAAAGCTTACCCTTCCAGTGCGGGACAAGCTGCTGCTCGCCTACTCTCCCTCGCTACTTGTCCCGCAGAACTACGCCCTCTGGCCGCTAGCGCTGTCAGAAGGGAAATACTGTTTCAGCTTGTGCACCAGGGCCTGCTGGTATTCATGCATTCTCACACTTCCCTTTCCTTGCAGGGATGAGAGTGGCAAGATTTTGCTTGTACGTGGGTCCAGGAGAGTGAACACCCAGTAATCGGTGCTGGAATAAATTTCTTGAACGCGGGGTCCACGGGATAGGCAGCCTACATGAAATCTGCCATATGCGCCAGAGTACCAACGCGTAGAATTCACTCCCCTCACTGGCTGACTGTCCATTTCCTCCTCCTCCAACTCCTCTTCTTCTGCCATACACGCTGAACAGGGAAGGACTCAACAATGGCCCCTCTTGTGTCTCGCCAACATTCTCCTCCTCTTCCTCCTCATCCTCCCCACCTCCACCTCCTCCATATGCCGCTGAAAACAGACTCAGGGTGCTTGGCTATCAACAAGGGAATATTCTTCCCCGTCTCTTGTGACGAGCGCAAGCTCCGACTTCATTCTGACCAGATTTTTTCAACAGCCAAGCAGCGGGATGGTGAGGCTGATGATGGCGGCATCTGCCACTGACCATCTGTGTTGACTCCTCAAAGTTACTCCAGCACCTGACAGATATCTACATCCCGTCCACTCCTCATTGTAGACTTGAGGAAGCTGACTGACTGACTACCAGTTCTGGTGGAAGTTGACATCTGGCAGTCTACATCGCTCTGCGCTGCTGTAAACTCTGGATAACATGTCCGTGTTGAATTCCACCTCGTGGGCACTCGCAACAACGTCGTGAGCGGGCAGTTGGAGGCGGCGCTGCGCTGCCCTGAGAGTGGCAGCATCTGGGCTGGACTTCCTGAAATGCGCACAGATGCGGCGCACGCTTCGTGGCAAATCAGACAGATTGGGGTATGTCTTGAGGAACGCTGCACTAATCAGATTTAACACATGGGCCGGCATGGCACATGTGTCAGTCTGCCGAGTTGCAGAGCCGCCACCAGGTTACGGCCCGTTGTCACCCACAACCTTCCCGCTTGGTTCATCGGTGCCAGCCACAGATCGTCTCTGCGCCGTGATGCCCTGTATAGCTCTTGGCGGTGTGCCTTTTGTCGCCTAGGCCTCACATTTGAGCACCGCCTGCTGTCGCTTAGCGACGGCACTGCTGCTGTGCCTAAGCTACCGACTGATGCGCCGTGCCCACGGATGGTAGTTCGGAGGAGGAGCGTGAGGACGGGGTGGGAGGAGGATAGGCATAGTAGGCTCTGGAAACCACCTGGACCGAGGTATGGCCCCAATCTCTCGGCGTCGGCAGTATATGAGCAGCCCCAGGGTCAGACTCTCGGTCCCCAGCCTCCACCAAGTAACCCACTGTGCCGTCAGCGATATATAGTGGCCCTGCCCCAGCACTCGTCCACGTGTCCGTGGTCGGTGAACCTTGTCAAATGGCGTTGGTGCAGGGCACGGATGATGTTGTCTGACACGTGCTGGTGCAGGGCTGGGACGGCACATCGGGAAAAGTAGTGGCGGCTGGTGACCGAATACCGAGGGGCGGCCCGCCGCCATGAGGTTGCGAAAGGCCTCTGTCTCTACTAGCCTATAGGGCAGCATCTCCAGCCTAAGCAATCTGGGATGTGCACCATTAAGGGCTTGGGCGTGCGGGTTGGGTTCACTTATTTGCGTTTCCGCTCCAGCCGTTCTGGGGTTATGAAGCTGAACGCTGGTGGATCCTGGTGGAGGATGTGAGGCGACGATGGGGTTTTTTTGCATGGGTCCTGGGCAGGGGTGCGGACTACAGCTGACACAGGGGAAGGAGCAGTGTGTGCACGCCGGAGGTACGGGCCTTGTGTGCCACTGATTGGGGTGCTTAGCTTCATATGCCTGCGGCCTACTGGTGGTAGTTAGCTAGTATGGTGGACCCCCTGCTGAGCCTGGTTTGGCAAATGTTGCACACACCACAGTCCGTCGGTCATCCGGTGTTTCCTTAAAGACCTCCAACACTTCTGAAGATCTAGCCCTCGCCGCAAGAGCCTCACCACGGAGCTTCACTAGTTGACAGTGGCGCTGATGCACCAGCTCTGCCCTGCCTCTCCGTCTGGCCCCACCACTATGCCTCTTCCAACCTGTTCAGGTCGAGACCTCCTCCGTCTCAGAAGCACTGTGTTCCACCCGGCCTCTCAACCCACTTGGGTCTGTCACCTCATCATCCTCCGATCCCTCAGTCTGCTCCCCCCTCGGACTTCCTGCCCCTGACAACAACTCCCACTGTCTGACAACCGTGTCTCCCTCGATCGTCGGACACCCTCTTTACACACTTCCACTACGTCAGAAGGTCATCATCACCCACAGACTGTGCTGGTGGAAAACCTGGGCTCGGAAAATTGCTCAGCAGCAACCGGACAAGTTGGTTTGTGACTGTGGAAGGGTCCAGAAAAACAGTTCCTCAGAGTATGCCGGTTCAAATGGCAAATTTTCCTGGAGGGGGCAGACTGGGGGAGGAGGCTGAGGTGCAGGAGCTGGAGGAGTGGGGATTTCGGTGACATGGGTGGACTGCGTGGAAGACTGACTGGTGGTGGACAAATTGCTCGAAGCCATTGTCGCAATCCACGACTCACCTGTTCGGCACTGTTCTGGCCTCAACAGTGCTCTACCACGAGTCCCGTAACTTCAGACTGAACCTAGGGGTGTAGCTCTGGCGGCGTTCCCCTGCTCCCTCATCATCAGGTGGTGTCTCACCCCCCCAGGACCACAGGCCTCTGACCCCTGCAGTAGTTGGACGCCCACGTCCCCGCCCTCGTCCTCTACCCCTAGACCCTCGGGTTAAACATTTTAAATGAGAGTTATAACTTTTTTTTTTTTTTTTTACTTCTTTTTGTTTTTTTTTTTTTTGTGTTTTTTTGTGTTTTTTTTTTTTTTTGTGTTTTTTTTTTTTTTTTTTGTTTTTAAAACCAAACAATCCTATCCTATTGCTATGGCTATTTTCTAACCAAGTATCCAAAGGAAGCACACTACTATGCCAGATGAGATGACACTGAGTTAGTGCCTAATAGAAATCCAACCCCTACTGAATTTTGCCCACTTCGGCCTTTGCTATGGATTTGCGCCACTAAGCGCAGAACACAGCGGTCGCAAGTCTCACTACAAATTGCTCAGAATTGGCAAGTAACTGCACTGCAGAAACTACAGCCACCAGCAGATCACCCAGAAATCAAATATATAGAACGCTACGTAGGCTTCAAGAAGCTGTTTGTATTCTCCTATGGCTATTTCTAGCCAAGTATCAAGGAACACACTACTATGCCAGAGGATGTACACTGAGTTATTGCCTAATGAAATCCAACCCCTACTGAATTTTCCCACTTTCGGCCTTTGCTATGATATTTGCGCCACTAAGCGCAGAACACAGCGGTCGCAAGTCTCACTACAAATTGCTCAGAATTGGCAAGTACATGCATGCAGAAACTCAGCCACCAGCAGATCAACCAGAAATCAAATATATAAGAACGCTACTGTAGGCTTCAAGAGCTTTTTGTATTCTCCTATGGCTATTTTTCTAGCCAAGTATCAAAGGAAGCACACTAACTATGCCAGATGTAGATGACACTGAGTTATTGCCTAATAGAAATCCAACCCCTACTTGAATTTTGCCACTTCGGCCGTTGCTATGGAGATGTGCGCCACTAACGCGAACACAGCGGTTCGCAAGTCTCACCTACAAATTGCCATAATTGGCAAGTACATGCACTGCAGAAACTACAGCCACCAGCAGATCAACCAGAAATCAAATATATAGAACGCACTGTAGGCTTCAAGAAGCTGTTTGTATTCTCCTATGGCATTTTCTAGCCAAGTATCAAAGGAACCAACACTACTATGCCAGATGAATGACACTGAGTTATTGCCTAATAGAAATCCACCCCTACTGAATTTGCCACTTCGGCCTTGCTATGGATATGTGCGCCACTAAGCGCAAACACAGCGGTTGCAAGTTCTCCTACAAATTGCTCAGAATTGGCACAGTTACATGCACTGCAGAAACTACAGCCACCAGCAGATCAACCAAAGAAATCAATATATAGGAACGCTACTGTAGGCTTCAAGAAGCTGTTTGTATTCTCCTATGGCTATTTTCTAGCAAGTATCAAAGGAAGCACATACTATGCCAGATGAGATGACACTGAGTTATTGCCTAATAGAAATCCAACCCTACTGAATTTCCCACTTCGGCCTTTGCTATGATATGTGCGCCACTAAGCGCAGAACACAGCGGTCGCAAGTCTCACTACAATTGCTCAGAATGGCAAGTACATTGCACTGCAGAAATACTACAGCCACAGCAGATCAAACCAGAAATCAAAATATAGAACGCTACTGTAGCTTCAAGAAAGCTGTTTGTATTCTCCTATGGCTTTTTCTACCAAGTTATCAAAGAAGCCACTACTATGCTATGCCAGATGAGATGACACTAGTTATTGCCTAATAGAATCCAACCCCTACTGAATTTTGCCACTTCGTCCTTTGCTATGGATAGTGCGCCACTAAGCGCAGAACACAGCGGTCGCAAGTCTCACTACAAATTGCTCAGAATTGGCAAGTACATGCACTGCAGAAACTACAGCCACCAGCAGATCAACCAGAAATCAAATATAGAACGCTACTGTAGGCTTCAAGAAGCTGTTTGTATTCTCCTAGGCTATTTTCTAGCCAAGTATCAAAGGAAGCACACTCTATGCCAGATGAGATGACACTGATTTATTGCCTAATAGAAATCCACCCCTACTGAATTTTCCCCCACTTCGGCCTTTGCTATGGATATGTGCGCCACTAGCGCAGAACACGCGGTCGCAAGTCTCACTACAATATTGCTCAGAATTGGCAAGTACATGCACTGCAGAAACTACAGCCACCAGCAGATCAACCAGAAATCAAATATTAGAACGCTACTGTAGGCTTCAAGAAGCTGTTTGTATTTCTATGGCTATTTTCTACTTGCCAAGTACAAGGAAGCACACTACTATGCCAAGATGAGATGACACTGAGTATTGCCTAATAGAAATCCAACCCCTACTGAATTTTCCCACTTCGGCTGTTGCTATGGAATGTTCGCCACTAAGCGCAGAACACAGCGGTCGCAAGTCTCACTACAAATGCTCAGAATTGGCAAGTACATGCACTGCAGAAACTACAGCCACCAGCAGATCAACCAGAAATCAAATATATAGAACGCTACTGTAGGCTTCAAGAAGCTGTTTGTATTCTCCTATGGCTATTTTCTAGCCAAGTATCAAAGGAAGCACACTACTATGCCAGATGAGATGACACTGATTATTGCCTAATAGAAATCCAACCCCTACTGAATTTTCCCACTTCGGCCTTGCTATGGATATTGCGCCACTAAGCGCAGAACACATCGGTCGCAAGTCTCACTACAAATGCTCAGAATTGGCAAGTACAGCACTGCAGAAACTCAGCCACCAGCAATCAACCAAAATCAATATATATGAACGCTACTGTAGGCTTCAAGAAGCTGTTTGTATTCTCCTATGGCTATTTTCTAGCCAAGTATCAAAGGAAGCACACTACTATGCCAGATGAGATGACACTGAGTTTATTGCCATAATAGAAATCCAACCCCTACTGAATTTTTTCCCACTTCGGCCTTTGCTATGGATATGTGCGCCACTAAGCGCAGAACACAGCGGTCGCAAGTCTCACTACAATTGCTCAGAATTGGCAAGTACATGCACTGCAGAAACTACAGCCAGCCAGCAATCAACCAGAAATCAAATATAGAACGCTACTGTAGGCTTCAAGAAGCGTTTGTATTCTCCTAGGGCTATTTTCTAGCCAGTATCAAAGGAAGCACACTACTATGCAGATGGAGATGACACTGAGTTAGTGCCTAATGAAATCCAACCCCTACTGAATTTTCCCACTTCGGTCTTTGCTATGGATATGTGTGCCACTAAAGTAACACAACGGTAGCCGGTCCCCCTGCTAATTCCTCACAAAATGGTACTAGATGCAAATTAAAATAAAAAAAGTAGAACGTTATTGTAGCCCTAAGAAGGGCTGTTGGGTTCTTTGAGAATCACTCCTGCCTAACAGTAAGCTAATAGAACACCCTAACGCTTTCCCTGACCAGCAGCAGCTCTCTCCCTAGCGGCATCCAGAGACAGAATGATCCGAGCAGCGCGGCCAGCGGCTAGTCTATCCCAGGGTCACCTGATCTGGCCAGCCAACCACTGCTATCGACGTGTAAGGGTACCACGTCATGCTGGGTGGAGTGCAGAGTCTCCTGGCTTGTGATTGGCTCTGTTTCTGGCCGCCAAAAAGCAAAACGGCGGGAGCTGCCATTTTCTCGAGCGGGCGAAGTATTCGTCCGAGTAACGAGCAGTTTCGAGTACCCTAATGCTCGACCGAGCATCAAGCTCGGACGAGCATGTTCGCTCATCTCTATTAATCTTAAATATTTTCATGCCATGCACCTAAGAATGTATTCACAGTATTAATCAAAAGCAAATCCAGCAGTTTGCTTCTGCTTTACTTGCTGCAGTCATTTCACTGTTGTATCACATTCGCCACAAAAGGTCTTGGCATTTAAGAAGCCGATAAAGTTTAATTTGTCTGTTTGATAAACAATCCTGGTTCCTCCAGGGGAAAAAGAAAGGACAATTTAAAGGGGCACATTAAGATATTCTTATTATTGTACACCACTGGAATCAATGTTACAGTTTTCATACATTCTATGAGAAAAACAGTGTCTTTGTAAATGCATTGCATTACCTATCTTGCATTATTTGCAGGAATATAGAGAAACCCCTGAGGGGCCCTGGCTGGGGTAAAAAAAGTAGACATTTTTACCTGGCTTGGGCTTCCAGTTCTTGCATCACTCTGGCTGGAACAATAGGGGTTATTGTACCTGTTTCTTCAGAAGTGTGGTCTCCTCAGACCAGTGGACAGCAAAGGAAGTGGAGTCCCATGGAAAGTGGAATTTATTTCACATGTCTGGGGAGGCCCACTCATTGGATGAAGCCATACCCGGTTTTAGACAAAGTGGGGCCGTGGGCAAACCTAAACATGTGGCCCCAAAATAAAACTATTTTATGAACAGTCACAGTCAGTTAGAGGCTCCTTTAGCCCTGCACAATAATGACACTTTGTGGTTCACACACAGTAGTATGGTAAGGCCATCTGTAATATAGGACTGTGGGAGACTTTTATAGGAGATAGACAGATGATAGGTAGATTGATGATAGAAGATAAATATGAAAGATCATATAGATTTATAAATGCATAAATATAAAGTAGATTATATAGATAGCTACATAGATGATAGTAGATAGACAAAAATCTAGATAGATAGATGGCTAGCTAGACAGATGGGGCAGCATGGTGGCTTAGTGGTTAGCATTACAGCCTTGCAGCGCTGGAGACCAGGGTTCAAGTACCAGGGTCAACATCTGCAAAGACTCTCTCTCCTTGTCTGCGTGGGTTTCCTGCCACACATACTGATAAGTTGATTAGATTGTGAGCCCCATTGGGGACAGGGTCTGATTTGGCAAGCTCTGTGCAGCACTGTGTAATAGACAGATATATGATAGATAGAAAGACAGGAGATTATAAGATTCTTCACCCGGGGATTCAACCAAGGGGAATTCAAAGAGCAATCCATCCTCTGCCCACAAAAGTCCACAAGACAGAGGGTCTTGGGCAAATGCCCAGTTTGCCACCCCCTAACACCAGCCCTGGGAAGCAACTCCTGTGAAACAGCCCTTACCCCACCTCCCAATACTTTGGGTCAAGAAGTGCCAACCTGGGGTCACTAGAGCAGATTTTTCAAAAGTGTCTTAAAATTAGACAGTAGAAAGTTTAAAAAACATTGTTATACTGCACCAGATTTAGCAGCACCAGAGGTATCTCTCTATCATTGCCCCTTCTATTGCTTGTCTTAGCTTACACCTGAAAATTATGCTAAGTCTTGTTTTGGTGCTCTTTTAGTTCAATTTTAGTCACACCCCAGACAAATCTTTTGGTGCGCCAGTTACAAAAGTGTCTGAAATCTGTGTAAAACACTTTGATAAATGTGGTGCAAGTTGGTATAGACAGTTTTTGATGAAAATTATGACAGTTTTTCAAACAGATGACGAATGTCATAGCAGGGGGCATAATCTGCACAATCATCAGGGGAGAACAGAATAGTAGATATGTACTTCAGTAAAAGGTTAATAATAACAATGTCTTTATTTATATGGTGCACACAGATTACACAGCGCTGTTGATACTTTTGATAAAGTTCTCAGTGGTGCTCATTCCTAACATGTCCAGCCAGCAAGGCGGTGGTCTTTGTGAACCATAGAAGACCTAAAATATCTAATAAGTACAGAGCACAATCATTTTTTCCTCCTTTCAAATAATTTCCCCAGTATAGCAGACATCCAGTGCATATCTACATAAAAGTGTTTTACTCAGAAACACCCATACATTAAATATTTAAGTACTCAATGAATCTTGGTAACAACCAGAGAACTTAATTTTCTGGTAATGAAACCCTTCTTAATAATGAGCCTTCCCCCCTTACAAGCATGTGTAACTGCTAAGAAATACTCCGATTTTATTATGCTTGTTGATTTAAGAAATATTAACTATATAAAGAAAGATGACTCCACCTTCCATTAACTTAATGAGTTTGCATTTGCCTTAATATTGGAAATTCTGTACAGTGTAATGATTATCTGTCATTTGTGTACAATAAAAGTGTCACTGTGAGAAACCTAAAAGACCACACGGCATTACATGAACCAGAAGGTAAGGATTATAGGGCATAAAAGGGAGAACAGACATTCATACATTTTATAGCTTCTGTTTTCTCCAGAGTTCCCACAGAGGCTAGAGCAAAAAACTCCAGGTCGGAACTGGAGTTCCCTTATTTTTACAAAAAAAGGCTTTAAAAGTTATGCAAATGAGCTTGAGAGGCTCCAGGTCCCATTATCAGCTATGAAGCCCGGAGGCCCTAAATCTCATTTGTGACAAGCTTTTTTTTGTAAAAACAAGGGTATACGATGCTAAAAGATGAGCAGATCATGCCGCAGTGGGCACACACCAGAATGTAAGTGTACTTGGTTTACATTCCTTTTTCCCGGAGGAAGATCCTTTAATAAATCCCCCCCATATTTTCAGCCCGTTTTGTCTAAAACGTCACAGTTTAACCAATAACTATACTAATAAATCCCTTCAGATTTAGTTGGAAATTTATCTTAAAAGCATTGAGAACTGGTCCAAGAGTTCAGCTTGCTACCCTACCTTGGTTCCTTGCTGCACATATCCACACTGCACTCCTGAAAACACCACAGTCAGTATCATTATAGCATCCCATAAATACCAAATGGGTCCAACACTGCAACCTAAATGATACATACCCCTTGCATAACAAATGAGCATCCAGTGCCCCTGCAAGTTTCCTTTCACAACATACCAGATCTCGCTTTGCACTCTCATTTTGTTAAACCAGTTCCTTACACTGTACTGATGAGATGCAATCACATCGATAAAGTGCTGTCTACAGTCGGGAATCAGTTTTTTTAATGAAATTGTTATATTCATTTGTTTTTTATCCCGCATCATGTTGTTAGGCTTTCTGAAAAAAGTAATGCTCAATGTTGAGGGGCTGCCTTCCAAGGTAGCTAAAGAGGTAATGTTTTCCTTTTCTCATCTTGGAAAACATATTTGCATATTTCACAGCATCAATGGCTGTTAGTTTCCACATTCAAGAATACGTCTTACTTCATGGATCAGTTCAGTACACTGACTAGACACAAGACATTAACACTGTGCTGTCTACAGTTGGGAATCGGTTCTTTATAGAATGGATATACTGGTTTGGCTTTGGCATCATGTCCTTAGGGATTCTTGCTTGATGTTAGGGGACTGCCTTACAAGGTAGCTAAGGGGCAATGTTTTCTTTATCACACCCTGTAAAACATATTTGAATATTTCCCAGATTCCCCTTAAATCAGACATTCCCCATACTTTTTCTGCCTTATTGTTAAAATTTGTTAAAATGCAGCCAAAGTGGCTACCAGCGCTATATATTAGTTTGGTGCAGACATCTTCTATATTGCCATGTGGGGCAAATACCTTCTTGTCGTCCTTTGTGGGATGTTAGGGACACATAAAAGGCTAATGCACTCCAGGTTCAGGGTATTGTCTATTATGTGACTTCATTATTTATGCCGTGTCAGTCACCCAAGATCTTCAAATAAAAAATATCTGGTGAAGAAGTATAGATTTTTCCCATTTTAAGTAGAAATAAAAATGTAAGTCTTGGGCACATCTGTCACTGTCAGTATTGACGCTGGGAGTAATGTAATAGAGATGAGTAGGATAAGGATGATTTATTAGGGTAAGGCGGCTCTATTCAGGAAGCATTATCATGCAATGATGGCTGCCTTGCTAGATCATTAGAAAGTCTCAGCATAAGAAAGCGGTCCGTTAAGTGCACAACCATTGGCAGCATGACAAGAGAAACAAACAAACAAAAACAGAGAGAAGTGAGAAGTTGAATTTTGTGATTAACCAACTCTTTACAATTCAGTAATCCTTCCTTTTAGACATCCAACATATTAAAATGCCAAGAAAATTCCATAACGAACAAGACTCATAGCGTCCTGGAAAAAGATCCATTCTTTCATTGCTGTGTCAGAGCTGGATGGATGACTGCATCCACCAAGGTCAACACACCCATCTCATGATACCCTGTGCCTCTGAAGGGTTCTTCTCCTTCTTACTTGTCTTTCCTTGTAATCTGTGGAGGACAGGGTATAAGGTAACTAAGCAATATACACCCATAAAGCGTTCTGCACTCCTTTCTTGAACTATAAAGCAAAGTCCCTGGTTCAGAAATGTCTTTAACCTCATCAGCTGCCATCACTGTCCATAAAATGGCTGGAGATGGAGGGTCATGTGATCCTAAACTTTTCTTGACAATTTACCTCCAAGGAACTTAGGATAGTAGTCATGAATACAAGCTTAAAGGGAACCTGTCATCAGAAATTGACCTAGTAAACCACTACCAGTATGTTGTCAGGCAGCTGAACCCATTCTACATCATGTTTCTCTCATGACCCAGCTTGGTAGCATTATCCAGAAAATCAGCTTTGAAGTGAGATGTAAATTGGTTGTATAAAGTCAAGGAGGCTGAGATTTTAACACTGAGGTCAATCTCTCTTTGCGTCAGAAAGCCCCCTTCACTTCAACCAGATCTCCTGAATTTCGAGGCACAATGTCAATCCCAGAGGAGGAGGCATTCAGAGCGCACCAAATTGACTTCAGTGTTAAACTCTCCCCCTCCTTGACTTTATACAAGCAATTTACATCTCACTTCAAAGTTGATTTTTTTGGATGCTGCCACCACACTGGGTCATGAAAGAAAGAAAAACTAGAGGATGTTAGGCTGCCTAACAATATACCAGCATTGGTTTATTAGGCCAATTGCTGATGACAGGTTCCCTTTAAGTTTGTGGAAGGTAGATTGGACATTGATAGTTAGAATCACATAACCCTCCATCTAATGGCATTTTATGGACAGTGATGGCAGCTGATGAGGGAAAGGACATTTCTGAACAATAAAGAAATGCAGAACTGTTAATAGAGGTACTGTCATGATCCTCTGTATGGACTCTGGAATCAGAATTCAGAGCTTGTGATCCACACCAAGAGCTGCCATTCTGGAAGGTGATTAACAGCTGCCTTGTAGTTTTTGATCCCTGGAAAGTTGTGGAGTTTCTTTTCTGGGATCAGGGTTCACTTCAGGTGACCCGTGGCTCTTTTGATGTTACCTGTACGTGACTCTGTGAACCTCAGCGTGAACTGGTACTACTGTGACCTGTGGTTCTACCCATACCTGACTCTGGAACTCTGTATCCTGCTAGCTCTGGGACTCTGTATCCTGCCAGCTCTGGGACTCTGTATCCTGGCAGCTCTGGGACTCTGTATCCTGCCAGCTCTGGGATTCTGTATCCTGCCAGCTGTGAAACTCTGTATCCTGCCAGCTGTGGAACTCTGTACCTTGCCAGCTCTGGGACTCTGTATCCTGCCAGCTCTGGGACTCTGTATCCTGCCAGCTCTGGGACTCTGTATCCTGCCAACTCTGGGAATCTGTATCCTACGAGCTCTGGGACATTGTATCCTGCCAACTCTGGGACTCTGTATCCTAAAAGCTCTGGGACTCTGTATCCTGCCAGCTCTGGAACTCTGCATCCTCCTAGCTCTGGGACTCTGTATCATGCCAGCTCTGGGACTCTGCATCCTGCCAGTTTTTGGAGTCTATATCCTGACATGTCTGGGACTCTGTATCCTGCCAGTTCTGGGACTCTATATCCTGACAGGTCTGGGACTCTGTATCCTGACAGGTCTGGGACTCTGTATCCTGACAGGTCTGGGACTCTATATCCTACAAGCTCTGGGACTCTGTATCCTGCCAGCTCTGAAACTCTGTATCCTCCTAGCTCTGGAACTCCGTATCCTCCTAGCTCTGGAACTCCGTATCCTCCTAGCTCTCCTAGCTCTGAAACTCTGTATCATGCCAGCTCTGGGACTCTGTATCCTGCCAGTTCTGGGACTTTATATCCTGACAGGTCTAGGACTCTATATCCTGACAGGTCTGGGACTCTGTATCCTGACAGGTCTGGGACTCTGTATCCCGACAGGTCTGGGACTCTGTATCCAGACAGGTGTGGGACTCTGTATCCTACAAGCTCTGGGACTCTGTATCCTGCCAGCTCTGGAACTCTGTATCCTCCTAGCTCTGGGACTCTGTATCATGCCAGCTCTGGGACTCTGTATCCTGCAAGTTCTGGGACTCTGTATCCTGACAGGTCTGGGATTCTATATCCTGACAGGTCTGGGACTCTGTATCCTGACAGGTGTGGGACTCTGTATCCTGACAGGTCTGGGACTCTATATCATGCCAGCCCTGGGACTCTGTATACTGCCAGTTCTGGGACTCTATATCCTGACAGGTTTGGGACTTTGTATCCTGACAGGTCTGGGACTCTGTATCCTGACAGGTCCGGGACTCTGTACCATGGCAGCTCTGGGACTCTGTATCCTAAAAGCTCTGGGACTCTGTATCCTGCCAGCTCTGGAACTCTGCATCCTCCTAGCTCTGGGACTCTGTATTATGCCAGCTCTGGGACTCTGCATCCTGCCAGTTTTTGGAGTCTATATCCTGACATGTCTGGGACTCTGTATCCTGCCAGTTCTGGGACTCTATATCCTGACAGGTCTGGGACTCTGTATCCTGACGGTCTGGGACTCGTACCTGACAGGTCTGGGACTCTATATCCTACAAGCTCTGGGACTCTGTATCCTGCCAGCTCTGAAACTCTGTATCCTCCTAGCTCTGGAACTCCATATCCTCCTAGCTCTGAGACTCTGTATCATGCCAGCTCTGGGACTCTGTATCCTGCCAGTTCTGGGACTTTATATCCTGACAGGTCTAGGACTCTATATCCTGACAGGTCTGGGACTCTGTATCCTGACAGGTCTGGGACTCTGTATCCCGACAGGTCTGGGACTCTGTATCCAGACAGGTGTGGGACTCTGTATCCTACAAGCTCTGGGACTCTGTATCCTGCCAGCTCTGGAACTCTGTATCCTCCTAGCTCTGGGACTCTGTATCATGCCAGCTCTGGGACTCGTATCCTGCAAGTTCTGGGACTCTGTATTCGACAGGTCTGGGATTCTATATCTGACAGGTCTGGGACTCTGTATCCTGACAGGTGTGGGACTCTGTATCTTGACAGGTCTGGGACTCTATATCATGCCAGCCCTGGGACTCTGTATACTGCCAGTTCTGGGACTCTATATCCTGACAGGTTTGGGACTCTGTATCCTGACAGGTCTGGGACTCTGTATCCTGACAGGTCCGGGACTCTGTACCATGGCAGCTCTGGGATTCTGTATCCTGCCAGCTCTGGGACTCTGTATCCTGCCAGCTTTGGAACTTTGTATCCTGCCAGTGACCCTACATACCCAGTCTGAGCCAGAACTCTGCGTACCCTGATTCTCTCTATACCCTGTTTTCCTGCCTTTCCTGACAAAATAATAATTATTTTATCTGCAATTTGGACATATATATTGGTAACTTACCTAATATCCTGTCCTCCACACATTACAAAAATATGAGGTAAAGTGGTCAGCCTCTTTAACTTCTTCAGTGTGGGTTCTGAATTACTTTATGTGTCTGGTCTTGAGTCAATATTACTTTTTGAAACTGACTCGCTTATGGTTCTGCATTTCTTTACAGGGTTTAGTCTGAGGTCTGTATTTAGAGATTTTGGGTGGGAATCCTATATCCTATTTGTGAATCACACAACATAGACAGAAATGCATTTTTCCCTGTATACACTGCAAAAAGGCAGAAAATAAAGAAAAAAGTTTATACAGATTTTACAGTTTATACAGTTTTTGCAGAACCTTCCTTTTACACTGATCTTTTCCTGCTGCCTGGGTAATCATCTTCCTCCTGGTGTTTTGTCTGCTTAATGTCCACTAATTAATATCCTGATTACATTATAAAATGCCTGTCTGAGAAAAGGACTTAATTATACAATATTCATATACACGGATCATTGTGAGGGGGATTGTACACACTGTTCTGATAGAAACAATGAATTATGTAGCAGATGTATTATTGAAATCATATTTTATCCATTATTAACAAGTTACAGTCAGCAAATGCGACTTGAAATCCCTGTCGAAGGTCACAGCTGGGGTGACCTTATCTCAAACGCGCAGCGGTGCTGGTATTAAGACTGGATTTTGTCTTAATTCTCAAGTCAAAGAGCACAAATTGAATATTCGCCTCTTTCATTAGGGTTCCAATTCAGAATGGGCATGAAATATGTCTTCGCTAGTAAAATGTTAACTGAAAAGGGATTAAAGTGCTGGGTCCGTCTCATAATTGGCACTGATGTAGCATCTTAATTCCGAAATTCATGTGACATTACATTTGCTCTGGTAAAGACAAGATAAGAGCTACACAGCTTCTTGTTCTGATACATTTGATATAGTGATTGTTGATGTTATATAAAGTAATACATGTCCTGTGATTTCTGGTCAAACTTGCCAAAAAAGCACATGGGACATGGCATGGCAACATAGATCTACAGATCCATAGATGTACAAAAACCTCCTTGTCCACCTGCAAAGATGAGAGTTCTGATAAGACTTCTTGGAATGTTTGTCACCACAGATTTGCCAACACAGGCAATCCGCGGGTTACATACAAGATAAGTTCTGTAGGTTTTATTCTTAAATTGAATTTGTTTGTAAGTCAGAACTGTATATATTATTGTAACCCCTGCCAACATTTTTTGGTCTCTGTAACAATTGGATTTTAAAAGTGTTACTTTGTCATAAGAACCAGGATTAACAATACAGCTTCATTGCAGACACCTCTGATAACTGTTACAGCTGTTTATTGTAGCCTAAGGCTGAAGTACAGTAAATTACCAACATCCAGAGGTCGTTTTGTAACTAGGGGTCGTCTGTAAGTCGGGTGTTCTTAAGTAGGGGAACGCCTGTAATATTTTTATTTTTTATTTAAGGGTAATGAGATCCAATAAATTGCACAATTTAGTCACTGCATATCCTGCATGGTCAGTGGTCTTCCTTTATATTTTTAGTAGATCTGTATTTGTGTTATCTTTTCCTAATCATGTTATTTCAGCTTTAGCCTTCCAACCCTACTCTGCCTTGGTACAGAGCATTATCATGCATCCTCATTATCATGTATAATCCCTCTCAGCTGAATAAGCTGATTTAGTGTCTTCTCAAATTATTGTAATGTAAAGACTGTAAGGTAACGTAGGATTGACAAGGTCTTGATGTCTTGATACAACCAGTGACAGGTAACAGATGTAGTTATAAACTGCAACTCATATTTAAAAACTAAATGTGAACTGCCCAGTCAAGATATGTCTTTACTCTTCTCCTTGGGACTTCTCATCCTTTTTTTTGGTTTTCCTCCTCTTTATCTAAGTGAAGATAGCTCCAGAAATTCTACCATCCAAGATGGTAAAACGTTCCTTTAACCAATTTAATTGTATGGTACCTTTTATCATGAATGTTTGGGACAGGAGCTAGTAATGGGGATAAGCTGCAATACCATATGCTATAGAGACACAATGCCCTAGTATAGTCGATGTTGAGCTTCTTGGCTATATTAGTTTTGATACAGTGACTACGTAATTAAACTATAGATCACTGGTAATTCTTTGGCAGAAACTAAAAGTAAATGATCCGTTCACAATATTGCCTAATCCAGGACATTTAGAACCTCAATGCGATGAGTATATGTGAAATACATTTTCCACATTTCAAAATGTATTTGCTGCCAAAGAAACAGTCCTTTCCATTTATATCAGTCCCTACATACCAAGCATGTATGCAGAATGTATGCCAAAAAGCATTGCCATGATTGGTTGTCAACCCAAGTGAATACAGCCCTATACTAAATCACCTTGTTACAGAAATTGGAATACAGATAATTACTTGTTCACAGGAAAGAGTTCTAAACCCATCAGCAGGATAAGAAATAAGTTGCAGATGATGGGCAGCATGGGGAATAGCAAGTCCCTCTGCAAATGGGGAATACTTACAGTATGACCCTATTACACTAAATTGAACAAGAAATTAAGTTTGGCACCTATTACATGTAAAGGCTCACTAATTGTCAAACCAAGAACTGGGGATGAGTAAGATGAATTTTAAGGTGGAGTGGCAAGAACCTGCAGGAGAATCCTTGAGGACCATATCCAATGCAAGGTTCATATCAAACATTTCAATCATTGCTACTTATCTAATAGCTGAGAATGAACCAGGGGTGAAAATCATAAAAGCAAAACGTTTTGTAGAAATCCTTGAAGAGCACCCCCGGACAAATACAAAAAATGGAGTGGACAACACAAGGAATGGGGTTTGAGGGCAGAAACCTGTTTGAGCTGAAGTAGCTCATAGCTGAACCATGTACTAGCCAAACCTACTGACTTTAACTAGACTGAATAACCATCTAATGTGTATGGGACCTAAGTTAGAAAACTCAGTTGATTGAGCATTAGGCCATCTAAAGGTTATATAAAGTTTGAGAGTCTCTGCACATTGTTGATATTATACATATACATCGTTATACATAAGTTTTTTTCTGTACAGAAAACCTCTTCCAATTTGAAATGTGCCATCATCAATAAATCTATAACAAAATCCACACTTTAATTTGTATTGAATGTGTTGCACTTTCTCCACCAATTTGGTGAGGTTCCTTCTCCCTTGGTACAGAAACCCTAAACACTGCCAAAGTTTGTAAAAAATAAATTCCCTAAAAACAAAACCAGGTTTACTATGGTTCACACATGTTGACAGGGCCAATATAGTAGAGACACACAATCTCTAATTTAGGTCACACATAATAAACAATTTCCTCATAAGCACAGAAATAAAAATATCTTCATAAACTTTTTAACGGCCAACACTGTAACTGCAATTAGCAACTTCAAACTGTTACCCAGATGTTAATATGGCTAAGCGGAATTTGTTTATTACTGCAATGTTTGCAAATGAAAACCTAGAAACAAATATATAAAAAATAATCCATGCTGCTCTGAATATACCGACAACCCTTTCCACCCCTGGGGACCGCACACAACGTGCAACTGCTGAGTGAATAATTAGTTGCAATTAGTCCCAGAAACTGATGCCTTCAGAGATACTATGCCAAGTTTTTAAGCACTTTCATACTAATGGATTTTTCACTAGTATAAATCTTTACAGAGGAAGCAAGTGCAAATTGATTTTTAAAGAGCCTGTCCAATGTGGAATTTATCTTTCCAAAACATTACATTCAAAAACAATTACATATATCTTCTGCCTATTTTAATGCATCCTCATAGTTTTCCATAGCAATTTCTTATCATAAGGCTGTCATCCATAAGAAGGTGACACCAAGAGTTACAACATTTTGCAAAGATCATACAGATAAACCATGGTACCTTGAAGCAGGTCAACTGCTCCTTCAAAGTTCTAACAAACTTCTCAAGTGCAGATCCATTTCTATAATTGCATTTTCAGTATAATACCTGAGAGTATTTCATTCCAAATTCCTTCTGGAAGCAGCTGGCAGGGGTCTTGATGCATCTTAGTTAAACGACATATCTAGTAATTAGTCAGTTCATTGCATGGCGTTTACAGACACGTGTAGTTATTAATGAACACTCTCAATGGGATTGTTTCTTGTGGGTTTATTCCAACTTGGAAGTGGCTGTTGTGTTCTGTGCCAAAGCCTTGTTTTAGGATACATTATTTTATGATGTGTGAAGTAACAATGTTTTACAAACTTTTTGGACAGTTTAAGTTGGCTAGAGATCTTAACACTAGGCTGACAATGGTCAGAAGGGTGTAGAAGTGGATGTTATTCAGCTTACAAGTATTTGGCTACTAGATGATGTACATTTTGATGAAGTCCATTTTGTCTGGGGTGTGATTAAAATTGTACTAAAAAAGCTCCAAAACAAGTTCTAGGATAAGTTTCAGGTGTAAACTGAGACAAGTAATAGAAGGGGCAATGATAGACTAGAAAGATACTGGGGCCCATTTACTTACCCGTCCAACGAAGTTCACACAAAGTGCATTGTCCGACAATAATCACTCTCCCGCGATTCACTAAGATTGTGCGCCTGGTACCCTGCATATGTCGCTTCCCCACTCAGGTCCGACAGAGTTCACCTTCTTCTTCCTGGTGCATGTAAGTGCATTATCTTGCGACACAATTTGAAAGCGCTCAGTCCAAATCAGTTGGATCGTTTAACAGGCCGTCCCCCGCTTTTTGTTGCATGAAGCCAGCGCAGCTGCACCAAAATCCAACTGCGTGTGACACAATGCGAGTTCAGACCTCTGTTAAATACCTGTCAAAGCCGTGCAAATCCCGAAAACAGCGCAGGGTCTGATGAAAGTGCGAGAGCGGACCCTTAGTAAATAAGCCACACTGGTGCAGTATAACACTGCTGTTTTAACTATGTACTGTCTAATTTTAAGACACCTTTGAAAAATCTGCCCTAGTAATTGTGAAAAAGTGATTGCAGCAATGCGGTATACTACAGGATGTAACGCAATGTGGCTTGTGTTTGTTTATTGGTTTGGTTTAGGAAGTGATAATTGGTTGGGTGGGGGTTGTGGTAATTATTGTTTATTCATTTTGGTGTATTTTAAGTTATGGTTTATGCTAGGTGTGAATATGGCTGGAAAGTTAAGTTATTGTATATATTTTTTATATATTGTAGATTATGTTTGGTTTGCGTTATGTATTGTTATTTTTTTTAACTTTTATATAAAATAAAAGATCTATAAGATGTAACGCAGGAGTATTAAACAATTAGCAAGGATAAGCAATATAATACATGTAATACATGGTGCAAAATCCCAGGGTGTGGGTGGGGACTCTCTAAGCAGACACATTGGGGCAGATTTACTTACCCGGTCCATTCGCGATCAAGCGGCGCGTTCTCTGCCCTGGATTCGGGTCCGGCCGGGATTTATTAAGGTAGTTCCTCTGCCGTCCACCAGGTGGAGCTGCTGCGCTGAAAAGCATCGGAACGTGCTGGAGTTCACTGGCTCGGGCTGAGTGAAGGTAAGTGCAAGCTCCGCAACAGATTTTTTGTTTTAAATGTGGTGTTTTTCCGAATCCGTCAGGTTTTTGTTCGGGCACGACCCCCAAAATCCGTCGGGTTGTCTGACGACCCGCCCCCGATTTCCCCCGTCAAGCCGACGCCGATGCCCCAAAATCCGATCGCATGTGACATAATCCCCGGCGTGAAGCGGTGCAAAACGGAAATCGTCTGGAAACCTGATGAAAATGTGCTCCGCGGATCCTTAGTAAATGAGCCTCATCTAGTTCTGTGGGGTGACCATGTGGATACACATATATGCACTGTCATCTGACTTCTGACATTGTACTAACACACTGACACATAGTAAGAGAGATGAGATAGATCAGAGATGATAAGATCCATTAGATGCCTATTACACACACAGCACGTCTACATCTGTGTTCTCACAGCTATGTGCCTGCCTTCCTCCCCCTTCCCCCGGATCACTTATCTCCTTGTAGCTTGTAGTTTGCAGCTTGTCTCTATTCACAATCTCTTGCCAAGAAGTGAATCAGTGTCTGTGTCTCTGAGCTCCGTCCTAGGACTGCAGGGGGCATAGCTACAGGCACATAGTAGAAAGACACAGAAATCTCATCTGCATGCTGTCACACAGAAAGCCAAGATGGTGCCCCAGAAGTTACAGGGTCGTGTCTAGGAGCAACTGAAATTGTGTAAATCAGGACTGATAATGACAGGTCGGAGTTATATCTGTGAAATTATGTATTTTTGTTAATAACAGTGAATTAGAGAATGTGGGAACACCCCTTTAAATAAAGGGATTTTACATAAATATATAAAGCTTCCAGGGTCCAGGCTAAGAAAAAAAAAACATTTCAGGGAAAATTTGATTTGTCACGAATCCGAAGTTTACTGTGATTCGTGGGAACAAAGATTTTTTTTCTCCTTTATTACCAAAATGGACACGAGCACAACGTGTTACATGGGGCAGAGAACTCTGGGAAGGAGAAAAGAACACCCTCGATCACTTGTGCAGAACTGTAAGCCAATCAGTGACTGGCAGGCTTATGTGATGTCACACAGCCCTATAAAAATTGTCAGCCATTTGCAATCTCGGCACTTCACACTGCGTGTGCTGCCTGTAGCGTCCAGCTGCTTCTACTGTGCTTTAGTGATTTTTGCTCCAAGTGTGTCCGTTTTGCCGGATCTGTATACCCCAAATAGCACTTCTTTTTTGTTGCTGAAGTGAATAGGAAGAAATCTTTGTAAAATCCACATAGTTTCTGTAGTGATTTCTGTTCCTATCAAAGGGTGTCCGTTTTGGGGATCAGTGTACCCCAAATAGCAGTTCTACTTTGTTTTGTTGCTGAAGTGAATAGGAAGAAATCCGTGTAAAATCCACAGTCTGTAGTGATTTCTGCTCCAATCCCAGGGTGTCCATTTTGGGGGATTTGTATACCCCAAATAGCAGTTCTTTTTTGTTGCTGAAGTGAATAGGAAGAAATCTGTGTAAAATATACATACTTTCTGTAGTGTTTTCTGCTCGTATCCCAGGGTGTCCGTTTTGGGGGAACAGTATACCCCAAATAGTAGTTCTTTTTTGTTTCTGAAGTGAATAGGAAGAAATCTGTGTAAAATCCACATACTTTCTGTAGAGATTTCTGCTTGTATCCCAGGGTGTCAGTTCATGTGCTTCTGTATATCCCAAATTTCAAGTTTTTCTGTTAGATAAAGTAGATCCCTGTCAAATCAACATAGTTGATTAACAAATATGTCACAGAGAGTGTTGGCAGGTGGAGCAGGCACAGGTTGAAGCACAGTAAGGGGACATTGTAGCAGGGGTAACTCTGTTAGGCCAGAATGCCGTTGTCATCTAGCGGTAGTGTGTTGATAAACAACCTAAAGGTTGTCGATTGGTTGACTCGGTCATACACTTCCTACCAGATGACATCTAAAAACCCCAGCCAAGAGACGGTGGGTTTGTCAGATACAACACTTAGTTGGCATGGCCCAGCTGCAGGTCGTCAGTGCTCACCTGTCCTCAACAAGCCTCTGTCCTGTTCCTGTTTCTCTTCGCAGGTCCAAGTAAGCAGTGGCACAGGGGCTCAGTGATGCAATGGTGTTCAGAGTGTTGGCAGTAAAATCACCACCTCAGCAGTGTGGCAGTTTTTTGTTAAGACACCAGAGGAGCCGAGCGTGTGTATATGTAGAATCTGCTGGTAGTAAGTGGAGTGTGGTCAGGGAGCTAATGTTTGCAACACGACCCTGCATCAGCACATGCAGCGTCACCATCCAATGGCCTGTGAAAAACATGGTACAGATGTGGAGGTCCATCCTGCTGCCGCAGCAACAGCAGCAGCACCTATTGGCACACATGCCATTTCAGCCAGTCAAGGCTCCAGCACCTCTTCCTAAGGGAGCTGTTTGTCTTTGACATCATCTTCCAGTCCAGGTGTTCCCGCTCCTCGCTATGCATGATAACAAAGAGACAACTGTATGCGTCCAGGCATCCTAAGGTGCAGAAGCTGACCATGCTCCTGCCCAAGTTGTTGGTACTGCAGTCCCTCCTTTTCCAACTCGTGGACTCTGCACCCTTCAGAAAACTAATGGCTTGTGTCAAACCAAGGTGGAGAGTTCTAAGCCGAAATTTTTTTTCCAAAAAGGCAGTGCCAGCCCTTCACAAATATGTAGAACAGAAGGTGGGCCAGTCCTTTAGCTTATCAGTTTCTTCCAAGGAGCACGGCAACATGGACGTGTGGAGCTGTAACTACAGGAAGGGCCAGTACATGTCCTTTACAGCCCACTGGGTGAATGTACTTCCCGACCAGCCACACCAACAACTTAAACAAGAGATGCTGCTTTCTCCTCCACGTTGTCAAACTGCTGCTCCTGCGCCTCCTCCTCTTTCTCCACCATCACCTCAGCCTCCACAAGTCTAAGTGCTGCTCCATCATACCACATGTGCAGGGCACAGCAGTGTCACACAGTTCTACACCTAGTTTGCTTGGGCAAACGAAGTCCCACAGGGGAGGAACTGTTTCGCGTCATGCAAGAAGAAATCAATCTGTGTGCAATGTTTCCACCCATTGGAATTCCAGCCTCCATCTGTTAGACCGCCTGTATGAACAGAGAAAAGCCATTAATGATTTTTTGATGATGCAAGCAGACCGGAGTACTCCCCTGTGTAACTTTGTTGTCAGCCACTGGCAGCTCATGCGTCACACCTGCCGTTTGCTCAGGCCCTTTGAAGAGGCCACGTTATTTGTCAGTTGCCAGGACTGGGGGATGAATAACGTCACTCCACTGCTTCATGTCCTGGAACTCATGCTGCAAAATATGTCTGGTCAGGGCACTGGTGAAGTAGCAACTACATCTCATGGCCACATGAGTCTGTTGGGAGCTGAACTATAGGAGGAGGACATTGGAGCACAAGCAGAGTCTAGTGAAATCAGTGGTTTTTCCACTCAGGTGACAAGAGAGGAGGAGCAGGAGAATCCTGAGGAGATAGAAGTACACAGTGGAGATAGAGGCCGGGAGTCACTTGCACAGATGGCCCGCAGCACGCTTCTTTGCCTAACTAGTCACAGCCGAATAGTCAACATCCGGCATAGGGATGAGTTTTGGCTCTCCCCCCTCTTGGACCCTCACTACCATTCAAAAATGGGTGCTTTTTTTTCCAGCTGCCGAGAGTGAGGACCAACTGGCGTACTATAGAGAAATACTGAAAAGACAGTTGGCCGCTATCTTTGTGTGCCATTGTCCATCCTCTGTCAGGTCTGACTGGGGGATTCCTGGCAGTGATCTCTCACATACTACTGCCACGGCTGCTGTGGGGAGATGGGGGGTAGGAGCAGTAGCAGCTCTATCAGCAGCAGCTGGAGTCCTTAATAATCAACTTCTTTCACCCACCTAGTGGGTGCAGGACCCAGCAGCAGCAGGACATGGAGCAGACGCTGCACTAGCAGGGGGTGGTATACTTGGACAGCACATTACCATCCCAGGTAGAGGATCCTCCGGACTACTGGTCAGCCAAAGTTGATGCGTGGCCGCAACTTGCAGAGTTTGCAGTAGAGAAGCTGTTCTTCCCGACCAGTAGTGTGGCATCAAAGCGGGTGTTCAGTGCTTGTCCACCCGTAATGTCAAGATGAATCAGGCTTGTATCGGCCAAGATTTCATCACACCAAAGCCTTCAGATTGCATAAGCCATGATGCATCCCCCAAATGTTGAGAAATGAGTCTGAATTCTAACTACCTGCCTCAGCCACTATTCTGATGCTGCCACCCGCATGATGGCACACATCTGCCTCCCACCATCTTTACCAGGGACTGGAATTGTCCGCTCCTGCTGCTTCTGCTGATGCCAACTTCACACTCTATAATTGTGCCACTCTGTGGCAAACTAGGGTGCTGCCACCTCCACACTCTGTCATTGTGCCACTCTGTGGGCTCCTGCTGCTGCTGACGCCACCTCCACACTTTATAATTGTGCCACTACGTGGCTTACCATGTTGCTGCGACCTCCATACTCTGTCATTGTGACACTCTTTGGGCTCCTGCTGCTACCGCCGCCTCCACACTCTATCATTGTACCACTCTGTGGCTTACAATGTTGCTGCCACCTAAAGAATTTGTCATTGAGCCTCTTTCTGACCTCATGCTGCTGCTTCCACCTCCACACTTTGTCATTTTGCCACTCTGTGGCCTACCATGTTGCTGCCACCTAAAGAATTTCCATGGAGAGAATAGAGACAAATAACCGGCTTGGTGTAAGACGCTCTGCCCGTATTAAGGTGGATGCAACACAAGTTTCTTTTGTTGAGAATTTATTGATATGCGTAGCCCATTGCCTATATCAATAAATTCTCAAAAAAAATAAATTTACACACGTAGTCCATTGCCTATATCAATAAATTCTCAACAGTTGGCCACTACCTTTGTGTGCCATTGTCCATCCTCTGTCAGGTCTGACTGGGGGATTCCTGGCAGTGATCTCTCACATACTACTGCCACGGCTGCTGTGGGGAGATGGGGGGGGGGGGTAGGAGCAGTAGCAGCTCTATCAGCACCAGCTGGAGTCCTTAATAATCAACTTCCTTCACCCACCTAGTGGGGAGGGTAGCCGCCACCAGCAGCAGCAGGACATGGGGCAGACGCTGCACTAGCTGCACTAGGGGGTGGTCTACTTGGACAGCACATTACCATCCCAGGAAGAGGATCCTCCGGACTACTGGTCAGCCAAACGTGCCTCTTTCTGACCTCATGCTGCTGCTTCCACCTCCACACTTTGTCATTTTGCCACTCTGTAGCCTACCATGTTGCTGCCACCTAAAGAATTTCCATGGAGAGAATAGTGGCAAATAATCGGCTTTGTGTAAGACGCTCTGCCCGTATTAAGGTGGATGCAACACAAGTTTCTTTTGTTGAGAATTTATGGATATGCGTAGTCCATTGCCTATATCAATAAATTCTCAAAAAAAAGAAACTTACACGCGTAGTCCATTGCCTATATCAATAAATTCTCAACAAAAGAAACTTGTGTTGCATCGACCTTAATACGGGCAGCACGTCTTACACTAACCCGATAATTTGCCAATATCCTCTACATGTGATTTCCCTATCTGGCACAACCCAGTACCGGATTCCGGGAAGACGCAGCATACCCCACCCACTCTACAAAAGGAAGACTGGATCTACGATATCTGCTCTTACGCATAAGACACAAGGTGTCTCAAAGTGAGCAGATACCACAGTCACCACTTAATCGTTTTCATTTTCATATTGCACTACGGGTGACGCCCGTGTACTCTTCTGTCTCTCACCTAAAGAATTTGTCTGACCTCATGCTGCTGCTGCCACCTCCACACTCTGTCATTGTGCCACTCTGTGGCCTACCATGTTTCTGACAGACTCTATCATTGTGTCACTCTGTGGCCTCCTGCTTCTGCCACCACCTCCACGCTCTGTCATTGTGCCACTCTGCGGGCTCCTGCTGCTTCTGACGCCACCTCCAAAATCTATCATTGTGCCACTCTGTGGCTAACCATGTTGCTGCCACCTCCACACTCTGTCATCGTGCCACTCTCTGACCTCATGCTGCTGCTGCCACCTCCACACTTTGTCATTGTGCCACTCTGTGGACTACCATGTTGCTGCCACCTCCACAATTTGTCATTGTGCCACTCTGCGGCCTTCCCATTCTGCTGTCAACTGACCGCTGTCTCCCTGGAACACCCTGTGATTTCCATAATGCTGTTTTCACCCTCCACCACTCAGGATTGATAGCCCAAAGCAGGAGTGGATACAGAACACAGAGGACATGCAATTATCTCATTTACTGGTCATCTCTGTTTTGGATACACTCCTGCTTGTTTTTGGAGCAATACTGATGGATTATTGACCGATTGAAAGCGGACACTGACAAAATTGCTGCCAAAACCCTCTCCACTCTTTTGGGGGGTTTCTACATGCATCCACATTTAACAGAAGAGGTTCTGTCTTAATCCATGGAATCATCTGATGTCAGTGTAAAAAGAGTGCACTCTTTAATGTTATAGTGGTATCTTAGCCCTCAGCTCAGTCCTTTCGAGCTGGCACCTTGTCAGGCTGTGTTCCCACGTCAGTTATTTGGTGAAGTTCGCCCCTGTAAGTGCCCATGGAATTGAAGAGTGAAGTGATTCTAAGAGCAGCGTCTGTCATTTGCGTATCATACTAAAACAGAGCATTGTTTGAAGACCAAACCATGCTCCCTATGCATATTTTAGCATGCCACAGGAAATACCTGTTGTTTAACGTGATTCGTCATGATTCGATTCAGGTCGAATCGTATATTTCCAAAAAATTTGCTGAATGGGTTCGAACCAAGTTTCAAAAAATTTGCCCATCTCTACTTACCATACTACTGTGTGTGAACCACAAAGTGTTATTATTATGCAGGGCTAAAGGGGGCCTCTTACTGTCTGTCACTGTTCATAAAATAGTTTTATTTTGGGGCCCCAATTTTAGTTTTGCCTAGTGTCCCACTTTGGGGGTAGCCACAAAGGTTAAACGAGGTGACATGGCACCGCAGTTACTGGATCAGCATGGTTTTCTAGTGCAAAATTTACTTATTACTGTTAAGGAGATCGCACCGGTTTCGGACGCCATCTTGACTACTGTCCGCCATCTTAGATACAGCGGCCATGTTCCCTAACCATTGTCAAGTTAATGTCATGATTCAAACTTCATTTTATGTAACCTGTTTGCTGGCCTGTCAGCTAATACCCTTTGACATTTAATGAGAAGCCAGTCTGTCCTCGATGCTGCATGATATTATGATTCTGGAGCCCACTTATCTTATTCTTCTCAGCAAACTAGTATAAACAATATCTGTGTACAAGGTCTCTGAGAACTGAGCACAATTAATTAACTTTTTTCCCAGAATGTGCTGATGACCAATAGTTTTGGAGTATACTATTCACGCCCCTTTGATGATTCTTCTGTCTGTTATATATTATGCATTTTGATTATTAAACGGTAGAAGATCTTGACTAAGAGATTGACGTGTGGGTTGGTCTTTATGTTCAATCATGGGTTAATTAGGACTCACCTTACAAAAGTCAAGAGGGCTGTTGGGGCCCTGCATAAAAAATCCCTAACATTACTCATATGGTTAATACATGGGGAAGATGTATTAATCTACATGTGTAGCAAGCAGGCCTAGGTGGCGTTGATGTAGAAGGAGTTATAGCCATAGCAGAGATTTGGATGGCTGGGGCCCATGAGAGGTGGTCTTGCTGAGGGTCTAAGGTGTCTGGCTCTTGGGTCACATTGGCTTGTGGGTTGATTCCACCAGTCTCTGGGGCTAACTATGTTAAAGAGAGGGAAAAACACCAGACATCAATATGATCTCCTTTCCCAAAGATGATAATTCAGTGTGTCTATAATATGTAAAAAGTGGAGGCACATACAAATATTACAAATTCCAGCCCGCAATCACTCCAAAGCTTTAACACTCTCAATATGCACATGACTTTGGCTAATGTAGCATTCCACTGTTCCTGTATTTTCTCACTCTAGGCCCCTCTGGCTCTTGTCGGCTTTAGCCTTTCTGACCGCCAGCTGCTCCTGGGGACAGTGCAACTAGACTTGTGCAGGCTTGGTCACTTTAATTGAAATAGTGTTGTGATATCTTTCTTCTTTCATACCTGTGTGCTGGGGCTTGCATATTAAAGGAAATCTACCGCCAGGATGAAGGATTCTAAACCAAGCACACTTACATGCTGGTGTATGCCCCCTCTGGCAGGATCCACTCTTCTTTTAACTTCTTAGGATCTTGATTTTACAAAAAAACGATGAAAAAATTTAGTAAAATGAGCCTGGGATCAATTAACATACATTAACATATATATAGAGCCCCTCAGTCCTCATTTGCATATTTTTAAAAATCCTTTTTAGTAATAACAAGGTCATAAAAAGCTAAAAGAGCAGATTCTTCCAGAGGTGGAATACACCTGGTGGTACATTTCCTTGAATATTGCAAAAGTGATGTAACAATACATTACAAACTAATAGAAATCCATTTCTGATTTTTATGTCCAAATACCTCTGTATAATAAACTATAAAACAGATCTTGAGTTTAATGCTTCACTTCACTGCATGTTTTTCTGACTCAATAAGCACGCAGAGGGTTAATTGTTCAGCTCCAATTATCTTGATCATGAAAAAAAAACTCCTGTTGGTTTCTCTGCTGCAGATAAATGAGAAGTGACTGGTGTTTAGAGATCAGAGCTGAGGTCTTGCTTGATTTGTGCTCATAAAATATAAGTCTTGGCTGTTAGACTTGTCCAGACTTGGCACTGGCAAAATTAAGATTGGTAATACGTTATTTGTCAGTTGCCAGGACTGGGGGATGAATAACGTCACTCCACTGCTTCATGTCCTGGAACTCATGCTGCAAAATATGTCTGGTCAGGGCACTGGTGAAGTAGCAACTACATCTCATGGCCACATGAGTCTGTTGGGGGCTGAACTATAGGAGGAGGACATTGGAGCACAAGCAGAGTCTAGTGAAATCAGTGGTTTTTCCACTCAGGTGACAAGAGAGGAGGAGCAGGAGTATCCGGAGGAGATAGAAGACAAGGCAGATGACCCAGAAGCACTATGGCAGTACACAGTGGAGATGGAGGCCGGGAGTCACTTGCACAGATAGCCCGCAGCATGCTGCTTTGCCTAACTAGTCGCAGCCGAATAGTCAACATCCGGCATAGGGATGAGTTTTGGCTCTCCCCCCTCTTGGACCCTCACTACCATTCAAAAATGGGTGCCTTTTTTCCAGCTGCCGAGAGTGAGAAACAACTGGCGTACTATAGAGAAATACTGAAAAGACTGTTGGCCGCTACCTTTGTGTGCCATTGTCCATCCTCTGTCAGGTCTGACTGGGGGATTCCTGGCATTGATCTCTCACTGTGGGGAGATGGGGGGGGGGTAGTAGCAGTAGCAGCTCTATCAGCAGCAGCTGGAGTTCTTAATAACCAACTTCTTTCACCCACCTAGTGGGGAGGATAGCCGCCACCAGCAGCAGCAGGACATGGAGCAGACGCTGCACTAGCAGGGGGTGATCTACTTGGACAGCACATTACCTTCCCAGGTAGAGGATCCTCCGGACTACTGGTCAGCCAAACTTGATGCGTGGCCGCAACTTGCAGAGTTTGCAGTAGAGAAGCTGTTCTTCCCGGCCAGTAGTGTGGCATCAGAGCGGGTGTTCAGTGCTTGTCCACCCGTAATGTCAAGATGAATCAGGCTTGTATCGGCCAGGATTTCATCACACCAAAGCCTTCAGATTACATAAGCCTTGATGCCTCCCCCAAATGTTGAGAAATGAGTCTGAATTCTAACTACCTGCCTCAGCCACTATTTTGATGCTGCCACCCGCATGATGCCACACATCTGCTGCCACTTGCTCCATCTGCCTCCCACCATCTTTACCAGAGACTGGAATTGTCCGCCACTTCCACTTTTCTTTCATTGTGCCACTCTGTGGGCTCCTGCTGCTTCTGCTGATGCCAACTTCGCACTCTATAATTGTGCCACTCTGTGGCCTACTAAGGTGCTGCCACCTCCACACTCTGTCATTGTGCCACTCTGTGGGCTCCTGCTGCTGCTGACACCACCTCCACACTCTATAATTGTGCCACTACGTGGCTTACCATGTTGCTGCGACCTCCACACTCTGCCATTCTGCCTCTCTGTGGGCTCCTGCTGCTGCTGATGCAACTCTACTATTGTGCCACTCTGTGGCTTACCACGTTGCTGCCACCTCCACACTCTGTCATTGTGACACTCTTCGGGCTCCTGCTGCTGCTGCTGCCGCCGCCTCGACACTCTGTCAATGTGCCACTCTGTGGTTTACCAGATTGATGTCACCTCCACACTCTGTCATTGTGCCACTCTGTGGGCTCCTGCTGCTGACCCCACCTCCACACTCTATCATTGTACCACTCTGTGGCTTACAATGTTGCTGCCACCTAAAGAATTTGTCATCGTGCCTTTTTCTGACCTCATGCTGCTGCTTCCACCTCCACACTTTGTCATTTTGCCACTCTGTGGCCTACCATGTTGCTGCCACCTAAAGAATTTCCATGGAGCGAATAGTGGCAAATAACCGGTTTGGTGTAAAACGCTCTGCCCGTATTAAGGTGGATGCAACACAAGTTTCTTTTGTTGAGAATTTATGCATAGTCCATTGCCTATATCAATAAATTCTCAAAAAAAAGAAACTTACACGCGTAGTCCATTGCCTATATCAATAAATTCTCAACAGTTGGCCGCTACCTTTGTGTGCCATTGTCCATCCTCTGATCTCTCACATACTACTGCCACGGCTGCTGTGGGGAGATGGGGGGGGGGGTAGGTGCAGTAGCAGCTCTATCAGCAGCAGCTGGAGTCCTTAATAATCAACTTCCTTCACCCACCTAGTGGGGAGGGTAGCGCCACCTGCTGCAGCAGGACATGGAGCAGACCCTGCACTAGCAGGGGGTGGTCTACTTGAACAGCACATTACCATCCCAGGTAGAGGATCCTCCGGACTACTGGTCAGCCAAACGTGCCTCTTTCTGACCTCATGCTGCTGCTTCCACCTCCACACTTTGTCATTTTGCTACTCTTTGGCCTACCTTGTTGCTGCCACCTAAAGAATTTCCATGGAGAGAATAGTGGCAAATAACCGGCTTGGTGTAAGACGCTCTGCCCGTATTAAGGTGGATGCAACACAAGTTTCTTTTGTTGAGAATTTATTGATATGCGTAGTCCATTG
Organism: Engystomops pustulosus; assembly: GCA_019512145.1. NCBI lineage: Eukaryota > Metazoa > Chordata > Amphibia > Anura > Leptodactylidae > Engystomops > Engystomops pustulosus. Next base: position 86,663,329 of record CM033647.1, on the reverse strand, counting down.
CCTATATCATAGGCATATTTTTTAAATCCTTTTTTTAGTAAAAACAAGGTCATAAAAAGCTAAAACAGCAGATTCTTCCAGAGGTGGAATACACCTGGTGGTACATTTCCTTGAATATTGCAAAAGTGATGTAACAGTACATTACAAACTAATAGAAATCCATTTCTGATTTTTACGTCCAAATACCTATGTATAATAAACTATAAAACAGATCTACCCTTGAGTTTAATGCTTCACTTCACTGCATGTTTTTCTGACTCGATAAGCACGCAGAGGGTTAATTGTTCAGCTCCAATTATCTTGATCATGAAAAAAAAACTCCTGTTGGTTTCTCTGCTGCAGATAAATGAGAAGTGACTGGTGTTTAGAGATCAGAGCTGAGGTCTTGCTTGATTTGTGCTCATAAAATATAAGTCTTGAATGTTAGACTTGTCCAGACTTGGCACTGGCAAAATTAAGATTGGTAATTGCAAAATGCAAAGTGTAGCATAGTAAATCCAAATTATCAATAGGCTTAATAACTGTATCCAAGGCCCTAATCTAGTATACTAGAAGACGTCTTCGTCAGCAGCTGGGTTTCTGCTCTGCCATAAACGTCCTCCACTAAGAAAGATTAAATAGCTTCTGGTCTCCATCAGAGATTTCCATACCTGAGACTCCTCCTTGCTCTGAGCACCATATGGAAATCACTATGTAATTTTCTTTTCCTCCTTAATAGACACAAAGATGTTTCAGGGAGTTGGAAGCTAATTACTTTATGTTGTAACTAGAGATGAGCGAACACTAAAATGCTCGGGTACTCGTTATTCGAGACGAACTTTTCCGATGCTCGAGTGATCGTCTCGCCAATAACAACCCCATTGAGTCAATGGGAGATCGAGCATTTTTCAGGGGACAAGGCTCTGCACAGGGGAAGCTTGGGCCAAAAACACCTGGGAACCCAGAAAAGGATGGGAAAAAACCAACGGAAATGGATAAGGAAACAGCAGGGGCGGCATGCATGGATGCCTCTGAGGTGCTTTAAACGCCACCTTATGCAAAATTATGTGGCAAAGGCGACAAGCATGGCCAGACAGAGTGACAGAATGAAGCTAGAAGTATCAAAACCTGCAATAATAATTGCCCTGACACCTATAGGGGACGGCATGCAGAGGACAGCGGCAGCAGGCTATAGAGAGTGTCATGGCGAACATACCTAACTGGACTCAGGCTTCAAACCAATGGTTGGGGCAGAGAGGAACCAAAGGAGGTGAGCAAGAAGTGCTCAAATATATCGGTACATGATTAAAAGTTTGCCAGTATATTTTGTGGATTACACAGCAGGGTGGCGACAAACACGTTAAAAGGGAAGCCATGGAAACAACCCAAACACAATTCTGCCGAACAGACGTTTGATTTAAGGGGACCATTTGTATGGAGCAGTGAACTAGTAGTAGATTAAAGGTGATGCAGTTAAAACTATGTAGATTGGATCTTGGCATGGAGCTGGCGCTACACGCTGCCAGACGAAGGCTTTCGCCATCCAAGCCCCTTGTCTCTAGGCTACTCCCCAAACAGCACTGTTGTATAAGACACAAGTGTCAGTAGCGTTCTTATAAGTTTAGGAATGCCGGGTGAGGGAATGCTTTGTAAACAGATACGCAAGAAGCGCATGGATTGCGCATGGAAGCTGGCCTCCGCTCGCCAGGCGAGGCTTTCGCCCATCCAAAAGACCCTGTCCTCTAGGCTACTCCCCAAACGACACTTTCTGTATAAGATCCAGTGTAGTAGCCGTTTCTTATAAGTTTAGGATATGCGGGTGGGGGAATGTAACAAGATGGCAGAAAGCGAATGATGCGAATGGACGCTGGCGCTCAGCTGCAGGCGAGGCTTTCGCAAAATCCAAGCCCTGTTCTAGGCTACTCCCCAAACAGCAATTTTGTATAAGATCACCGTGTTACAGTGCGTCTTATAAGTTGTAGGATACTGGCGGGTGAGGGGGGGGTGTGGGAGGGGAATGTAAACGCATGCGCAAGACAAGAAGCGTGTGGAAGATAATATCCCTAAATGTAAAGTTTGCAAGTTATATTTGTGGATTACACAGCAGGGATGGCGACAAAGTTACCAACTTTGGAGGGAATGCCCTTGTAATAGCTCTTGGGCGGGTTGTGGTGCCTTTTATCGCTAGGACTCAGCAGTTCAGCCACAGACCTGCGTCGACCTTAGCGACGGCCATGTGCTGGCATAGAGTACCGGACTGATGGCGACACTGCCCACGGATGGTAATTCGGAGGAAGGCACAGAGGTCGGGAAGGGGGCCCGTGGGGCAGGAGGTTATAGTAGGCCTTTGAGAATGGGACCGAGGTATGGTAGGCCAACCGCAAATGATCCTGAGTCGGGCGATATGACCAGCCCCCCAGGGTCAGAATCCGGTACCAGCTGCACCCAAGTTAAGTGTAGTAGCGTTTTATAAGTTTGGGGTATGGGGTTAGGGGAATGTAAACAGATGCGCAAGAAATGCGACATGATGGCATTGGAGCTGGCGTTCAAGATGACAGGGCGAGCTTACGCCAATCCAAGCCCATTTTTGTCTCTAGGCTACTACCCACAGAAACAGCACTTCTAAGAACCTTTGTATAAGATACAAGTGTAGTAGCGTTCTTAAAGTTTAGGCAATATGCCGGTGAGGGGAATGCTAAACAGATGCGCAAGAAGACGCCTGAAATAATTATCCCTAAAATGCGCTAAAAGTTTGCACGTTATATTTTGTGGATCAACAAAGAAGGCCCTGGTGGCCGACCAAAAGTTAACAAATTTGATGTGGAATCCATGTAAAAACCAACCCAAATTTCTGACCTGACACAACTCGTTTGATTAAAGGACGATGGATGGAGGCCAGCTATATGAGACGCCACTTTTGGAGCGTCCGTTCAGCAATTCGAGACCAAGTCGTAGGCTGCTGCTAGGAGACAATTTAATTTGATAGTAGCCTGTATGTGGCAGTCCCAAAAAATTTTCAAACCAGAGAGAGCAGGTGGTGCGCCCTTCCAGTTAAATGGCACAAATAGATGTCAGTGCCTGCCTATGTGGAGTCCAAAAATTATTCAAACCAGAGGAAGCAGGCAGGAGGTTGGCCCTCCAGTTAAAATGGAATGATTGAGTTGCCGTATGTGGCAGTCCCCAAAAATTCTTCAACAAAAAGGAGCAGGTAGGTTGGCCCCCCTCCAGGTAATTAAATGGAATAGAGTTGCGTGCCTGTATGTGGCGCAATGTCCCAAAAATTCTTCAAACCAGGAGGAGCAGGTTAGGTGGACCTCCAGTTCTTTAACATGGACGGGAAAAGACTTGACGTCGCCGGTAGGGGCACCAAGTACCACAAAAAAATTGTTCAACCAGAGGAGCAAGGGGTAGGGTGGCCCTCAGTTTAAAACTGGAATCGATTGAGTGCCTGTATGTCGGCAGTCCCAAAAACTCTGTTCAACCCAGAGGAGCAGGTAGGGTGGCCTCCAGTAAATGGATAGATAGAGTCGCTGTATGGAGGCAAAGTCCCAAAAAATTCTTCAAACCAGAGAGCAGGTTAGGGTGCGCCCTCCAGTAAATGAAATAGATGTGCTGTATGGCGCAGTCCCAAAAATCTTTCAACCAGAGCGAGCCAGGTAGGTGCCCTCCAGGTAAAATGCGAATAGATGCGCCTGTATGTGGCAAAGTCCACAAATTGTGCAAAACCAAGGACGCGGGGGGTAGGTGGGCCCTTCGCAGAAAAATGAATAGACGATGAAGTGCTGTATGTGGCAACTATCCGCCCAAAACTTGTTTCAAACCGACAGGACCGGCGGTTGGTAGGTGCCCTTCCAGAAAACAACTTAAAGCCTTCCTCCAAGATCATCCCTTCCGCCATTCCTCGCCTCGCTCCCACTCATCCCTTTCTCTTCTTTCCTTCTTGCCCGTTCCCTCTCCCATTCTCCTCCCCCTATTGACCGTGAGTTCACCGCTATACGAACGCCCACCCGCCCGCTCAGCTGGGCCCTGTCCAAAAAACCATCGCTGTCATTACACTCGCGACGCCACCTCTGAACCCTATGTTCTTCTTACAAAGAGGAGGAGGAAAATCCGAGGACCCAACATGAGTTTTCGAGGAGCGGAGGCGTGTCTCCCGCTCCCCCTTCCCCTTGCCCTCCTCTTCTACTCCCCAACTAACCTTTAGGTGAGATTCCTTCTTCAACCCATGCGTGGAGCATTGGACTCACAACAACACGACATGATGGAGAAACCATACCCGCAGGCGAGTGGCCTGAAGGGGAAGAACCGAGGCCACTACGCATACGGAAGAAGTACCACGGGAATCCGCGCAAAGGGACGAGCCCCGGACGACAGAATCTGATGAGGGTGAGGGAGGACACTGCGAAAAACAGAATGATAAGAGCAAAAAACTTCCCGCAGGGACAACCGCGCTACGGCAGGGAAGCAGAGAACCGCCAAGGCAGATACAGGCCGTTCGTGCCACAATGTCCATTTAAACCAGTAGTTGTAGGAGGCGAGCTCTGTGTGATCCATTTAGGACGATGGTCATGAGTACCAGCCCTACGTACTCCCTCACCATTCCCTTTCGTAAGATCAGCCTACTCATGCCGAGAGATGGGGACAGGTGACAGTGTCTTGCTGGTGGTGCGGTGACAATAAAGCTGAGCAAAGCCTTGTAAAGCGTACCCTTGCCGTGTGGACAAGACGCACTGGCTCGGCCTACTTCCCTCGTACTTGTCACGAGAACTAGCACTCTGCCGCTAGCGCTGTCAGAAGGGAAATACTGTTTTAGCTTGTGCACCCCAGGGGCTGCTGCGATATTTCATGCATTCTAACCACTCCTTTTCCTCTGCAGGAGGGAGAGCCGGGAAAAGAGTGTGAGCTGGTAAAAGGGGGGGAAAAGGGAGGTGGAAAACCAAATGCGAATAGAGGTCGGCCCCGGCTGTGGGAAAAAAGTATGGTGCATACCGAGCGGTCACGGGATAGGAAGCCTACGACATGACTGCCATATGCGCCAGAGTACCAACGCGTAAGAGATCACTCCCCTCCTGGCCGCTGACTGTCCATTCCTCTCCTCCAACTCCTCCAACTCCCATCTTCTGCCCCCATACACGCTGACACAGTGAAGGACCTCAAACAATGCCCTGATTGTGTCTCGACAACATTTTCTTCCTCCTCATCCCTCCCACCTCCCATCCTCCGCATATGCGCTGGAGAAACAGGACCTCCGGGTTGCTTTGGCTATCAACAAGGGACAGATTTTCCCCCGTCTCTTGTTGACGGCGAAAAGCTTTCCGACTTCATGCTGACCACGAGAGTTTTTCAACCAGGCCAAGCAGGAGGGGTATGGTTGAGCTGATTGATGGCCGGCCCATATCGACCAATGACCATCTGTGTTGAATCCTCAAAGTACTCAGCACCTGACAGATATCAGACCCTCCACGTCCAAATCCTCATTGTTAGACTGGGAAGCTGATGACTGACTACCAGTTTTGGTGGAAGTTGACATCTGCAGTCTACAATCGCCTGCGCGGCTGGTAAAACTCTGCGATAACATGGTCAGTGTTGAATTCCCACCTCCGTGGGGCACCGTTCGCACAACAGTCGGTGAGCGGGAAGTTGGAGGCGGCGCTGCGCCTGCATGAGAGGGGGCCGATCTGGGCTGGACTTCCTGAAAATGCGCACAGAAGATGCGGCCACCCTTCTGAGCAAATCAGACAGATTGGGGTATGTCTTGAGGGAAACGCTGCAATATCAGATTTAAACACATGGGCCAGGAGGCACACTTGTCAGTCTGCCGAGTTGCAGAGCCGCCACCAGGTTCCGCGCCGTTGTCAAACACAACCATTCCGGCTTGAGGGTCTTAAAGCGGTGAAGCCCAGATCAGTATGCGCCGTGATGCCATGTACCATAGATAGTTGGGCGGATGTGCCCCTTTGTGCTCTAGGTCAGCAGTTGAGCACCGACTGCTGTCGTAGCGACGGCACTGCTGCGTGCTAGAGCCCACAGAATGATGGCCGGCCGTGCACCCCCACGGATGGTAGTTTGGAGGAGGGAGGGTGGAGGAGGCGGTGGGGAGGAGGAGGAGGCATAGTAGGCCTGCAAAACACCTGGACCGAGGTAGGCCCGCCATCCTCGGAGTCGGCGATAATAGCAGCACCCAGGGTCAGACTCGTCCCAGCCTCCACAAGTTTAACCCAAATGTTGCCGTACAGCGCACTACTATAGTCGGCCCTGCCCGGCGCAATGATCCAAGTGTACGTGGTCAGGGTGGACACGTTGTCAGAACCGGCGTGGTAGGGGCCACGGATGATGGTTGTTCTGATACGTGTCGCGTGCAGGGCCGGGACACGCGCCATCGGGAAAAAGTACCCAGGGGGGGCTGGGGACCCAGAATAACGGGGCGGCCGCCGCATTTGGGGTGCGAAAGGCCTCGGTTCGACTAGCATACAAGGCAGGCATTCCAGCCTAAGCACACTACCACCACATCTGGACGCCCACGGTGCCATAAGGGCTGGGCGGTGCGAGAAGATGCAATCGAACGGGGACATGGTTGCCCTCTATTTGCGTTTTCCGGTCCCGCGTGCGTGGGGGTATGGAGAGGCTAACGCTGGTGGATGCGTGGAGGATAGTGGATGGCGACGAACGATGGGGGTTTTTGTTTTTGTGCAGGGTCATGGCAGGGGGCCCTGACTAGCAGCTGAACCCAGGGGAAGGAGCCAGTGGTGTGCACGGGGAGGTGCCGAGGTGAACGGGCGGGTTGCCACTAGTGGGGTGCGTAGCATTCATATGCCTGGCATACTGGTGGAGTTAAAGCTATGTAGGTGGAACCCCTGCTGAGCCTGGTTTGGCAAATGTTGCACACCACAAGCTGGTCATACGGTGTTTCATAACAGAACCTCCACACTTCTGAAGATCTAGCCCTCGCCGCAAAGAGCCCTCACACGGGCGCCTCACTTAGTTGACAGTGCGCGGATGCACAAGGCTCTGGCACTTGCCTCTCAGTTGGCCCCACCACCTGCCTTTTTTTTTCTTACAACCTGTTCAGGTCGAGGACTCTCACTCCAGTCTCAGAAGCCACTGGTTCACCCGGCCTCTAAACCCAGTGGGTCTGCACCTCATCATCTCCGATCCAATCCGGTCTGCCTCACCTCGGCATTCTGTCCTGAAAACAACTTCCCCACTGTATGACCACCGTGTCTCCTCAACTCGTTTTTAGAGGGAAACCTCTTTACCCCCCAACACTTCCAACCTATGTCAAGAAGGTCATCATCCCACAGACTGTGATGGGGAAAACCTGGGCATCGGAAAATTGCAATCAGCAGGCCAACCGGACCAAGGGTTTGTGATGTGGCGAAGGGTCCTCCAAGAAAGAAAACAGTTCATCAGCGTATGCCGGTCAAATGGCAAATTTTCCTGGGAGGGGGCAGACTGGGGGGGGGAGGAGGCTGAGGTGCAGGAGCTGGAGGGAGTGGGAGATTGCGGGTGCCCATGGCGGGATGCGTGGAAGACTGACTGTGGTGGTGGTGGACAAATGCTCGAAGCATTGTCAGCATCCACGGACTCCTCACCTCGTTCGCACTGTTATCGGCCTCAAACCGTGCTCTACCCACGAGTCCCAGTAACTTCAGACATGAACCTAGGCGAGTGTGCTAGGCGGCGTTCCCTGTCCCTCATCAGCAGGTGGTGTCTCACCCAGCCCAGGCACCCCGGCCTTGAACCCCTGCAGTCGTGGACGCCCACGTCCCCGCCCTCGTCCTCTACCTAGCCCTGGGGTTAAACATTGTTAAAATGAGAGTTATAACTTTTTTTTTTTTTTACTTTTTTTTTGTTTTTTATTGTGTTTTTTTTGTGTTTTTTGTTTTTTTTTTGAGTTTTTATGCAACAAACAATTCCTATCCTATTGCTATGGCTATTTCTAGCCAAGTATCAAGGAAGCACTTACTCTATGCAGATGAGATGACACTGACTCTAGGGCCTCATAGAAATCCCCAAACCCTAAAGGAATTTTCCCAACTTCTTCAGCCCTTGCTAGGATATGGGCGCCACTAAGCGCAGAACACAGCGGGGTCGCACGTCACCCACCAGACCACATTGCCTAAGAACTTGGCAAGTAAGTACCATGACTGCAGAAATACAGCAACCAGCAGATAACCAGAAATCAATATATACGAACGCTACCTGGAGGCCTTCAAGAAAGCTATTTGTATTCTCCTATGGCTATTTTCTCGCCCACAGTATCCAAAGGAAGCCCCCCCCACCCACCACCACTACTAGCAAAGAGGAAAGATGACACGCGTTAGCTGCCTAATAGAATAGAAATCAACCCCTACTGAATTTTCCCCACTTCAGGCCTTCTTTGTATGGAGATGTGCGCCACTAAGCGCAGAAACACAGCGGTCGCAAGTCACGCCACGACACACAATTGCACAGACACAGAATTGGCAAGTACATGCACTGACAGAAAACTAAAGCGACAATCGATCAACCAGAAAGCAAAGATATTAGAACGCATACTGTAGCCTTTCAAGAAGTGTTTGGTATTCTCTATGGCTATTTTTAGCCAAGTATCAAAGGAAGCACACTACAGGCCAGATGAGATGCCACTGAGTTATTGCCTAATAGAAATCCCACACCCCTACTGATATTTTGCCACTCAGCCTTTGCTATGGATATGTGCGCCCATAAGAGCAGAGAGAACACAGCGTTGCAATCTCACTACAAACATGTGCCTCAGAATTGGCAAGTACCTGCACTGCAGAAGAAACTACAGCCACAGCAGTCACCAGAAAATCAAATCTATAGAAACGATATGTAGGCTTCAAGAAGTATGTGTACCTTCTCCTATGGCAGTTTTCTAGCCAAGTATCAAAGGGAAGCACCACTACTAGCCAGATGAGATGACACTGAGTTAGTTTGCCTTAATAGAAATCAACACACCTACTGAACTTTTCCCAGTCTCAGCATTTGCTATGGATATGTGACCGCCAACTAAGCGCAGCAGAACACATGCACGGTAGCAAAACCAGTCTCATACAAAATTGCCTTCAGAATTGGCAAGTACATGCATGCCAGAAACTAAAGCCACCAGAACAGACTCAACCAGAGAATCAAAATATTGAACGTATGTAGGCTTCAAGAAGCTTGTTTGTATTCTCCTATGGCTATTTTCTAGCCAAGTATAAAAGGAAGAGCACACCTCACTATGCCAGATGAGCTGACCATGAGTTATTGCATAATCAGAAATCCAACCCTACTGAAGTTCCCACTTCGCGGTCTTTGTTTAATATGGATAGTGTGCCATAAGAGGCTTCAAACAACGGTAGCAAGCCCCCTTGCGTAATTCCTCACAAAATGGTAAAGGATGCAAATTAAAATAAAAAAGTTAGAACGTTATTGTGTACAGACGAGAGACGCTACTTAAGCGGAAGCGCGGGCTGGCTGTTGGGTTCTTGAGGAGAATCCCTACTGCCTAACAGAAAGCTAATAGAACACCCTAAGGCTTTCCCGAACCCAGCAGCAGACTATACTCCAGAGCGGCAATCCAAGAGACCAGAACTGAATCCGAGCAGCCGCGGCCAGCGGCTAGTCTATCCAGGGTTAACCTGATTGCCGGCCAACACCACTGCTATCGACGGTTAAGGGTACACGTCATGGGGTGGATGCAGCGTCTCCTGGTTGTGATTGGCTCTGTTTCTTGGCCGCCAAAAGCAAAACGGCGGGCGAGCTGCCATTTTCCGAGACGGGCAGAGTTATATTAGTTGAGCAACGAGCCAGTTCGAGTACACCTAATGCTCGACCGAAGCATTCAAGGCGCGGCCGGCATGTTTCGTTATCTCTAGTTGAATGATGGAAACAAGAAGCCCTCTGGATCTGCTCACTTATGAAAAGCTACAGAGGTAGAAGTATTATGAGATGGTCCGACGTACAGAATGATCCCAGCTCTTCAGAGTGAGACAGTATTAATTAAAAGCTACTCTGTGTGTTTAGCAATATGGGAAATCTTAGCAGAAGGTTAGGTATTTATACACTCGCAATCTTTTGGGAACCCAATATGTTGTGTTAACCCCTTAGTGACGTGGCCTGAAAAGGCTCTAATGACCAGTGCATTTTTAGTGCATTTTTTGCAGCATTTTTTTTTTGTAAGACATAGCGTTAGTTCAAACGTAATAAAAGTTTTAAGATTTTTTTCTTTTTTTAGTTTTATGTGGGGTTAAAAGTGGAAAAAAGCCTTTTTTGTCATTTATAGTACATATTTTTTTAATTTTCAAACTAACTCAAAATTAATTTTGTTTCTGTCATTTTGTTATATGATACGTGTAGTCTCGGGCAAACAGGGCCGTGTTTTTCGTAGTGTAGCAGAGGATTTTTTTGTTATATTGGTAAATGCGAATGTATTTTTATGAATATTTATTAAAATTTTGTGTATGTGTTTCTACTTTATATGTCCCCCATGAGGTCACAAAAGCCCCCTGGAGGAATTTTCAGTTTTTTTTTAAATTTTACATCTATATGTGTCCAAGTTACATGGGGAAACGACCCCCTGGTGAGGGCTGTAATGGGTCTAATAAGACCCAGAAGCTCTGATTAACCCCTTTATACATGGTGGTGACGTAATCGCCGAGTCTATAGAGCCACCGGCAGTGCCGTCTCTGCTCCTCTATGCATTGCGCTGCTTTAGTAGCAGAGAATCATATATTGTATATATATTATATATACATATAGGGACATATAGGCTCTTGTATACATTTGTATTGAAAACTAATTTATAAGGATTTCATGGGTGAATGTCTTTTTCAGTATAAAATTTGGTGAGTGGTTTGTGTAGCCATGGGCCCCCTAGAAGGCTTGGGCCCCGGGCTACCGTCCCAACTGCCTATATTATAATCTACTACTGTCCCCAGAAGTGTGGCCATCCTGTACCACAGGACTCTGCACGGTTCATGATCATGGCTAGTGTGAAACAGCCCTTATTTGTAGACAAGCATGAAGTTTGCTACTGATATTGAAATCTTTTATTGAAATCAATGGACCTAACTAGAAATGCCATACATTACCTAAGGATAGTTTTGTCACTGTGGCAAACTAAGCATAGAAGAGCACCACAAATGCTCTGTTTATTTGTGTTTCTTCCACATTCAGAATATGTTGATTATTGAAAATACATTTCTTCAGGAAAAAAAAACATCATGACATAACATTTTGACAATAAACACTTTATTGTACTCTGCTCAATGGATCATGAATTTCCATATTGTGCAGTACACTAAAAACAAATCACAGGTATATGTTTTATGAGCAAGTCCAAAGAGTAAATAGTATATTCCATTCTGCTACAGCAACCTTTAATTCCTCTGGGCGATACATTCACAAGTCAGTACCTTAATGTAAAAAAAGCCACACTCTGGAGAAGAGAGAGCAATGACGTCATAGGGACACATGTATCAAACTTTTGGCTTGCCTTTTTCTTTAAAAGGAACCTGTCACTAGGGACCTCATTTTCATTAAAGACAGGTGACAGAAGCCCATAACAGCTGCAGTGCAAATATTCCTTTCTGCTTTCTCTAAGCATTTGCGTTACAATATAGTCCCAGGGGTTGGGCTTTGGTTTGGATGAATTTCAAAAAAACAACATGTGAAAAGGTGGGGGCTGAGAGCTGAGCAGTCTGCAGCACAGATAAGTCACATGTTGTTTTTTGAAATGCATCTTAACCAAAGACTAACCCCTAGGACTACACAGAAGATTCTGTCAGGGGTAAGGTAAGTTATAACACACAATTATATTGCAATGAAAATTGTTAGAGAAAGCAGAAACAGATATTTACAATGCAGCTGTAATGGACTTCTGTAACCTGTCTTTAGTAAAAATGAGGTCCCTGGTGACAGGTACTCTTTAATTTTTGAGACTTTTCATGGTGCTTGTGCTCATTTGCAACATTTTTTGTGCCTAAAGCTCTTCAAAGTTTGCCAATTGTCTTGTTTTCAGCAGTGTTCCCTGAACTACCACCTAAATCCAGATGTGAAAGTCACAAATTTTTGCGCAAATCTACAGCCCTTAATCTTACAGAGAACAAACCATACATTTCATGTAACTGTTCAAAGTTGATTTTATGCTCCATGGTCCTCCATATGATGAAAGCTGCCAGGCTAGTCACTATATAGTCCACTTCGTACACACTTTGCAGCATTTAGTGGATTTCACTGGAATCTCACTGGATTTGCTACTGCATTACAGTACATGACAGTGGCATGACAGTACAAAAAGCATCATGCCACATGAGAGCAGCCTGTACCTGACTCAGTTCAAGGGCAATGACAGGAAGAGGTTAGTCTCCTCCTACTTCTGATGAAGACGATTTCTGAAAAGTAGCTTAGAACAGAAAAATGTCATAACCTTGGAAAGAAAAGGTTGAGCAGCACAACGTGGACATTGTTCTGTTTGTTTTGAAAGGGGAAATCATATGACAATTTTGTAAAAATCATTATAATATCGGAGTTGCACTTTCACTCTGAAAGTTATAAAGTTAAGGTGACATTTTGAAAGTAATCTTGAAGTTTACTTTCATACACTTTTAGATTTGAATAGGGCTACTACCATTCCAGCAGACAAGTGCTAATGTCCATTACAAGAAGTGAACATTGGAAATGACAAAAACGTACAAACCTTCTGATATAGAGGCTATTTTTCTTTTTGTTCTGCAATTTAAAGTTATCTTTTCTCCTATGCAATAATAGATTTCACTGCAAAAGTAGTTGAAAATGGCAAAATTGCTGTTAGTAACAAAAATGAGACAATTCTTTTGAGATTTATGATATTTCCTCAAAAATGAATATGGAAGCAGTATACAGGGGAAGAGACAATAATGTAAAAACAATGAGAAGCAGATCAGGGAGGATATGGATTCTGTTTCTAAAACTTCCAATGCTAAGAAAATCTAAATGTATTACCACTTCTATAGCCATAACTCTTTAAGATGCTGTCACTGGCGGCTTTCCAAAGAATATATTTACATGATAACCCAGACAGAAGGTAGGAAAAAACAAACTGCATTCCCCATTCTAATTCCCGACATTGACTCTATAAAATCCCACAACGATGTGAAGCAAAGAGGGAGTTTATTATTTATAGTGAAGACAAAGTGACTCAAATCTGTCTGATGCAGAAGGGGAGAAGCAGACGGCTGAAGTGTTCTTCTAATACAATGATGGTAATGTGGGCAGAGACGAAGCTATTGAGGAGTTCTGTAGAGACACAATGTACGCAGCATCCAGACTACAGGATGATATTTAAAGTGGAGCTCCAAATGCTAGAAAATTGCTTAAGTGACAGTTCTGTAATATCATGTTATAATTGAAGTGATCCAGACTTAGAGAGGTAACGTCATTCCCAGCCTGTTGGTGGATAGCAAGTGAAGGAGCATAAACTTTCTTTTGCAGCCCTGTTGTACTGTGGCTCACTCTTGTAGTGCACATAGCCAGTATATTAGTGAACAGTCTAATATTGTGGCTTTGTTTATATAGCCACAACAGTTTAAAAGGCACCTAACCAAATTTGGTACATGGGTGGGTGTTTGCTCCATTGTGCAGCAAAGACCCGGTGAGTATGAAGAGGGCTCATACTCCATCCCCACCCCCTTGCTCCCACTACAGGATGTTCAGAAATGTCTTTTTGCTTCAATACCCTCTAGCCCATAATTTTTTGAAGATAGAAAGCTGTGTGAACCTTTGATGTTCCATAATGACTACTTAATTCCATAGTTTTATTTAAAGTATAACTCTGATGTTCTAATGATTTTTACAAAATTGTCGAATATGATTCTCCCTTTAAAAATAAAATAGAACAATGCCTGTGTGTGATCCTTTTCCTTTACGATCCAGGATTATGGCATTTTTGTTCTGCAGTTACATGTCAGAAATATTTCTTAGAAACAGTAAAGTGGGCAGAGACTAACCTCTTCCTGTATCTAATTTAAGTTACCCTAATGCCTTATTATGTTCATCACATGGGTGTGTATACAGCATATAATAAATAGTAGAAACCAGCAATAAAACATTTACATTAAGTGTATAGTCTGTGCTGCGTTAACACTAAGGTTCAATATCTTTAATTCACCGAACACTGTATAGCATACATACAGGATCCATATGCTGAATAACTTGGCAGCTCTCATCACATTGAGGTGCATGCAGCATGCAATCACTAGTATCAACCAGCAGTGAAACAGTTACATGAAGTTTATAGCCTGTGCTGTGTGAGCAGTAATGTTTACTAGGTTCTCTGCACTGTACAGACACTTCATGATCCTTCTAGTTCTGTGAGCTTGCAGTGTGGTTAAATTATCAGTGTGGTTATGTGGCTTCTGAAACATAGAAAGAGAGATGAGACAGATCAGAGATGATGAGAACCAACTAGATCTCTATTGCATACAATGACAGTCAGTTCTCCTACATCTCTGCTATTCCACAACACACTAGGTCTGCTGTGCCTTCCTGCTGTGCCACTCCAGATAAAGAACTTATCTGTCTGTAGCTTGTAGTTTTCCTCTGGTTACTGCTGCCTGCAGGAACTTAGTGTCTGTATATCAATGTGAACTCCGTCCTGGACTGCAGGGGGAGGGGGGGGCTAGAGTACATGGAGCAGAGAGAGAAACTCCTCTCCAAGGCCGTCACACAGAAATCCAAGATGGTTCCCCGAGCCTAAGTCAGAAGTTACAGGGTCGTGTCTAGGGGCAACTGAAATTGTGTGCAGCAGGACTTATATCTGTGAAATGCTGTATTTTTGCTGATAACAGTGAATTACAGAATGTTATTTTGTTATCCTAAGTACATTTAAGAAACTTGTCTTTGTGTGAATAGCTCTTTAACTAATGCTTACTATATTCCTATTCCTATTATATACCATTTCCATAACTCCTATATAAAGATGAACATGAGTTATGGAAAAAGCATAGCAGAGCTAGTTAATCTCCATGGAAGTTACAAAAACAATGAAGATCAGCTGTTTGTTGTTAACTGGCATCCCATTTGTGTGGTAAGCTTGTCTCAATGTATGGCCTGAACATTTAGATACCGGAAATGAACTCAGCACGTCAGTACAGTTCCAGTGTCTAAGGGTTCATGGCGGACATTTAGACAAGCTTATGTGAGCAAATATATGCTCGCTCGTGGGAAATAGACCTAACTTCCCTTATGTGTGACATTCTTCTATGAAGGAAGAAGTTATGTATACATTATAAATAATAGTACAGTACATACTGTATAATATATACAAAGTCCTATCCACAATGCAATTAAACTCCCATTCATCCATAAGATTTTCCTACTTTCCGAAATTTTTTTAATCTTGTGCCATCCACTTTCACCGCAGACGAGCCGGGTAATTAACTTTCACTAACGAGGTGAACAATAGGTCTGTGGCAGAAAACAATAGCAGCCCTTATCAGATTCAGAGGCGTTCTTGGAAAACAAAATCAATTAGCTTTGCAATGCAAATTAACAAGAGGAGACACTGGTCTATTACAAGTCTGTTAGTGAACCTCGCAATCTCTGCCAGGCAGTCAGCGAAAATGGGAGTTCAGATACTACAGGCTGAAATACAAGATAATAGCTGTCTGCACATCTGCCGCACACACGTACACAATGGTTTTACAGATAAATGATTGCCTCGTAACAAGTTGTGCTAATTGTACAAGGATTGGTTGAAGAGGAGGATCTGTAATGGCTTCTTTCTCGCATACAGTTATAAAATCTCAAACAGGAAGTCTCTAGATTGTTTTATAGCTGCAGGCAGTCAGGGAATGCTGGAAGCTGTAGTTCCTCAACAGCTGGAGAGTAACACGTTGGAAACATTCTCAGTTTTTTCTACTGTTTTTTGATGCATCTTTTATGTGGTTTACCGGTGCAGATTATCATATGGTTTCTTCTTGCGCTGTGTGGTTAGCCTAACTTATGTCCCACTGACCCATTTATCCTATCCAGGGATCTCAGGTTTTAAAAATGTTGCCCGATCAGGAGCTGAACAGGCAGAATAGGAGCCAGGTCTTACTGGATTAAAAAAAGTAGAGGCCTGGCCTTATCTGCCAATTAAAATAAATCAAGGGAAAACAAGGGAAAGTGAGCTGGCACAGCGCTACTCTGTTTAACTTAACAGATGCGCATAATATAAAAGTTTATGTTTCCAAAATAGTGTAAATTGGAAATTCTGTATAAAATAGCATAACAATCAACCTAATATATACAATTCAGTAATAATAATTAAATAAAGAATTATTAGTAAATATTCAATTACTAATAAAAGATCAATTACTACTGAAAAATCAATCAATTATTCATAAAATCAATTAATTATTCATAAAAAGTATTCACAATATAAAATTCATTGTAAGCAGTAATATAATAACAAAATTCATATCAGAATTAACAAAAACAACAAATAAAACAAAAATCTCTTTCTTCCCCAATTTAAAAGGAGCTTTTAAATGCGGGCATCCATTGAGTAAGTGTTGTTGATCCATTACACATAGAAAGAAAGAATTTAAATCTAACATTACAAATGAGTCCTTTTCTATCAGATATTTCTTGAACTGTAGTTCCTCCTTCGTAATAGACTTAATGGTGTAGTTGTGGGCTACAATATGTGGGTAGAACCATACAACCTTTATAAAGTCGTCTGAACATCCACAGGAGTAACATACAAAAAGGATTCACAATGGGGAACATTTACTGTACGTCTGCTGTCCAACGATAATGCACTGTGACGCGATTCACCAGATGTGTCGCCGCCCTGCTCAGATCCGACAGAGTTCACCATCTTTTAAGTGGTGCATGTAAGTGCATTGTCTTGCGACACAATTTGAAAGTTAAATCAGTCAGATCATCTGATGGCATACCCCCCAATATGTGCTGCCTTGAAGCCAGCACAGCTGCAACAAAAAACTATGATTGCATCCGACGCCTGCTAAATACCTGTCCAAGCCATGTAACCCCAGAAAAAGGTGAACAATCCGACGAAAGTGAGCAGCGCGATCATTAGTAAATTAGCCACAGTGTGTCCAGACATGCTGCTGCCGTACACGACTGAACAGATAGATCATACATGTCACCAGAGATACATTAGACTAAGGCAACGTGAGATGTTCTGGATCTTCAAATCAAGAACTTTAACCCCTAATGGTCTAAATGTAACACTAGAAGACCCTTGATAGTTATTTCCAATCTTCCTTTTATATGCCCATTTAAGAGGTCTACCTTTCCTCATTTTATATTTTTACCCATTGGACTACTGTCTATTAGTTTCTCCCTTTATCTTCCAGCCCAAATAATTACAGATTTATTTATGGGTTCTCTATATTACACATAATCTTAAAGATTTAATATAATATAACATAATATACATATAGATTTATCCTCTTTTAAATTAGTTGGTCTGACCTTTGTTATTTATGATATTTATTTATTTATTTATTCATTTATTTATACATATTTATTTAGTTTATACCCATAATTGAATCATACACTTGTAACCATGAGGGCATGATGAGACTATGTATCTCTTGAGTATAGAGGCACTCTCCCGGTTCCCTGAGCAACCTAGTATGCCGTGCACTCTCGCTCTCTTCTTTTTTCCCCCGTTATGTCACTTTCAGTGATGAGTGATATCTAGTGGCGTGCTTTCTAGTGACAGAGAAACTCACACGCTGAAGTGAATGGCACCACATGTAAGTACTGGTATATCCTAAAACTTTTGCCACATCCAAAAACTTTAGCCACATTGTTGGATTACTATAATATATGTCACGGTTACACCCACGATCCTCGGTACGGATTGAGGGTGTACCCGTGCCTGCTGCCGCGGTCCCCGCTCCCCCAGCTCTCACTTACCTCTCCAAGCTCCGGCCTGCACTCTTGCTCCCAGCGTGTAGGCCGCATGCTTCTTCCATGCAGTCGCGTACTCCTGCCACTAGAGGGAGCGCGCGCGGACTTCTCCCAGCCTTAAAGGGCCAACGTCCTCTTTATTGGCTCTGGCATTCCAGGCTCGGCTATATAGCCTGGCGACTGCCCAGCATCTCCCCGTCCCCGCCGGATCTTCAGTTCACTCTTCTGAGGAGAAAAGCCTTCTTGAGCGTTTCCAGACCCCTCTGAGTTCCGTGTTCCTGGTTTCCTGTGTTCGTGTTGTTCCCTCCCCTGTTCTGTGGGCATCCTGTGGCGGGCCTGCTGCCTCTGCTCCGTGGTCCTGCCTGCTGCCTTCCCGTGGTCCTGCCTGCCGGCCTTCCCGTGGTCCTGCCTGCCTGCCTTCCCGTGTCCCCTGCCTGGCCTCCTTTCCCGTTGTCCTGCCTTGCCTGCCTGTGCCCCGTGGTCCTAGCCTGCCTTCCCGTGGTCCTGCCTGCCTGCCTTCCCGTGGTCCTGCCTGCCTGCCTTCCCGTGGTCCTGCCTGCCTGCCTTCCCGTGGTCCTGCCTGCCATCCGTGGTCCCCTTGTCCCTACCTTGGCTGCCACCGTGGGCCTAGTCGCACCCGTGGAGCGACCTGGTGACTCCCCGCCGCAGCAAGTCCATCCCGCTTTGCGGCGGGCTCTGGCGAAGACCAGGAGTTCACTTAGACTCCGCTCCCGGGTGTGGCTAAGGTTGTTATCTCCCGCGGTGGTCCAGGGAGTCCACTTACTTAGTCCTAAGGGACTAATCCCCATAGACTGTGACAGTATATTTAGCCGTTCTCCCCAGTAGGCTTTCCTGTTAGATCGCCACATTACGGGTAATAAGTGTTTATGTTGTATCGCTAATGAGAGTGCTTATTGCCTTTTGTTCCTTTCTGTTTCCTATGCCATTATTTTTATTTTACAGATCTACATTAGTGCTAAATATAAGATCTACATTAGTGCTAAACCCAATCATTATAACTTCAAAGCCCATCTGTGTACCAAGGTTGTCAGTACCTATTAATTATTTATATCACATTATGATTAATCCATCCTGGATGATCACCCCTGCTAGCTGAAGGGCGACCACTCTAACACTCTTTTACATGCCCTTATTTGAGCGTACCAAGGTGAGTTTTATGGAGGGACTTTTCTCGGATGTCTCCTTGCCAACTATGAAAACCCGCCCTATTTTCAAAACCTTGAATATATGCCTCAATATACCTTTTAGAATACCTCCTGAAATTCTACATGAGGCGCCATCCTCCTTTTTTGTCGTTTTTGTTTTTTCTCTATTTGTCTCTATCATGTACACAGATGGACAGAAGATAATACGTGATTGATTTCTTTTGCACTTTATGAGATTGAGTTTATGTATAGGGCTCTATCATGTAGGCACTTTGAGGAGTTTGCTAGTAAATGGATAAACAGAGAGACAGACGGAGAAAGCTCTGGAGAGCCCATCAAGACCTGAGCAAATTACTTTGCCAGGAAGGCCACCAATGGCTTATTTGGAAGGTCAACATCCAGTTTTGGCTCTTTGTCTTGTGGCTATCATGTCAGCTTCTGGGCACAACAGGGACGTGGTTCCAGAAGTTGATCAATTATTGAAGATTCATCCAGGTTAAGACCATCAATCGTTATTCCTTTAATAATAGATAACTATATATTCCTAATAAATGCCCTGTCGAAACAAGACCAACAATCATTGTTGATGTACCATAAAATTGAGGGTTTTGTTGGCAGCATATAAACAGTGGATGTGCTGCCAACACACACCTCTATGTTTCAAATCCCCTCCTGAATATTGCAAAGTAAAAATAAAAGTAAACCAGCAGCAGTTGACCACATTGTTATTGTGTCAATTTATCTCCCTTTGTAAAGGTCCTTTAACCCCTTAGGGACGTGGCCCTTTTTCGTTTTTGCATTTTCATTTTTCACTCCCCACCTTCAAAATATGTAACTTTTTTTATTTTTCCATGTAAAGAGCTCTGTTTGGGCTTGTTTTCTGCGTAACAAATTGGACTTCATGGCTATGGTATTTATTATTCCATGCCGTGTACTGGGAAGGAGTAAAAAAATTCAGAATGTAGTGAAATTGATGAAAAACGCATTTGAGGCGTTTTCTTGTGGACTTGGATTTTACAGCTTTCACTGAGTTCCCCAAATCACATGTCTATTTTATTCTTTGGTTTGGCACGATCACGATAATACCAAATTTGTATAGGTTTTATAATGTTTTTATACATTTAAAAAAATTAAAACCTTCTGTACAAAAAAAAAATTCTTCATTTTGCCATGTTCTGGCACTCATAACTTTTTCATACTTCAGTGCACGGAGTTGTGGGTGGTGTCATTTTTTGCGACTTTTGATGATGTTTTAATGCTTTCTTTTTGAGGACTGTATGGGCACTTTTTATAGAATTTTTTATATTTTTCAAAATGGCAAAAAAGTGGCATTTTCGACTTTGGGTGCCAATTTCTGTTACGGGGTTAAACGCTGGGAAAAATCGCTAATATATTTTGATAGATTTGATTGACATTTTGGGATGTGATGATATCTGATGATATATTTATATCAATTTTAGGGAAAGGAAGGTGATTTAAACTTTTACTTTTTTTACTATTTTTTCATATTTTATTTTAGATTCTCCAGGGTAATTTAACCCTGCAGGGTCCGATTGCTAATACTATATACTGCAATACTGCTGTATTGCAGTATATAGCTATTTTACAATGATTTTAATAGCCAGCCCTCTGCTGGCTATTATACATCATTACACATGGCAAGCCTACGAGTCTCAATGAGACTCTAGGCTGCCATAGCAACCGATTGCCGCCCTCCGATGACCTTCCAGGGGGCGGCCATCGGCCATCCAAGATGGCGGCGCCCATATAACAGTAAGTTAGGTGCCGCAGTCGGGTTCGACCCGTTGTACAGCCATTACCCGGTGTGTATGGAGAGAGCTCAGCTCGTGAACTCTCTCCATACTGCCCTTGCCACACAAGGACGATATAGTTCGTCCTCGGTTGGCAAGGTGTTAACTCCTTTTACTTAAGAAATAAGTCATCTGCAGAATCTATTCTGGATAGAAAATTGGAGAAACTAATTTATCAAATATATTCATAAAAGAGGTACTTGAAATAAATGAAAGAAAATGCAGCCTCCAACAAAAGTCCAGGAAAAACAGGAAAAGGTTTATCAGTTTCTATTAGTGCACCATGGAACTCCCACAATCGGGAACCGAAAAATAGCCCTAGCATGATTGTGCAGCCTTTTACCGAGTCGTCTATATACAGACAGTCTCCTACTTAAGAACACCTGACTTACAGACGACCACCAGTTACAAACAGACCTTTGTATGTAAATTACTGTATGTATGTATTTAATGTAAGCTCTTGTGAGCAGGGCCCCCAATGCTATTGTTCCACAGGAGTGAAATATATGCCCTACTGCAAAAGTAAACCCTTATCTATCTGCTGAACTGTGGTAGCTAGAAACATAGTTCAGGGGTCATTTTAAATTCTCCAACTTTAATATCACACATTGTAATTTTTAGCTGGTGACAGGTTCCAATGTCCTATGTTATGATGATGATGATAAGAAGAATACATAAGACACAGGCACACATAGACTCCAGCTGCTCCTCCCTCAGGACGCACCACACACTACTGGCAGGGAGCCAGGAAACATAAAATAAAAAATTACAAACTACTGAAATGATTCAGAATGCTGACATTTTTAAAATCAATGTAGCATAGGCTTTAGTAACCTGTCACCAGCTAAAAATGACATTTCTGGTAACAGGTGCACTTTAAATCCTTATTTTAAATTTCCGTAGATGAAATTCTGCTATGAAAACTTCATTTTTGGACTGTACAGTGGGCCCCCAGAGCTTAGATATCAATTTCAATTCAATTTCAGCTTTTAAGTAGCGTCCCCCCTCCTCTGAGTTCTGAATAACACTGACATTAGCAGTCCCACAAGTGATTAATAAAGACTAACTTTAATTAGATAAGATGAAAAAAGCAGATTTGCTTGATTGTATTTTTTCAATGCTGTGGCCTCATTATTCTTAGGTTAAAATGGAATAAAAATCTGAGAATTGTAACTGGAAATTCTAGGGCAGCGAATGACTTCACTCTTACAAGTGTTTCATGTATTTTCTCTATGAACAGTTATTTAATGGATTGCACTGGATTGAAATGTGCTGCTTTCTCTCATAAACAGTGCCACACCTTCTGAAGGATATGTGTGGTTTAGGCTAACCCTTTAGTTATACAGAGATATAACTAAACTAAGTTATTTAGTTATGTGCAGAGGAGCAGGGGGTTCTCAAATTTGCTTAATTTTTCATGGGGACAATGCTAAGTACATCCATTGGAAAAGCTGGGTGAAATATATGTGGTGTCCATCCCTTATGTCACATTTTTGATCACCCAACCTTCTATGAACTACCTTATTATTTGGATTTAGAACCTTATTTGGATTTATCCTAAAGTGGGTGACTACCACTTTAGAAGCTGTTAATGTTCTTCATCAGTATCTGTGTATAATCTTTCATATGTCTTGGAGAACCTATCTAAGATTAGTTTCCAAGCACTAAAATGAGTTTTAAGTAATGAAATGAAAGTTTGATCACAGGGGACATGGTAGTCATTGTAGCTTCAGTATTCAGATTTCCACTGACAGTGTATCATTTATGATGTTAAATGATGGGTGATGAGCATAGCTGTGTGCTCAACCTCATCTCAGGGAGGAGATTAATTCCTATTCTCGTTCCTTTAAGTCTATTTGCTATATCAATTTCCTCTTCAATTTAATAATATACACGGGGAATTTAGAGATTACTCCACCACTAATAATCGTTTAATATTCTCACTCTAATTTTAACTTTAGTCATTAATATTAATGTTCCCTATTACTGGACTCATTTTTACCTTTGATGTGCATCATATTTTACAAGGATCTTCTCTTCTGTTGGTTCCTTTACCCTCCAATGGCCAAAACAGTGACTTCATAGCAGATCTAAAGACCACAAGATTGAGCCAAGCTTAATGTGAATTATGTCATTATCCTAAGATTAGAAAAAGGCCACCAAAACTACATACAACACAGCTATTTCATTCACTCAGCGAACTGGGACTGTTCTCCCAACACATATAGGTTACAATAGAAAGATCCTCAGCAATCTTACACTTATACCTTATCCTGTGGATAGAAGATAAGTATCTTCCATGTGACTACTCCTTAGGGTATAGTTAGGACCATTAACTGTAGTAGATGTATTGCACTTGTAGTATTAGAGGAAGAGAGAAGGAGAGTAAAATCTATGGGCAAAGTCTTTTTTATGCATGTTCATTAATGGCCCACGCAACCACAATAAGGGCATTAACCTCAAATGTTATGGGTTTCCAATGAATGGAATGTTTATTCATGGCTTATGGTGTTGCTGATCATCTGCCTTTTGTTAGTATATAAAAGCCCAAACATCACATTCAACAAGGTTAGGTAGAGGGTTATGACTTCTTTCAGATGGATACTAAATTTAAAGATTGTCCTGGACTCATTAATCTGCTGTCTCAATTTGTAAATGTTGAACAGTCTACCATACATTCTCCCAATGGGTGGGTTGCTCTAGGCACCCATTATATGCACTCTCCTCAAACCCCCTATTAATTCAAAATACAATAAGCTCACTAAATGAAAATTTCTTTGTAAGATGACCCCTTCCAACCATTGAAAGGTGCAGTGGTATTCTCCACAGAAAAGAAATATGTCTTGAAATCACATAATTCACAAGTATAGACCATTTAACAGTCTGTTGAGGCTTCAGCACCATGGACAGCAGCTTCTTTCTTTCCTGTAAGCCAGTCTTCTGCCAGCAGTCCATGCAAAGCAAAGCTGCTCAATTTATTAAACAAAAGCTTCATGGACATCTTCAGAATCTACCACAACTCTATTGTGTAACAAAATATGCCTTTAGTTCCATAAAATATTGCATAGAATTTCCAACCACAACATATTTTTTAAGCTAAAGTTCTGCTATAGATATGAGAAGGCAGCATTGTGTCAGAAGGCTTCTTAGTCCAGTAGAGCTTATAATTTGAGTTGCCATTGAATTAGTACAATAGTCTCACACTTATTAGATTCTTAGCATCGTTACAAGCCGTCGTCTCTCAAATGACCCCTTTTCTTCTTCCCGTTATAACCAAATGTTATTTCCACCAGTAATAAGACTTTGCATTTGTACAAATTAATGATGCATTAAACGAGCCTATAGAAGAGAAAAAAAAATTAAAACTGTGAATGTTCCAAAGTGGACACATTTCAGAGAAAAATGAAAGAGAGGAATCTGAGAAAAAATCAAGGTCGTGACATTAAAAGCAACATATTCTGCTATTATTAAGTGGGAAAACTTCTTTCTTTCTGCGGAATTTCACTCATGGGACCAATGATACACAGATTACATTATAGAGACAGCATTTATGATACAATATTTGTCTTCTTAATGGCATCACTTCAGCATCTCCAAACACCTCTTCATTTCAGCTAGTTCAAGAAGTAGTCTGAAGCTGTAGTATTAGAGTGAAAATGTCTTATATACATGGTCACAAAGATAATACTATCAGCAAAGTCCAAGCACAATGACTAATCATGAAGGGGTTTTCCACCAAAGCACTAAGGTCAAATAGATATTATATGCCCTAATATGAGGTCTACTAGCTGGGAACTTTACCAATTAAAGGTAAAGGGTTGCATTTTTTACTTCTTAGGTTAGATAGCTATACATGTACTGATGTTCTAACAAGCAGAAGGCCATTGTGCAATGATATATGGGCTTGATGGATTCCAGCCATCCAGTATCTCATACACAACTTCACAAAGTGCCTCACTAAAGTTTGAGTCCATTAACAATGACGCATGATGAACAAATGTAAAGGTAGCCTAAAACTCACTTTTATTGAATATAAAAATTTCCTTTGGTAGATATCTGACTTTACTACAAATGTTGAAAGGTTAATAAAAACCCAGCCTGTTATTTAACATAGGGCTATTCAAAAGAAATCCACAAAGGAAACAAAATGCATTTTGTCTATGGAAGCCAATATGTCTTTGTAATTTCTTTATAGACGGCTGACAGGTTGTATTTATATAGTATGTCCTAAAACCATCAAACTCTACTCCATTGGAACCCTATTTTTCCCATTAGAGGTTTAGGCTGCACAATACTCATGACAGGTTGACTGGACTGTACATGTCTTTTTCTGAACAACCCATTGCCATACCACTTTGTTACTCCATAGGCACACAATGGCAGCGTACCCACTACAATTATCGGAACATTCTGTCTTTAAGTCAGTTAATGGAAAGCCTTGAAATGGAAAGCTTGAAATGTCCACACACATTTTAGTTTTGATAGATGGCTTTGGTTATACAACCAGAAAGATTTCATTTGTCAACAAGTTATTTTCAACCTGGACAATGTTTTTCTTCTTTTATTAATCATTAATGGAAGGTTGAAAAAAAAGAGTCATAAGTTGTGTTATGAAGGAATCACACTGAAATACACAAAGGCAGCCTCCTGTAAGGCGTTTTCACAAAAAGACTGTGTGCTGCAATATCAGGGCAAAAAATTACACAAAATGCAGAAAAGATATTAAAGAAATTGAAGTAATAGACTAAAGAACAACTAATGTGGAAACTAATGTGGTAATCTCAGGCACCCTTGGGATGTTTACTTGTATGTTGGCGTTTTATGCATATTACTGGACATATTACTAAACAAACTTCAATATTCTTATTTGGTGGCTGTGAAACTAGATAATACAATGATATAGTACAAAGTTTGCTAAGACATATTTGGGTCATTTAGCTTAAGTCATGACATTTGGGTTTGTCTTTTTTTAGTTTTTCCTGGTTTTGCACTTGTTTGATTTAACTTAGGCTGCATTCACACTACGCAAGGGGGACGTATATACGGACGACGTATATACGGACGACGTTATATACGCCGAATAACTCACCCCATAGCGGCAATGGGGCACGCGCCCTACGCGCGGTACGGGCAGCACACGTTGAGGCACCGTACTGCTCGTGCACCGTGAAAATAGACATGTCCTATTTTTTCAGGGCATACGAACGCCGTGGCCGCCATATATCCATGGGATCGGGCGGGGTGAGCAGAAAGCTCTCCCATCATCCTCTCCCCGGCGCGCTGCCGTGGCCCGCGTGCAACGGTACTGCGGGCACGGTCGTGAATACAGCCTTAGTTGATATATCAGGCAGGCGAGTTATTGCATCTTTTCTATTAAAAAGTCGCAGAAAATATGCAAGCTGTTCTGCTACCCCTTCTAAACTTTTTCCTACGCCTGGTTGTGTCTGAACTTTATTTGCAACTCGCAAATATACAAATGTGCTAAAAAGGCATAAAAATGATCGAAAAAAGAGAAAATCCTAAGAGAAAGGACCCCCTTCATCTTAAATGTTGTCTTTTATAGAACTAGTCTTGTTTTGTTCACATCTCAGTTAAACTGGAGTAGATTATACCTTATTTCTCAAAGAAAAAAGCCAGTCAAATATATGTGGCAATCCTAGTGGAACAAAATGCAATATCCTGCACAGCCATCACTAAACAGTTGAATTGAAATGTAAATGAGCATTCTGGTCCCTTTAAACAATTGATTAGCAGGATTCCAATAGCTGGGCTCCCAATGATGTAATATTGATGAAAACCCTTAGGTTTGGTCATAAATGGTGTAAACATATAAAACTCCAAGCAGATGGCTCATCCATTGTGTAGCAGCCATGCAAAACTACAGCAGCTCGGCTTCTATTCACGTTGTTACTGTTTATCTAGCATAAATATGTGCCGTACAGGACAGAGATTGTTAGTCTTTTCACGGTCTCTAGGTTTTTGTTAAACCAAGCCACAATATTTTTGTATTCAGCTCACACAGATAAACAGTGCAAGCAGCAGTTTGAATATATAATACAATCCACAAGAGCCTACTTCCTTGCCATAATATACTTGCTCTCCGCTCTAATCTCGACTACATGTTTAAGGCAATTAATTTATTATTTCAATTTATTTATACAATGCTTACTTCATCCCAAATCCAAGCGCTCATTAATGTTAATGAAAGGTGCAATTCATAAGTTCTGCTTTAATTATCTCCAGCAGAAACATTGGTTAAACATTCCGTTCATGTCAGAGTGGATATTTCTATTATGCAAAATTTGAAAAATATCAAAGTGAATTAAAAAGATAGAAAAATATTCTATTATCCAAACAGACTACTGCATAATATAAGGATAATGCCGTGTGAACGGGGGGCCGGGGTCTTAAATGATGATGAGCAGCTGCCTAATGGGAAGAAAAGTATCATCAATATCGACTATATTTCGTAAGATTTCACCTGATTGTCTATTGACAATAAGAAAAGTGGGAGCATTAATATGTTTGATCTGAAAAGTACATGATAAATATACATATGTTTTTTTGGGACAATTCTGAAACCGTCCTGAGATTAAACATATACCATTATATATATATATATATATAATATATAATATATATATTATCTATATATGGCACACCACTGTGCATAGATCAGGTTTGAATGTTCTATGGATGAGCGGTTGCAGGTTGCGCCATCAAGTTGTGTAGAAGGAAGAGGGTCATGGATACAAATAAGATTACCAAAGTCATGTGCCTGGATCTATGAGTAAGTGTCCCTGATCTATCATGCTTCATTTTGATGGTAGATCTTCTTTAATTTTGCTTTATAGCATTAACATACATATACCGGCTTCCAATCACACATAGCTCTGCATAAAGTGTGAACAACAACCACATCCAGCTTCATTAATGGAAAGGAGAAACGGTTCTTTGTATTTTTCTACAAATGATTTACTTTTCCATTTGCTGCGAAATGAACTGCATTCTGCACAACAGGTTATCCTTTAGGAAATCCACTTGAGAGTCAGTCAGTTTGCCATGTACAAAAGAAACCTAAAATAATTAGTTGGTTGTGCATTTAGTTCAGTGCATTAATTATTCAGCACGGAGCAAGGCTGCAGTTTTTACATAGGATGCTGTTAAATATTCATCAGACATAGCTTTCTAAAGTATTTATGACCAGGTGATTCTTAATGCCTGCCTGTGAATCCCTCCCAGGCACAACGTAAATCTGTCTGCTCAGAACTATGCCCTGTATCTCCCAAGTGTCAACTCTTTGTAAACATATCTGAATTTGTTCCCTTCAAAGAAAGAAGACATTATGATTTTATTTTCTAACGATGTGTGCATCTACACGCGCAAAAACTACTGTTTAATAAGTAATCTGGGGCTTGTCTAGATAGACAAGTCATGCATATCATGTGCATACACTGAAAGCGAGAACTTGTGCCATATGTTATGCACAAATTAAAGTCTGACACAGCAAGCACACAATAATGCACACTGGATATAACATACCGTAATACTCAAGCATGAGCCAGTTTTTCAGCATAAAAACTCGGTACTCATCTTTCCGACACCCCCAAAGTCCTCTTCGTCTTCTGAAGCTCAAGCTCCTCTCCAGGTCCCTACCACGCCGCAGCCACCCCATGACAACAGCACTTGTTGACATCATAGTGTGTGCGCAGCCATTGGCACACACTATGATGCCAGCAACCAGCTGACATCATGTATATGCGACGGTAGTGTGCCAGGGACCCTGAGACAGAGACGGAGATTCAAAGGACAGAAGGGTCCTGCTTGGGGGCGTTGGAAAGGTGAGTACAGAGTTTTTTTTCATTAGGCTGGGCATAGGGGGCTGTTGGCTATATACTAAGGGGGCAGCCACTAGCTATATACTAAGGAGGCATCACTGGCTTATACTAGAGGGCTGGGCTGGCTATATACTAGGGGGTTGGGGTGCTGGCTACATAATAGGGGCAGACGCGTGTCATATAAACTATAGGAGTGCAGGTGGTCTGTGCTATAACTAGGGGCTGCTGCATTTACAACCCAGGCTTATACTCGAGTCAATAGGTTTTCCCACGTTTTTTTGTGGCTTATACTTAGGTAATACGGTAATACACAAATATCAGATATTGAAATAAACACGCTAACACATCAATTACATACCATACACATAAATTAGGCACAAACATATGTTTGAGAATTGATTATTGTAAAATGAATCTGTATTTATATAGGGATGTTATGTGATTCTATGGATTGTGAAAACGACATACATATTTTTTTTTTAATTGAATAAGAAACAGCAAAACCATGGCATGCACATCACACACCATCCAGCCACATTGAATAAGACTAATATGCACAATGGACTTACATGCACCCTAGACACTGAGGCTTGCATGTTAGGAGCATAGTATTTACTCATCCATGTTCATTAAACAGATTAGATACACACCTATAAAAGTAACCCATTAACAAAAGCCAGTTTTAATTTTCATCACTTGCTGTATAGTACTCTCATCTATTAGCTTTAATTATCCTCCCTATTCTTCTCCCTAGCTGCTGGAATAGATTAAAGAGTTGATATACCATGAGTATCCTGCACTTGCAACATCCCTGCCATGCAAGGCAGAGAGTTGTTGCGAATAGAGCCCCTTTATATGTGTCCCCCTGGTAGTGAGTCAGCCTCCCCTGCAGACACTACCATATATTCCAGGTATTTTGTTCCAGCGAGATTTCTCCTGCTGATAATCTGGTGTACAGCACATGGTATTGTTCTCTATCTTCAATGATGTTCCTACCGGTTTTGGTTTAACTGGAGTGTGATGTGCTAGGAGACCCCCTGACTAGGGAGTACTAAACTCTCTCCAAATCACCCTGCTTGCATTCGTTTGGCGTGTGTTACAGTTGGTTTAACAACAGAACTGTAGTTACTTTTGAATCCAACACTTTAGCCCCTCTACCAGTCTGCGTCTCCTGCTACATCATTTCTTGCCACATAACCCTGCTGGAGCACAAAACAAATACCCGGTCCTTGTAGGACCAGCCCTGCGAGTCCCTCCATACCGAAGCACCTGCTAGCTTCAACTAATGTTCTTGTCTATTACCCCAAGTCTCTCCCCTCATCACCGCCAGCCACTCTTTTAGTTGTTTGGGTCCCGGAATGGCCTCCTAAAAAGGCTAGGCCCCGATAGGGGATCGTTTGCTCTATCCTGTGGCGTCACGACATGTGTCTCTTATTGTTTCGGCTCTATTCCGGCATCTGCCTATAGACTGTTCCGTATTATCATATAAAGAAATCTACCTTAGCTTGCCTACTCCTAACCCTCCATGTGCTATTCGGACTTTGTTTAGAGCCCAAGTGAACTTTTGTGACTTTTTGTCTCCTTGACTGATAATCTAGCTGCCACATTGCTGTCGCTCTCCTGCTCCAGCATCCCGGAGTTAATCCTTGTCACAGAACTCTGCCACAGCTCTGCTCCAACGTTCAACTCCGTGCTGCCGCGACCTAGCTTGTTGTCCATGCCGCCAAATGTACCTATCACTGTGGCAGGAAAGCAAGATGACTTACT
The DNA here is from genome assembly GCA_019512145.1 of Engystomops pustulosus. Classification (NCBI taxonomy): domain Eukaryota; kingdom Metazoa; phylum Chordata; class Amphibia; order Anura; family Leptodactylidae; genus Engystomops; species Engystomops pustulosus. Next base: position 86,632,873 of record CM033647.1, on the reverse strand, counting down.
CTAACTTTCTCCACCCATCTATGCTTGATTGGATGACCTGTTACCGCCACCCCGTCTCCTGTGGCGCAAGGAAGAAAATAATGCCCTCCCCGCCTACATAGCTCTTGGCGGTAAAGCTTGGACTTTTGTGTTCCACCTCTTGTTAGATCGATCTTCGTCTCTCGATGCCATCGGAAGTGCCAGAACTTCTGTGGACTATTAGCCGATAGGTCGGCATCATGTTTGGTCCTCGGCCTCTGCCCTCAGTTGAGACAGTGGAGTTCCTAGAAGCCTTGGAGACTGTCATCGTGGTCTTCGCACAGCCAGTCCGGAGGCCCTTCGCTGGGCACTGGCTGGGTCGCGGATTCACCCAAGCCTCCGTCATGCGGACCTACCTGCAATCGGTGACAGAGCGCCAAGTACCACCCGGGTGGTTCTTGCTGCCTCCCGGCTACCATGCTGTACCGCGGGCCCACGTGGAGGTGCCACGTTGGGAGGCCCCGACTCCTATCAAGCCAACGCCTGGGTCTGCCACCGCTGCTGATCGTCCTATGATTCCTGGTGTGGTTCGACACTTCGACCGCCAGCGGGCTATGGCTTCGCCACCCAGGACTACACCGGACGGGAGGTCTTTATTCTCCGCCGGTCTGTGTCACAGGTTGCTGCCAAATCAAGTTGTTTGTAGAAGGAAGGGGGTCATGGATAACAAATTAAGATTACCATAGTCATAGTGCCTGGATCTATGAGTAAGTGTCCCTGATCTATCATGCTTCATTTTGATGGTAGATCTTTTTTAATTTTGCTTTATAGCATTTACATACATATACCGGCTTCCAATACACACATAGCTCTGCATAAAGTGTGAAACAAAACCACATCCAGCTTCATTAATGGAAAGGAGAAACTGTTCTTTGTATTTTTCTACAAATGATTTACTTTTCCATTTGCTGCGAAATGAACATTGCATTCTGCACAACAGGTTATCCTTTAGGAGAAATCCACTTGAGAGTCAGTCAGTTGCCATGTACAAAAGAAACCCTTAAAATAATTAGTTGGTTGTGCATTTAGTTCAGTGCATTAATTATTCAGCACGGGAGCAGAGGCTGCAGTTATTACATAGGATGCTGTTAAATATTCATCCAGACAATAGCTTTCTAAAGTATTTATGACGCAGGTGATTCTTAAATGCCTGCCTGTGAATCCCTCCCAGGCCATACAAGTAAATCTGTCTGCTCAGAACTATGCCCTATATCTCCCAAGTGTCAACTCTTTGTAAACATATCTGAATTTGTTCCCTTCAAAGAAAGAAGACATTATGATTTTATTTTTCTAACGATGTGTGCAATCTACACGCCGGCAAAACTAACTGTTTAATAAGTAAACTGGGGCTGTCTAGATAGACAAGTCATGCATATCATGTGCATACACTGAAAGCAGAGGAACTTGTGCCATATGTTATGCACAAATTAAAGTCCGACACAGCAGACCAGCACAATAATGCACATTGGATATAACATACCGTATATACTTGAGCATGAGCCAAGTTTTTCAGCATAAAAACTCTGTACTCATCTTTCCGACACCCCCAAAGGTCCTCTTCTGTCTTCTGAAGCTCAAGCTCCCTCTCCAGGTCCCTACCGCCGCAGCCACACCATGACAACAGCTACTTGTTGACATCATAGTGTGTCTGCAGCCAATGGCACACACTATGATGCCAGCAACCAGCTAACATCATAGTATATGCGACGGTAGTGTGCAGGGACCCTGAGACAGAGACGGAGATTCAAAGGACAGAAGGGTCCTGCTTGGGGGCGTTGGAAAGGTGAGTACAGAGTTTTTTTTCATTAGGCTGGGCATAGGGGGCTGTTGGCTATATACTAAGGGGGCAGCCACTAGCTATATACTAAGGAGGCAATCACTGGCTATATACTAGAGGGCTGGGGCTGGCTATATACTAGGGGGTTGGGGTGCTGGCTACATAGTAGGGGCAGGACGCTGTCTATATACTAGGGGCAGGTGGCTGGCTATATACTAGGAGCCAGGGGCTGTCTATAAACTAGGAGACATGGGCTGCTGGCTATATACTAGGGGTGGGAACTGGCTATGTACTGGGGGGGGGCTTCTGGCTATATACTAGGGGGCTGCTGGCATTTACAACCCTAGGCTTATACTCGAGTCAATAGGTTTTCCCAGTTTTTTTGTGTGCTTATACTTAGGTATATACGGTAATACACAAACATCAGATACTTGAAATAAACACAGCATACACAATCAAATTACATACCATACACATAAATTAGGCACACACATATGTTTGAGAATTGATTATTGTAAAATGAATCTGTATTTATATAGGGATGTTATGTGATTCTATGGATTGTGAAAACGAAATAAATATTTTTTTTTTAAATTGAATAAGAACAGCATAAACAATGGGCATGCACATCACACACACATCAGCCACATTGAATAAGACTAATATGCACAATGGACTTACATGCACCCTAGACACATGAGGCTTGCATGTTAGAGAAGCATAGTATTTACATCATCCATGTTCATTAAACAGATTAGATACACACCTATAAAAGTATACACATTAAACAAAAGCCAGTTATTAATTTTCATACTTGCTGTATAGTAACTAATCAAGGTTAGCTTTAAGAGTTATCCTCCCTATTCTTCTCCCTAGCTGCTGGAATAGATTAAAGAGGTGAGTATACCAGGCAGGTATACTTGCACTTGCAACATCCCTGCCAATGCAAGGCAGAGGTGTTGTTGCGAATGAGCCCCTTATATATGTGTCCCCCTGGATGGTGCGGATGGTATGAACCCCGCCTCCTGTGGCGCAGGAGAAAATAGAGCCCGCTACAGCTCTTGGCGGGAAAAGCTTGGACTCCACCCTCTGGTGAGAAGCGGACTTCCTGCCATGCCATCGAAGTGCCAGAACTTTTGTGGACTTTGAGCAGAGAGGTCGGCATCATGTTTGGTCCTCGGCCTCTGCCCCCAGTCCGGAGGCCCTTCGCTGGGCACTGGCTGGGTCGCGGATTCATCCAAGCCTCCGTCATGCGGACCTACCTGCAATCGGTGACGGAGCGCCAAGTACCACCCGGGTGGTTCCTGCTGCCTCCCGGCTACCATGCTGTACCGCGGACCCACGTGGAGGTGCCACGTGGGGAGGCCCCGACTCCTATCAAGCCAACGCCTGTGTCTACTCCAACTGCCGAGCCAGCGCCTGGTCCTGCCACCGCTGCTGATCGTCCTATGATTCCTGGTGTGGTTCCCGATCATCTGGCTGCTCACGCTCCAGTTGTGGCACCTGCCCAACCATCTACTAGGACAGAGCCTGCCACAGAGAGACAGCCTGCAGCACCGGCACCCCCGCAACCTTGGGCCGAGGTGAGGCCTTCTGCCGGCATCTCCGAGGCGCTGTCCTGGAATAGAGGCGTCAGGAGAGGAAGGCCCAGCGGTACATGGTGGGCTGATCCAAGGAGGGCGCTTGGGTCAAGAAGAATCGGACCACCGGGATGGTCCGACACTTCGACCGCCAGCGGGCTATGGCTTCGCCACCAAGGACTACACCGGACGGGAGGTCTTTATTCTCCGCCGGTCTGTGTCAAGAGGCCTGACCTGCCGGAGCGGCTTCACAACTTGAAGCCCGGAGAATACATCGAGTTCTCCATACAGGAAGGACCCCGCAGACCATGGGCGGCTGGTGTCATCTGGATCCCGGACGCAGATGCGAAACGTTACCCATCCTGTGATGACCTCTATGAGGACGATGAGTGGCAGGAGTCTTCAACTTCTTCTTCGTCATCTGAGGTGAGTCCCCAGCTGCTGTCAGCTGCTGGTCAGCTGCTGGTCAGCTGCTGGTCAGCGTTGGTTCTCGTGTTCCACATTTGGTCCAATAGTCGAGCCGTGGGCGGCTCTTTCAATTGCCCTGGGGGTATGCAACATCCCTGCCAATGCAAGGCAGAGGAGTTCTTGCGAATAAGCCCCTTATATATGTGTCCCCCTGGTAGTGAGTCTGATCAGCTCCCCTGCAGGACACTACACATATATTCAGGTAATTGTGCAGCGGTAGATTCTGCCTGGATAGACAAGGGTTACAGCAATGTTATGTTATCATCCACTGATGTTCCACGGTTTGTAACTGGAGTGTGATTGTAGGAGGAGACCACCTGACTAGGGAGTAACTAAACCCTTAGTCAGGGGAGGAGTTAAGTCAGTCAGAGCTGAGAGAGAGTTCCAGAAGCTTCTGACAGGGAAGCATCTTTGAGAGCACCTGCTCTGCACACAGGCCTACTAGGCCTCAGCACAGCAACTTGACACAGAGTGATACTGAACCACAAACAGGACAAAGCTGCAGCTTCCAGGATTGGACACAGCTACATCCCAGCCTGACCCTACATCCAGGCTGGTGAGACAACTCCTGAGGTTCCTCTCCAAAATCACTCCAGTACTGCATTTGTACAGAATCGTTTGGCATGTTGTTACCATTGGTTGAATAAAGAACTGTAAGTTACTTTTATGCACAACATTGCCTCCATCTGGTCCTGCTATACTGTAGCTGTATCACCATCAAGGGCGCCCCATCTATCTACCAGGGACACATACTACAGACTCTAAGGGCTGCCCCAGGGAGAACCAGTACTACAGCCTCTCCCTCTACGTCATTTTTTGCCAACACTACCTGCTGGAGACCTGCCAGGCTGTAGGGCAGCCCTCCGGTCCCCATACCAAGCACTGTGACACTAGCTTGCCCAGGCCGCAACCGCCAGCTACTCCGGTATTCTGGGCCCGGCTGCCTCCAGGCCCTATTGGGGGATGTTGCACTCTACTTGTTTCTTTCCATTGCAAATGGTCAACATAGTTGTGAGAATAAAAGAAAATATTCTTATACATGTTAAATTATGGGCACTGGGCTGTAAAGAAATTTTGGGCCTCCACAGTGGTCAATAGTTTGTAATCTCATATTAAGTGCATAAAAACACTAATATAACACAATTGTCTTGCATTACTTGCTTTGAAACTATAGCACAACTAAATATTATACATGGGGACACTTCCTGTCGCATGAAAGCCAGTGCAGCTGCGCCAAAATCTGATCCCTCGTGTCACAATCCCAGCGCAAACCCCTGTTAACTACCTGCAAAAGCTGCGCAAATCCCAAAACTGGTTAACAGTCCGACAAAAGTGCGTTCCGCGACCCTCAGTATATAAGCTCCATCGTGTTTTATAGCTTCAGCTACAGGGCGTAGTTCTGGATTTTTCTTTCCGACACCAATGAAACCTATGAAAACTACTGAAACCTTGTATCTTAAAGCAGAAACAGCACTGTGGTTATCTCCATTTTGTATTACCTCTGACTTGCTATTGAAGAAGATAACAGAGAATCACAGCACAGTGGAGATGCTGCAGAATTGCAACCTTATAGGTAATTAAAGCAATTACTGTTAATCTGGTGACTCACAAAATTGTCTTTGATTAGAAAAGGTCTCTTATATTTTCTTCCCCTACCTGACCCATTATGCCAGATACAACTCTTCTCTACAAATTTAGCAACAGAAAAATGTAAGGTTCCTTCATCATCATCTCATCGATCCTCCATCATCTCAATGATTCCTCCACAATAATAATGTTGTCCCCAAAGTTTCAAATATAGTAACTCATCTCATCTACAATAGCAAATTTAGTCTCAGGGGCCACAGAGAACCTACAGCACTACCCCCACTGTTGCCAATATAATCAAAAGAGTCCCACAGTAATCATTATTGTAAAGAGAGTACCCATACTAGCCAATATGGTCACAGGAATACCACTGTGGCCAACATAGAAATTGTGCCTTAAAAGTAGCAAATAGTCTCAGTACCTCCACAGTAGCCACAGTGCATCAAAATAGCCAATAGTCAGTATCCTACATGTTCCACAGTAACCAACAGTTACAGTTTCCCCACAGTAGCCCATAGTCACAGTGCTCCACACAGTAACCAATAGCTGTAATATTCACATGGAAGCCAATGCAGTGCCACACAATAGCTAATAGTAACACTACCTTACAAAAACCAATAGTCACAGTGCCCCACAATAGCCAATGGTCACAGTGTCTCAATGTAGCCAATAGTCAAAGTGCCTTACCATAGCCCATAGAAATAGTACCCACCCAGTAGCCAACAGTCACAGTGTCCCACAATATCTAACAGCCACAGTGATCTACATTAGCCAATAGTCCCAGAGCTCCCTGTAGCCAAAAGTCACAGTGCTCCACATTAGCCAATCACCACAGTGCCACCAGTAGTTAATGGTCACAGTGCAACAGATCAGCCAATAGTTATAGGGCCCCATTGTAGAAAATAAACAGCAAATGCTCACCTCTCTGCTGCTGGCATTATTATTATTGGTCCCATCACAGAGCAATGACATCATCGTGTCTATCTGTGCAAGGTCACATGCCTCATAAATCTTGTTAATCTACATTGACCACTATAATAATAATAATCTTATTAATAATCTTATTTATTCATTATTCAGTCACCACTTTGGGGGCCCCTGGTTTTCAAATATCAGTCATATTATTGGTTATAAAAAAATTAACACAAGATGATGTTTTTAAAAAAAAAGCTTACCCTTTCCTGATCTCATATGCCCTTCGGGCATATTCTCTTTGATTTGTGCTGACACAGGACTGTACAAATTCTACCTGATAGATGTTACAAAATATGGGGTGAATTCAAAAGTCTACAATTCCTCCATGTTGTAGAATAAAAACATTATCTATCATTTGACCCTTTCTTACAATTTGTCACATTAAACACATTTAATAACAAACACTACATTTGCTGAAATCCAACAGCTCTTTCCTGAATTTCAAGACATGTGGGAGCATTGGATATATTACTGCATTGATGGGAAATTTTGATGCTAAATTTGGAAAATTCTGGTATATTCAAATGACTAACACTGTAGATTTTCCAACAATAAATATATATTTTAAAAATAGCTTGAAAAGATGGGACAAAAAAAGCCCATGAAAATGATGGTAAATATGGTTACTGGTTACAGCAGTTTCTCTCCACTACTGATCTCCCTACTACTAGAGACGAGGTCGGCTACACTCTGCCCCCTGCAGAAGTATGCAGAAATTGCACTGGCTAATGAATACTAATAAACTAATGACATGACTTCTCATTGAAGGGGATTTCCACAGGATAGGACCTAATTTGCTTACCGGTAGGGATCGGTAGTGATGGGACCCCTACAGAACAAGAGAACAGGGGATCCAGGGTACCTCCGTCGGACCCCTCGTTGCTCCCCAAGATAAGCAGAGCAAATAACTATGCATGTATGTTCTGCTCCATTTATCTCTATGCACAATCTCCGTCAGCTCCATAGAGATGAATGGAGAAGCACGGATATGCACGGTCATCTGTTTCTCTCCTCTTGGGGAGCAACGAGGGGTCTGACGCAGATACCTTAAACCCCAACGGACAACCGTTAACATGTTCTGTGGGGGTTTCATCACTGAGACCCTGACAGAAAATTTCACTTGTTTGCTAAACTTTCTAAAGTCTTTACCTGCAGTTTCTATGGACAGAACAAAGGGCTTCCGCTAAACGGAAGAGCACTAGGTAATGGTTCCTGATTTCCTGATCACTTTCCATTTGTTGAAGATCGGTTAGCCAGAGGCTATGACACATGCAGTTTTTCATGTCAAATCATTTCTCATTCTAAGGAGAAATGGCCTGGATGTTTATCCATGGGTAAATAGCGAATGTATCTCAATTAATTTGCTTGACTGGAGCTGAATTTATATTAGATACTTTACAATTAAATAAGTGAAGATTGTGCTTTTCGTATGACAATTTTCCCGCAAGATACATGATTCATAAATATGTTGCCGGTGCGTCTTAAATAATCGCTTCTTCTATACTCTTTATTGTAACTGTGAAACACATGATTGTGTTATATAATAGCCTACCAAGCTTTCATAACAAGATATGATGGTTTATTTTATCTTAGGCTGGGCAATTTAAGAGGAACCTATATGTTAGCATGGGTAATTGTATTGAAACATGCCCAGTAGGATTGTTTTAAGGTATATGGATATTGCACTCTTAATTGCATTAGAATAGGCCTAAATGTTATGTTCTTGTTAGAAAACATATGCAAATTCCAAAAGACAGTGAGATTTTGACATTAAAAAGTGAACTTTGCAACAAACTTTAGAGAAATCAAGAGTCCGGTGTGTAAAAGGTAATAGATGTAACACAATTCACAATTATGTGATTTGAAGTCTTCATCTCCTTCATCTCTTATTCATAAAAGAAAATATTCTCTAGGTATGGAAAGAGTTAATCATTAGACTTCTTATCTGCCTGAAGTAGAGGTATCCCAGAATACTTTCATTTATCACTGTAGGCAAAAGGCTGGTGTAGTAATTGTTTAAGTTTGTTGAAAAGTTAGTGTTGATTAAAGGTTTGAGGCGTGGAAGCTTATATCAATCCTTTTAATGGACTCCTTTGTGTATATTCTCTGCTTGACAGTAATATTAAACCCAAATGCATAATGCCAGGAAAACATCTATAAATAAAAAAAGTTAAAAACTTTCCTATGTGTTTCCCCATAAATGATAAAGTAATCAACAGTGATTCTGTGTTGTAGGTTTTTTTTTTTACTGTAGGCAGGGGAAAAAGAAGGAAGAAAGGCAAGGGTAAAAGAAAGACATGGGAACATATCTTTTTAATAAAGTAAATTACAAATCTTACTTTTGTCATCTAGTTAACTAGTTATAAATAAGATTTTATTATTTTTTTTATAAAGGTTTAGTCACATTTTAACTCTGGTGGAGTTATGAGGTCTTAGGAACCTCATATGGCACATTATGAAATGCATTATATGTAGCCTCTGGAAGACTTAGAGTTCTAAAGTTTTCCCTGAAAATAAAATGTAAATGAAAGGTGACCACAGTATTTTTTGGACTATAAGACACACTTTTTAGCAAGAAAAAGTCTTGCTAAAAAGTGCCTGCGTCTTATAGACTGAAAGTCAGGAGGATCCAGAATTCCCAGACCCTCCTGACTGCTGTAGTGGAGATCGGGTGATGCCCTGATATAGAGCTGCACCCGATCTCCAAGAGAGCCTCTGCACTGCTCTCTCCTCTCCTGGGTGTCCTACAGGACCTGCGGTGATGTCAGAATCATGTGACTGATCACATGCTTTTTACATCACCACATGCTGCCGATAATGGGTACATGCTGCACAGGAAAGGGTTCTGTGTGTGTATAGCAGAGCTGTGTGTGTCTTCCTGTGTATAGTAGGGCTGTGTGTGTCTTCATGTGTATAGTAGAGCTGTGTGTGTCTTCATGTGTATAGTAAAGCTGTGTGTGTCTTTATGTGTATAGTAGAGCTGTGTGTGTAACTGTATGGATGAAGCAGAGCTGTGTGTGTAAATGTATGGATGTAGCAGGACTGTGTGCACTGTGCTTTAGTTCGACCAACAGGGATATTTTAATTGGTGTAAAATATATTTTTCTTTTTTTGGAAGCGTTTTATAGACTGGGAAATACGGTATATATGGACTGAACATTTTTGCTCATAATTTTACTTGATTTTTTTAAAATTTATTTGATTTAATCTTTTTTGTAAATTTTGCTTTCTTGCTTTATTTAAATCCTTTTTTATTTTCTTATCATCTCAAGTTTGTTTGGCTTCATAATACTCACGGAAAATAAAATCTGATTTAAAGCTCGATGTCAAAGCTTACTAATGTTCCAGTTCATTTAAATATAATTGCCTGTGTAAATATGAACAACATTTAAATACTACGATAATGATGAAGATACATAATTATACTGTAGAGGGAAATACATCACTGCTACAAAGGCTATAATAAAAGAGGATACAAAATATATCTTGTAACCAATCAATTTTACATGATATAAATCCTTACAACCTCCACTACAATTATGGAGATCCTGTGAAACTCACAGGGCAGGAGAAAGATGGCCATGTGCCCTGAACTGTAAATAAATTATGGCCCCCTAACAAGTCAAATTCTTCTCAGTAATTTGACATTGACTGTCTACATACATTACCAGAACCAAGCTTCTTGGGTAAGCAGGTGGTTACTTTCTGTAAGTTTTCAATTCTGAAGCTTAATGAATGGTTGGCTCCAAATGGCCTAGTGAGGCTTTTGGATATATGTGTGTTGAAAGCCAGCAAACATGTATAAGAATTTCAGGACTGGAGTTCAGGGGCCTGTTGCAGAGGTTTTAGGGGGGCTGCATTGACAATTCTGGTGGTCAGTGGTATAAACTTTTAGTTCCCCCAGGGCCAACTTCTGATATTGCTGTCCATCAAGATGGCCCTTGATGATGGTGAGTTGCAGGCAGACCAGACGACAGCGAGAAAAGGAGGACACAGTGTAACAATAACTCTTTTGATGGTAACCTAAAAGGCACTTGCACAGTCCAGTTGCCAACCCCAGTTTGTCACTACGTGTGGGACGCTGGTGGGCACCATGATCTTGTGATTCTGACTTTCCTAATGTCTCTGGAGTCTTTTTCCTCCTTGAAAGCTAGGGAGCTTTCTGCTTAAAGGGTTTCATGCATAAAAGAAAGTTCTCAAATTCTCAAATTATAGCCTCCTAGTGATATTTACACAATAAAGAGCATTTTTAACCATTTTCTTTACAATTTTACTCAGTTTTATTGATGTTTTAGCTCCTATAACTCAGCTATACTATATCTGAGCTATGAAACACAATGGGGGTCATTTACTAAGGGCCCGATTCGCGTTTTCCCGACGTGTTACCCGAATATTTCCGATTTGCGCCGATTGTACCTGAATTGCCCCGGGATTTTGGCGCACGCGATCGGATTGTGGCACATCGGCGCTGGCATGCACGCGACGGAAATCGGGGGCGTAGCCGAACGAAAACCCGATGGATTCGGAAAAACCGCCGCATTTAAGAAAAAAAATGTGTTGCGAAAATTACACTTACCTTCACCAGGTATAGGCCGGTGAATTTCAGGGCATTCCAGCGCGCCTCCGGGGAACTTCAGCGCAGCAGCTCCACCTGGTGGACGGCGTAAGAACTACCTTAGTGAATCCCGGCCGGACCCGAATCCATTGCAGAGAACGCGCCGCTGGATCGCGAACGGACCGAGTAAGTAAATCTGCCCCAATGTCGGCTCTGCTATATGCCTCCTTCCCCTGCTATAAAGACCTTATTTTGCCTGTAGCTTGTACAATAAGTCTGTGCACACTACTGCTTGCACGCAGGAAGTTTCTGTGAGTGTCTATGTGTGAGCTTGACTTGTAATGAAAGGGGAGGAGCAGAGAGCACAATGCATTGAGCAGACAGAGAAGCAATTCATGAAAAGAATCTGCCTTGATTGACCATAGAAAATAGAATGGTTGGATCCCGGGGAAACCAAGGTCCTTATTCACCTTCCTCTTTGAATCCCAGAAAGATATGATGCAGAGGATTAAGTTTACTCTTCCAACCAATATACTCAAATCCACTTGCTTAGGGCTCCTGAATTGAGGATTCACACTAACATTAGAGGTACCTTTTGGAAAGTACACCTATTGAGTTCTCTCTCAATTTTAGCTGTCCTCTATCTGATGTTCAGCTTCCCTTATTATCCTTTGTTCTCCTTTCCTATTATCCACAGCAGACAGACATGTCAGTCAAAACTGGTTACCTGTTTTAACCAATCTACCAACAGAACAACTACTCCTCCTCCCATTACTGTTACAGGCAGGTATCTAGGTGTACCAAAAGAAACAAATTTCTCTTGATTCTCTTGGAAAATACTTACACTACCTAAAATAGTTCCCACCACAGACTGTGGCTGTCACTGTTACTAATTTGTGTGTGTAGTGTAGTGACAATGCAACCCATTATCTGCCTACCAGTTACAACAGTAGAATAAATATATAACACAGTTTACATACCAACATGTTACCTCATGAAACAAGTAAAATACCACTTGTGCACTGGTGTTATCCTATCCATAGCTCCAGTTCTGTGAAACTTGCAAACACAATCCCAATGCAAAATGAAAGGGTAGATTCTCAGGAAGATAGCAGATAGAGGCATTTGAAGTGAACTCAAGGAGAATTATTTGCAGGGAGACAGAGCAGACAGTTTGCAGAAGAGTCTTCACTCTCTGCATCTTTGTTTGAACCTGGTAAAGAGTGAAGGATTAACAGCATAGATTGTTTTAACATATTTAACGTATATTTTACATATATTTAAAAGGGTTTTTCCATTAAAGAAAATCTCAAAAGGTAATCCCCTAGTGATGTTTACACAATAAACATAATTTTGACCCCCTTACTTTAGACTGCATGCATAAAAAACGTACCCGTAATCCCCAAAAATCTTGTCCCCTTAAATAAGGCACATACACACAGAATTGACTTAACCAAAATGTGGAGTGACATCAGGGAGTCGGCCACAGCTTTTATTTAAAATTGTTACAAAATTATAACATATACTCGTAGAGTATCAACTTTTAACTTTAAAACATATAACCTCAAGGGTTAACTATCAGAATTAAAGGGGCACCTGAAATGCCAGCCTCCTTGGAGGGCATGTAGGTCCTCACCCCAAACCACCACACCGCCAGCTGTGACATTACAGTAACTTTACATCAAAATATATAGGGAGGGAGGGAGGGAAAGTCCTTCCAGGAAAAGAGGGTGAGCGAAAACACCGGCCACCTTTTAAAACCTAAGCCCCAGCCCACCTGGTGTGGCTACCATTAACCCTACCCCCAGTCACGTAGCCCACGGCCCCAACCCCTTAACCCTTTACTTCAGGGGACAAAACTCTGAACTCCTGGTGACCCTAGCCTGCCTGCAGTCACTAGCCCAACGGCTATATGCCTACGGGCTTCCCAACATTTTACTTATCGTATATATGCAAGTATTAGCCAACCCAAGTATAAGCCTAGGTACCTACTTTTGCCACAAAAAACTGGGAAAACGTATTGACTCGAGTCTAAGCCTAGGGTGAAAAATTCAGCAACTACTCTTTGAAGTTGATCTATCTCAACTCTCTTTCTATGTGTCAGTGTGTTAGTACGATGTCAGAAGCCGGATGGAAGTGTATATACACCTGTAACCTGATAATCTAACCACATTGTCACACCACAGAACTAGATGGGGCATAGTGTTCTGCTTGGAATCCATCCACACCTTGGAATTTTTCACTGAGCAGCCTAAGGGGTTAAAATGATCTTTATTGTGTTAACATCACTAGAGGATTGAAATGTGAGAATTTTCGTGGGGAAACCCCTCAAATAAAATGTTCAGTGGCAGCCTCCCTTCATCAATAAAATGTCAAGTAGAGCCCCCCTTTAAAATACAATGTCCAGCAGAGCCCCCATATTGCAGCAAAGACAATGGTAACACCTGCGATCAATGCAAGCACTGATCATTGGTGTCTTTCTGTTGATCAAAAAGATGGTGCCGCATGGGCCCTTGGTGATGACCGTTGCTCCCCGTGACATCATCAGGGAACGGCAATCTGTTGCCTTGACAGCCTTGTTTTAACCCATTCATTACAATGTGCGATTTTCACATTTTGAAGAATAAGGTGGAAAATCGCCTTATACTGCCATACTGTAGAATGGCAGTATATGATAGTATCGATCAGACAACCTAGGGTTAAAGTTCCCTAGGGGTCTGAAAAATAGAAAAAATAAGTTTAAAAAAATATATAATAAAAAAACCTAAAAATTCTAAACTTTCCTGATATAAAAATAAATAAACAGTGAACATTTTAAACACATTAGGTATCAGGACATCCAAAAATGCCAGATCCATCAAAATATAATAACAGTTTTTCACTGCGTTTAACCCTGTAAAGGAAAATAGCACCCAAAATCAAAAATGGTACTTTTTTGCCATTGTTAAAAATTCTATAAAAAGTGATCAAAATGTCGTACAGTCTGCAAAATGGTAGCAATGAAAACATCACCAAAGGTTGCATAAAATGACACCACCCACAGCTCCGTACACTAAAGTTTGAAAAAGTTATTGGCGCCAGAAAATGGCACAATCAAAGAAAAAAATTTTGTACAGGAGGTTTTAATTTTTGTAAATGTATGAAAACATTATAAAACCTATACACATTTGGTATCCCTGTGATCGTACTGACCCAAAGAATAAAGTAGACATGTCATTTGGGGCACATAGTGAAAGCTGTAAAATCCAAGCCCACAAGAAAAATATGTTTTTTCACTAAGAAGTGCTATTTGTTATGTAGAAAACAAGCTGTCACAGAGCTTTTACATGTAAAAATAAAAAAGTTACAGATTTTTTTATTGTGGGGAGGGAAAAATGGAAATGAAAAAACAAAAAAGGGCCATGTCGTTAAGGGGTTAAAAAAACATTTGTGCAGCAGTGCCCCCTTTAAAAAACTATTGTTGAGCAGTGCCCCCTTTAAAAAATGATTGACCAGCAGTGCCCCCTATTATGATAAAATAATAAACTTAGTACTCACCTCCGGTGTTCACCCCCGGGGTCCTCTTTTTCCTCAGCTCATCTTCTCCCCGCATCTTCTGTCTTCTCGGCAGCACTGGGAATAGGCACGTCTATGCTCTCTGCCCACAAGCACACACTACAATGTGACATGTCACCGCCTGATGACGTCGCACCGCGTGTGCGTGCAAAGAACATGGACGTGCCTCTGCCCGCACTGCTGGGAGGCCGCAGCTGTGTGGAGAAGACACACCGGGTGAGAAGAGGACGCCAGGGGTGAACACCAGAGCTGAGTATTAATGTTTTTTTTTGCATAACCAAGTGGGACTTTTTCAGTACAAAAATTGTGCTGAAAGCTTGGCTTATACTCGAGTATACACGGTAGTTTTATAATTGTTTTATCTTCCCTTGCAGACAATGAAAGCTATTCCAGAGGCAACCAAAATTGTAAACATCAGGACTGAGACAGGTGGGAGTAATATCTGTGAAATGCTGTATTTTTGTTAATAACTGTAAATTAGATAAGGTGTTATTTTGTTATCCTGACTATATTTAAGAATCTTGTCTTCATGGGAATACCCCTTTAACATATATAGCATATATTTTGTAGCTAATAAAATACTACATAATACCCACAACAAGTGCATGCTGATGCAAGTCGTTTTTTCTACAGCAAGTGCATCCGCTGGATGCGTCATTACTGAACGTTTGCTCTAGTTAGCCTCCTGGTAAGCTGGTAGAGTGTGGCAAGCTCTGTCACACTACCCTTAGAAATCCTTACTACACCTAATTTGTCACCCTTTGCTACCACCTCCTTTTAGAATGCAGGAATGACATATGTAATACCACTTGCCTATCACCGAAGGGTTAATATGTAATGTTGTATATCAATGTTGCAATATTTATTATCATCCCTGCAGAATCCAGGCTGATGATAGGTTAAGCAAACTCAGCATGCTTTGCAGTGAGCTTCTCCAAAAGTCTATAGGTATAAACTCATTACAAGGGTCTTGGTCAATCTGTCAGTCTCTCTAAGAGTCAGTTCTCTTATGCTTCTCTGCTCAATCACCTCAGTGTACCCTGCCTGTGTCTCTGTGGGCTACTTCCATGGAGACTTTCACCTTGCTACCCAAGCAGCAGAGCCAATCCGGGCTCAATATAGCCAGCCTTCTGATCACAGATCCGCAGCCAATAAATTCCATGGCCTAGCGTGTACCAGCAGAGCAAAAGGTTTACAGCCTGTTACCTGCTGCATCATTAGAATGTGTGTCCTTAAAGATTCTGTGAGTTTTTGTTCAAGATTTCAGTCACCAATTGTGATCCCTAGCCTGCTGCCACTAATACAATGGGTCTCCCCTTCACCATTTGCCCAGGGATCTATGACTACACACACACCTGGAGTGCCTCAGAGGGATCATATTACTATACTTCGGCCTCCTCATCTTCTTGTATCTCCCTGCTGGCCCTGACAGGTGTGGACAAGCTCTGTTCTTGTGAACCAAGCCAAATTGACGTATTTCTGTTTCCAGGCCACAGATCAAGACAGACACTGTGGTCCCTGGAAGTCAAGCTGCCCCACACTGCTGTCAGGCCCCCAGTGGGTAACACTGCACTAGCACATATCCCATTCACTTT
Source organism: Engystomops pustulosus (assembly GCA_019512145.1). Classification (NCBI taxonomy): domain Eukaryota; kingdom Metazoa; phylum Chordata; class Amphibia; order Anura; family Leptodactylidae; genus Engystomops; species Engystomops pustulosus. The sequence continues at coordinate 86,616,763 of CM033647.1, read as the reverse complement.
TATGGGATTCCACAGACCTGTGCATATGCCGACTGCCTACTCGGGCAATCATGTTCAATTGATACTGTCAGGCTGCAAACCAGGGAACAGGATACCTTTTTTGTGGCCAATCAGTATTCTTCCTGTTTTCTTCCATCCGGCTCACACGATACGTTCCATCCCTACAGGTCAGTTTTTGAGGGCCAGACGAATTTGTGACACTCACTCCAACTTTGAAGAAGAATCCACGATTTTGAGGGCTCGATTTAAACAGAGAGGCTATCGTGACTCAGATATACAGAGGGGATATCTACGGGCAAAAACATCAGATCGAAGATCCTTACTCACTCAACAGCCCAAAAGATCAAAAGAGAGTAAGGTAAGGATCATTACACCCTATAACTCCCAATGGAGGGAAATGAACTCTATCTTTGAGCGATTCTGGCCTATACTACAGTCCGACCCTGAAATCAAAAAACACATTTCTAAGACCCCACAAGTGGTCTCGAAACGTGCAGACACTATAGGGAATAGGTTGGTGAGAAGCCACTATGCACCCCCCAAACCGAAAAATTACATTTTCGGCTCAAAAGGCCCTGATTGGGGATCGTACCCCTGTGGACACTGCAGTGTATGCCCCCAAATGGTAAAAACTAAGATATTTCAAGACTCTGAGGGTACACGCAATTTTAACATTGTACACTTTATAAATTGCAGCACCACGGGCGTGATCTATGTTGTGTGCTGCCCTTGCGGATTGAAGTACGTGGGGATGACCACATGGGAACTAAGAACACGTGTCCAGGAACACATGAAAGATATAAGATCGGCTGCCAAACTTCTTCCCACGGACCACGAACAAATTATGAAATTGAAACCCATACCCAAACATTTCCTGGAATGCCATGACTGCAGATGGCAGGACCTGCAGGTATATGGCATAGATAAAATCATCTTGGGTGGTCGAGATTCTGTGAGTTTTTGTTCAAGATTTCAGTCACCAATTGTGATCCCTGGCCTGCTGCCACTAATACAATGGGTCCCCCCTTCACCATTTGCCCAGGGATCTATGACTACACACACACCTGGAGTGCCTCAGGGGGATCATATCACTATACTTCGGCCTCCTCCTCTTCTTGTATCTCCTTGCTGGCCCTGACAGGTGTGGACAAGCTCTGTTCTTGTGAACCAAGCCAAATTGACGTATTTCTGTTTCCAGGCCACAGATCAAGACAGACACTGTGGTCCCTGGAAGTCAAGCTGCCCCACACTGCTGTCAGGCCCCCAGTGGGTAACACTGCACTAGCGCATATCCCATTCACTTTTACGGGATTCCACAGGCCTGTGCATATGCCGACTGCCTGCTCGGGCAATCATGTTCAATTGATACTGTCAGGCTGCAAACCAGGGAACAGGATACCTTTTTTGTGGCCAATCAGTATTCTTCCTGTTTTAGTCTTCTGAGTATAAAGGATAAAATAGAATACTGTCCCTTTAACCATACAAAATTACTATGTAAGTATTAACATGTAAAGCAATAAATTTTCACAAATTTCTTTGAATTTTAATTTATCCCATACCGAGCACAGGCAGTCCCAAAAAGTTTTCAAACCAGAGGAGCAGGTAGGTGGCCCTGCAGAAAAATGGAATAGATTGAGTGCCTGTATGTGGCAGTCCCAAAAAGTTTTCAAACCAGAGGAGCAGGTAGGATTTTCACAAATTTCTTTGAATTTTAATTTATCCCATACCGAGCACAGCACGAGCAAAGTTAAATAATGAAAAAAGGCAAATTAAGAAAAAATGGTGACATCTGTAGAAAAGGATTATGGAATATTTGTAAAACACAAGCACAGGCCCCAAGGCCCAAATTATTGCATTTATCAATAATTTTTGTCTAAATGGTCGCATTTCTTTTCGTTATTTGGTGTTTTGCAGCAATCAGTTTGCATTATGAAAACAGGGGAGTGTAATTATGGAAATTAAGTTGAGATTTCAGTTCAATGAACTCATCAGCTAAAATCACAGCCTTTCTACATCGGTCGTCTGGCTTCATGTCAGCTCATTTGCATAAAGCATTTAGCTTAATGAAGAGTAAACAACAATGCAACGCGGGATGAATTAACCCAAGGGGGTCTGCACTGTCATAGAAGAAATATTAGGCTTTGTGCTGTCAGTATTGCCTTCTCCATGTCTCCTAATAAATACACCAAGCAGAATGAAGCCTGTCCCTGGCTATACGTCTTCCTGCAGAGTATATTTCATCACCTGCGGAACACTCATTATTCAGGTTTTATTTACTTTCAGTCCCCTGTAAGAAAAATGTGACATAATCTAGTTACCCAATTTTATGGGCAGTGCAGCTGGGAAACACATTCAGAAATATTGCAGGGTCGTCTACAATAAGAGAATGCACTTCTATTGGTTAAAACGCCTTAATTATTAGGTTCAATTAGTGGGGTTAATAATTTATAATAGTAATAATGCATGAATCTGGCCTATTCCTGTAGCTCAGCATTGCAAATTGCTGGAGCCTATGACAAACCGGGTGATAATAAGTACAGAAGTGAGATAAAGAAAGTCCACCCCCATTTAATGTTATGATTTAAAACCATCTGGCCCATCAGGTCTTCAAATGAGGGAAAAACTACCGCAGATGAATAACAACACATAATGCATTTCACTTTTTTGTTAATCATTTTTCTAAAAATGAAACCAAAATATATACATACCATGTGTGTACATGTAGTACATTTACAAAGTTATAATATTAAGCATGTTTGAATAGGGCTCACGGACTGAGTCCTCTTCGTAACCCTTTCTATATTTTACTCTCCTCATTCCAAAAGCTTTATCTTTTTTATTTTTACGTTTACAGATATGAATATCTGGTAAAAAAATCCCTATATTGCTATAAATAAATGGATAAAACAAAATACAATGTCATTAATCATTAAATCCAGCTTAAAGGAAATCTACCACCAGGATGAAGGATTGTAAATCAGGCACACTGACATAGTGGTGTGTGCCCCCTCTGGCAGGATCTGCTATTCTTGTAGCTTTGTATGCCTTTGTTTTTAAGAAAAAGAGGTTTTAAAAATTATGCAGATAAGCCTTCGGGGCTCCAAGCTCCATTGACATCTATAGAGTCTGGAGCCCCTGAGGTTCATTTGCATAATCTTCTAAACCTTTTTATTGTAAAAACAAGGTCCTAGGAAGCTAAAAGAAGAGCAGAATCCGCCAGAGGGGGCACTCACCAGTATATCAGTGTGTTTGGTTTACAATCCTTCATCCTGGTGGTAGATTTCCTTTAATTAATTATGGGCTTTCTAAAGTAGGCGGAGTTACCTCCAAGATTGATACCACAGGATACTACAACTCCCATGAGCTCTCACTTCTCAGAAGCAGCTCCTCCCTCTCATGCTCTTCTACCAGTGATGTTCTAACAGCTATGTTATCTGTTCCCTAAAGGTTCTGTCTGGCATTTGGCATGGCTGCTTTTTTCCAAAATGGAACACCTGACTATAGTTTGTGCTGTATAAAGCTTAATAAATCTGTGCTGCAGTATCATGTATTTTGTATTTGTGGAAGGCAGCAGACATTGTTTTTTTTAAAGACAACCCCTTTAAATCCACCAAATAATAAAAAATATTCCCCTGCCCAACATACAGTGCTACGTATAATGCAAGCTCTGTGTAAATGTATCACTCCTGTCCTCCAAAACTCCTAACATGCAGTTCCAGGAAAATGCATTCCTCCTGTCCCCCAGCTCACTAACATACAGTCTTATGTAAATGCATCTCCCATGCTCCAGCTCCTAACATGTGGCCCCATGTAAAAACACCCAGTTGTCCCTCCTTCCCCAATAAATAAAATGACTATTGTCCATACCACCTGCATATGCAGTCCTGTCCTGCTTCACAGACCTTTACTTTTTTCCTGCATAAACTGACCCCCCCCCCCCCCCCCCCCCCCAGCACAGATATCTGAGGCTTCTCTGCTCTTTGATGATGGCTCTGCCCCCTAATCATAATAGGCACTAGGGGAGCAAATTAGCAAATTTTTAATGACTGAATTGAACATAAATTTTGATTATTCCTGGAATACTTTTTTAATCAAGGACCTTGCTGATATGTATCTTATTATTCCTATTGCAAAAGTATACGTCTTCTGCATGTTTGCCTTTTTTTTGTTTTTATTGTCATGTGTTATTGCCTATGTGAGGTTGTGTTTACCTCATTTTAAGACATTATAACTAAAGATGAGTAGGTTGGTTAAAATACAGGTTCAACAAGTTTGTCTGAGTTTTGAGGACTGGGATGAAAACATACTACATTGAAATCAATGGGGACCTGAATTTTAACACCCACAAATGGCTATAAAATGGGGCTAGTAAGGGCTGCAATATGGTGGGAATAACACCTGCCACAAACCAACAATGCTGGCCTCTATCACCTAAAATTAGCTACCAGTGAGACATTGGGGCTTATTTACTAAGGGTCTTGGATCGCACTTTTTTCGGTCTGTTCGCCATTTTTGGGATTTGCGCATCTTTGACAGGTATTTAACAGCTCAGGGTCTAAGCTGGCATTGTGTCGCATGCGATCGGATTTTGATGCACTGCGCTGGCTTTCATGTGACTGAAATCAGGGGGAGCGTGTCGTCCGACGATCCGACTGATTCGGACTGATTGAGGGATTTAAGTTTCAAATTTATGTAGCAAGACAATGTAGGATGCAGGATATCGGGCGCACATCTTAATGAATCAGCAGAGTGCATGATCGTCGGAAAATGCACTTTCTGTGAACTTCTCAGTTTGGGTAAGTAAATGTGCCCCATTGTACCTTAATTACAGCTGTTTTTCTGATCTACCAATTGGCTTACTTGACTAATTGAAGATATGAATCTCTGTTTTTTTCCCAGGCTGCCAGTGAACCACGTCCCTTTATATTGACAGACAGCTCTTGTTCTCTTCAAATCACTGCCCCGCCTCCTTGTACATCTGCCAATATTCCATTAGAGACATAAAACATAACAAAACTTTATTTATAGGAAATATTGTGTCAATTTTTTTACACAGTGCCTTGTGTTTCATTCATGTCACATGATCATTGTGATGTCATCTAAGGTCTTTTACCCTTTATATTTACAAAATGGGGCAAATTTACTTACCCGGTCCATTCGCGTTCCAGCGGCGGCTTCTCCGCTCTGGATTCGGGTCCGGCCGGGATTTAATAAGGTAGTTCTTCCGCCGTCCACCAGGTGGCGCTGCTGCGCTGAAAGTAAACTCATCGCGCCGGAATGCACCGAGCTGGACCAGGTGAAGGTAAGCGGTCCTTATGCGACACATTTCGGTTTTTAAATGCGGCGGTTTTTCCGAATACGTCGGGTTTTCGTTCGGCCACGCCCCCCGATTTCTGTCGCGCGCATACCGGCCCCGATGCGCCACAATCCGATCGCGTGCGCCAAAAACCCGGGGCAATTCATGTACAAGCGGCGCAAATCGGAAATATTCGGGTAACACGTCGGGAAAACGCGAATCGGGCCCTTAATAAATGACCCCCAATGTGTCCTATTTAGGAATCTAATTACATGATATCACAGCATACCTCCATAAAGGGTGTGGAGAGTAGAAGTCTATGGAGCCTGCTGTGATTTCATATGATCAGATACATACATAGGGTAAATTTTGTAAATGTAAAAGCTATATGGGCTTAAATTACATCACCCTGGTCACATGACATCAAGTGCTGAATAGTAAGGAGGCCTAAGGCTTGGGGAGGAATAGATGGGAGGACATGCAAGGCAGGGCATGCACCTGCTGATGCCAGGTAGGATAATATAAAGTTGATTTATTGGGACGTTAGGGAAACAATTTTTATCAAAAAGAAGGGTTTAAGTTAGTTAGTAGGGCTCTATAGGAACCTAGTCCCTAGTTGTATTTCTGAAAATGTATTGACAGGTTTAAAATAATTTAAAAAATATAATAAAATAATAATAATAAATGCTGTTAATTTCACTGTTCTAGAAGATGGAAGGCGTAGCGATGAGTGAACCCGACCAACACTGTTAATGGAAGGGGAGACAGCTAGGATGACAGTGAGGAGAAGCGATACATTTTAAATAAATGGCCTTATCAAGGCATAGCCAAGTACTGCTTGTGTATTCCAAGAATAAAGAAGGCAGACATAGTTAAGGTATTGGTCAATTATATCGCAAATAGTGCTTTAAGTTGTACTGGATTGTGTTCAACCCACTTCCCCTCTATTGTGTCACCTTATCTGTCTAGCTATCTAATCCTCTTCCACAGCCTCCCAATTGTCAAGGTCACCTGTCTTTTCACAAAGGGAGGATATGACATCACCACCAAGCCTGTCCACACCATCTCAGGGATAGGTTCAGCTTCTAACCCACCAACCCTGGTCCTGACTGTGAAAGTTGCAAAATTGTTGGCCTTTGATAAAGCTACCATTCCAGCCAGCTTTAAAAATGTTATGACGGTGGCTGTCCCACAATGTATCACTCCCAGCTGCCACAACAGGTTGTGTAGAAAATAAAGTGTGCACTATGCAATACTATTAGTCACAGTCACAACGGGACAACTAAACATGAGAAGGGACAGTACATCACTTTAACTGCCCGCTGGGTTAGTGAAGTAGTGGCTGAGCCAGAGGCAGGATTGCTGTGGTGCATATACATCCACCACCAAAGATTGCCAGACACCTCTCCTTGCCTCCATTTGCCTCCTCCTCTGCTTCATCTTCCCCTGCCTATTAATCCAGTCAACATTGATGAAATGAAAACCTCTGACCCTCCACTGAATGGGGCACATTTATTTAACCGATCTAGTCGCGATCCCGTGGCGTGTTGTCCGACACTGATTTGGGTGTGCCAGGATTCACTAAGGTCCGTGCGCCCGATATCCAGCAGGTGTTGCTGCTGCCCTGAGTTCTGCTAGAATTCACCTTCTTCTTCCCGGTGCATGTAAGTGCTGATCTTGTGACATAAATTCTTTTTCAAATTCCGTGTTTTTTCCAAATCTGTCTAGTTGTCCAACGGCCACGCCCCCCATTTTTTGTTGCGTGAAAGCCGGCGTCGATGCACCAAAATCCAATCGGCAATTCGGCGCAAATCAAAAATCATCAGGAAACCCGACGAAAGTGCGCAATTCGGACCCTTAATACATGAGCCCCATTGTTCTACCTTGGTGGTTGTTGCAGGCCTGGGAAAACAGGAAGCTGGAGGAGGAGCTTTGCCAGTATCTTTTAACCTTTGGATACTCCAACCAAGACATGTATGCTTGTCCTCATCAGCCTCAAATTAACCCTTCATGGGACCAAACCAGAGAGGAATCAATATAACATTTCTCTCTCTCTGTATTGTGAATGCAGCTGTATTGATTATTGGTATAGTAACCAAAAACCCTCCATATGATAAACTTACTGCAGAACTTAATGAACATTATCGGTCACAAATAAATAAAATGGCCTGCAAACATTTGATTTAGGTATAACTGCACACTATTTACTGACAGGAGCATGATCAAGGTATAACTGGATGCTATTCAGTGATAGGAGTAACTTTGCAATATATGTATTACTGCTATTCACTGACAACAGGTCCTTTATGACCTACATATTAGTGTGCGTTATTCAGTGACAGAAGCAACTTTCAATCAAGGTATTACTGCATACTATTCATCTGCAACAACACCTTCATTATCAACATATTAGTGTGCGCTATTCACTTTACAATAAAGATATGACTGGACGCTATTCACTGACAGCAGTAACTTTAAATCAAGGTATTACTGGAAGCTATTCACTGACATGAGCATCTTTGCAACCTAGGTATGATTGATCAAAATAGCACCAGAATAGGGACAATATTGTAAATTCCAGTTTAGCAGCACCAGCAGTGAACGCCAAAGTATCTTCTCTTCTATGAAGAACAGCCTCACTGCAGCCATATCAAGCAGATAGCACATTACTTTGATTGGGGTCCTTCTACCTTCCAAACAGAGCATGGTTGCTGGCACTTAGCTTATCACTGTTATGCAGATGAGAGATGTGAAGGAATACAGTAATCTCTTTGTGTCAATCAGATTTTTTTAAGGATAATTATTGCCATTCATATCTCCATTCTCTGGATTTTATGTCTATGCCTTCGAATGCAATGAAGACAGCCCAGCTGTAAATATCAGCTAATGTTTATTCCATAGATGAATCCAGTTTTGTTTTCTGCATTATTTTGTCAGTTTGTTTTCTTTGCTGAGCCCCACAGGGACCCACAGACTTCAGCCGGTCACAGGATTCTGTGCGGATAATGAATCAGAGACGTCAAAAAGATTTCCAGCATCAGACGCCCACCATGCCTATTAGAATTTAAATAACAGAGAGTGGCTCGGCTGTGGGCACGCAGGGCACCGTACTAAATGACTTGTTATTTAAAGTAAAACACAGTGGAATTAACTGAGCGTGTCAAAAAGAAATACAGTGTATTCTAGCACAATAGTGGGAGACCATGTAATAACCTTCTATAGAAGTTGTTTATGTATTTCTTCTTTTAGGTATTCAGTAAAAACCATGAATTGTATAGATTGATTATGCAGAAAAATATTAATCTATAACAGCACATCATCTGTTCACAGGCTATATCTGGCTTAGCTTAGTTCTGTAGGCCGGTGGACAAGGTCCTTTTGATGGTGTGGCACATTTACATTGCAGAGAATACCGTAATGATCACAAAAGTGGAGCTATCGCTGTTGAGAACAGATAACATTCTCTACAGCATTGCTTAAGATCCTCAAAGTCCATTTTCACAGTGAACTATCAGGCTCTATATCTCACCATCCAGCAGGGGCATAACTAGGGTAGTTTGGGCCACATAGCAGATTTCTACATGGTGTCCCCCTTCTCCTTAAAAAAATACAGACATATTTGTACACACATGTTTATACACTAACATGCACAAATGTATACAATCTTACACGTTCATGCATGTATACACTCAAACTGTTTATACAAACACATACGTCAAATACACGCATACAGTAAATACAGCATATATACATATACAGCATGTACACACATATACAGTATACATGCACACTTATACAGCATATACATAAATACACACATACAGCATATACATACACACATGCAGCATATACACAGCATATGCACACATACACTCACCAGCCACTTTATTAGGTACACCTGTCCAACTGCTTGTTAACACTTAATTTCTAATCAGCCAATCACATGGCGGCAACTCAGTGCATTTAGGCATGTAGACATGGTCAAGACAATCTCCTGCAGTTCAAACCGAGCATCAGTATGGGGAAGAAAGTGAGTACCTTTGAACGTGGCCGGTTGTTGGGCCGACGGGCTGGTATGAGTATTTCAGAAACTGCTGATCTACTGGGATTTTAACGCACAACCATCTCTAGGGTTTACAGAGAATGGTCCGAAAAAGAAAAAACATCCAGTGAGCGGCAGTTCTGTGGGCGGAAATGCCTTGTTGATGCCAGAGGTCAGAGGAGAATGGGCAGACTGGTTCGAGCTGATAGAAAGGCAACAGTGACTCAAATCGCCACCCGTTACAACCAAGGTAGGCAGAAGAGCATCTCTGAACGCACAGTACGTCGAACTTTGAGGCAGATGGGATACAGCAGCAGAAGACCACACCGGGTGCCAATCCTTTCAGCTAAGAACAGGAAACTGAGGCTACAATTTGCACAAGCTCATCGAAATTGGACAGTAGAAGATTGGAAAAACGTTGCCTGGTCTGATGAGTCTCGATTTCTGCTGCGACATTCGGATGGTAGGGTCAGAATTTGGCGTCAACAACATGAAAGCATGGATCCATCCTGCCTTGTATCAACGGTTCAGGCTGGTGGTGGTGGTGTCATGGTGTGGGGAATATTTTCTTGGCACTCTTTGGGCCCCTTGGTACCAATTGAGCATCGTTGCAACGCCACAGCCTACCTGAGTATTGTTGCTGACCATGTCCATCCCTTTATGACCACAATGTACCCAACATCTGATGGCTACTTTCAGCAGGATAATGCGTCATGTCATAAAGCTGGAATCATCTCAGACTGGTTTCTTGAACATGACAATGAGTTCACTGTACTCAAATGGCCTCCACAGTCACCAGATCTCAGTCCAATAGAGCATCTTTGGGATGTGGTGGAACGGGAGATTCGCATCATGGATGTGCAGCCGACAAATCTGCGGCAACTGTGTGATGCCATGATGTCAATATGGACCAAAATCTCTGAGGAATGCTTCCAGCACCTTGTTGAATCTCTGCCACGAAGAATTGAGGCAGTTCTGAAGGCAAAAGGGGGTCCAACCCGTTACTAGCATGGTGTACCTAATAAAGTGGCCAGTGAGTGTACAGCAGATACACACGCATATACAACATAAACACACTTATAGCATATGCACAGAAATGTATACACTCATACACACATGTATGTACTTAATGTGAGACAGTCTTCTTATACCAGGGCTCTTAAGCTGCTGGTAACATGGAGGTAGTAGATGGCAGAGTCGACTGTGTGCTGTCAATATTGTGCCCTGTTATATAAATATAATGCTGTAGTGAGAGTATGGCATATTCTGAACCTTATGGTACATGTAGCCACATTGTGCACAAAAACGGCATACAAACAGAATATTTTTCAGTGCCAGACTTATCGATATGATTCAGTGTGAACAGTGTTATACTTAAAGTCACATTGCACTCAAACTGCAGACTATTTTTGTGCCTGAACGTATTAACAAAACCCAGTGTGAACAAAAATTTTTGTCCATAGTTGCAATGATAAAATATATAGTTTTGATTTACATTAATTCAACTTAAGAACAAACCTAAAGAACTTATCTTGTATGTAACCCATATATACTGCCTGTATATATTAGGAGGATGCTGTGCATAAATTAATAATAATGGGTTGGCTTTTATTAAATAGAGAACACAATTTATTATTGAGGCAGTGTTCTCATGATAAGTTTTCATTGGGGCACATTTACTAAGGGTCCGCACGGCGCATTTCCGTCGGGTTTCCGGACTTCATGATAAGTTTTCATTGGGGCACATTTACTAAGGGTCCGCGCGGCGCATTTCCGTCAGGTTTCCCGACTATTTCTGATTTGCGTCGCAGTTAACAGGGGTTTTTGGCACACGCGATCAGTTTTTGGCGCAACCAACTTTCATGTCTTCTGTCCTCGGCCTGGGCCTCCTGTACGCGCCAGCTCTGAAGCCGGCACACGTGATCTGACGTAATCATGTTCGCCGGCTTCAGAGCCGTCGCATACCCTGCAGAGCGCCGCATCGTGGGAACCGGGACAGGTGAGTTTTAGATTCTGCCTCTATGCTGCGCTCCCGACCAGCGCAGCATAGAGGCAGAAACGTGATCGATCCGGATGGTGATCAATTATACCAGTGTCTTATAGCGACACTGGTACAATTGATCCGGGGGCCCAAGTGGGCCCCTCCAGTACCCCGGGCCCCGGCACTTGCCCGGGTTGGCCTGCTTGTGGCAAATGTGGCAAATTTAACAGTGATAAGTTATGTCTGAGAGAAGTTGTAATGAAGTCCCCTTCCTGATGGAGCAGATTGTCACCTGTAAGGTACTAAACACCAGTTATGTCTATGTCACTAAATAAACATCTAGTGTGTGAGGCAGCTGTTGTGTCAGTCAGAGAGTGCCAATAAGCCTGCTTTCTCCTAGTGAGCTGGTGGTGCTACGTTAGAATATTATCAATTGTTAGTAATGTCTGCAGTTTCTGATGAGGGTGCTGGTGCTTTTTAAAAATTGGGCTAAATATAACTGAGGATCAGGGGTAGGATGCTGGTTTCAGTTTATCCTCAATTAGCAAAAAGGGTAGAATTGACCTTGCTCCATTGTGTAATTATAACCCCCTATTAACATATATCCACCTTCAGAAAACAACTAGTGAAGTTCTCTGGAGGCTTTACTTTAGCAATAATCAGCTGTAAGGTGCTTGTAATGAAGCTTTATTGATAACCCTTCTTCCCATTACAGCAAAATATTTTGAAAATCCAATTGTCACTGAGGCAAAAAAAAATTTTGTCCGTAGTTGCAATGATAAAATATATAGTTTTGATTTACATTAATTCAACTTAAGAACAAACCTAAAGAACTTATCTTGTATGTAACCCATATACACTGCCTGTATATATTAGGAGGATGCTGTGCATAAATTAATAATAATGGGTTGGCTTTTATTAAATAGAGAACACAATTTATTATTGAGGCAGTGTTCTCATGATAAGTTTTCATTGGGGCACATTTACTAAGGGTCCGCGCGGCGCATTTCCGTCGGGTTTCCAGACTTCATGATAAGTTTTCTTTGGGGCACATTTACTAAGGGTCCGCGCGGCGCATTTCCGTCAGGTTTCCCGACTATTTCTGATTTGCGCCGCAGTTAACAGGGGTTTTTGGCGCACGCGATCAGTTTTTGGCGCAACCAACTTTCATGCGACACAATTTGCGGGGCGGGCCGTCCGACAAACTGACTGATTCGGACTAAGCGCGGGATTTAAAATTCAAATTGTGTCAGAAGACATGCATTCACATACACCAGGAAGAAGAAGGTGAACTCCTGCGCACCTCAGCGGGGAAGCGACACATGTAGGATATCAGGCGCACGATCTTAGTGAATCGCGCCAGACTTCATCCTAGTTGGACAATGCACCTTGGGGATCGTGACAGGAGCAGGTAAGTAAATGTGCCCCATTGTGTTTTGAAGCGCTTTGCAAACCCATCAGGCAAAACATGTTTTTTGCATTTGTGTAAATATAAAATATATTTTGCCTCATGCTTTTGCACTGGATTTTAAAGAAAAAAACAATGCACTATGGAAATGTGTGCTTTATGTGACCAGTTATTTAAATATAATAAAGCTGTACTAACTATAACTTATTCTGGCGGGCCATTTATAGGATGTTTCATGTGTAGGGGCAGTGTTATCAGTCTTGTAAAAGGTATATAATATTAAGGGGCCCTGTTATCCGGGAGACGTGGTATTTTTAGGGTTGCAGTGTGGAGATGGGCTGGACAGAGCTTAAGAAATCTTGTGGCCAGGGTCGGCTCCAGGTTTTAGTGGGCCCCTGGGCGACAGAGCCATAGTGGGCCCCTCCGTGAGCTGCCCTCCAGTGGCCACACTGCCCCCCCTCCACCTGCGCGCCTGCAGCTGTCTTCAGCCTGGGCCTCCCGTACGCGCCGACACACGTGATCACACGTGATCCGATGACGTCATCATGTGCGCCGGCTTCAGAGCCGTCGCATACCCTGCGGAGCGCCGCATCGTGGGAACCGGGACAGGTGAGTTTTAGATTCTGCCTCTATGCTGCGCTCCCGACCAGCGCAGCATAGAGGCAGAAACGTGATCGATCTGGATGGTGATCAATTGTACCAGTGTCTTATAGCGACACTGGTACAATTGATCCAGGGGCCCGAGTGTGCCCCTCCAGTACCCCGGGGCCCCGGCACTTGCCCGGGTTGGCCGGGTGCTGGTGCCGGGCCTGCTGTGCCGCTTCTATTAGCTATATACTGTGATCCTCTCTATTAGATGTAAATACTGTGCCCCCTATATTATATACTATGCTCCCTTTATTTGATATATACAATGGCCCCCTATATTATATATTTCCTGTGCCCCCCAGTGCACACTGTCCCCCTATATATATGTATATGCAGCACAGGTAGATGGTGGTGTTGCCGCTTGATGACATCATAGTGTCAGTGTGGGCAAAGTGCATGGACCTGTCTCTATCCAGGTAGCCAAAAGGGAAGAGGAAATGTGGGGAGGATCAGAAGTAAGAACTACTATTTTGTTTTAATGATAAGGGTCTGCTCGTATTAGTGAGGTGAGATGAGTATTTTTCTTCTCGGTTTTTGCATCACTTATTGTGAACCAAAATGGGAAGTGGAGACTGCACAGACATCAAATATAATGGAAAGAACAGCATTTGTTCTATTTCTTTTTCTCACATGGATTTTTGTTTCCAATTATTGATGCCAAGAACTGATGAAATAACTGATATATTTGTATCCTTTAACAGGTGTTGCTCCATTGGTTTTGGCACAGTTGGATAATCTGTTTTCATCCGCCTCCTGGGTAAAATCCTCCTTCCAGTGCAGGAGCAGATGATGAGAACAGGTACACTAATTAAAGGGGTATCCCCATCTCAGCTCTCTAACAACATGTACGTACGTTGTCAGGGCTTTGCCACAATTATGTATTTGGGAAGGGTCACAACTAGTTATTTGTCCAATGACTATAATACTAACCATATAACCAACTGCTTGGTGCTTATTGCAGGGTGTGATAGGGGTTTCAGCTTCTTAACAATTATCTGTCAAATTGTCATTTTCCTGAACCCATCACTTGGGGGCGCTCAATGTTAAATGATTGTTCAGTTTCCATTAATCTCAGTGGTAGCTATGTACTGTGCCCTCTAGTGGCGGATCCAGGCAGCTAGTTTTATGTATCTAAATAGTACTTCTATTACCATCATCTGACACTCTTTGTTATCCCTCTAGCACCTTCTCACCATGGTCCTGGGATACTTTTATTTCTTTACCAGTTTGTAAGTCTTCCTTTCTTCCTTTACTACTGAATATATTCACATGTTATATTTTTAATATAAACTTAGTTCCTTTTTGTACCAATGTAGCAACTTTTAACCCTACAGGTGTGGCACTGTAAATGGGTTTGCCAGGTTTATGGTATTGATGACCCTGATATCAAATCAGTGTGAATCTGATGCTCAGGACACCTTTTCCTAAGTCATAGGTAGCCATAATGGGCTGATCAAAAAGGTTCCTCACTGTTGGACCCTCACCTATCCCTGTAACACACTGCTCCATTATTGACACCAGTCAAGTGCTAGGGACCAAGCGTGCTGGAGAGGCCTACTCGGGGTCCGAAAAAAAATTTTTCGGCCCCCGGATCAATTGTACCAGTGTTGCTTTAAGACACTGGTACAATTGATCACCTTCCAGCTCAGGTAGTTTTCTGCCTCGTCGGGAGCGCAGCATAGAGGCAGAATCTCACCTCTCCTCGTTCTCCCGAAGCAGCGCTCCACACTGTACGCAATGTCGTCACGTGTGCCGGTGAAACATCCCCCAGTGCCCCGCCCCTTTTCTTGCGGCCTGGAGGTAGCCGGGGCCCAGAATACCAGAGTGGCTGGCTAGTGCAGCCTTGGGCACGCTGTTGTCCCAGTGTTTGGTATGGGGACTGTAGGGCTGTCCTACAGCCTGGCAGGTCTCCAGCAGGAGGTGTGTGCAAGAAAGATGGATGGAGAGGCTGAGGTTCTGGTTCTCCCTGGGGCAACTCCCTTAGTGTCTGTAATATATGTCCCTGGGTAAGGGATGGGGAGCCTGTGGTGGTGATACAGCCATATCCAGGGATTAGATGGAGGCAACATTGTGCAAAATATTCACGTTCTTTATTAGAAAAACTGCAGGCAAAGGCCAAACGATCTTGTTCCAGATTACAGATTACAGGATGATTCCGGATTACTGGAGTGGTCATGGAGAGTGAACTTCAGGAGTTGGTTCACCAGCCTGGGAGTAGATGCAGGCTGGGATGTAGCTGTGTCCAGTACTGGAAGCTGCCGCTTTGTCCTGGGTGTTTGTTCTATGTGTAGCACTGAAGGTGTACTACACACTAACTCTCTTTCTCTCAGTGTATCTTGTGGAAGATGTGCTCTAGGAGAGCAGGGACCCTGACACAGGGTCTTCCTGTGTCAGGAACTAGATTCCAAGACCTGCTCCTCTGTCAGGAGCTGGGGGCTAAGAGATCTTACCCCTACCTGTCCAGGGGTTTTCTTAAACACTGGTCAGGTGGTGGCTCGCTCTCACACTCCAGTTCACATGAAGAAATACAATTGGACAATAACTTTAGTAAACTTAACCCTTGCCTGCACAGGCAGTATCTACAGCTGCTAATTACCTTAATTGACTGCATTACCCTAAAGGTGAGTTGATCAGACTCCCCCAGAGGGATCCTACAGGTAGAGGGCCTTATTCGCAAGCACTCCCTTGCCTATACATTGGCAGGGATGTTGCACCGGCTTCAGAGCCACAATGTACAGTGGGAGCATGCTGAAGAAAAAAGGCGACTGCAGGCGCTGCTTCAGGGAAGCGAGGAAAGTTGAGTTTTTTCTTTCCCAGGGTGGGGGGGGGGGGCAGTGTGGTTACGGGGAAAGGGAGCAGTAGGGCTTATGGGTAGGGCAGTGTGGTTATGGGGGGGGTCCAGTGTGGCTGTATAGGGGGGGATAGTGTGGCTATGGGGGGAGAGGGCAGTGGGGCTATGTAGGGGGCGGGATAGTTTGACTACGTAAGGGGTGGGCATTGTGGCTATGGGGGGAGGGTGCATGTGGCTATGTAGCAGGGGACAGTGTGGCTATGGGGGAAGCTGTGTGGCTACGTAGCGGGAAACAGTGTGGCTTATGTAATGTGGCTTATGGGGGGACAGTGTGGCTAAGGGGGGGCAGTGTGGGTATGTAGGGGGTGACAGTGTGGATATGTAGGGGGGCAGTGTGGCAATAGAGGGGTGACAGAGTGGCTACTGCAAGGGAGAGCAGTCTGGCTACTGGGTGGAGGCCCACTAAGGGGCCCATAAAGGTTCTGTCACCCAGGGGCCTACTTAAACCTACAGGTGATACAGGTAACTTCCTATATAAGTATTTACCAAAAAAAAAACTTTAATATCATGTAATACTTTATACTGCTATATAGTGGTTTTGAGCCGCTATCACTTACATACTGATGCCTTGCTGCAGGAGATGAATCTATAGTACAAGAATGGTTTGAATGCAGAGCAAAAGAGTTTAAAATTGTTGGACACTGGAGCCCTGGAGCGCTGGAGGAAGGCGTAAAACAGCTTTGGCGCTCCCTATATGCCTAATTATGGATGCTTCTCACAGCTTGAGGGGCGCTTCTTCCCTCCTCCTCCCTCTCATTCCCATATACGAGACCTGTCTCAAACTGTGAGAAGCGTGCATAATTATGCATACAGGGAGAGCCCAGCTGGTCTCTGCCTCCCTCCAGGGCCCCAGGGCTCTAGTGTCCAGCGATTTTAAAACTCTTTATCTGCAAACAAAACGTTCCTGTACTTCAGCTTTAAGGATCCTTCATCTGCAACACCAAAGTATATAAGTGATAGCCGCTCAAAACCACTATATAAAAGTGCTTGATTTCCTTTAAGAATAGTGACCTGCAGATGCTGCCACTCTTACCATCTTTTCTTCCAGGTTTTTGGCTAACCCGTTATATTATTGGGAGATATCCCTCTGGGCACCTGGAAGCAAAACAACCATGAAGAAAGACCTATTTCTGAAGAGGAGGAAGCAAGTGCTGATCCACAATGGATTCTGAGCTTAGGTAGACCAAAAACACTTGTGATCTGGGAAGTAAAAAGATAGAAGTAGTTTAAACTTTTCTATAGACTGTCTGGTTTATAATACTGTATAAAATGTTTAAATATAGATCTGGCTGTGGAAGGAACATCATAGCTGGGCCGTTCCATGGTTCAGAAAAGGTCCAGGTGACTTTGAAATCTCAGACCTGTGAACCAACTGCAACACCCCTGCCAATGTATAGGCAAGGTGGATTCTCTCCATGTCAGAATCTATCTGGGGAGCCTGCACAACTCACCCAGGAGATAATGCTAGGAGAACTTAGGTAAATTGCAGCTGTCTGGAAAGGCAACAGTAGCTGTAGGTGGCTGTATTGTAAACTGGAGTGTGATTGGAGAGGTGCTACCACCTGACCAGGGGGGAAAGTACAAATGGATGTATAAATATTAAAATATAACTTTTATTTGTAATATTAAATAGATAAAATGAATAGGGCAAAAATTGTTTAGGCAAAAAGCCGATGGTCAGAAGACCTGAGAGGCACACCGGCAGCTGTGCGTTGAGGAGAGGATGCCGGAGCGTCTGCCGTATTAGCAGAGATGGTTGACGTGTTGCTCCGCGGTGTGTAGTCACTGAACAGAGTGTACATCCTGGGCTAAACAGAAGGAGCCAATGTGGAATCTTCGTCCAGGTAGGTGGTCACAATTACTCAGATATATATACACAGCGCAGCATAGAGGCAGAAACGTGATCGATCCGGATGGTGATCAATTATACCAGTGTCTTATAGCGACACTGGTACAATTGATCCGGGGGCCCAAGTGGGCCCCTCCAGTACCACGGGGCCCCGGCACTTGCCCGGTTTGGCCAGGTGCTGGCGCCGGGCCTGCTTGTGGCAAATGTGGCAAATTTAACAGTGATAAGTTATGTCTGAGAGAAGTTGTAATGAAGTCCCCTTCCTGATGGAGCAGATTGTCACCTGTAAGGTACTAAACACCAGTTATGTCTATGTCACTAAATAAACATCTAGTGTGAGGCAGCTGTTGTGTCAGTCAGAGAGTGCCAATAAGCCTGCTTTCTCCTAGTGAGCTGGTGGTGCTACGTTAGAATATTATCAATTGTTAGTAATTGTTAGTAATGTCTGCAGTTTCTGATGAGGGTGCTGGTGCTTTTTAAAAATTGAGCTAAATATAACTGAGGATCAGGGGTAGGATGCTGGTTTCAGTTTAGCCTCAATTAGCAAAAAGGGTAGAATTGACCTTGCTCCATTGTGTAATTCATTGGTCTTTGACCATTACTGGCTCCTTTGCAAATGGTAACATCATCTAGACCAGCCTCATTCTGAACATGACTGCGGTTTGGTGACACAAACAGACTGGTAATAGTTGAAAAAATTGTGAATTGAAAAACAACATGGAATTATTGATTACTGTCGGTCTGATTAAAGCCCAGTATACAGGTCCATTCCCGGGACAGAAGGCTCCTGGTTTCTAGTCATTTGTTCTATGCAGGATTCACATATGGCATTGTGTCACTAGAGAGGAGAATGATCACAACCTTCAGCGTATCTGGAAAGTTTGAACGTCACCACAATTCCCACAGTGCAACCTTTCCCTGATTAAATTAATCACAGATCAATAAACCCACAGGTGTCTGTGCACTTTGCCAGTCAGTACGTGACATTCTGTATAATGCATTTTACATATATTTGTACAAGATTTATCTGAGCCCAGTGACAAGGAAGTGGATTACTATAGTATTAGAATTTATTTACAATGTAATTACATAGTGTACCCAGGAATGAGAATATTACATCCTGGATATTAAATTGTGTTTTAAATCCATGTAATTAAATCACAATCATAGCACACTTTATTTCTAATAATTATACAATAGGCAAATAGGCGAAATTAGAGACATTCCTACAATGTGGTTGAGGAAAAATTTAAAGGGAATGTTCATCATTATGTACTGAGCTTCATGCGCTGTTTGTCCACTTGGAAAGTCATTTTCACCCAGGAACATTGGAAAGGCTTTGTCACCAAGACAAAGAACCATTCCCCTTTTTATTGTGCTACTTATTGAATGACCCTCTGGATCTCCTAGAATCTAGAACTTTACAGACCACATACTTCAGCTGTCCAAAAACCTAACCAAGGAAAGTTCTTCAGTGGAGAACAAGGAATAGCTAGGATGAAACCCGCAATGACAACAGAATGCTGATACCACAGAAGAAGAGTTAACATGGTTATCCATACAGAAATCGGCCAAGGTGAGATAGGCTGCCCACATTTTAGGAAATCTTCTTCAGGCTTTGGTTCTGCCATTTTGTCTCTGAGGTAAAATACAGTTATATACCCCGGTAGAAAATGCCCTTGATAACATGAGAAAAACTAAAAACTTGGAATTGTGACACCAACTCAGTAACTGCAGTCGTAGAGTCAGAAGAACATAAAACCAACCCAGAGGAAGTGATGGAGGACCAGAGGCTAGTTCAAACTAAATGTGATTGACCAAATTGGAAGAAACAGTTGGTACCACAACATCCAGCAACAAAATACATTCAGAGTCCAGATCCAGTAAATAAATAGTGGGAAAGCTGCAGTCCAGGGCAGGGGGAATATGTCCCACTCACCATATCATCATTGTGTCTTTGCCTTGGTTGCATGCAGCAGAGGCCTGCCAGCTTCATAACCCACACGTAGCAACTACTACAAGAAGTTTACTGCAGATATGCACAGGACAGGGAGGTGAGTAGTAAGCGTCTACCACCTGGTAATCTGATGGTAGATGTCCTTTAACTATTTTAGGACACATCTAGTTTATAGCTTAATGCTCAGCCATATTTGTTTTATGGTTATCACTTTTGAACACTTATCAAAGTGATTTTGAGATGTTGTACTTCAAGGTAGAGGTAAATTTTCCTGATAAGTTTTGTGTCTATTTATTAAAAAAAATTAAAAATTCACCATATTCAAAATTTCAGATAATCTTGTTTTCAGACAGATAGTTTTATCACCCAAATTAGTTACTAAATAACATTTCCCATATGTCTGCTTTTCATAATGTTTTCATAATTTTTAAAATGTCTGGATAATTTATTTTGATATCACACGGCTTGCAAAGCGAACATCGTTTTTCAGTTTTTTCAAGGAGATTTCAGAATTGCCTTTTTTGGGATCATTATTGTTTCTAATGAGATTTGAAATACATAATATTAGAACCCCCCTTTATATCAATCTATTTTCAAATCTGCACCCCTAAAACTATCAGAAACAGCTTTTAGATGTATTGTTTACTCGTTGAAATCTTCTTAGTAATTAAATATAATTAATTCAGCCCTAAAATTTACACATTCACAAAAGATAAAAGAAAAAAACCCACATGTAGACGTTTCTTGATGTATGGGCACACAGTGAGGCCCAGGAGGGCTGGAGCGCCATGTAACAGCCAGTTTTACCCTATAGAATTTTGTGGGTTTTAGTTGCTTCATGGGTGCACTTTTTGCATTTTTTATTGCTGTTCACCACATACCCTAAGTAGCATGCTATATTTATTCTATGGGTCAGTACAATTACGGCAATGCAACATTTCTATATCTTTTGCTTACATTCTACCAATTTTGTAGAAAAATAGCGAATGTGGGGAAGAAATCTATAATTTTTGCATTGCCATTTTCAAAGTGGCATAACTTGGGCTATAGAGCTATGTGAGAGCTTGTTTTTGGTAGGACATGTTGTACTTTTCAACAATACAATTTTAATATATAGTGAAACCTCTCTTCCTTCTTTATTCTCCATCTTCTTAGTCTGCAGGATGAGGTGCAATGATGTTTCTATGTTATAGTGACATCATTGCACCTCATCCTGCAGACCAAGAAGATGGAGAGGCAAGATGGAAGAAAGGTAATTATTAGACCCCTTTTACAAGAGCAATGCAGAGTTTAATCTGAGTTTGCGCAGTGCAAAAATGTACATTCTCCATCAGATTCCAATTACTTTCAATGTAAGTTATACTTGATGCTTATGTGAAAGGAGCCTCAGAGGACGTTATTGATGCCACCCGATAGACTAGTATAGGGTGTTTTTAGCATGTGTGTAAAGAAAATGTTGGACAAAACCCAGTGGGCCACATTTATCAAAGCGAGTGCAGTTTGTACTACGTGGAGTGTGCAGAGTGCACCAGATTAATCAGAACTGGTGCAAGATCTTCATTAATCTACTGTTCTGGAAGTGTCCACCATTTATTTTTTTGGTTCATGCTGCAGAATTGTTGCGGCAGACAGATTTGTGGCGCACGTCATTAATAAATGTATGGCAAGCTTCAACTAAGCACCCCTTTGGGTGCACATTTTTTGCTGTCTTGTCGGACACAGTGCATCCGCGACATAAAACTAGCGCTTATAAATACATGTGCAAGTAGTTTGCACGTTATTGTCAGAGCAAGGTCAGACATAAATCTGGCACAGACACTAATAAATGTGGGCCAATGGGTCAGAATTCAATGTAAGTCCAGCAGTCCAGCAGTCACTTCTAACCTCACTAAAATCTTCAACCTCTCTCTCTCTCTCTTCTGGTGGTGTCGTCCCCTCTTCTTTCAAGCATGTTGTTGTTACCCCTTTACTAAAGAAACCTTCACTGGACCCATCCAAATTCTACTAACTACAGACCATACACCAAAACAAAAATATGAATATGTTAATGTGTCAAGTGCTACTCGAAATCTAGAATAAGCCTCTTGAAATCAGCAGAATAATACCAAAGAGAAGAAAAAAGAGGAAGATACAAACCAAGGCTTCAGACAACAGATATCCCTTGACAAAGACCTGCTGCGGTTGAAACGCACGTCGGGGTGCACGCCAGGTAATAGTGTGTCCTCCCTCCTGTCACACTAGCCTTATTTTTGCCTTATTCATGCTTATTTTTTTTATCACTGGCTGTTGCTACGCTTTTGTGACCTTGCTGTTTATCATGTATCTTGTATAAGCCATTTACTTGTTCTACTCTATTACTTTTGCATTATTTACCCTCTTTGTAGATTGTGGCTTATTCATTTTCCATCATAGTTTTTGGCTACATTGTACCTTCTTGACCCCCTGCTATCTGGTTTCCGCTCTATGTATTCCACTGAAACTGCCCTTTCTAAAGTCTCCAATGATCTGCTCACTGCAAAATCCAAAGGTGAATATTCTCTACTCATTCTTTTGGATCTATCGGCAGCGTTCAATACTGTGGACCCCCAGCTCCTCCTCAGAATGCTTCACTCCATTGGCCTAAAGGACACTGCACTCTCTTGGTTTTCTTCCTATCTCTCTGACCGCACTTTCAGTGTCTCCTTTTCTGGATCTTTCTCTTTTCATCTTCCTCTCAGTGTTGGGGTTCCTCAGGGCTCAGTCCTAGGTCCTCTTCTCTCTCTATACTGCCCCCATTGGACAAACCATCAGCAGATTTGGTTTCCAGTATCATCTTTATGCTGATGACACCCAGCTGAATACTTCTGCATGTAACATCACCCCTGTATTCATCCAGAATACTAGTGACTGTCTCCAACATCATGTGTTCTCTCTACTTGAAACTTAAAGAGGACCTTTCGCTACTTCACTTATATGGAGATTATCATACCATTCTGTAGGGGCTGCTACATAGATTCACGGGCACCCTGAATTTACTTTCTAGCTCTCGCGGTTGCAGAGTTATAAGTCACGAGATCTGACCATTACAATCTGTGTTTGGTCAGAGAGGAGGAGCTGGGGCAGGAGCTAGGGGCGTGTGTTATGCTAATCTTCTCTCATACTGTCAGTGGTGAGATGTAATTTCTCTATCTGCATCTAAAGGCTATGTTCACACACATTCTAATATTCTGTTGACATTGCATTTACAGAATGCTTACAAAAATGCAATGTTACACGCATTGGTAAACACGCATGCAATGTAAACGGAAACGCAAATGCTGTATAAATGCAAACATAAATGTGAGACAAGCGACCCGTAGGTGAAAGTGTGCTGCAAATGCAGTGAATCGTCACCTTGACGCAAACGTCGCGTAAGAGTAACCATAATGCAAACACTGTGTAAGCGTAACGCAAATGCAGTGTAAACATAAACGTGACATAATTTCTGCGGAAACGTAATTGTAGCATAAGCATAAACGTGACACAAACGGCGCATAAGCAAAAAACATGGCGCAACTGTTGCATAAGCGCAAATGTGATGCAAACGCCACGTAAGTGTTAACGTGACGCAAGCACAGAGTAAGCGTAAACGGGACGCAAACACAGAGTAAGCGTAAATGGGACGCAAATACTGTGTAAGCGTAACCCTGTCACAAATGTGGAATAAGCGTAGATGTGCCGCAAACGCTGCGTAACCGTGATGCAAACACCATGTAAGCGTAGCCGTGATGCACACGCTGCATAACCGTGACTCAAATGCTGTGTAAGCTTAACCGTGACACAAATGCTGCGTAATCGTAACTCAAGCAAATGCTTCGTAATCGTAACTGGAGCAAACGCCGCATAATCATAACTGGCGCAAACAACGCATAATCGTAACTGGTGCAAACGCCGCATAATCGGAACTGGTGCAAACGCTGCGTAATCATAACTTGCGCAAACGCTGCGTAATCATAACTGGCGCAACGGCTGCATAATTGTAACTACCGCAAACACTGCGTAATCGTAACTGCCGCAAATGCCGCTTAATCGTAACTGGCGCAAACGCGTTTAATCGTAACTGGCGCAAAAGCCGCGCAATCGTAACTGGCGCAAATGCCGCATAATTGTAACTGCCGCAAACGCCGCGTAAATGCAACCACAAGAAAACTGCGAAACATCGTAAACATAATGTCAACAGTATATTAGTGGAATATGTGTGAACACAACCATTAGATGAACATAGAAACTGATTGGACAGTATGAGAGAAGATTAGCATAACACACGCCTCCAGCTCCTGCCCCAGCTCCCCCTTTCTGACCAAACACTGATTACAATGGTTAAACACTGGGAATGATATCTCAGCAACCCTGGGGGCTAGAAGGAAAATTCCAAGTGTGCCTGAATCTGTGTAGCAGCCCCTACAGGATGGTATGATAATCTCCACATGTGTGAGGTGGTGAACGGTCCTCTTTAATCTTTCTATGACTTAACTTCTTGTCTTTTCACCATCCACTAACTTACCTAACCGTGACCTCTCCATCTCTGTCTGTGAAATCACTCTAGCACCGAGACAGCAGGCCCGCTGTCTTGGGGTTTTGCTGGGCTCTGACCTCTCCTTTTCACCATATATTCAATCTCTTGCTCACTCTTGCTGCATGCATCTCAGAAACATCCAGAATCCACCCATTTGTAACAATTGAAACTTCTTAAATGCTAATTGTTGCACTTATTCAATCTCGTTTAGACTACTGTAACTCCCTACTAATCGGTCTTCCACTTACTAAACTCTCTCCTCTTCAATCTATTCTTAATGCAGAAGCCAGGCTCGTCTTTCAGGCCAAATGCTACACGGATGCCTCCAGTTTGTGCCAATCACTGCACTGGCTGCCTGTCTCCTTCCGTATTCACTTTAAAATAATAACCCTCATTCACAAAGCTCTGAATAATGCTGCACCTCCCTATCTCTCTTCTCTCATCTCTCTATCACCCTTCTCATGCTCTTCGATCTGCCAATGATATTAAATTCGAACCTCCCACTCACATCTCCAGGACTTCTCCTGAGTTGCTTCAATTCTCTGGAATGCCCTTCCCCGGACTCTCAGACTAATGCCCATCCTCCAAAGCTTCAAACTTACTCTTAAAACCCATCTCTTTAGGCAAGCCTATTACACTCACTAACTGCATGAACGTCGATTCTCTCCTTATTAATCCATCCTATGTCCTATCTCCCATCTGTTATCTGGCAAACACCAGATATATACCAAGGTCCAGGCTTCTCTGCAGTCTTTTTCACCTTGGACCCTGTAAATAATATGGCGGCTGACGGCTGGTTCAAGCAGCAGAATTTTTATTTATTAAATTATTTATTAAATTATTTTGTATTGTTCCCTTATAAAGAATGGCTGGACCATTCTACAACCTCTTGTGTCACCCCCTTCATACTCATAGTCTATAAGCTCTTGTGAGCAGGGCCCTCACTCCTTTTGTTCAATATGACTGTTTGTTCTGTGTAATGTAATATTATATTTGTATATGTCCCCTATGATTTGTAAAGCGCTACGGAATTTGATGGCGCTATATAAATAAAGATTATTATTATTATTATTAAGTCCTACACATCCAAATCATATGCATGAAAATGTTTACTTTTTTAACTATACAGAGCGATGCAAATTTACCGCATATACTCGAGTATAAGCCGACCCGAGTATAAGCCGAGATCCCTAATTTTACCACCAAAAACTGGGAAAACCTATTGACTCGAGTATAAGCCAAGGGTGGGAAATGCATTGGTCACAGACCCCCCAGTATATAGCCAGCCAGCCCCCTGTAGTGTACAGCCTGCCCCCTGTAGTATACAGCCTGTCCCCTGTAGTATACAGCCAGCCCAGCTTGCCCCCAGTAGTATACAGCCAGCCCAGCCTTCCCCCAGTAGTATACAGCCTGCCCCCAGTAGTATACAGCTTGCCCTCAGTAGTATACAGCTTGCCCCCAGTAGTATACAGCCTGCCCCCCGTAATATACAGCTTGCCCCCAATAGTATACAGCTTGCCCCCAGTAGAATACAGCCACCCCAGCCTGCCCCCAGTAGTATACAGCTTGCCCTCAGTAGTATACAGCCTTCCCCCAGTAGTATACAGCCTGCCCAGCCATTGCTCACCCCCGGCCGGCAGGCGCATAGTATGGCGCGCCGCTGCTGACGTAATGAGTATATACTGTATGCATTTTTAATGAGGGAATTAGAGGGTGTGTGGACATAATTTTGTGTGGGTTTTTCTTGGTGCGGGGCTTCTTTAATTGGGAATTATTAGGGAGGGCACACTTTTAGGGGCATTAATTGTAAAGGGCTGCATTATTAGGTGGGGAAACAGTGAGGTGGAATAGGTGCAGCCGTTAAAGGGGAAAGATAGTGAACACCATCTCACCTCCCCCAAACGTATACAGTAGGTATGGTACACAGATGTATGTCACTGTAACAATGTCTATTAGATGTACTACAATAAAATGAAGATTTATATCCACAGTTGGGCTGGACTGTAAAATTACTTTAGGATTAAAGGAATTATGTCACTTGAGAGTGCACACTCACGCACGTATGCAATAGATTCCGGCTTACTGCAGGTTCGGATCCCAGAGGTGGGACCCAACCTATTATGTTTTAATGACATAACCTGAGAATAAGCCTTTAACCCTTACAGGACTCAGCCCTTTTTTATTTTTGCATTTCTTTTTTTTACAGCCCTCATTCCAAAAGAGATATCTTGTTATCGGAAGGCCAAATTGTACTTTTTAACTGTTGCATTTAATATTCCAGGCAATGTACTGGAAGGCTTAAAATTCCAAATGCGGTGAAATTGACAAAATAAAAAACACATTTACAGTGTTTGCATGTAGTGTTGTTTTTGCAGCTTTCATTCTGCGCTGAAAATGACATCTCACCTTTATTCTTTGGGTTAGTAGAATCACAGGGATGCAAAATTTGTATATGTTTTATAAGGTTTTTGTAGAATTTAAAAAATGTTAATCTTTTGTACAAAAAAAATATTTGCCATAACATAGTACACCATAGTGAAAGTGATACCTAACATGTTTATGATTTGTACTGTTTATTTCTTTTTATTTGTATTCTAGGGAAAGGGGGTGATTTTAACTTTTAGGGCCACATTTATCACTTGTTTTTTCTGTTGTTTTTGCGCCTTTTCGTTTAGGCGCACCGTTTTTGCGCCATTTTTGCGATTAAACGTCAAATTAGCCGCGCAGCAAAAATAACCACCTTTCCCTCATCTATCGTTCAATTCCAGATGTTTTGCTGCGCCTAATGATATTCATCACGTGCGACTTTTGCATTTAGGCGCAAAAACGGGCGCAAAAACACTCCAGCTCGAAGGTGGCGTTATCTGAGAAGAAAGCACTGAGCCCCTTTGCAGAAGAGCTCATTTCTAGCAGCAGAGCTCAGACAGACACTGGAACATATAATAGATACAATTAGATACATTACAGACAGGAGCTGCAGACTCTATTTACAGTTCATCACCTTCTATTTACAAAACATTCTGCAAACCCTGAGCTCAAAGCAAGAGCAAGAGAAGTTTGCACAAGTTTG
Source organism: Engystomops pustulosus (assembly GCA_019512145.1). NCBI lineage: Eukaryota > Metazoa > Chordata > Amphibia > Anura > Leptodactylidae > Engystomops > Engystomops pustulosus. The sequence continues at coordinate 86,589,127 of CM033647.1, read as the reverse complement.
CATAAGCTTGCAGAATTTTGCAGATACTGCAAACAAGTGTCCCCCATGTAATTCTGCACAGTGTCTGAGGGGGATATTGTGCAGAATTACAGGGGTGCAGCAGGAGACCAGCACTGGGGGGTCCCTTCCAGGAGAAGCCACTGCTGAGGAGGTCACTGGGTGCAGGTGTCACACACCTGGGTGCTGCTGTGAGTGTTATCTTCATTCTGGGCTGTGGAAGAAGCAGAGAGGAGCTTGTAGCAGGATCACATGTAAGTGCCTTAATCTAACATTGCGCCTAAACTGCGCCTAAACTGCGCCTAAACTGTTTTAAAGTAAAGTGATTAATAAGAGGCAGAAAATATACTTATCACAGTTGGTTGTAGCTTGTGATAATTCTGGCAAAACAGTGCGCCCGAATTTAGGCGCAACTACTACACTTAGGCGCACAAAAGTGATAAATGTGGCCCTTAGTTTTAATAAAAAATTGATATTAAAATGTATTAAAACACAATAAAACCTATATAAATTTGGTATCACCGCGATCGCACCGAACCAAAGAATAAAGTAGACGTGTTATTTGAAGTGAAGAGTGAAAGTCGTAAAAACTGAGCCCACAAGAACGTGACGCACGTGCAGTTTTTTTTTCAATTTTTCCACATTTGGAATTTTTTTTCAGCTTCGCAGTACACGGCATGTTAAAATAAATAACATTACGGGAAAGTAAAATTTGTTACGCACAAAATAAGCTCTCACACAGGTCTGTACACGTAAAAATGAAAAAGTTATGGATTTTTGAAGGTGGAGAGCGAGAAACGAGCGAAAAAACCCTGCGTCCTTAAAAATGTTGGGTTGTCATTAGAATCAGGATTAACAATAAATCTTCATTACAGACACCTTTGATAACTGTTATAGCTGTTTATTGTAGCCTAGGACTAAAGTACATTAAATTACTAAAATATCCAGTGGCCCGTTTGTAACTAGGGGTCATATGTAAGTTAAGTGTTCTTAAGTAGGGGACCGCCTGTACTACATACTGCAATACTACTGTATAGCAGTATATCGTAAATTCACAGCTGCTCTATGAGACTGTAGACTGCCATGGCAACCGATTGCACCCCTTCAATGATGTCACAGGGGTGGGTTCGACCACAACTCTTAACAGGTTAACTGCTGCTATTGATGCCTGCACCATCTGTGCCAATTACAAGGGGGTGTTAGCTGTGTAATACAGCTGACACCTGCTGTGTATGGAGAGAGCTTAGCACATGAGCTCTCTCCATACATACCTGGCAGCAGCAGCAGGACATACTAGAACGTCCTATTGTGCGTAGGGGTTAAGTGTGAGGGCCACAAAAAAAACAATATCTCTGGATTAGGGAATACTAATGTGTTTTCTACAGCTGTATTTGATAGAATCTAGTGTTTTGGGTGTGAATGCATGTGAACGCTAATGAGAATTTGATACATATGCATTTGGGCCTTTGACCTTAGCAATACCCTGGTGCAGAGTAAGATCGAAGTATTTACAATGCTTAAATATGAACAAAGTGTTGCATGTGGGCTTGCAGGAACTACTGTGACCTCTGAAAATATGCCACTGTTTTTCCCTCACTTTGCAATGGTTTTAGTTATTTCATTTCTTTCTGCTTTTTTATCTGTGAGATTTGTCTTCTGATGTTTTGGCCTGAGACATCTGTGGTGGTGATGCTAAGCCTCAGGTAGCAGAAGACAGAGCTGCTTTCCAGTACTCAAAAACCACACTGAACTTCTGCTCTTTATTTCGTTTTATAGGAGATAGTACCCCTCCCTACTCCAGAATTTTCTACCTGTAAGGGATATAACTCAGCTTAACATCCACAACATTTCAATGTAAACCAGCGCTTCACGTGACATTAACCCATATAACCTTAGGCTTTCAAACTTTAAGAGGAACCTGCTTCTCTCCACATTTAGGTCTAATGCTGTTGGCCAATGTTTCTACTATTTGCATTTGTCTCATTTTCCTGGATTACTATTCAGAAGTTGTAGCAGAGTCTGCTTTCTCACAGCAAGAAGTTGCTAATATGTGACAGCTCTGTATCCACTTGTATTACACAGGCTTTAAATCTACAAGACCTCATTGTGAGCGCTCAATAAAAGAACTTATCAATAGCCTTTTTCATATGATACTTCATAGGGGGCAAATGAGAGATGGATTGGGAAGACTTTATGTCAATCTCTGCCTCTCGGCTTTTGTATAATAAAGATATCTCATTATATTAAATGTGGGAAAAAGAGGAGAAAATTGTTGAGAAATATATTCTTATCTTGAGGGAAAGATCATGTCTTAGACTTTAAATTGACTTGAATACAATCATTATATCGCCAATCCTTTTTCTTAAGGGCGCAGGAGGGCCTTGGATTCTGCCATTCATTTCTATGATGTGGATGAGCACTTGTCTACCTTCAACTATCAGCAAGCAAGGAATATTAAAGAATAATTACATCCAAAACTTCTACAACCTTGATAAATTTAGACTTATATTATACACAATATTTATACACTATTTGAGTTTCATTACACATCCAAATTTAACACATTCCAAATGTGGTGAAATTGGTGAAAATATGTATTTGCATCACTTTCTTGTCACCGCCAGGTTGCAGCAACTGATGGCTACTCAGCAGAAGCGTCAACTTCTGGCGGCCTCTCCTGCTTCTATAATTCAACTACCTACCGCAGAACCTACGCTGAGACTCTCCCTGCCATCCAGGTTTGATGTGGACCCCAAGTCTTGCAGGGGGTCACCCACTGCTTCATGCACATTGAACTTATGCCTACCCAGTTAATCTCTGAATGGTCTAAAGTGGCCTTTATCATCAGCCTTCTTTCTGGGAAGGCCCTGGCTTGGGCTACTCCCTTCTGCGACAGGAAAAACCAGGACACAGCCAATATCACCACCTTCTTCGTGGTCGTTCTTTGTGGAACCGGCCCCGGCATCTTCTGCTGAGATCGCTCTGCTGAATCTATGCCAAGGGGACTCCTCAGTTGATGACTACACGGTCCAGTTCCATACTTTAGCTTTCAAGCTGGACTGCAATGAGGCTGCCTTGCTTGCTACTTTTAAAAAAAGAATGTCTAGTCAGATCAAAGACGCACTAATCTCTCTAGCTACCCAGATTGACATCTGCTTTTCTGAAAGCTCAGAGGAACTGTGAGCTGAACTAATGCAAGCCAGAGTTTGACGACTACCCTGTTTGGCCAAGACAGACAGTTCTCTCTGCCCCCGTATTGAATACCGTGGTCTTAATAAGATTACGGTGAGGAACTGGAACCCACTACCCACGGAACTCTTTGACTTCCTCCATGAAGCCAAGGTCTTCTCTAAATTGGACCTTTGGGGAGCATATAATGTTATGGTATCCATGAGGTTGATGAGTGGAAGACCACCTTTAACACTCGAGGCGGCCATTTTGGACTCTGCAATGCACCTGCAGTATTTCAAGAATTTGTCAATAACATCTTTAGAGATCGACTTTACACTTGTGTCGTTGTCTACTTGGATGATATCCTTGTGTTCTCTTCTGACCTAGAGTCTCATCAGGTCCATGTGTGACAAGTTCGCAGGTGCCTGAGGGTTGCTCCCCTATATGCCAAACTGAAGAAGTACCAGTTCCACCAGAAGAGTCTACCGTTCCTCGGATACATCATCTCTGACAAGGGACTACAGATGGATCCTGCCAAGTTGTCTGTGGTACTTCAGTGGCCTCATCCAGTAGGACTTTGTGCTGTCCAAAGAATCCTAAGCTCACCGGCATTTCATTCCGCATTTCTCCTCCCTCATGTCTCCCATTGTGGCATTAACAAGGAAAAAACGTTGTGGCCTCCAGTGGCTGAAGAAGCTTTGTCCAAGCTGAAGTCTGCCTTTGCCTCTGCTCCTGTACTCACCCGGCCCGATACTGAGAAACAGTTCCTGCTCAAGGTTGATGCCTCCTCAGTAGGTGCTGGAGCCATTCTTACCCAGAAAGGGCCCAAGGGTGGAACACTCACATGCTGCTTCTTCTCTAACATCTTCTCGGCCACAGAGAGGAGCTACTCTATCCGTGATCTGGAGCTCCTCGCCATAAAACTTTCCTTGGAAAAAAGGCATTATCTTCTGGAGGGAGCTGATCATCCAGTCAGTATCTATACTGATCACAAGAACCTCCTGTACCTCCAGACTGCTCAGCGTCTCAACCCAGAAAAGGCTCGTTAGTCTCTCTTCTTCTACCGCTTCAATTTCATAATACATTTTTATCCTCCGGAGAAGTATGTTGAGGCCGATGCCCTCTCTCGTGCCTCAGATGTCATTGGAGAAGATCCTGCTCCTCGACATATTGTTCCATCTGAATGTCTGGTTCTCCCTGCTCCTGTGGATCTCTGGCAGCTTTCTCCTGGCGAGACCTGCATCCAACCTGTTCATCGGAGGAGGATACTGACTTCGCTATAGCTGGGCACCCTGTGGTGCAGCGCTCTGTCACCCTCATTTCCCGTTTCTACTGATGGCTAGTTCTGGTCAAGGATGCATGGGATTTTTCAGACTGAGGGGTCCTGTTTTTTTCCGGGTTATGGTGTTCTCTGTGCAGCCAATTTCAAGTGAAACTGGCTTTTCCTCTGCCAACAATTTGCAGTCCAATGGCCAAGTGAAAAGCCAAGAGTTAATCAGGGCTGCTATCTCCGCCATTTTGTCTTCGTCTGACAGGATGTCCTCGTCCACCTCTCCCTCTTGCTGAGAGCTCTGATGTTCCTGCCATGGAGGAATTGGTTCGAGATCTCAGATCCATCTGAGAGCAAACATATCCGCCCGCACCAAAACTCAAGAAGCGCATGCCTCTCCCAGTCTTCTCCCCAGGGGAAAAAGTATGACTGTCTTCTAGGTATGTCCGTTTGAAGATTCCTAGTTACAAACTTGGTCCTCGTTTCCTGGGTCTATTTGAGTTGTTAAAACGCATTAATCCTGTGGTGTAAAAGCTCCGCCTTCCTCCCACTATGCGCATCCCAATCTCCTTCAATGTCTCTCTTCTGAAGCCAGTCATCCTGAACCAAGTCTATCAGAAAGTGCCTCCTCCTGCTCCTGAGGCTGACCTTGGATATGAAGATGGTGAGAGGGAAGCGGTTCTTCCTTCTTGACTGGAAGGGGTTCGGGCCAGAAGAGAGATCCTGGGAGCCCGAGGATAACATCTTGGACAATAATCACCTACAAAGGTTGCCTCAGACCAAGAAGAGGGGGAAAAGGAAGGAAGGGGGGTACTGTCACGGGTGCCCCCAGACCCATGTTTCGGGCGCACCTATGCTCCTCACCGGGTCCCAGCACTCCAGCAGCCTAACTTACCCATCCTCGCTCCTGGTTCTGGTGGTCTGGCACGTGCATCCATGCCTCCTAGGGTGCTGACTCCCAAAGATTTAAAGGGCCACCTCACCATTGACTGGTGTTGGCCATTCCCGGAATCTATAATAAGCCAGCCTCTTCATGCACAGAGAAAGCTGTCCTGTGCGCTAATCCTGATTTTCCATTGTGACCTTGCTTCTCCTGCTTCGCTGCTCTCGTGTTGCCTGACCTGACCTCCTGCCTGTCCCCAACTATGATTCTGCTCTAAGACTCTATACTTTGCCTTGGCCGCCACCGAGGACAAAGTCGCGCCTGTGGAGCGACCTGGTGGTACTTGGCCGCAGCAAGTCCAATCCGCTTTGCGGCAGGCTCTGGTGAAAACTGGGTGACACTTAGACTCCACTACAAGGTGTCGGCATATGTCAGCGCCACAAGTGGTCCACTGCCCCTGATCCTGACAAGTGTATAGTAGAACATTTAGGGGCATAGAATGTGCTATCAGTGTACAGTAGATGCCCTATGCCATGTTGTTTCTAGCAGAAAGGCATGAGAAGCCCTATGCATGAGGAGCATAGCGATCCGACATGTTGGTCCATGTTGGTCCATGTGACAAGCTATGTGTAGACCAAGGTGTTAACAGTTTGGTGAATGAGAACCATATCAAACTGTTTGCTATGCCCTCCATCATAGTGTACATATAGGGCCTACCTGTGCATTTTGACTGTACCATTTAAAACCATTTAAACGTCATGTGGCAAATTTTTCAAAGCTTTATTAAAGAAAAACTATTTTGTTTTTCATAGCAAAAAATCACAATGTAGATTTCATTTTGTACACTATGGGGCTAATTTACTGAGGGTCGCGCTACTCATTCTTGTCAAACTTTGCACCTTTTTCGGGGATTATACAGCTTGCACAGGTATTTAAGGAATGTTTTTGCAGAGATTTTGGCGCACACAAAATTTTTTGGAGCAGCTACGCTGGCTTCCATGCAGAACAAATTAGGATTGACGGACAGTCCGACTGTTTCCGACTGAGTGGAGAATTTAACATTCAAATTGTGTCACAAGCCAAAGCACCACTAAAAAGATTGTGAACTCTGCCGGACATGAGTGGGGAAGCAACACATGCAGGATATCGGACACACGATCTTAGTGAATCGCGGCACAGTGCATTATCGTCGGACGGGTAAGTAAATGTGCCCCTATATTTTGAACTTTATGCTGCATTGCAGGTTGCCTATTTCATTTTATTAATTTGAGAATATTAGAATGACTTCTTAGAACATGGATACTATCAAATCCTTTATACTACAGCTGCAGAAAAATTACAAACTTTTATTGGATTTCCTTAAAGAAAGTGCTTTGTTGTATTCATTGTTGCAAAATATTATACATTTTTGTAAAGCAAATTACCTGTTATAGTATGTGGTAGATAAGAAAGGAGGAGTGAGGGGGCTGGTGAAGCAAATGAAATGGAAAGCTACAATTAAATAATGAACAGTTTTATTTTTCCTCAATATTACTTCTTGTACTAAACATCAACACTGAGAACTGTAGACGGCACAGGAAGCAAAACAGCACATTACTAATTCAGTCTCTGCAAAGAAGACAGCAGACTCCGACTCCTTTATCTGATGAAAGAAAAGAGGTTGAAGCATGACAAAAGCCTTGGGGTCAGAGTGTGCGTTATGCTCCTCTAAGTTACCAACCGCATGATGAGGACATCACATTCCTTTTCAAAAAACCCTCTCTATTCCTCAAGTAAGCATATCGATTGGAAGATTTCTTCCGACTGGTTATCTATTTAATGGTCTCAGGCCCTGGAAGTTTATATGGATTTTTTTTAGATCTTTCATGCTCTTCAGTGACAATTACTGCTGGAGGATGAATGAACTTAAAATAAAAGAACAGTAAAAAAAATGGGGATGTAGATTTTGTTATTTTGATCAGTGAAATAGAAATCTTAATAGGGAATGCAGTTTTAGTCATTCTTTAATATCTCCAGTCATGGGAAGTGGTTTTCTTGAGCTCATTGAACCTCTGTGGTGCAAGATTCCATTTGATGATGTCTAAGTAAACCCTTCAAGCACAATACTATGTTGTTAATGGAGGTAACCAGATTCCATTTCTGTCTCTCCATATGTCCCTTGGAGAATAAAAGCTGAGATATTTCATCTGAGTTTTATCATTGATCAAATATTGACAGATTTTCTTCAGTGTGTCAGCTGTTTTGCAACATATTTACATCCATATTCACTTGTCATTGCTTATGATAGAGAGAGCTCACTGCACAAGTGTGAGCATTGCTTGCTGCTGTAAGCTGATGTAAGCGGGGGAGGGAGGAGGAGAAAGGATCTGAGAGGAGGAGAAAGGATGTTCAAGGAGGAGGGAGGGCGCTGATGAAGGGAGGAGGGATTGTGATGCAGATGAAAGTTGACATTTTAACATAGGGAAAATTATTAATAATTAAATTATACAATGGCCACTTTTTGGGACAAAATTGAAATTACCTTCAATTGCTCCTACTCCGTTGATCAGATGTTGAAACAATTCTGTGATCTGTTTTTATCACTAAAGAAAGTGGCAGCCTCTGCGAAGCGCAAAGTATATTTTATGGGCACACCTGGTCCTACAAAACTAATTCTAACAGCTTTTCTTGGAATACATATCTATGATGTTTTTAAGGTCAGGTGAAGTCAAAAAGAAGTAATAATTTTTAATTGCTTGTGATGTGATGTTCAAGCACAGGTACCATTTCTCATTTGTACCCTGCTTCATTACCTTCCTGTTGAGTTGGAGATACCTCAGAAACATATAATGTAGTGTTAAATGTACATACAGAGCAGAGGTGACAGAGCTAGAGGAAGAAAGGCATTTTTTTTTGCGTTTAAGTCTCCTAAAAATATATATAAAAAGTTTGATTTACTGTCTAATCTTGAGCAATTTTGGAAATAAAGCACAGTCTTAATTTAAAGAGACATTTTACTGAATAAAGGAAATGCACACAATGCGATAAATTAACCATTGCAGTACTGCAGACAACACATGTTGGCAGTTAAGAAAACCACAATCCCTTCATTTGCAGAGGAAATTAAATAACATTATGGTATAAGTGCAGCATATGGTATATGGGGCTTAGGAGACGTATCCTAAAATTTTATCAGGCATTTTATCTTTTTTTTAGCAAAAAGCTTTCTAAACACTGAATAAGAGGCCAATGTAGAATGGATCTGCTGCATAAACAGGCATCACATGGACCAGTTATGAATACACATAATCTTCCCTTAATTTTCTTGGCATTTATTTTAATACCAATCAATATGTGGCCAGCAGTAAACTCTCCTCAATCAACCTATGAAAAGGCACGGGATATAACATTCAGTTAAGGATGGATTTCTTATATAAGTTAACTGCACTAAACAGTTTTTAGCATTGTTTTTAGGTTTCATGTAGACTATTTGTAGAAAGGGACTCCTGCTGGTCAGTTCTTAAAATTATGCCACAATTGTTCTGATATGGATACATTCAAGACTCCGACAATACCAATTACACAAAGACTCCATGATCAGGGCGGGGTATCTTTAAACTGATATCTCAGGACAGAATACGAAAATAACCAATCTCCTTGAAGGTAGGTTACACAGAAAAATAACTACAATTTTTTAAAATCACAAATTACAAAAATCACTGGCACAACATATATCAGATTCTTTGTATATATTGGCCAATATTCAGTTTTGATACTTGGATGGGAAATATCATTACAACCCAACCAAAGCTGACAAGACCCAAACTTGAGGGACTAATTTGTCCCTGGTCACTCTACCAGACCCAAAACCAGTACAGGTAGAGGAAGAAGATGGTTTGGTTCCCTGAGATGGCTTTGTTTTGTGACAGTACATGACACCGTGGAAATATGAACTTGACTGTACAGCACCACACAGTATAAACAAAGCCTTCCAGTTCACTGGTTTTGTGAGTAAATAAGTAACCAGATAAATAAGTAACCAGATCAATTTATCTTTTGTTTTTTATTTCATTTATCGCCTTAGTCAATGCTATTAGTATTCACATTATCATTGTGCTACCATAGAAGCACACATATACACTTCTATAAACCTCTTGTACAAAGATTATAGGGGATTAAATACACATTAATAATCTGCATTTTTTTTTACATGTGAAAAAAGACATATATCCATCAGGTTCAACCTAGGAATGGAAGGGATTGGATGAGAAAGTGATTTAGGGGACAATTCTATATAACATAACTGTCAATTTTATTTAGGGGTAAAAATACATCTAGACCCTTCTTGGAACTCTCTGCTGTCCCTACTGTGACCAGCGCCTGAGGAAGGTAATTCCACAAATTGACAGGTCTCTGTAAAAAAGACTCCAGTTTTTTCGAGACTGAGACAGTGCCCCCTCGTCTTTTAATTTGATTTAACCTGGAACAACTTTTCACCATATTTTTTGTATGGACAATTCATTTATTTAAATAACTTAATCATATCCCCTCTTAGTCGTCTCTTTTCCAGAATAAATAAATCTAGTTGTTTTAATCTTTCATCATAACTAAGACCCTCCATACCCCTTATTATTTTTGTGCCTCTTCGTTGTACCCGCTCCAGCTCCAGGTCACCCTTTTTATAGACTGGTTCCCAGTGTATGAAGTCCTAGACCCGACATGGGAGGAAGACAGTGATACTTTGGATGAAGAGGTGGTGGTTAAGAAGCCGCAGAACAAGCGAAAGGGGGCAAAGAAGCAAAAGCCATCCCACAGGGTGTCTGCAGAATGGCCTTTTTTCTCACAGAATGCAGAAGACAAAACATGTGTCATTTGCACGTTGTGCCCGGCAAGCAGGTATGCGACAATGGCTGGAACCTTGAAGCAACTTTGGGCCCAGCCAGGTTGACACACGTCCTATGTATTGGGCATGTACTCAACTTGGTGGTGCAATGGTTCCTTGACAACTATACAGGTCTGCAGGAGCTGCTGCTTAAAGTTCGTGCCATGTATTTGCATTTTCAGCATTCATGCTCTGCTGCTGCTCCCCTATCTGCACTGCAGGTGAACATTGGCCTTCCCAGCCATTGCTTCATATGTGATGTACCAACTAAATGGAATTTCACTTTACATATGCTGGAAAGGCTTTGTAAGCAGCAGCAGCCAATTGTGGAATTCCAGCTCCAGAATGCCTGGGTGAGTCGAAGTACTGATTAAAAGCACTTCTCACTAATGACTGGGCCTCCATGAGGGTTTGAATATGCCGCAAATATTGTCAGCACCAATGATGCCATAATCAGCCCTATCATCCACATCTCTTCGCTACTTGAGATGCTCTCAAAGTCATGATGTAGCCCTGGGCTAGTCCACACAAGACTTGGAAGGTTGGTTCCTAGTGGTCTGCTACTACACTATCCAGCTAGGGTATGGTTTTTGAGCAGGAGGAGTTGGGTGACACCCAGTGAAACTCATAGGCATCATTGAAGCATATCTGGGAAGATGCAGAGGAGAAGATACCCCCCACCAAGGCTCACATGTGGTACTATATGCACCTGAGTTGCCCAGATAACAGTGCCAAATACTGGGTGGCCACTCTACTGGATCCACACTACAAGGATAGCGTAGCATCTTTCATTCCAATACTAGTGCGTGAGGCTAAAATGAGAGGGTACAAGCCCACTTGGTGCAGACACTACTGGCAGAGTTCCCATCCGACACTGAGAGTTCAAGCATGAGGAGCAAGTCACCAATGAAACATGAACACTTTGGGAGGGAGAGTGAGAATAGCCACAATGTCAATGCCATATTCACTTCTCCTCAACCTCCATCCCCACTGGATGGACTCACATGGTGGAGGGTTATCAGTGCACATGTCTCCTGGTACTGAAGGATGGGTCCTCCCTGTTCAATTCTATGTTCAGGTGCTGTCCTGCGGTTAGTTTGCTGTCAGAGCACATGTTCAATTCCTCCTGTGTCATCACCGACAAGAGGATGTGGACATTCTAACTTTCATTAAAATTAAGCCAGGCATGGATCCCACACAACTTTGTTTTGTCAACGTCCGCATAAGTTCAACAGCAAACTTTGAATTCCACATTCCTGAAACCTCAACTTAAAATTTTTAATTTCTGTATTCCTCGAACTTCAACTTGAAATTTTTGATTTCTGTATTCCCAGATCTTGATCTTGAAAATTTGACCTTCCATATTCTGTATTGCCGGAACATAAAGAGTAACTGTAAAGGTTTTTTTTCACAAATCAATAGCTTTTGGAATGTAAAATAACTTTGCCTATAACCTGCACAGAAACACAGTTGTTCGTGGTGCACAGTTTGCCCCTTAAGGAGCTATAAGACCGGTCCACACAGTCTTTAAAAAAGTCCACAGAAATAGAGAAAATAATTTCACTATGACCGGAGCTCCCAATATTCTTCTTCTCCCTCGTTATTCCATCTTAAAACACAGATGAACAGCACTAATCCTCAGTTTCTACTGCTGAAAGTATGTCACCATTCAGACTAGCACCATCGCACTCTCATCATCCTCCTTTAATTATATTTGTAGCTGGAAGAAAATATGCAGGTAGATGGTGTGGTACGTTCCAACAAAGTTAAAATTTATTTCAGTTCATCATACTCACAAGAGTCCATTAAAAATGCGTATATCACAAATTCACATAACGGGACGCTAGCTTTCCTATCCGCCCATATGCAGTAGTTTCTTTGCTATTCCCCCTAGATTACCTCAGAGTTGCAATAGCTGCTTCCTCTCCATGTTTAGACAAGCCCTGTGAATCTGTACTTTGTTTATCAGTCAATTTCATGGGAGGGGAGGCTATATACACTGGGGCAGGGTCTGGCAGGCTATATACACTGGGGAGGCTGTGACCAGTGCATTTCCCACCCTCGGCTTATACTCGAGTCAATAGGTTTTCCCGGTATTTTGTGGTAAAATTAGGGGCCTCGGCTTATACTCGGGTCGGCTTATACTCGAGTATATACGGTAACCAGATCAATTTATCTTTTGTTTTTTATTTCATTTATCGCCTTAGTCAATGCTATTAGTATTCACATTATCATTGTGCTACCATAGAAGCACACATATACACTTCTATAAACCTCTATTAAATACACATTTATAATCTGCATTTTTTTTACATGTGAAAAAAGACACACATCCATCAAGTTCAACCTAGGAATGGAAGGGATTGGATGAGAAAGCGATTTAGGGGACAATTCTATATAACATAACTGTCAATTTTATTTAGGTGTAAAAATACATTTAGACCCTTCTTGGAACTCTCTGCTGTCCCTACTGTGACCAGCGCCTGAGGAAGGTAATTCCACAGATTGACAGGTCTCAGTAAAAAAGACTCCAGTTTTTTTGAGACTGAGACAGTGCCCCCTCGTCTTTTAATTTGATTTAACCTGGAACAACTTTACACCATATTTTTGTATGGACCATTCATTTATTTATATAACGTAATCATATCCCCTCTTAGTTGTGTCTTTTCCAGAATAAATAAATCTAGTTGTTTTAATCTTTCATCATAACTTAGACCCTCCATACCCCTTATTATTTTTGTGCCTCTTCGTTGTACCCGCTCCAGCTCCAGGTCATCCTTTTTATAGACTGGTTCCCAGTGTATGAAGTCCTAGACCCGACATGGGAGGAAGACAGTGATACTTTGGATGAAGAGGTGGTGGTCAAGAAGCCCCAGACAGTCAGCAGAACAAGTGAAAGGGGGCAAAGAAGCAAAAGCCATCCCACAGGGTGTCTGCAGAATGGCCTTTTTTCTCACAGAATGCAGAAGACAAAACATGTCATTTGCACGTTGTGCCACCAGTTCTTAATGCATGGCAAAAGCATTTTGCCACCTCATGGATGAATAGGCAAATGAAGAGTAAAGCCATTTGAAAACAGCGGAAGTCCATGCTAATACTCATCTGTCTGGGTGAGAGACTAGCCACCAACACGGAGCTGTGGACTGGGATCCAGAAGCAGACAGATGAGTGATTGCTGCCACTGAACCTCAAGCCCGGCAAGCAGGTATGCGACAATGGCTGGAACCTTGAAGCAACTTTGGGCCCAGCCAGGTTGACACACGTCCTATGTATTGGGCATGTACTCAACTTGGTGGTGCAATGGTTCCTTAACAATTATACAGGTCTGCAGGAGCTGCTTCTTAAAGTTTGTGCCATGTATTTGCATTTTCAACATTCATGCCCTGCTGCTGTTCCCCTATCTGCACTGCAGGTGAACTTTGGCCTTCCCACCCACTGCTTCATATGTGATGTACCAACTAGAATTTCACTTTACATATGCTGGAAAGGCTTTGTAAGCAGCAGCAGCAGCCAATTCCAGCTCCAGAATGCCTGGGTGAGTCGAAGTAATGATTAAAAGCACTTCTCACCAATGACTGGGCCTCCATGAGGGTTTGAATATGCCGCAAATATTGTCAGCACCAATGATGCCATAATCAGCCCTATCATCCACATCTCTTGGCTACTTGAGATGCTCTCAAAGTCATGATGTAGGATATTATGGTGGCAGATGAGGAAAGAAAAGCAGAAAGTCCTGGGCTAGTTCACACAAGACTTGGAAGGTTGGTTCCTAGTGGTCTGCTACTACACTATCCAGCCAGGGTACGGTTTTTGAGCAGGAGGAGTTGGATGACACCCAGAGAACCTCATAGGCATCATTGAAGCATATCTGGGAAGATGCAGAGGAGAAGATACCCCCCACCAAGGCTCACATGTGGTACTATATGCACCTGAGTTGCCCAGATAACAGTGCCAAATACTGGGTGGCCACTCTACTGGATCCACATTACAAGGATAGTGTAGCATCCTTCATTCCAATACTAGTGCGTGAGGCTAAAATGAGAGGCTACAAGCCCACTTGGTGCAGACACTACTGGCAGAGTTCCCATCCGACACTGAGAGCTCAAGCATGAGGAGCAAGTCACCAATGAAACATGAACACATTGGGAGGGAGAGTGAGAATAGCCACAATGTCAATGCCATATTCACTTCTCCTCAACCACCATCCCCACTGGATGGACTCACATGGTGGACGGTTATCAGTGCACATGTCTCCTGGTACTGAAGGATGGGTCCTCCCTGTTCAATTCTATGTTCAGGTGCTGTCCTGTGGTTAGTTTGCTGTCAGAGCACATGTTCAATTCCTCCTGTGTCATCACTGACAAGAGGATGTGGACATTCTAAGTTTCATTAAAATTAAACCAGGCATGGATCCCATACAACTTTTTTTTGTCAACATCTGCATAAGTTCAACAGCAAACTTTGAATTCCACATTCCTGAAACTTCAACTTTTTGATTTCTGTATTCGCAGATCTTGATCTTGAAAATTTGACCTTCCATATTCTGTATTGCCGGTACTTAAAGAGTAACTGTAAAGGTTTTTTTTCACAAATCAATAGCTTCTGGGATGTAAAATAACTTTGCCTATAACCTAAATGCAGTAGTTTCTTTGCTATTCCCCCTAGATTACCTCAGAGTTGCAATAATTGCTTCCTCTCCATGTTTAGACATGCCCTGTGAATCTGTACTTTGTTTATCAGTCAATTTCATGGGAGGGGAGGAGCTGCTGCTTCCTGCTCACAGGGGAGGTGGTCATGTGACAGAGCTCTTTATGTAGCAGAGCTGGATGTGTTCCAAGATAGTGGATACAGATGTCTCCTGCACAAGATAGGGAGGTACAAGATCTTCCTTGTTCCCTATCAGTCCCTGATTCTATAGACCTTTCTCTGCCTCTCTCTGCACCTTATGCTGCTCTCCTTCCCCCCTCGTCATTAGCAGTATCAGCACTGTGCAGACAAGCTATTAACCTGTAGTTTTCAAATAGTACTGGCTATAGACTTCAGATTACTGGTGTACTTGGATTTCGTCCACATATTACATGCTCCTACATGTGATGGAAGCTTCCGGGCTAGACACCATATATATTTATTATATTCTGTATGTGCACTGTGCAGTGCTCAGTGGATTTACTTGTAGGAAACTAAATGGATTTAATGCTAAATTACTTGGTAAGAGAGCACATCAAGATCATGGGATCTGTGGGCAAGCTAACTGGCCTCAGCTTGAGGGCATAGACAAACAGACATTAGTCTGTGAAAGTATTTGACAAAGATTTTTGTCAAACACTTTCAGAACAGAAAATGCCATAACTTTGGAAAGAAAAGGCAGAGCAGCACAAAGTAGGCATTGTTCTGTTTATTTTCAAAGGGGGTATCATATATAATAATTTGGTAAAATCACTATAACTTTACAGTTACACTTTAAACTTGAAGTTTGAAATCTTGACTTTCTGTATTCCTGACTTGAAATAGTAACTATCTGTATCACCTGAACTCAGACTGAAAAGCCATAGCTTCAACTTGAAATTTCGACTATCTATATTCCCGGAACTTTAACTTGAAATTTTAAATTTCTGAATTCCCAGAACTTGAACATGAAATTTTGACTTCCTGTATTCCTGGAACTTGAAATTTTGCAATGATGGAAATTTAACTCGAAAATTTGATAATCCGCATTGCCTGAATTTTAAACGCAGTAAGAGGAAGGGTGTGTCTAGTTTTCTTATTACTTTTCCCATTGCTTCTTTTACCACAGAGAGAATAACTGGGTCTGAACACCCACAGAGAGCGTTTAACCGCGGTGAGAGAAAGGGTTTATGGTTTTCTTACTGCTACTTTGACCACAAAAAGAATAACTGTTTCTGAATGCACAAAAATTTTTAAGTTATATTATTTTAAGTACAATTCCTTACCCATTGTGGGAAGGGTAACTCTGTTATTCCCCCCATGTTTCAGCCCTCTAGTCTTTACTACTCCTTTTTTACAGACATTTTCCTATCTTAAAGTCCGTTAAAGTTTATCAAGCATGATAAACTAGGGACACTTACTTATAAGTCCAAGTACCATGACAGTGGTAATTTTCTTATATTTGTTATATGTGGCCTTCTTCCTTCTAAGATCAACTTTTAAAATAATTGTAATGAGTCAGAAGGGCTCCTGTGAGTGTTACCAGAGCCCTTCCATGCTCTTGTTTCACAGACTGTTAAGCTCCATGCACAAGACCATATGGAGGCTGTCATATCATGGCCCCATAGAGGTCTATGGCACACGGTCACTGAAATGTGACCTAGCCAGCTTTCAATAGAAAGGGGAGCTGTGAGGAGCACTCAAACCCCCTCCCTTCTCCACCTGACCATGTGCTACGCACAGTGAGACCACGAGTGAGCAAGCCGCCGTGTGTAAGGGGCCTTACACTGTGCAGGAGCCCTTCCTCCCTCTCACTGTGTGAAATTACAGCAGGCAGAGGTAGGTGGAAGTGCTGAGGGCACAGGGTGAGGGAAGACAGTGTAACAACCTGTAAAGCTGCAACGCGAGGCTGTAATGCAATCTATGGTAGATGGAGGCTAGACATTGGAAAAGGTAGGTTTTAGATAAAGTGAGATAAAGGAGAGAAAAAAATAAATCAGTTAATGAATAGATAATCTATTGTTCCTAAAATAACTAAAATTAAGCTAAAATGATCAGAAATGGTTAATACCAGAGTGTTGCCGGGGACAGTAAACTGGCCTTGGTATATATATATTATCCTTCTTTCTTTGAGATGGAGTAAAAGAATCGTAATTGCGTCAGAACTGTAACTCCTGTGAACCTAGATGTCACATGACAGCATAGATTCAGTTTGACCCACTGTGTAAACTAGGGGAGGCTGAAACTGTTCATTATCTGGTATAATTATTCTTACATTTACTTTTACAGCCATCTCCATGGTAACATAAATGTTCTTTATTTGATGCCTTTAATTTTGGATTTTGAGAGTTTGTGTACCACTTGCAGTTTACATCTGAAGCAAAGGTTTTGTCCTTCTGTGAACTCAAAATATTAGACAGAGATTTGGTCAAGATTCTGGTTCAACGAGTTTGTAAGAACAAAATGAAGTTCATCATCCTGACGCAGAACACAAATTTTTAACTGAACACAAATTCCATTGAAATCAACGGTGACCAGGATTTTAACACCTGCAAATGAAAAATAATTGGAATATCCGGACAGTTGTAAAATTGTTGGCCTACCATTCTGGACAGCTTTGAAAATGTTATGGTGGAGTATGTTCCACGATACATGATCCCTGCCATCCACCAGGGGATTTTCCTGGGTAAAGACAGTTGAGAAGGCAACATTACATCATTGGCCCTTTCTTCATCTGCCTCCATCTGACCCCTGGGTTATTGCTCAGAGGGCCCACCCTCTCTGTTTTTAGTTTCTTTTCATTTATATATTGAAAAAATAATTTGGGATAACTCTTACTTTCCTTTGCAATATTTCCTTCAGTCTCTATTTTTGCTGCCTTTATCTGTTTTTTACAGAATGTATTTTTCTCTCTGAAATACAGTAACTCGTTTTCACTACCTTTGAGATTTAACAATTAAAACGCCTCATATTTCTTGCTTATTGCTCGCCTCGCCATACTAATTAACCACATTGATTTTTCTTGTTTCTATTATGTTTTTTCCTATATGGTATGTATTTTTTCACCTGACCTTTTTTCCATACTTTTGAAAGTGTCCCTATGTTTTTGGATGCTTTTATTTTTGAGAACATTGCCCTACTTTATGCCACTTAGGTCCCCTTAACTGCTGAAAATTTAGTGAAGGATAATTCAAAATGGTCTGCAGAAACCAGGAACAACATTGTGGCACTCAGGACCATAATCATAAGGGGGTCTCCCGGGCGCAGGGCCCCCACCACTTTGCCCTTAAAGGGGCCCCCACCAAACAGTGTACTTGGCTCCTGGCTCCCCGGGCCGAATCGCGGCGATACAATAAGTTCCCTGCTCTGCCATAGACGACCGCATATAAACAAAGATGGCAGCGCCCAGCCGCTAGCGGCGCAGTGCGTGATGACTTAGCGTGTGATGTCACAGCACTGCTTGGGCGGTGCCCGCTGAAGAAGGGTGCTGCCATCTTTGTTTGCAGCCGATATCCACCGCGAGGGAAGCTGATAACGGCGCGCATCAGGGGAATGCTGGAACGTGAGTATAATTTTATTAGTTTACCTAGGACTGTATATATTTATTTTAGGGGGATTGTATATATCTACTATGGGGGGTGTATATAGTTGTTATAGGGGGATTGTATGTAGTTAGTTATTATAGGGGGACTGTATATAGTTATAGGGGACTGTATATAGTTATTAGAGGGGGTGTATAAAGTTACCATAGGGGGACTGTATGTAGTTATTAAAGGGGAACTGTATATAGCTATTATAGGGGGGTGTATATAGTTATTATGGGTGTCTGTATATAGTTATTATAGGGGGTGTATATAGTTATTATATGGAGGGTGTATATAGTTATTATAGGGGGTGTATATAGTTATTATAGGGAAGGTGTATATAGTTATTATAGGGAAGGTGTATATAGTTGTTATTATAGGGAAGGTGTATATAGTTATTATAGGGAGTTTATATAGTTATTATAGGGAGGGTGTATATAGTTATTATAGGGGGTGGATATAGTTATTATAGGGAGGGTGGATATAGTTATTATAGGGAGGGTGGATATAGTTATTAAAGGGGGTGTATATAGTTATTATAGGGAGGGGGTATATTTATTATAGGGGACTATATAGTTATAGGGGGTGTATAGTTACAGGGGATGTATAGTTATTATAGGGGACTATATAGTTTTAGGGGGTGTATAGTTATTATAGGCAGACTGTATATAGTTATAGGGAGGGTGTATATAGTTATTATAGGGGGGTGTATATAGTTATTTTAGGGGGCTGTCTATAGTGATTGCTGGGGGAGCTGTATATAGTGATTCCTGGGGGAGCTGTATACAGTGATTGCTGGGGGAGCTGTATATAGTGATTACTGGGGGAGCTGTATACAGTGATTCCTGGGGGAGCTGTATACAGTGATTGCTGGGGGAGCTGTATACAGTGATTGCTGGGGTGCTGTATACAGTGATTGCTTGGGGAGCTGTATACAGTGATTGCTGGGGGAGCTGTATACAGTGATTGCTGGGGGAGATGTATACAGTGATTGCTGGGGGAGCTGTATATAGTGATTGCTGGGGACGCTGTATATAGTGATTGCTGGGGGCAGTATATAGTGATTGCAGGGGGAGCAGTATACAGTGATTTCTGGGGGAGCTATATACAGTGGTTGCTGGGGGAGCTGTACATAGTGGTTGCTGGGGAATCTGTATACAGTGATTGCTGGGGGAGCAGTATACAGTGATTTCTGGGGGAGCTGTATACAGTGATTGCTGGCGGAGCAGTATACAGTGATTTCTGGGGGAGATGTATACAGTGATTGCTGGGGGAGAAGTATACAGTGATTGCTGGGAGCTGTATACAGTGATTGCTGGGGGAGCAGTATACAGTGATTTCTGGGGGAGCTATATACAGTGGTTCTGGGAGCGTGTAAATAGTGGTTTGCTGGGAATCTGGTATACAGTGATGCTGGGGGGCTGCGTAATTCAGTGATTGTTTTGGACGAGAGCTGTAATACAGTGATTGCTGGGGGAGCTCGTATACAGGATTGCTGGCGACCAGTTACATGATTCTGGGAGCTGTATACCAAGTGATTGGCTGGGCGAGCTGTATATCATGATTGCTGGGGGCTGTATACAGTGATTGCTGGAGTAGCAGTATACAGTGATTGCAGGGGAGCTGTATATAGTGATTGCTGGGGACTGTATACAAGTGATTGCTGGGGAGCAGTATACAGTGATTGCGGGGGAGTACCGCATAGTCATTGTAATACATGTGCTGATGCTGAGCTGGAGCTGTATACAGTCATTATTGGGAGCTGTTACAGTGATTGCTGGGGAGCTGTATATATTGATTGCTGGGGAGCGCATACAGTGATTCCTGGGGGAGCTGTATACACGTGGATTGCTGGGGGAGCTGTATATAGTATTAGCTGGGGGGCTGTATACAGTGATTCCTGGGGGCGAGCTGTATACAGTGATTGCTGGGGGTGGCTGTATATAGTGATGGCTGGGGGAGCTGAACAGTATTGCTGGGTGCTGTATACAGTGATTGCTGGGACGGAGCTGTATCAGTGATTTGCTGGGGGCCTGTTTACGTGATTGCTGGCGAGCCAGTATACAGTGATTGCTGGGAGCTGTATACAGTGATTGCTTGGGGAGCTGTAATACAGTGATTGCTGGGCGAGCTGTATATGATTGATTGCTGGGGGCTGTATACAGTGATGCTGGAGGAGCAGTATAAAGGGATTGCAGGGGGAGCAGTATACACGATGTGATTGCTGGGGGAGCAGTATACATGATTGCTGGGCTTATACGTGATTTTGGAGCATTTAGTATTGGCTGGGGAGCTGTAATATTGATTGTTGGGGAGGACTGCTGTACAGTGATCTGGGGAGCTGAGGCGTATTGCTGGGGAGCTGTACTAGTGATTACTGGGCTGGGGGAGCTGTATCAAGTGATTACTGGGGGGAGCTGTATACAGTGATTTGCAAGGGGGACTGTATACAGTGATTGCTGGGGTGCTGTATACAGTGATTGCTGGGGAGCTGTATACAGTGATGCTGCTGGGAGGACTGCATACAGTGATTGCTGGGGGAGAGTTATACAGTTATTGCTGGGGGAGCTGTATATAGTGATTGCTGGGGACGCTGTATATATGATTGCTGGGGGCAGTATATAGTGATTGCAGGGGAGCATATACAGTGATTTCTGGGGAGCTATATCAGTGGTTGCTGGGGAGCTGTACATAGTGGTTGCTGGGAATCTGTATCACAGTGATTGCTGGGGGAAGCAGTATACGTGATTTCGGGGGAGCTGTATACAGTGATTGCTGGCGGAGCAGTATACAGTGATTTCTGGGGGAGATGGTATACAGTGATGCTGGGGAGAAAGTATACAGTGATTGCTGGGAGCTGTATACAGTGATTGCGGGGGGACAGTTATACAGTGATTTCTGGGGGAGCTATATACAGTGGTTTCTGGGGGAGCTGTACATATTGGTTGCTGGGGCAATCTGTATACAGTGATTGCTTGGGGGCTGTATACAGTGATTGCTGGGGAGCTGTAATAGTGATTGCTGGGCGGTATACAGTGATACTGGGAGTGTTACAGTGATTGCTGGCGGAAGCATGTATCAGTGATTTCTGGGGGAGCTGTATACAGTGATTGGCAGGGGGAGCTGTACATAGTTGGTTGCTGCGGGAACTGTATACAGTGATTGCTGTGGGAGCAGTATACAGTGATTTGCCTGGGGGAGCGGTATACATGGTTGCTGGGGAAGCTGTACATAGTGGTTTGCTGGGGAATCTGTATACAGTGGATTGCTTGGGGAGCTGTATACAGTGATTGCTGGGGGAGCGTTACAGTGTTGCTGGCGATGCAGTATCAAGTGATTTCTTTCGGGGAGCTGTATACATAATTGCTGGAAGCTGTATAAGGGTGCTGCTTGGAGGCTGTTTCTGAGTGATTGCTGGGGAGCTGTATATAGTGATTGCTTGGGGGGCTGCATACAGTGATTGTGGGGGAGCTGTATACAGTGATTGCTGGGGGAGCTGTAATAGCTGTATTGCGGGGGCTGTTTACAGTGATTGTGGGAGCTGTAATACAGTGATTGCTGGGGAGGCAGTAACAGTGTTTGCCTGGAGGCTGTATACATGATTGCAGGGGAGCTGTTACAGTGATTGCTGGGGAGCGTAACTCAGATGATTGCACAAGGGTAGCTGATAAAGTGATTACTGAGCTGTATAAGTGATTGCTGGGGGTAGTGCTGTAATAGTTGATTGCTGGGGGAGCGTATACGTGAGTGCCCGGGGTGTATCAATGTGATTTTCATTTAGGATGCTGACATACAGTGATTGCTGGGGAGCTGTATATAGTGATTGCTGGAGCGGACAGTATACTGATACTGGATTGCAGGGATATATTATGTGGGAGTTGTTAGGTGACTGTGTGCGGAGCTGATATGGTGATAGGAGCTGTATATAGTGATACTGGGGACGCTGTATCAGGATTGCTGGAGGCAGTATTAGTGATGGCTGGGAGCTGTTAATTTGAATACTGGGGACTGGTATGCGATTGCTGTTCCCTTGTCTGAGACTACATTCAATGGAGGGCCCCAACCATTTTGCGCCCAGGGGCCCCCACCAACCTAATCCGGTCCCATGGTGGCACTTGTGGAAAGGACACTTAGCTGCAAATTACAAGATTTCCTTATGGTTATGCTGTCAGGCATGTCAAGGATTTCTGTCAGGATTTCGCCTTTATCACATTAAGCTTCACATTTCCTTTTAAAAAGTGTGTTCCTGTATCTGAAGAAGGGCACTTTGGGCCCTAAATACAATTAAATACAGCAAAATAAATATTTCCACTTTAATATATAATTCAGCTTTCTACTGGACTTTTTTTGCTCCAACCATTCCTCAGTATATTGATTCTTACGAGAAAAATACATCTAAGGTCTATCATCTTAGGGCATTTGGGCTCAGATGTCATGTCTACGGCACTTCCTCAGTTACGGCCACAGTTGGCTAGCGGTATTTATCGTGCATGAGCAGTGATTATCAAATTGCAGGAGCACAACTCCGCGATCAACTATAGTATAATTCTGCAGCAGAGCACCTACAAAGAATAAAAAACGGACATTGTCAGAGGATAATGACATTACCGATCAATTATGCTAACCAGAGGATCTAATGAATCTGTGACAATGATAGAACAGATGGCTCTTTGTCAATAATCTTATTTCTTCCCATAATTTTTGCTGGTAATCAATTATCATCATTTAGTTTTTGTTTTCTCAATGGTTATATTCAAGCCAGGCATCCGGAGACTGAAAGCAACACACATCTGTCCCTGTACTAATTACATTGCAGTCTGCAGCTAAATTCTTGGTATAATGACACAGATGTATTGGAACACCAGAGCTGTGCTAACTCCAAGGTGTATCTATTGATTATGTAGTACACAAATATCAGCAAGCGCCTCTGATCCCAGACAGCGTTATACTGGCCGCTATCAGAGGCTTTCCAACATTATCAGTCCCTTTCATGTTCAACACATGAAGGATCAAAACACATTATAAAGACATCCAGCAGAGTCGATCCATGGAACGTGATTGACTGAACTCCTTTGATGGCAATTAACTTTAGCTGCTTTGCACATCATGATGAGAACATAATTCTAGGGTGGTGGATGAAAGTAGCATTGTCCTCCTATATCCAAAAAGGCCGCTCAACAATGGCACCCTTGTTCCGTACCCAAGGTTTTTTTTAACCTCCTCAATATTTAGCTTCAATAGTGATGAGCGCCTAACCTGAACATGAAAAAGTCCCTTCAGGTCAGGTCTGGGTGCCAAACTCGACCCAAAACCACAGAGGTGACATCAGCAGGCACTGATCACTTGTTATAATCTTTAAATGCCGTTAGCCGCTGGCAGAATTTAATCAAGTGTAGCATGTACACACAACATATTGAGAGGATCATAGCTCCTAATAATATCATGTCATTCAAGGCAGAAACTTGATTTAGATGTCGCTGGATTTACAGATGGGGGGGGGTTGAGCCTAACTCAGAACTGAACTTGTGATGCGCATTTGCGGTTCGGGTTTGCTCAACACAATATCGTCAATATCCAAGAAAGGTAGAGTGTGACCGGCATTCGAAATTGCTTAAAATACTTTCTTTATTTCATATCCATTAAAATCAGGATATTACATGCAATCACAGACGACCTACTCTTTCGAACGTAGATCTTTAGTTCTTACTATCATGCTCCAACGTAGATATTTAGTTCTTATTCAGGTCTAAAGGTACTGCAAGCATTCAATATTAAAATCGGCAAGTAAACCAGGGTATGCGCAGAGTGTCCCAAACTCGACTACTTCAGTGCCTGCGGCTAAGTGTAGTGTTAATAACACAAACAAAAATCATTACTTAAAAATTACATTTAACCTTGGCAGAGACAAAGAAATGCATGAATAACTGTTGTATAGATACATAAGGGCAGATTTACTACCCGGTTCCTGTCGCGATCCAGTGGCGCGTTCTATGTGGAGGATTCGGGTCTTCCGGTGATTCACAAGGTATTCGCCCGGATTCTCACTGTTGTCACTTTGCTGCACTGAAGTTCCATCGGAGTTCACCAAGCCGAGCCGGGTGCAGGTAAACGCAGGTCAAGCGACACTTTTTTTTTAAATGAGCCGTTATTCTTTCCGAATCCGATGACTTTCGTATGGGCCACACCCCCCTGATTTCCGTCGCTGCATGCCGCCGCCGATGCCGCCACAATCCGATCGCGTGCGCCAAAATCCCAGGACAATTTGGGGAAAATCGGCGCAAAATGGAAAATTCTGGTAACGCGACGGAAAAATGCGAATCGGGTCCCTTAGTAAATGACCCCCATAAGTCCCTTAGGCATGCATGTTTCCATCTGTAGTATCCACAGCATTCCCGATTGCGGAGTTTCTGGGTTCTTGTCCCCTCCCCTTTTAGGAGCGGTAACTCTTTCAATTCCAGTGACTACCAAGCTCGTAATCTCCTGCATGCTCTTTGTAAAAATTTTAGATAGTGTGTTATATGTTTTTAACAGTTTGTTTGTGTCCCGTCAGAAATATTTCGAGATTCTTTTTTTCAAGATCGAATGTGCTACCCACAGATTGAACTTTGCACAGTACACACTCTGCCAAATAATCACAAATTTAGTATTGCAATTTAGTAAGATTTGATGTTCCATGTTTTATTTACGTGGATGCTAGAAATCGTGGTGGTGTTGTGCATGTACCGGCAAATATTGCACCTATTGCCACATTTATAGGAGCCTTTGGTGCTAAGCCATGTGTGATGGGCTTTATTGTTCTGTGAGATGTACAGCCGAAGAGATACTAATGTTTGCCGATAGTGCAATGCCCCTGTTGTGATACAAAGTGACATCCCTGATTCAACACTTGTGCCATGTCGGGATCTACTGTTAGCATCGGTAAGTATTTCTTAATAATTGTGACTATTTCGTTGTATTGAGAGCTGAGTGTACTAGAAAAAACAAGTTGTGAAGTTTTTTTTTATTTTTGTGATGATCTTTTGTTGCTGCATGGTCAGACAAGAGAGACTGACGAGTTCTATTACTGGCTATATGTTTAGCCCTATTTAAGGTCTGATCCTGATATCCTTGTTGTCTCAATCTATTGGTAATGACCCACATTCTTTTTGGAAAGATGTATCCGCACTCAGCTTCTCCGTGCACGTATATATTCACCCACTGGTAATTTTTACTAATATGCTGTGGGTGACAATTGGATGCCTGTAGTACTGTATTTCCACTGGTGGTTTACGGAATGTTTCTGTATCAATGTATACAATGTGTATTTAAATTACCCTTCAACATGACATTCCAGATATGGGATCTTGTGTTTGTCCATCTCATATGTAAAAGACAGGTTACATCGATGTGGTTGATATTTTGCATAAAATCGTAACGCTCTGCTCACTTCCACGCTCATATGAGCAGAGCGTCATCAATGTACATGCCGTCCAATAGATAGAAGTTCTAATGGATTGGAAATTGTATACAGGTATTCTCGTTTCCACCACGATACATGAGATATTTGCCACTGAGGCGAAAACATGACCCCATGGGGCAATCTTGGTTTGTAATAGAATGTATGTTAAACAGAAAAAATTATTTTATAAATAAAATCAGGTGTCACTGACAGTACATATTGTTGCAAGTCATGTTATAATCTGTATATAACCTCAAATGTTGTTCCAAGCTAACAGTGCTTGTCATGGGTTGTTGTGTTAGTGACACATGTCACATGTAACCCAGATGTACCATTCCCCCATTGTAATTGGTCATGGGTTGAAGTACTTGTTTAGTATCTTGTAAATATCCCGGTAGCAGATTTCTCACATCAATAGAGTGTGTAAATAAGAATATCTCGCCAAACGCACTATGTTTATCAGAAGGTCCAGAAGAGTCCTACTCCGGATATTACGGGCGAAGGGTGGTAGAAAATATTTTTTATGGGTTTTTGGAAAGGCGTGAACGATGGGACATAAGCGCATTGATCAGGAACGCAGAAATGCAGCCTCTTATCGGTATGTAACCCAGGATACTCCCCATTGCGACATTATGTATTGTGTTTGTTTACATTAGTAGTGGCTCATAGGTAATATTTATAGATTTGTATCTTGTAACATTGGCTATGCGATTTCATACAAAACACTGTCCAACACTACTATAGACACCACTATTCGCCACGACCTATTATGTTTTCATTGTTCTGAAGTTCTTTTAGTGCCTTCACTTGTGATTTCGTCATGTTATTGTTTGTTTTTCGTTGAATTACTGTTCAGTTCCTAAAAGTCCTCTTTCTATCAACGTTTGGAACATATTTATTTCCAGAGTCTAGAACCGATTGGATAGAATTTATTATTTTTGATCTGTATAGATGGGAACAATCTTGTTTTTTAGTTTTTTTGGTCTCAAGACAGATGTTGTAAAGTCAAATATGACACACTGATCCTGATTGTCGGTTGACATATCATTTATATGGGGGTCTTGTATGGTTGTTCTCAACCCTTCTTCATTATCCCCCTGAAGTTTCCTTGAAAATGTTCTTTTTAAAGTTATAGACGTACCAAACTTGTTCACGTCCAACAATGTCCGTATAGATCAAAGTTGTGGGCCATAATTTAAGCCCTTGCTGAGAACTATATCTGTTGGTAGTAGTAAATTCGTCGATAAGTTTAAAAACATGTCAATTCTTCTGTTTCTTGGTTGGAATTCATCGCTCTGGTGTTGTATTGTATGCCTGTGTCTTTTTCCTGCCCGTCTGGTACATATTTTGTTGCCGTTTTGGAGTTTTTTTTGTTGTTGTTGCGATCTGTAGTTTTTTGATTGATTTACTTTCTGTGTTTGTCAGGTGCGGTTACTAGCAGCTGCACCTTCACTGTCTGAATCCTCCGTAATTGCATCAGTAGACTCCTGTTCAGATGAAGTGAAGCCTACTTTGTTAACATTTTGTTGGTATTTCTCTTATTGGGATTTTTCAGGATGGAAGATAGAGTCGTTATATATTTTGTTGATATGCCAAGTATATACACAAACTCCTTCTCATAATCTCGTAGATTATTTTTGTCTTGGTTCTCTTCAAGTTAAATGTAATTTCTTTTCTCTAAATATTGATTCTATATTTGGTTAACAGTAATGATTTTCTTGTTTGCTGTTACACTACACTACACCGCATGCCTGAGAAGTCGGAAGTTTGGGACACCTCTGCGCATGGCCTATTATTCCTCCTACACCTGTACTGTGCCTATTTTAAATGTGAATGCTTGCAATATCCCTTTAGATAACATTGAATATCA
The DNA here is from genome assembly GCA_019512145.1 of Engystomops pustulosus. Lineage (NCBI taxonomy): Eukaryota > Metazoa > Chordata > Amphibia > Anura > Leptodactylidae > Engystomops > Engystomops pustulosus. The sequence goes on along the minus strand of CM033647.1, from coordinate 86,561,388 downwards.
GAACTAATTGAACTACGTTACGTTCGAAACGCGTGGGTCGTCTGTGATTTGCAATGTAACATCCTGATTTTATATGAATATGAATAATGACAGTTTTTTTAAGCAATTTTAGTGCCACTCTACCTTTCTTGGATATTTGGACTGGTCTTTCCGATAACGTCGCTAATAGGAACTTGTGCACTGGACTATCAGCCAGAGGATCCTACCATCCCTTTAACAGGGCCCATGTGAGTGAGCGGACAGCTCTTTAAACTTTTTATATATTCTACTAATCTTCAATACTAGGTATCTGAATCCAGTAATTCTGCCTTTCAAACAATAGTGAACTTTCCAATCGTCATTGTACATTTGCTTTGTAGGCTAATATTGCCCATTAAATGTACTCTTTTTTTTTCCCCCCCATTCTCCTACATGATGTTATGAATATGAAATTAGCAATTCAAGATGGAGTAAATCTTTGCACGAGCCTGAAGAAACAAAACTCTTTGATGAACCCCGATGCGAGAGTGCGAATACTTATCCAGATGTGACGAGTGGTATTTCTCATTTTAGCCCATCTCTTTTGTGCAGCATGCGGAAGTTCAACCAAATTAACATAAGCCATGAAAGTTAAATGCAGTACCTAGGGTGCTACTCTCCTTTAAACTAGGTAAATAGTTTTTGTAGTTCAATAATAATTTTAGATATCTTACGTGTGTAGCCATGGATGTTTTTAGGATTTATATATAGTACAATATATATATGATATGGTGCTCTGTGACTCAGAGAACGTGTTAGGGTGGGGTAACACAGCAGATGACGGGATAGTGTGGCCCTGCGCTTGCTGACCTACCTCTGTCACCCTTCCTATAGCCCCCGGTCCAACTCCGGGTATAGCCCCGCCCACATTGCACACAGCTATTAGGCAAAAGGGCATACAATAATCAAGTAACCATGGGCGCGAACTAGTATGAAGAAAATGAGAGACTGACGGAATAGCACTAGATAAGTACGTGATCGAGGTGAACAACATGAAACGGAACATAACGAACATAAACACACAAGGAAGAGTAGTAAACGCTAGCCATGCGTGGGTAACAAGAGGGTTACGATCGCAAGCAAAACAGCACGAGCAAGAGTCATGTCAAAAACTAATCAGAGACGATCAACAACAATTCAAAACACCTATTCAAAACAAGTCAAGACCTAATGCAGGAGAGTCAAGTGAGAAAGGGATTTCAAACATGCTGCAACGATGGTATAGAATGCAGAAGGCTGCACTATTGAAATACATCTACCAAAAGCCCCACCGTTGGCAGGCAGTAACGGTCATATAGGACGACAGTGAACGAACTGCTACATATGCGTAATTAATACACTCTTCCTGTGCAGAGAAGTAAGCGCAATGCATCAAGTCGCGCCGTTAGCTGTTACCATTAATCAGTAGTAGCCCAGCGAAAAAGCAACAATACACGGGCAGAATCGCAAGAGTCAGATAGCCGGGGGCGTCGCTTGACTATATACTCGCAAGCATCGCACAGCAGGTCTGCGGGCAGTCATAACTAGATAGAAGTACATTGAGTAGTATGGGACAGAGATCTTATGTGCGAGATAATGTCACACAAGTAAACTGCTCCTCAGTATGCCGTGGCAGTGCAAACAATCAGTAGGCGTAATTTTATAGACATGGGCAGCTGGGTGCAAAAAACTTGAGGCTCTGATTGTGCCATTGGCCTATGGAGTGGCAGTCTGCTCTTCAGACACTATTGTATCCTTCGCAACGGCTGAGGAGCAAAGTAGACAGTTATTTTAAATGATAGTGGTGGAAGATAACGTATCATAGACAGAGTATGTCAAAGTACGGTCAAAACCAGTCACCTTAAAGAGACATTCAGCTGAGACAAGAGAAGGGTCAGACTGCAGAAAGGTCAGTAGAACGGCGATCGTGAGAGACACAGAGAGGAGACCAAAGCAGAGATCGAGAGAGATAAATCTTCTGCTATCCGCGGCAGCGCAGGTGATCATAGCGCGTACTAGATGAATATATAAGATGACTATATGAGCATCGGGAGAATCAGAAAGGCCGCATGGAGGATCTCTTTATGGCATATCCCAAAAGCTCGCATGCAGCTACAAGTCGATATTCTCGTGCTCGCAGTTAGCCTTCTCAAGCTCAAGTGACAAGTGCATCGCGAGTGCAATATTATAACAGATACAATGATATACATCATATCTACAATCATCTAGGTCAGCATGCACATGAGCGTGTATGAAGTACAACTACCACCACTTTTAAAGCATATTCATATGTTATATAATACATGCAGTGAATACAGTATCATAATTCATAGTATCTCATTAATGCCATGTTACACTAAATAGCGAGCAAAGGGTAATCTATGAAAGTGCCTAGTGGCTATTCTTGTTCAAAAGTCCGTGTACTAAGGTGCAAGCCGTATAGAACACAAATAACGTGCCAACAGTGTTAATGTAAAAACATATGCCACGAGAAAAATGGTCGGTCATAGCGGGCCATTTGACTAGCCTCCCATCTCAAGAACGGCTAATGTATTAGGGGCAAGGCTGCTGAATAGAAATTTGTCAAAATGGCATAAATGTGTCATGTGAGGCGCATGTCATGACGACGGCTATAGTTGGGATCGTCACAATGTATATTACTTCGTCACTACTGGCCGTGTGGTCATGCTGTCCTCTTGGCAGTGCTTTACTGGCAGGGCCGGGCACTGGTTGTTAAAGGCCACCTATAACTCTATAGTACGTCAATACATCGACACCCAAACATAAATACACAAAGATTGTTATTTCTTGAAAGCTGTTGGCAGTATGCTAGATACTAGCGATACACAGGGTCATTCTACTTAGCAAGGATAAAATCGCATTTCGGGGGTGAGGTACACTATGTATAGATATGCAGGGAAGGTGGGGGCGGAGAGTACTAATCATTAGATGGTGGGCCGGGTGAATGTCACGGTTAGCCAACTAAGGGCAAGGTATTATGGAGCATGTCGCTAGTGTTGTGTGTCTACTAACCGACTATATATCTAGTGGACGAAATAGGCTAGCACCCCCCATAGTGGTAGCAAGCTTCAGCATTAGTACCTTTGGGTGTCCGGATGATACTGTCTAATACCAACGAGCCCTGGGGTTCACTGGTCATCTGCACTTCCGATGCACTCGGCTCGTCCTCCACCGGCATACAAAATGCAGCAATTCCTGATCCTCAAGGCATTGCTAACATAGCAATGGTCCATAAATGCTAGACCAGCAGGATTGACAGGCTTCAAATGTCTGTGTGGCTGTAGATACTGATCTTGAAGCATGATAAAGCGCATGTTAAAATGCTTGAGGGCGTGATAGAGTATGTGCATTGGACATTTCCATTCGGTTGGCTCATAAATTCATATAGTCTGGCAAAAACAAAAAAAGACATAAGTCGGGTCCGGATGACATGGAGAAAGCATCACTGTGATCACGGCATAGTCTATCAACCCTCCTGAGGAAGAAGTGAGTCATAGTTCACCGGTCGCCTTGCGGTTAACGTATGGTACACCCCCTTTTTGTGCTGCACAGGGTGGAAAACCTGGGCATCGGAAAATTGCTCAGCAGCAACCGGACAAGTGGTTTGTGACTGTGGGAAGGGTCCAGAAAACAGTTCCTCAGAGTATGCCGGTTCAAATGGCAAATTTTCCTGGGAGGGGGCAGACTGGGGGGGGAGGAGGCTGAGGTGCAGGAGCTGGAGGAGTGGCGATTTCGCGTTTCGATACAATAAGTTCCCTCCGGCCTGCTCTGCCATAAGACGACCGCATTATAACAAAGATGGCAGCAGCGCCCAGCCGCTAGCGGCGCATGTGCGTGATGACTTAGCTGTGTGATGTCACAGCACTGCGTGGGCGTTGCCCGCTGAAGAAGGGTTCTGCCATCTTGTGTTGTGCAGCCGATATCCACCCGAGGGAAGCTGATAACGGCGCGCATCAGGGGAATGCTGGAACGGAGGGAATTTTATTAGTTTACCTCAGGACTGTATATATTTATTTTAGGGGATTGTATATATCTACATGGGGGGTGTATATAAGTTTGTTATAGGGGGATGTATGAGTTATTATTACTAGGGAGGGGGCCTGTGTCTCTCTTTCTAGGGTCTGCCTGTCCTCTAAGCAGTACTGTCACAGGCGGTGGATTGTATCCGTTCCCCGCGGGGGACTGGTAAGATGTCGTTTCTTGACCGGGGACCCTGTATCATCAGCATATACTATTGGAGTGATAGAGTTATTATACATGTGGGTGTCTGAATGTTTATTGGGGGTGTTATTATTCGGTATTATGGAGGGGGTGTGTTATAGTTATTATAAGGTGGGTGTCTATAGTATTACATCGGGAAGGTGTCTCTCGTTTTCTCGGGCCGAGTGTCCTACTCTGGTTTGTTCTCTCTCTGGGCCGCGTGTCTCTAGTTCTTTCGGCGTTTGTCTCTGCTTCTTCTCTCGGCGGGGGTCGTCTCGTATCATTCTCGGGGGTTGTGATGCTCCTCGTTCTTTTCCGGCGGGTGATGGCTCCTTTCTTCTCGGGCGGGTGGCTCCGGTTTCTTCACTGGGTGGTCTCTCTTTTTCTCGTGGCGTGGTCCTCTGTTTCTTCTCGGACTCTCTCTTCTATCGGGGGGTCCTCGTTTTTTCAAGGGCGGTGTATAAGTTTTATTATAGCTGGGACTATATAGTATTTTGTAGGGGGTGTAATAGTTTATTATGGCACTGTATCATAGTTATAGGCGGGGTGTTCTCGTTACTTATTAGGGGGTGGTATAGGTAGTTCATTTGTGAAAGGGGCTGTCCTATTGTGATTGTCGTGCGGAGAACTGTATATGTGATTCCTGGGGGACTGTATTACAGCTGATTAGCTGGAGGGATCCTGTAGTATAGTGATTACTGGGGGAGCTGTATACAGTATTGTGGGGTGCTGTATCAGTGATTGCTTGGGGAGCTATATACACAGTGATTGCTGGGGGAGCTGTATACAGTGATTGCTGGGGGAGATGTATACAGTGATTGCTGGGGGAGCTGTATATAGTGATTGCTGGGGACGCTGTATATAGTGATTGCTGGGGGCAGTATATAGTGATTGCAGGGGGAGCAGTATACAGTGATTGCTGGGGGAGCTATATACAGTGGTTGCTGGGGGAGCTGTACATAGTGGTTGCTGGGGAATCTGTATACAGTGATTGCTGGGGGAGCAGTATACAGTGATTTCTGGGGGAGCTGTATACAGTGATTGCTGGCGGAGCAGTATACAGTGATTTCTGGGGGAGATGTATACAGTGATTGCTGGGGGAGAAGTATACAGTGATTGCTGGGAGCTGTATACAGTGATGGCTGGGGAAGCAGTATACAGTGATTTCTGGGGGAGCTATATACAGTGGTTGCTGGGGGAGCTGTACATAGTGGTTGCTGGGGAATCTGTATACAGTGATTGCTGGGGGGCTGTATACAGTGATTGCTGGGACGAGCTGTATACAGTGATTGCTGGGGGAGCTGTATACAGTGATTGCTGGCGGACCAGTATACAGTGATTACTGGGAGCTGTATACAGTGATTGCTGGGCGAGCTGTATATAGTGATTGCTGGGGGCTGTATACAGTGATTGCTGGAGTAGCAGTATACAGTGATTGCAGGGGGAGCTGTATATAGTGATTGCTGGGGGAGCAATATACATGATTTGCTGGCGCTTTAATACAGTATTATTAGGAGCAGGTTTCAGTTATTGGCTGGGGAGCTGGTAATATTGATTGCTGGTGGAGGAGGCTGTACCAGTGATTCCTGGGGAGCTGTATCGTATTGTCTGGGGAGCTGTATCTAGTGATTACTGGGGGAGCTGTATCAAGTATTACCTGGGGGGCTGTATACAGTGATTTGCAGGGGGACCTGTATACAGTGATTGCTGGGAGTGCTGTATACAGTGTATTGCTTGGGTGAGCTGTATACAGTGATGTGCTGGGGGACTGCATACAGTGATTGCTGGGGGAGATGGTGTATACAGTTATTGGCTGGGGAGCTTATATAGTGATTGCTGGGGACGCTGTATATGATTGCTGGGGCAGTATTAGTGTTGCGGGGAGCAGTTATACAGTGATTTCTTGGTGGAGCTATATCAGTGGTTGCTGGGGAGCTGTACATAGTGGTTGCCTGGGATCTGTATACATGATTGCTGGGGGAGCAGTATACGTGATTTCTGGGGGAGCTGTATACAGTAGATGTGCTGGCGGAGCAGTATACAGTGATTTCTGGGGGAGATGGTATACAGTTATGCTGGGGAGAAAGTATACAGTGATTGCTGGGAGCTGTATATCAGTGATTGCGGGGGGACAGTTACACAGTGATTTCTGGGGGAGCTATATACAGTGGTTTCTGGGGGAGCTGTACATAGTGGTTGCTGGGGAATCTGTATACAGTGATTGCTGGGGGGGCTGTATACAGTGATTGCTGGGGGAGCTGTATATAGTGATTGCTGGGAGCTGTATACAGTGATTACTGGGAGCTGTATACAGTGATTGCTGGCGGAGCAGTATACAGTGATTTCTGGGGGAGCTGTATACAGTGATTGCTGGGGGAGCTGTACATAGTGGTTGCTGCGGGAGCTGTATACAGTGATTGCTGTGGGAGCAGTATACAGTGATTGCTGGGGGAGCTGTATACAGTGGTTGCTGGGGAAGCTGTACATAGTGGTTGCTGGGGAATCTGTATACAGTGATTGCTTGGGGAGCTGTATACAGTGATTGCTGGGGGAGCTGTATACAGTGATTGCTGGCGATGCAGTATACAGTTATTTCTGGGGAAGTTTTCTACAGTTATTGCTGGGGGAGCTGTCAGTATACAGTGATGGGGGGGAGCTGTATAAAGTGATTACTGGGAGCTGTATATAGTGATTGCTGGGGGAGCTGTATATAGTGATTGCTGGGGGAGCAGTATACAGTGATTGCCGGGAGCTGTATAAAGTGATTACTGGGAGATGTATACAGTGATTGCTGTGGGAGCTGTATATAGTGATTGCTGGGAGCTGTATACAGTGATTACTGGGAGCTGTATACAGTGATTGCAGGGGGAGCTGTATATAGTGATTGCTGGGGGAGCTGTAGACAGTGATTGCTGGGGGAGCTGTATATAGTGATTGCTGGGGAAGCTGTATATAGTGATTACTGGGGACGCTGTATACAGTGATTGCTGGAGGGCAGTATATAGTGATTGCTGGGGGAGCTGTATATATTGAATACTGGGGACTGGTATGTAGCGATTGCTGTTCCCTGTCTAGACTACATTCAATGGGGGCCCCAACCATTTTGCGCCCAGGGGCCCCCACCAACCTTAATCCGGCCCTGGTGGCACTTGTGGAAAGGACACGTAGCTGCAAATTACAAGATTTCCTTATGTTATGCTGTCAGGCATGTCAAGGATTTCCTGTCAGGATTTCTGCCTTTTATCAATTAAGCTTCACATTTCCTTTTAAAAAGTGTGTTTCTGTATCTTGAAGAAGGGCACTTTGGGCCCTAAAATACAAATTAAATACAGCAAAATAAATATTTCCACTTTAATTATAATTCAGCTTTCTACTGGACTTTTTTGCTCCAACCATTCCTCAGTATATTGATTCTTACGAGAAAAATACATCTTAAGGGTCTATCATCTTAAGGCATTTGGGCTCAGATGCATGTTACGCACTTCCTCAAGTTACGCCACAGTTGGCTAGGGTATTTATACTGTGACATGAGATGGATTATCAAATTTGCAAGGAGCCACCGATCAATATATATAATTATCAGAGACACAAAGAATAAAAACGGGCATTGTAATAATGACAATTAGCAATTAATGCTAACGAGAGGATCTAATGAAGTCTGTGAATATGATAACAGAAATGGCTGCTTTGTTTGTCAATAATCTTATTTTCCTTCCATAATTTTGCTGGTATCAATTTATCATCATTTAGTTTTGTTTTCTCAATGGTTATATTCAAGCCAGGCATCCCTGGAGACTGAAAGCAACACACATCTGTCCCCCTGTACTAATTACAGTGCAGTCTGCAGCTAAATTTTGGTATAATGACACAGATGTATTGGAACACCAGGAGCGTGCTAACTCCAAGGTGTATCTATTGATTATGTAGTACACAAATATCAGCAAGCGCCTCTGATCCCAGACAGCTGTTACTGCCGCTATCAGATGCTTTCCAACATTATCAGTCCTTTCATGTTCAAAACACATGAAGGATCAAAACACATTATAAAGACATCCAGCAGGAGCGATGCCATGGAACGTGATTGACTGAACTCCTTTGATGGCAAAGTAACTTTAGCTGCTTTGCACATCAGAGAGAGAACATAATTCTAGGGTGGTGGATGAAATGTAACATTGTCCTCCTATATCCAAAAAGGCCGCTCAACAATGGCACCCTTGTTCCGTACCCAAGGTTTTTTTTAACCTCTCTAATATTTAGCTTCAATAGTGATGAGCAGCCTAACCTGAACATGAAAAAGTCCCTTCAGGATCAGGTCTGGGTGCCAAACTCTGACCCAAAACCACAGAGGTGACATCAGCAGGCACTGATCACTTGTGTTAAATCTTTAAATGCCGTTAGCCGCTGGCAGAATTTTAATCAATGTAGCATGTACACATCAACATATTTGAGAGGATCATAGCTCCTAATAATATCATGTCAGTTCAAGGCAGAAACATTGATTTAGATGTCGCTGGATTTACAGATGGGGAGGGGGTTGAGCCTAACTCAGAACTGAACTTGTGATGCACTTTGCGGTTCGGGTTTGCTCAACACGAATCTTCAATATCCAAGAAAGGTAGAGTGTGACCGGCATTCGAAATTGCTTAAAAATACTGTCTTTATTTCATATCCATTAAAATCAGGATATTACATTGCAAATCACAGACGACCTACGCATTTCGAACGTAGATATTTAGTTCTTATTCATGCTCTAACGTAGATATTTAGTTCTTATTCATGGTCTAAAGGGATACTGCAAGCATTCAATATTAAAATGGCAAGTAACAGGTGTATGCGCAGAGTGTCCCAAACTCTGACTACTTCAGTGCATGCGGCTAAGTGTAGTGTATAACAGCAAACAAGAAAATCATTACTTTAAAAATTACATTTAACTTGGCAGAGACAAAGAAATGCATGAATACTGTTTAGTATAGATACATAAGGGCAGATTTACTTACCCGGTCCTGTCGCGATCCAGTGGCGCGTTCTATGTGGAGGATTCGGGTCTTCCGGTGATTCACTAAGGTAGTTCGCCCGATGTCCACTAGGTGTCACTGCTGCACTGAAGTTCATCGGAGTTCACCAAGCCAGGCCGGGTGCAGGTAAACGCATGTCAAGCGACACTTTTTTTTTAAATGCGACGGTTTTTCCGAATCCGATGGACTTTCGTATGGCCACAGCCCCCGATTTCCGTCGCGTGCATGCCGCCGCCGATGCGCCACAATCCGATTGCGTGCGCCAAAATCCCGGGACAATTTGGGGAAAATCGGCGCAAAATGGAAAAATTCGGGTAACGCAACGGAAAAATGCGAATCGGGCCCTTAGTAAATGACCCCCATAGTGTCTGTTCTATGACCTTAGGCATGCATGTTTCCATCTGTAGTATCCACAGCATTTCCTGATTGCGGAGCTTCTGGGTTCTGTCCCCTCCCCTTTTAGGAGCGGTAACTCTTTCAATTCCAGTGACTACCAAGCTCGTAAAATCTCCTGCATGTCTTTGTAAAAAATGTTTAGATAGTGTGTATATGTTTTTAACAGTTTGTTTAGTCCCGTCAGAAATATGTTCTGAGATTCTTTTTTTCAAGGATCGAATTGTGCTACCCACATATTGAACTTTGCACAGTACACACTCTGCCAAATATATCACAAATTTAGTATTGCAATTTAGTAAGGATTTGATGTTCCATGTTTTATTTACGTGGATGCTAGAAATCGTGGTGGTGTTGTGCATGTACTGGCAAATATTGCACCTATTGCCACATTTATAGGAGCCTTTGGTGCTAAGCCATGTGTGATGGGCTTTATTGTTCTGTGAGATGTACAGCGAAAGAGATACTATGTTGCTGATAGTGCATGCCCTGTGTGATACAAAGTGACATCCCTGATTCAAAACTTGTGCCATGTCTGGATCTACTGTTAGCATCGGTAAGTATTTCTTAATAATTGTGACTATTTCGTTGTATTGAGAGCTGAGTGTACTAGAAAAAACAGGTTGTGAATTTTTTTTTTATTTTTGTGATGATCTTTTGTTGCTGCATGGTCAGACAAGAGAGACTGACAAGTTCTATTACTGGCTATATGTTTAGCCCTATGTAAGGTCTGATCCTGATATCCTTGTTGTCTCAATCTATTGGTAATGACCTCACATTCTTTTTGGAAAGATGTATCCGCACTACAGCTTCTCCGTGCACGTATATATTCACCCACTGGTAAATTTTTAATAATATGCTGTGGGTGACAACTGGATGCCTGTAGTACTGTATTTCCACTGGTGGGTTTACGGAATGTTTCTGTATCAATGTATACAATGTGTATTTAAATTACCCCTCAACATGACATCCAGATATGGGATCTTGTGTTTGTCCATCTCATATGTAAAAGACAGGTTACATCGATTGTGGTTGATATATTGCATAAAATCGATGACGCTCTGCTCACTTCCACGCCATATGAGCAGAGCGTCATCAATGTACCTGCCGTACCAATAGATAGAAGTTCTAAATGGATTGGAAATTGTATACAGGTATTCTCGTTTCCACCACGATACATAGATATTTGCCACTGATGGCGAGAAACATGACCCCATGGGGCAATCTTGGGTTTGTAAATAGAATGTATTGTTAAACGAGAAAAAATTATTTCTCAATAAAATATGTGTCACTGACAGTACATATTGTTGCAAGTCATGTGTATAATCTGTATATAACCTCAAATGTTGTTCCAAGGCTAACAGTGCTTTGTCATGGGGTATGTTTGTGTATAGTGACACAATGTCACATGTAACCCAGATGTACCATTCCTCCCATTGTAAATTGGTCATGGTTTGAAGTACTTGTTTAGTATCTTGTAAATATCCCGGTAGCATTTTCACCATAGGTTGTAAATAAGAATCTAGCCACGCACTTAGTCGTTCCAGAAGAGATCCTACTCCGGATATTATAGGGCGAAGGGGTGGTGGAAAAATATTTTTATGGGTTTTTGGAAAGGCGTGAAAGATGGGACATAAGTGCATGATCAGGAACCAGAAATGCAGCCTCTTTATCGGTATGTAAACCCAGAGATACTCCCCATTGGACATTATGTATTAGTGTTTGTTTTACATTATTAGTGGGATCATAGGTAAGTACTTTATAGATTTTGCTATCTTGTAACATTTGCATAATGCAATTTTCATACAAAACACTGTCCAACACTACTATAGAACCACCTTTATTCGCCATGCGGACTATTATGTTTTCATTGTTCTGAAGTTCTTTTAGTGCCTTCACTTGTGATTTCGTCAGGTTATTGTGTGTTTTCGTTGAATTACTGTTCAGTTCCTGTAAGTCTCTTTCTATCAACGTTTGGAACATATTTATTTCCGGAGATCTAGAACCGATTGGATAGAATTTATTATTTTTGTTGTTTAGTTTTTTTGGTCTCAGACAGATGTTGTAAATCAAATATGACACACTGATCCTGAAAATTGTGGTTGACATATTCATTTATATTGGGGCCTTGTATGGTTGTTCTAAACCCTTCTACATTATCCCCCTGAGTTTGCTTGAGAAAATGTCTTTTTAAAGTTAGTAGACGTACAAACTTGTTCACGTCCAACAATGTCCGGTATAGATCAAAGTTGTGGGGCCATAATTTAAGCCCTTGCTGAGAACTTATATCTGTTGGGTAGTAAGTAAATTCGTCGATAAGTTTAAAACTGTCAATTCTTCTGTTTCTTGTGGTTGGAATTCATCGCTTTGGTGTTGTATTGTATGCCTGTGTCTTTTTCCTGCCCGTCTGGTACATATTTTGTTGCCGTTGAATCCTCCGTAATTGCATCAGTAGACTCCTGTTCAGATGAAGTGAAGCCTACTTTGTTAACATTTTGTTGGTATTTCTTCTTATTGGGATTTTTCAGGATGGAAGATAGAGTCCGGTTATATATTTTGTTGAGATGCCAAGTATATACACAATCCTTCTCATAATCTCGTAGATTATTTCTTTGTCTCTTCTAAGTTAAATGTAATTTTCTTTTCTCTAAATATTGATTCTATATTTGGTTAAAGTAATGATTTTCTTGTTTGCTGTTATACACTACACTTAGCCGCATGCGCTGAAGAAGTCGGAGTTTGGGACACTCTGCGCATGCGCTAATTATATATCCTCCATACACCTGTTACTTGCCATTTTAAGATTGAATGCTTGCAATATCCCTTTAGAACATGAATAAGAACTAAATTACTACGTTCGAAACGCGTGGGTCGTCTGTGATTTGCAATGTAACATCCTGATTTTAATGAATATGAAATAATGACAGTTTTTTTAAGCAATTTTAAGTTCCGGTCACACTCTACCTTTCTTGGATATTTGGACTGGTTTTCCGATAAGCCGTATAGGACTTGTGCACTGGGACTACGCAGAGGATCCTACCTTCCCTTTAACAGCGGCCCATGTGAGTGAGCGGACAGCTCTTTAAACTTTTTATATTCTACTAATCTTCAATACTAGGTATCTGAATCCCAGTAATTCTGCCTTTCAAACAATAGTGAACTTTCCAATCGTCATGTACAATTTGCTTTGTAGGCTAATTATTGCCCATTAAATGTACTTTTTCCCCACCCATTCTCCTACATGATGTTATGAATATGAAATGAAGCAATTCAAGATGGAGTAAATCTTTGCACGAGCCTGAAGAAACAAAACATCTTTGATGACCTCGAAGATGCATATCTTATCATGTGACGTGGTATTTACTCTTTTGCCCATCTTGCTTTTGTGCAGCTGCGGAAATGTTACCAAATTAACATAACCCAATGAAAGTTAAATGCAGTACCTAGGGGTGCTACTCTCCTTTAAACTAGATAAATAGTTTTGTAGTTCAATAATAATTAGAGTATCTTACTTGTAGACCGTGGATGTTTTTAGGATTTATATATACCATATATATATGGTTCTCTGTGACTCAGAGAACGTGTTAGGGTTGGGTAACACAGAAGACAGGGGATAGTGTGCCCTGCGCTTGCACCAACCTCTGTCCCTTCCTATAGCCCCCCCCCCCACACACACAATAAACCATGGGGCGACTACTTGAAGACTCGGAATACACTAGATAAGTACGTGAAGGGAACAACATGAACGGACAAACGAACATAAAACACAAAAGAGTAGTAAACTAGCCGGGGTAACAAGAGGGTACATCCAGAGCAAAATCAGTAAGCAAAGAGTCAATGTCAAAAACTAATCGAGATCACAACAATTCAAAACACATAGTCAAAACAAGTCAAACCTAATGCAGAGAGCAAGTGAAGAAAGGGATTTCAAACACTGGCACAGGTGACTAGTGAAGCTGCAATTTATGCAGCCAGAACCCCACCTCCAGAACCTGATAGGAGCTGAACAACCTATGGTAATTAACCCCTCATGGTGCAGAATAACCAAGCACAATCACAGACACCATTCAGAGGTACCATAACTCCCAGCAATCCCAGCAGTCCCAGCATATAGATAGAAGTACAGAGATGGGGGAGATTTATCAGAAATGTCTCAAGTAAAACTGTTCCAGTTGCCCATGCAAACCAATCATAGGCTGTAATTTTATAATCAGCTGTGCAAAAAACTTGAGCTCTGATTGGTTGCCTTGGCCAAATGGAGCAGTTCTGCTCTCAGACACTATTGATATCTAACCAGACAAAGAGACAGTTATTTAAAGATACGGTCATAGACAGAGAATGTCAAAGACGGTCAAAAACAGTCACCGAAAGAGACAGTCAGAGACAGAGAAGGTCAGAGACAGAAAAGGTCAGTGACAGTGTGAGAGACACAGAGAGAGACAGGCAGAGAGAGAGAGAGATAAATTTCCTATCCCGGGCAGCGCCGGGATCTGCAGATATATATATATATATATACATGTAGAAAAAAGGCAGCAGAGATCTCTTTATGCATATCCCAAAACAGCAGCAATGTTTCGGCTCGGTGTGAGCCTTTCTCAAGCCAAGTGACAAGTGCATGCAGTGCATATATATACAGATACAAATGAATCACATGATTTCAATCAATTAGGTCACATGATCGTGTAGTAACATCCCACTTTTGTAAACAATTCATATTATTTATACATCAGTGAATACATACATAATTACAGATTCATTAATCCATGGTTACATTTAATATACAAGGGTACAGAAAGTGCCAGTGCATTTTGTTCCAACGTGTACTGTGCAACAGATACACAAAAAGTGCCACTGTTAATTAAAAACAGAAAAATGGTCCAAGCGGGCCATTGACAACTCACCACCTCAGACGCTGTAAGCAGGCTGCTGAAGAAAATTTGAAAATGGCATAATGTGTATGTGACGCATGTATGACACGCATAGTTGGAACGCACGCGTCATACTTGGCCGTGCGCATGCGTCCTAGCAGCTGCAGCACCACTGGTTGTCAAAGCAAACCATGACGTCATCCCCAAACATAAATACAAAGACCGATGCTTGAAGCTGTTGGCAGTATGTAAGACCAGCGATTACACACTATTTACTAGCAGAGATAAAATGCATGTGAGTACATATGTATATAGAGGGGGGACAAGAGGGCCGGTAATGTCCGGAGCCACTAAGGGCAAGGTATAAGGCATGTGCATGGTGTGTGTTACACCCTAAATAAGGGCGAAAACACACACCAGTGGAGTGTCCATAGTACCCGGCTGTCAAACCAACAGCCGAGGCACTCCGTGCACCGCCGTCATCCACCGTGCATAAAAATGCACAAAGTTTCCCCAAGGCACAACATACAAATGGTCCATAAAGGGCAGACAGCAGGATTGACAGCTTCAAAGGTCTGTGTGGGAGGTACTGAGGAACATGATAAACGTGGTTTAAAAAAATGCTTGAGCGATAGAGATGGTGGCTGTCCATAGGTTGGCTTCATAAATTCCTATAGTCTGCAAAAAACAGAAAAAAGAACATAAGTGGGTGTCATGGAGAAAGCACTGTGTCACTCATGTCTACAATCTGAGGAAGAGGAGCAATCCCGCCGCCCGGGTATGGACACCCTGTTCGCCACAGTCCTATATGCCACTTAGTTTAAAATCGACATTTAGGCCTTTAGATTTAAGGATATCCAAGGTGAAAATCCACTGTAACTCCCGTTTTTTGAGGAGCCGTTCCCTATCACCCCCCTCCGGGGTAGTGGTATGTGGTCTATTAATTGAAATCTTTTTGCTCGGATAGTATATCTGTGTTGATTAAATCTGGGTTTGAACTACAGAGTAGTCTCCCCTACATATAAGAGGCCACAAGGGCAACTCAATAGGTAGATTACATACGTGCTATCGCATGTAAGATAATGTTTAATTTGGTGTTCGATGCCATTGCATAAGAAATATGACCCTTTGTTTATCTGCTTGCAGTTGATGCAGTTATGGCACGGAAATGATCCCTTTCTGGGCTTTCCGGCCTGACGCCCAGCCCTGTAGGCGTGCACCCAACTATTGTATGTATGTGCTGCTTTGGACTTTCTTCAAGTATTTTTTTTGGCAACTATAGCGTGCACAGTTACTCCATTCTTCTGTCTACTATTATGGACTCAATTTCCAATATGGACCTCACCCAAACTTTTGCCTACACCCTTGAGGGCGAGGAGCAGATTTTTCAAGATCTGGATGTGGACACCACCTTCCTCACGACCCCTGCCTCGCCTGAATTGAAAAGCAAACATGAACATGACTCTAAGAGGTTGGTCTCTTTACAATTACATTTAACCACATTAAGTGAATATTTTTTTAAAGCCAAGATGGTACCCAGAGGCATGCGTTCAAAGGTGTCTCCTACGTTTTTCCAGCACGATTCTGAATTCTGCACAAAATTTTTACATATTTCCAATAAGTACTCTATGGACTTAATTTTGTTGAACATAGAATATCTAAAGAAAGAAATAGCCACTTTGAAAATCAAGATACAAGATACAGAGTCACAACTCAATGACTCAATACCATCCGATGATTTTTCTAAACATATGCAACTGATTAAGACATGTGTCGAGGCTACCAAATCAGAGCAGGAGGAGATCAAGCGAGGGAATTACAGAGGATTACAAGACTGGATCTATGGATGGCAGGGAAACCAATCACAACTTTTACAAAAGGACACTTTCAAACTGAGAGGGAAATCATCAAAAAAGACTGGCTCTAAACATCATAACAAACAAGCCAACACTGAAGCAACATCACCCTCTACTTTTTTAGAACCTCCGACAATGATGGACACAAACAACGGTCCAAAGTCAGGAGAGGCGGAAGGAAACATCACCGAACAAGGAAATATAACACATACCAAACAGAGACTGACGACTCCGGCCATGGCCATGAGAAAGAGGAACAATTAGTGGTAAAAATTTCCTCTAAAATATTATCTGACAAACAATTATGTGTATTGGCGAAAGGTCTTGGTTTTTGTATTAGCTCTAAACCAGATTGGTTTCTTATTGAGATTGAATTACAGCGATTTTTCCATTCCATCAAACTTAAACATTATTTTTGTGATCGACCCATGCATTTTGCTACTTCTACTGCTGAAATGTCCCTTAAACAGTTTCAACTATATAACAAGAGCAATTTCACTCCTGAGGTAGAGGCACCGCATTTCGTGGCCTTTATCACGGCAGTGAAAAAGGAAGTTTCATTGTTGCGTACCATAAAACACGAGTCTACTTTGTTACACCCTAATATCACAAAAGCTGAAATTGATGCCCTCAGTGAACTGGCCCATGACGACGACATCACTATTAAACCCGCAGATAAGGGTGGTGCTGTCGTCGTCATGGATACCAGTTCATATTTGGGGGAGATACGCAGACAATTGTCAGACACACAGGTGTACCAGCATATCAATTCAGACCCAAAATTTAAATTAGCTAGGTTGATCAAGAGTATCCTAGACGAAGCTTTACAGAATACCATTATTGACAATGATCTATACAAGTTCCTTATAGTGGAGCATCCAACTACCCCAGTTCTGTATGTGTTACCTAAGATTCACAAGTCCCTGACTCCCCCCCCCCCCCCACTCGGGTAGACCTATTGTGTCTGGGTCTATTCTTTCCAATATAGCCACATTTCTAGATAAAGTTTTACGTGACCTTGCAGTCTCGGGTTCATCCTACATACAGGATACCTCTGATTTTATCAAAAAGCTTGCTACAGTAAATATGGATATTGGTCAAAATGTACTACTGGTGTCATTTGATGTCGTATCGCTTTATACTTCTATTGACCATGACAGGGGACCAAATGCAGTAAAACGACAACTGACTACCAAGGGACTGACACCAGAGACACTACAGTTTATCATTAGACTGTTGAAGATTGTTTTAAGGAATAACTATTTTTTATTTGGGGACGACTTTTATATGCAACTCATGGGAGTTGCCATGGGGGCCAACATGGCTCCAACATATGCGAATATTGTTATGAGGACATTGGAGGAGGATGCCGTCTATGCCTCCACACACTACAAGCATTGCTTGCGGTGGTGGAGGTACATAGATGACATCTTCCTCTTGTGGACAGGGACGGAACAGGAACTTTTGGATTTCTATAATTTTCTTAATACCATCGATGAATCCATCGAATTCACAGTGGTATATTCACACAAAGAATTACAATTTCTGGATGTACTAGTTAAATACACAGATGGGACACTAGAGACTGATCTTTATACCAAGCCCACAGACCGCAACACGCTGTTGCGGTACGAGAGTCATCACCCCCGATGTATGATTAAAACCCTACCATACAGCCAAATACTCAGAGCTAAGCGCATCACGAGTGATCCTGTTAAATCTGAGAAAAACATATATGATATGGCCCAAAAACGTATTCAACGGGGATATCCACGGGCGGTTGTTGCCAATAATTTGGCTAAAACTAGTATGCTAGATAGGAAGGACCTATTGACTCCTAAGACTACTAAACAGAGCCTAAACAGATTGCTTTTTGTATCCACCTACAATGCGCAAAGCAATGCTATAGCAAAAATTATACGCAAACGTTGGTCTAAACTCTCCATGGGCAATGTTCCAGTCCCTGAATTTCAAAACCCTCCTCTTTTCTCCTATCGCAAATCTTAATGTATCCGCGACCGAGTGGTAAGAGCAGACATAGGCCCTTTAAAAACAAGCAGACAAACAGGTATATTTGGAAAGCCCAGAAAGGGATCATTCCCGTGCCATAACTGCATCAACTGCAAGCAGATGAACAAAGGGTCATATTTCTTATGCAATGGCATCGAACACCAAATTAAACATTATCTTACATGCGATAGCACGTATGTAATCTACCTATTGAGTTGCCCTTGTGGCCTCTTCTATGTAGGGGAGACTACTCTGGAGTTCAAAACCAGATTTAATCAACACAGATATACTATCCGAGCAAAAAGAAAAGACCTCCCGGTCTCGAAACTTTTTTGAAGCACGCCACCTGGAAAAACACCTTAGATTTCAATTAATAGACCACATACCACTACCCCGGAGGGGAGGTGATAGGGAATGGCTCCTCAAAAAACGTGAGTTACAGTGGATTTTCCCCTTGGATAACCTTAAACCTAAAGGCTTAAATGTCGATTTTAAACTAAGTGGCATATAGGACTGTGGGGAACAGGGTGTCAATACCCGGGCGGGGGGTCTGCTCCTCATCAGATTGTAGACATGAGTGACACAGTGCTTTCTCAATGACACCCACTTATGTTCTTTTTTCTGTTTTTTGCAGACTATATGAATTTATGAAGCCAACCTATGGACAACCACCATCTCTATCGATCAAGCATTTTTTTCACCACGTTTATCATGTTCGTCAGCACCTCCGACACAGACCTTTGAAGCTGTCAATCCTGCTGTCTGCCCTTTATGGACACCAAATTAAACATTATCTTACATGCGATAGCACGTAGTAATCTACCTATTGGAGTTCCCTTGTGGCCTCTTCTATGTAGGGAGACTACTCTGGAGTTCAAAACCAGATTAATCAACACAGATATACTATCCGAGCAAAAAGAAAAGACCTCCCGGTCTGAACTTTTTGAGCACGCCACTTGAAAAACCTAGATTTCAATAATGACCACATACCACATACCCCAGGAGGGGTGAAGGGAAGGCTCCTCAAAAAACGTGAGTTACAGTGGATTTTCCCCTGGATACCCTTACCTAAGGCTTAAATGTCAGTTAAACAAAGTGGCATATCGGACGTGGGGAACAGGGTGTCAACCCGGGGCGGCGGGTCTGCTCCTCCACAGATTGTATGACATGAGTGACACGTGCTTTCTCAATGACACCCACATTATGTTCTTTTTTCTGTTTTTTGCAGACTATGAATTTATGAAGCCAACCTATGGACAACCACCACTCTATCTCGATCCAACGCATGTTTTCACCACGTTTATCATGTTCCTCAGCACCTCCCACACAGACCTTTGAAGCTTGTCAATCCTGCTGTCTGCCCTTTATGGACCATTTGTATGTTGTGCCTTGGGAACACTTTATGGCATTTTTATGCACGGTGGATTGACGCGGGGCCGGAGTGCCAGGACAGTAGCCATCGCTGGGTGGTCCCCCCTTGCCCCCCTCTATATACATATGTACTCACATGCTCTTTTACTCTGCTAGTAAATCGTGTGTTAATCGAGGTCTTACATTGCCAACAGCTTCAGCAGCGGTCTTGTGTAGATGTTTGGGGATGATGTCATGGGTTGCTTTTGACAACCAGTAGTTGGTGGCTGCTAGGCAGACGCATGCGCACGGCCAAGTAGTGACGCGTGCGTTCCAACTATGCGTGTCATACATGCGTCACATACACACATTAGGCCATTTTTCAAATTTTCTTCAGCAGCCTGCTTACAGCGTCTGAGGTGGTGAGTTGTCAATGGCCCGCTTGGACCATTTTTCTGTTTTTAATTAACAGTGGCCTTTTTTGTTGTATCGGTGCACAGTAACGTTGGAACAAATGCACTGGCACTTTCTGTACCCTTGTATATTAAATGTAACCAGGGTGGTATGAATCTGTAGTAATGGATGTATTCACTGATGTATAAATATATGAATTGTGTTTACAAAATGGGAGTACTACACGATCATGGAACCTAATTTTTTGAGATCATGTGACATTTCAGCTGTAGCTGTATGATCATAGCACCGGCATGCACTTGTCACTTGGCTTGAGAAGCTCCACACCGACCGAGAAACACTTGCTGCTGTTTGGGATATGCAATATAAAAAGGACCTCACATTTGGACCTTTAACCCTGGGTGCTGGCCTTTTGTCCTTGTTTTCTACACGGATAGCTTTGGGACCATGGCGCCCCATATACACTATAGAGAAATCTCTTCATAAGTCATACTAATTATATATTATTGTACATAGTATATAGTACTAATTTTCTAGTATAAATTGGCCAGCATTTTTCATAGGTGACAAGAAGACAAAGAGCACAAGAAAAGCCCCATTAGTACCTGAATGTACGCTATGCGCTTCTTTAAATGACAATATCTCTGGATAAGCTTTACATATCATAACAATGTTTACGTGTGTAATGTTTTGTACAATGTAAACTTGTGTAACAATGTTTTTTTTCATGACAAGTGAGAATTTCACTTGATTAGTTTTATTAAGTTCATATTTTTATTTATAAAATGTGCCAATAATTGACTACAAATGTGAAAAAAATAAGCTTTTTTGTCATTTTTCCAATTGAAGTTTTTTTTAATAAGTACCGTATATTCCGGCGTATAAGACGACCTGGTGTATAAGACGACCCCCCTACTTTCCTGTTTAAAATATAGAGTTTAAGATATATTCGCCGTATAAGACTACCCCTTTTCCAACGCATACAAAACACCGGTAAAAATTAAAAAAACCACAGATTTGAATTTAACATGGTCCTTTTTTTAATTTAAATTCTTATGACATGCAGGTATATAGCAGGAAAACTGTCGCTCATAAACATAAGGCATACAACAACAACATTACCATTACAGCACAGCCCCCAGTAGTATACAGCACAGCCCCCAGTAGTATACAGCACAGCCCCCAGTAGTATACAGCACTGCCCCCAGTAGTATAAAGCACAGCCCCCAGTAGTATACAGCACAGCCCCCAGTAGTATACAGCACAGCCCAGCCCAGCATTTGTTCTGTATAGACACAAAAGACAATGATAAATGGGTTGTAAGCTTGCATATTTTTGTCAAGATATGAAATAATAGTTAACAGGTGCAGCCAGGCATTATTTCAGAATTGCTTGTGTTGTTGCTAGACAATCCACCGGAGCTACTAGTATGGGCGTCAGTAATAGGCTACAAACCAGCATGGTGGACCATGTATTCCTGGAACATTAGTGCCTCAGAGATATGCATATTATTCATGAATAGTAGTGTGACCTCCATCATGCATCACCTTATTGTGGCTTCACCCTGAACTGAACCAGTTTTGACTTTGAACTAAAAATCTACAGCCATTGTTTGATGTTTTTTTTATTTTTATATTTTTGGTGAGAAGAGCCAGACACATTAGGTATCAGCAAAAGAAAAAAGAAAGAATAGGCCACGATGTACATCTGACATTACAGGCCATTAGAGGGTAAATTGTGCACCACAGTAAAAATTGCCAGAGCAGGAAAACATTCCTTAAAAAAGTCACTGAAAGATACAACACTGCTGAAAGGAAAAATTACTGAATTATTATTCTTTATTTATGTGAGAAAACATGACCGAGGAAGGCAAATTGTGGCAAATGTCAAAAATAAAAAAGGTCCAATCGTCCTGTACAAGAATTCCCTAGGGACCTAGGAGCTGGCAAAACACAGTAGTAATCAGCAGATGCACTGTATTTAGAATCATTCATCATTGTTTAGGAGGGGATCCGGTGACAGCCCTTTCTTCTGGAGATGGCGACATCTGACGCCTCATTGGAGTTCCTCGGGAGTCTCCCAGTGCCTTCTTGTAACGATAATAAAAATCTTATCCGCACCTGACTGCAGGAACCGTCTCATTCATCACACTAGAACCCTAACATCTCACTTTCTGTCTTACTTCTGACACATGATATTCATATTTCTTTTGTGAAACTATTGATACTGTAATATTTCTTGATCCTCAAAACAAGTATCTATTGGATATTAAACATGTGTTGAATTTTGATCTCATCCAATATGATGGGACGGCTCATGCGCAGAGTAGCCACTACAGGCAATTGTTGGATAATCCTTGTGGATGTGCCCAAAACACATTTGTCGTTAAAGGAAATAGTAGGTGTAAGCTGCAAATACGAGCACCAGCTCAGGGTGAGAGGTGCCGGAGCTTACTTAGTGGATAAAGTGGCATAAACGTAGTGGCAAAACCGCTGTATCGCGATTTAACCACTTGTCTTTGTTTATAGCTGAAGGCAGTTTCGGCGCAACATGTCGCACGAAAATGCGCCAGGAAGCGCTTCAGCATAACATTAAAAAGTGTTTAAACCGCGAACAAAATTATAGCGAATCACAGTGTGGAACTTCTCATGGGAACTTTCCAGAAAACTCTCCAGTATTAAATGTGAAATGAACAAATAGGAGCATTAATAATGGCCATTGAAAATTAACTTGGCTTATGCTAAGGGTCTAAAATGCGTACTCTTTTTTAGGTCGTCATAGCTTGTTAACCCTTAAGGACGGAGGGTTTTCGGCTCATTTCTCGCTATTCAAACTTCAAAAATCCATAACTTTTCATTTTTCCGTGTTACAGACCGGTGTGAGGGCTTATTTTGTGCGTACAAAATTTTTACTTTCCCGTAATGTTATTTATTTAACATGCCGTTACTACGAAGCTGAAAAAAATTCCAAATGTGGAAAATGAAAAAAAACGGCAGTGCGTCACGTTCTTGTGGGCATCAGTTTTACGACTTTCACTCTTCGCTTCAAATACACGGCCGATTTATTCTTTTTTTTTTCGGTTCGTGGATCGCGTGATTACCAAATTTATATAGGTTTGATTGTGTTTTAATACATTTTCAAAAAATTCAACGAATGTGTACAAAAACGAAAAAAATTTTTTTTGCCATCTTCTGACGCTAAAACTTTTCAACTTTGGCGCACGGAGATGTGTGAGGGGTCATATTTTGCGAAATGAGGCGACGTTTCATTGCTACAAGTTGAGGTCGGTGTGACATTTTGATCATTTTATTTCATTTTATGTTTCTGTAAAAAGGTGTAAAGTCGCATTTCGGACATTTGGGCGCCATTTCCCGCCTCGGAGGGTCACCGCCGGCCGTAAACCTTTTATATTTGAAGATCGGGCAGTTTTGGGACGCGGCGATACCTAATATGTTGTGATTTTTATGTTTATTATGGTTAATCCGTTTTAGGGAAAGGGGGGTATTGAACTTTTAATATTTTATAATTTTTTTTATTTTTAAACTTTTTTTTTTCATTTTTGTTTTTCACTATCTTGTAGCCCATCTAGGGTACCATTACCCTAATGGTCAGATCGCTGGCTACCATATACGCAATACTTCTGTATTTGCAATATATGGCATTTTGCCGCACATTCATTACAATGAGCCCTGGCTCATTGTAACGAATCTGCAGATGCCAGATAGCCTAGTGTCAAAAGAAGACCACGAGGCTACCATGGCATCGATCGCCAGCCCCCCGATGAACGTTAGGGGCGTGGCTATCGAAAAAAAATTTGCGCCGGCGACTTTGGTCGGCGGCAACGGGGGGTTAATAGCCGCGATCGGTGCTAGCACCGACCGCGGTTATTAGCGGTGGGGGTTTTATGAATGATGCAAAAACCCCCACCTCTGTATGAAGAGGATCTCAGCCCCGGACCCTCTTCATACATCCCTTATACCTCTGGCGCCGGAGAGCTACGGCGCAGAGCGTTAAGGGGTTAAAGGTTTCTTGATAAAAAAAAAGATATATATCAATAAATAAAAAATTTGGTTAAAAAAATCATGATTATTAAAAAATTTGCCTTTTTCAGATAATTGTTAGTGCAGATACAGTTACTGTAAGTATTAGGCCAGGTACACTTTTGCCTCTAGGCTTCCATTAACCCCTTAAGGACGCCGCCATTTTACAGCGTAAGGCTCAGACCGATTTTTTGGATTCTGACTTGCTTCGCTTATAGGTTATAACTTTTGAAACACTGTTATTATCAAAACTATTCTGAGATTGTTTTTTCCCCACATGTTGTACTTCATTAGTGGTAAATTTTTGGCAGATAGTTTTGCGTTTATTTACAAAAAAAAGAAAATATCATTAAATTTTTTTGAAAAATTGCCATTTTCGAAAATTTAAATCTTGCGTTTTCAGGCAGATCAGATTTATCCAGCCTAAATAAGTTGACTGATAACATTCCGTGTAGTTGTCTACTTTACTTTTCTTAATTCTGAAATATTCGGATAATTTATTTTGAAGTTCACGCGGCTTACAAATAGAATATCGCTTTCCGGATTTTCGAATTATATTTTGGGGATAAATAAAAGTTTTGAATAAATTTTACATATTTAGCATCAAAACCCCTATATAATCTACCCATTTCAAATCTGCACCCCTCAAGCTATCAGGAAACAGCTTTAGAGATTGTTAACCCCTTGAGATTCTCATAGTAATTGAATCACAATGGAGGTGAAATTTAGAATGGTCATATTGTTCCCGATACGTTCATGTAGCCACCAAAATTTACACATTTCCAAAATATAAAAAGAGAAAACCCACACATACAATTGTTCTGACAATTTCTCTGAGTACAAAGACCCCACATGTGCCGTTACTTGTTTATGGGGGCACAGCGGGCGCAGAAGGAAGGAGGGCGCTGAAGCTGCCAGGATTTTAGTTTCCTCACTTGGCCCCTTTTGAAGGCTATAAATTCGCTTTTCGTTATTGGGGCCATGTGACGGCATTTTTTGCGGGATGAGGATGCTTTTCCATTGTTACCATTTGGGGTTGGTATCACCTATTGTTGAAAATTTAGGAATTTTTTTGAGGGCAGGAGTAGAAAAGCTCAATTTGTACTGGATTTTGACTTTTTTTTTGGTGTTAACCGTATAGACTAATGTCATGTTATCTTATTCTATGGGGTGGATACGATTACGGGGATACCCGACATGAATATATTTTCTTACGTTGTACTAAATGGGTCAACAAACCCTAATGTGGGGAAAAATCTATAATTTTGTATGCCATCTCACAAGTGCATTAAAATTTGTTACATTTGGCTACGGAGTGGTGATGGCTGGTTTTTGCGGGACCATGTTGTACTTTGCAACCAGTATCATGGCTGGTACATATGGTTTTTTGGTCGCATTTTATATCATTTTGTGGGAGTAAAAGGTAAAAATAATAATTTTGGAGGGTTTATAACAGTTTTTTTTACGGCGTTTATAGTGGGTTCAATAAGATTTCTTTAATTCTTACGGGTTGAGTACGGACTGGTGATCTAATAATGTGGGGTTTGTGTTATGATTTAGACTTTTTTTTGAGTATATGTCTCTTTATATGTGTTGGGGGTTTGGGACTTTATTTTTTGATTGGAATAACTTTTTTTTTTATTTTTCACTTTTATACCATGGGTAGGAACAAGCAATATTCTGATGCTTTCTTCATGAAATATTTACTGCACAATACTCAGTATTTGCAGAGTATTATCAGTGTCAGCCTATGCATTGATAGGGCGGGCACTTTGCCAGTAAGATGAGTACAGACGCCATCTACGGCAATCTTGCTAGTAATCCTTTGAAAGGAAAACATGGAGATGATCGGGGATGTCCTCTCCCTTTTGTCCTTTATGGGGTCCAGATCGGACCCCAGAGTTACTTATGCAACGATCGGCGCCCCCCGAAACCGTTCGGGGGCCGATCGTGGGGGAAAGACCCCCCAGATACTGTTAGATGCCGCGGTAGCGCTGACCGCGGAATCTAACGGCGTAAAGCACCCGCCGATCGGAGACAACTCCGATCGCGGGTGTTACACTTGGGTGCGGCTATTAGTTTACAGCCGCCAGCACCCGTGTTTTTTTCCCGATGCCGGATCGCGCCTCTGTCCAGAGCCGAGCCGGCCATAGGAGGCCGTGGCGGATATATCCGCCACTGAGCGCTAAGTCACTGGCCGCTGCCGTGGCGGGTAAGGGGTATTCCCACAAAGACAAGATTTCTTAAAGGGCGTTTGGCCGAGTTCTGAAAAAAAAAAAAACTAGGTAGGCCGTGCTGCTGTCGCTCCGGTCCGCGGCCGCGCCATGGAAACAAGCTGGATTTCAGCTTCCGGCCAGACCGATGGCCGGCCCTGCCTATCGTCCCTATTCACAGCACATTGTGAATGCCGCGGCCGGAAGATTGTCGCGGTCCGGCCGGAAGATGAGTCCAGTGTTTGTCTACCATGGCCGCCCGGACGCGAGACAACAGCCAAGGCTGGTACCGACCGAGAGGCACCGCGAAGCGTCAGTAGCGACTTTATTTTAAGCAGCAGCCCTCCCGCCTACCTAGTTTCTTTCAGAACTCGACAACCCCTTAAAGATATTCAGGATAACAAAATAAAAATATTCTCGAATTCACTGTTTTATCAAAAAATATAGCATTGCACACATATAGTGTAACGCGTCTCTATCAGTCCTGGTGTACACAATTTCTGTTCCTCCGGGATGCAACCGTAAAATCTTTTGATTTTAAGGTCAGGCATGGGAGATTCTTTCATGAATTGCTCTACTTCTGCTCACTGCAGTGTTATGTCTACCCATTCCCTGGTTACCAAGCTTAACACAGATACTCTCAGACACTTCCTGCTGGCAAGCGCATCTACACAGACTTGTAGCAGAAACTGAAGTGTTCATTGTTGTTATATGTATCTCATGGAAACTAATCATGTCTCATCGCTGATCTCATTTTTTCTATGTGTCAGATTCTAGTGAAATTAAAAGCTAAATAAAAGGTTGATAAACCTGATCTAAGCACACTGTCAGTTACACCAGCATCTCATAGTACAGAGGGAATCATGAAGTGTCTGCTTAGAGAGTCCCCGACCAAAACTCCTGGAAATTTTATTACTGACCATCACTGGACTTATAGGAGCTAAAACAGCAATAAAACGAGTACAATTGAAAGTAGTGGGATATTTTATTGTGTAAACATCACTAAATGATTAAAATTTGAAACCTTCTTAGGGGCAAACCTTTAAATCCCCATTATAGAATGAAAACAAAAGGTGGAAACACAATTCATCTATTCACCATCTTTTCCCTTAGTCATTCCCTATAGATGTGATTTAACAGATTACCAAGAAAACAACAGCCCCCAGAGTCTGCCTGAGACGTTATCCTTCGATAAGGTTAAATTAGTCAGTGTCCGCCATATTCTTGGACTGAAAACACTGTTGCATCACTGACTCCCTGCAGACTACATCCCATATTGTAATCATACGCAAATATGGGACAGTGATTCCACTGCAAGGTAGTAATTCCGTATTCTCATGGTTATGCATGACAGGGAGACGTGTGTATTGGAAATATATACTTTATTTCAAAACAGACAATTTAAAAAAAACTATAAAACCCAGGATAGTGCCTTTCAAAAAAAAAGAAAAAAACCTCTGGATGGCCAAAAGTAGTACAATGAGTAAAGCATGGTAACAATGACAAGTGGTAACAGATGAAAAGCAAGCAAGTGAGGGACCACAGTGAGGGGAATCATTTTGTCTACTTGTAAGAGCTTTCTTGGGGAGAAAGTGCCTCCATCCCAGCCTGTTTCATGGACTTCTCGGACCACACCCCATTTTGGACATGGTTAGGGTGGGGAAGGGTAGCTGGTGGCCAGACAAGCTGTAAAAACTGGTGGGACACTTAGCAAAAAGAAAAACTCTGCCAGATGGAGACCCAGAGTTTGTGTCCATCTACTGAGAGGGTGGAGAGGTGGAGAATTGTTAAGGCCTGCGGTTAAATGCCTTAAGGAATGCCCCCCACTATGTCACCACACAGTGATGGGGTGCCAAGAGACTGTGATCTGCCACCATTACAGGTGTGTGGTCACAGCTCTGTATTATGGATAAGAAACTTCTGGATTCAGTTAACGTATAAAAATTGCAGTTCCACTAAAGAAGTTATATACTAGAATGAGTACAAGTATAACAGTAAATTCACATAGATTATGACTATGGCCAAAATAGCAAATGTAGATCAAGAAAGGCGCTGCAGTTACCAATTCCAAGTAACCCAATATAAACCCTTGTGAAGCCCTTGAAGGGTGAAACAAGGGAGGGGAGTGCAGCACACTGCTTGCGGAATGATGTGGCTTCTTTATATCTGATTATATCTGGCTGCATTGCCTTGTACTAGTGCATTGTATCCATTACTTATGTAGTCTGAAGCTCTGTATATTTCTCAGTTTAGATAGCTATACAACATCGGTATAAACATAGGGTACTTATAAAGTTTTTTGTCAATAGGGAGAAGTGGTTGAGATGGTGCCCTTTCTTAATCTAGTAGCATACCAATTCCAGCAGATAACTAGCAGTTTTAAATTGGTACCATGTTGACAAGTATTTGCTAGATAAAGTTTTATTTTATATAACCTTGAATTAATTTGACGCACCGATATGTAAAATAAACCCTGAACCTTATATACAATAAAACCTACTGAAAGCCATGTAAATTACCGCATAATTCAGTTCTCGTAGGGTCACACTATATTTCTGCCTTAGTATCCACCGTTGTATTATGAAGCAGTCAGAAAAATTTCATGTCATCTTAGAACATGCCTGTTAGACATCAAAATAGATCTTCAGACAAAGCCAGTTAATCTAACAACATACCTGTGCGGTCAGCAGTGCTCAGCAGTCAAACTATACAGTATTTATGTTCAAAGCCAGCAAAAAAACATGAAAGTAAGGGAATGATTGCAATGTAAGAAATGGCCCTACATATCTCAGCTGAGATGCAAGTCAGTGTTAAGAAAAAACAAGGCAATTATCAGGTCAGTCGGGCATTGAAAGAAAACTATTGGAATGATTCTTTCCAATGCTGTTCCCATAACATCCAAGAGGCTGTGAACATTACTGGAAATTAACTATCAATTCACACCAGGGGCCGGTGCCGCACCCAGCATTACACGGACAAGGGAGGCGGAGGAGTTGTGTCCTGGGGATTAAACCCCCATTGAAATTATAATCATAATGCAGAAAGCGGAGCCTGTGACACCCCACAAGAAAGAGGAAATATTACAAGCCAGTAATGACATCAGCTACTTAGAGCAACGTGAGACGTTGAGAAGGAGAAGTGCACTGACGGTTACGCAAGAAACGTGTCAGTTTCTACAATTTTTTATTTTTTTCCAGATTTATATATATAATTATATGACAGATAGAACATAGATGATAGCGTAGTAATTTAGATGCCGGTGTGCGTTGGGTGTTGCAGGAAATCTAGTTAATAGGGATGTTAGCTTCCTCTGGAATTATGCAAATAAGGTTTTCCAGGATGGGACACGGAAAACTGTTTTGCTACCTGGTAGCAGCCCCCTTATAATGAGCGGACCATGAGGCTAAATTTTGGACCTGATGTGGGATTAAAGCCAAACCAGTATATATATTCCAAATGGAAACAGATGTTATCCTGGTCACTGGTTTGGCTTTTAGATCCCACATCACGTTATTAGGCCATCTTGCTGCAAGCTCACCCTCTGCCCAGGCTACTTGCCACATCAGTAACAAAACGCATTCCATGATGGGTCCAAAGACAGGTTGTGTGAATAGATGAGAGACCTCTCCCAGATCCCATCCTTCTTTGGGCCCACCACGTACTCTGTTCCGAAGCTGGAAATATGCAGAGCAGCGCCACAGGAAGCTGATATTGTAGAGTAATCATAGTTCCCTGGTCCTCTCCTGATCAAGCCTTACTGTACGTGTCCTGAAACTGATGCGGGGCAGCAGGGGTTTTGTAACAAAAGCGTAGGAAGCTGCTATTGGGGCACATGCAGATGGGCCCGAGCGAACTGAAGTACCAAAATGTATTAAAGCAGCCCACCTATGTTTGCCGCTGGTGCACCACCCTGTCAATAGGGTTGATGGCTTGATGCAGTCCATCTTTGGCCGCTGGCCTGTGTACTGAGAGGCAGAGTGGTGCACCACAGGAAGCTGAATACGTCAGATGCACTCACCCGCTTCCAGGTTCTCTCCTCTTCGGGCAACATTGTTTCTGTGTACTGACGATAGTTAGTATGCAGAGTGGTGCACAGGAAGCTTGAATATTGTCAGATGCACTCACCGCTTCCGGTTCTCTCCTGCTTCGGACACCATTGTACTGTGTACTGAAGATAGTAGTATGGCAGAGTTGTGCCTAGGAAGATGAATACCTGTCAAGATGCACTCACCGCTTCCAGGTTCTTCCTTCTTCGGGCACCATTGTACTGTGTACGGAAGATAGTAGTATTGCAGAGTGGTGCAAAAGGAGCTGAAACTTGTCAGAATCTACTTACCGTTCCAGGCTCTCTCCGCTTTGGGCACCGTAGTACGGTACGAAGATAGTAGTATGCAGAGTGGTGAACAGGAAGCTGATACTGGTCAGATGCAATCACCGCTTCAAGTTCTCTCCTGCTTCGAGGCAGCATGTAATGGGTACTGAAGTAGAGGATGCAGAGGGTGCAACAGGACGCTGAATACTTGTCAGATGCCACTCAACGCTCCAGGTTCTTCTCCTGCTTCGGACAACATTGTACTGTGTACTGAAGAAGTAGTATGCAGAGTTGTGCCTAGGGAAGTTGAAATTACTTGTCAGATGCACTCAACGCTTCCAGGTTCTCTCCGCTTCGGGCACCGTTGTACTGTGTACTAAAGATAGAGAATGCAGAGCGGTGACAGGGAGCTGAATACTTGTCAGATGCACTCACCGGTCCAAGTGCTCTCCTGCTTCGGACACCGCGGTTACGGAAAGCTGATAGCATGCAGAATAGAGTGGCACAGAGAGCTGCATATTGTTCAGATGTCCTCATAGCTCCCAGGTTAGAACCACTTACTCTGTACTGGAAGCTGGTAGTAAACAGGGGTAGAACGGTGCACACAGAGCTGAGTGCCCAGTAATGAGGGGGAGCTCTGCTGAGGGACATTTCATAACGAGAGTGGGATTTACTGTGGAGATTTTCATGAATGAGGGCAGAAACTTTGACGGTGGACTTTCATAATGAGGAGGAGCTATGCTGTGGACATTTCATGACCGAGAGTGGCATCTGCGTGGACATCATTAATGAAAGCGGGAGTACTGCTGAGAGATTCATTAATGGGAGGAGCTATGCTGTGGGACATTCATTGATGACGGGGGTTGCGAACTGGATGGCGACATGTAATTCATGAGGGGAGGCTCTGCTGATTATATTTAATTAATGGGCGTTTGCGTGGACATTTCATTAGCCCCTTACCGACATGGGACGTATTATTATGTCACATGACGGGGTCCCGATTGCATGGAGAGGGTCGTGGGCCGAGCCCTTTCCATAGCTGGTAAGTCTTTGCTTGCCATATTGCAGCAAAGGCTTAACTGGTTAACACACAGGATCGGTGCCAGCACGATAGCGGGTGTTTTTGGGATGATCGCCGCCGGCAAAAGAGTGACGTCATAGGGGGGCAGCGAGTCTGTCGCACAAGTAGCCTCGAGTCTCACGAATTACCGAGGAACTTCGGGTGACCCTGCATACAATTGTGGCTATCAGCAAATGTAATGTATGAGGAGTAAAATCCCATATACTGCCATACGTAAAGATGCAAGAGTGGTGCACAGGAAGCGAATACTTGTCAGATGCACTCAACCGCTTCCCGGCTTCTCCTGCTTTGGGCACGTGTACTGTGTTACTGAAGATAGTAGATGCAGAGTGGTGCCCAGGAAGCTGAATAATGTCAGATGCACTCACCTTCCAGGTTCTCTCCTGCTTGGGCACCGTTGTACTGTTTACTAAAGATAGTAGTATGCGGTGGTGCAAAAGGAGCTGAATACTTGTCAGATCTACTTACCGCTTTTCCAGGCTCTCCTGCTTTGGGCACGTTGTACTGTGTACGAAGATGTAGTATGGAGAGTGGTGCACAGGAAGCTGAATACTTGTCAGATGCACTCACCGCTTCCAGGTTCTCTCCTGCTCGGGCACCATTGTACGGTGACTGAGAACTCGTTAGATGCAGAGTGGTGCACAGGAAGCTGAATACTTGTCAGATGCACTCACTGCTTCCAGGTTCTCTCCTGCTTCGGGACCGTTGTACTGTGTACTGAAGATAGTAGTATGCAGAGTGGTGCACAGGAAGCTGAATACTTGTCAGATGCACTCACTGCTTCCAGGTTCTCTCCTGCTTCGGGCACCGTTGTACTGTGTACTGAAGATAGTAGTATTACCAAAAAAGGAAGTATGACAAATAAGCGTGGGCCAGCTCGCCATCCGTCAAAGTCAATGACACAAAATATTTGAAAAGACCAAAAAAGATGATGCGTGGCTATCGCAAAATATCAATTTTATTTCAATACATTAAAAGATGAATAAAACAATGTAAAGACAAAAATATTTGACAATTGGTGAAATGTATAGACCACACAAAGGAATAAAAAACATGTAGGTCACCAGGTAACGCCCTTATGGGCTTCCGGCAGCTTATATGGTCAAATAAGGTGCAAACAATGTAAACAACAGATATGCAGCTAAATGCTGCTGTACAAAAATGCAAAGTGAGCAAACCAGAGACCAATACCATACCAATGAGTAGAACCCCACACTTAAGACCCTGACACGTGTTTCGCCGTCGCGCTTCTTCATAGTAGTATGTAGAGTGGTGCACAGGAAGCTGAATACTTGTCAGATGCACTCACCGCTTCCAGGTTCGCTCCTGCTTCGGGCACTGTTGTACTGTGTACTGAAGATAGTAGCATGCAGAGCGGTGCACAGGGAGCTGAATACTTGTCAGATGCACTCACCGGTACCAAGTTCTCTCCTGCTTCGGGCACCGCGGTACGGAAGCTGATAGCATGCAGAATAGAGTGGCGTACAGAGAGCTGAATACTTGTCAGATGTCCTCATAGCTCCCAGGTTAGACACCACTATACTCTGTACTGAAGCTGGTAGTAAACAGGGTAGAACGGTGCACACAGAGCTGAGTGCCATTAATGAGGGGGGAGCTCTGCTGAGGACATTTCATAACTGAGAGTGGGATTTACTGTGGAGATTTCATTAATGAGGGCAGAACTTTGCTGTGGACATTTCATTAATGAGGAGGAGCTCTGCTGTGGACATTTCATTAACGAGGAGGAGCTCTGCTGAGGACATTTCATTAATGAGGGGGGAGCTCTGCTGTGGACATTTCATTAATGAAGGGGGAGTACTGCTGATGAGATTTCATTAATGAGGAGGAGCTCTGCTGTGGACATTTCATTGTTGACGGGGGCTTGGAACTGGATGTGGACATTTAAGGCTCTGCTGATTATATTTAATTAATGGGCGTTTCTGCTGTGGACATTTCATTAGCCCCTTACCGACATGTGACGTAGTATTACGTCACATGCCGGGTCCCGGTGCATGGAGAGGGCTCGTGGGCCGAGCCCTTTCCATAGCTGGTAAGTCTTTGCTGCATATTGCAGCAAAGGCTTACTGGTAACACCCAGGATCGGTGCCAGCACCGATAGCGGGTGTTTTTGGGCTGATCGCCGCCGGCAAAGCGTGACGTCATCGGGGAGCAGCGATCCGTCGCCATGGTAGCCTCGAGTCTCACGAATACCCGAGGATACTTCGGGTTAACCCATGCATTACAATGTGCTATCAGCAAATTGTAATGTATGAGGAGTAAAATCCCCATATACTGCCATACTGTAGTATGGCAGTATATGATAGGATCTTACCATTGTATGTTGTGCCTTGCGAAACTTGTGCCTTTTAGTGCACGGGGATGACGGCGGTTGCACGGAGTGGCCTCGGCTGTTGGTTGCCCCTGTAGGCGTGCACCCAACTATTGTATGTTTGTGCTGCCTTGGACTTTCTTCAAATATATATATATATATATATATATACAGCAGCTGGAAATGTAATAGATGGCGTATATATTCCTTTCAGGTTACTTCCTTACCTGTGGTAAAGAGTTAATGCACT
The DNA here is from genome assembly GCA_019512145.1 of Engystomops pustulosus. NCBI lineage: Eukaryota > Metazoa > Chordata > Amphibia > Anura > Leptodactylidae > Engystomops > Engystomops pustulosus. Next base: position 86,527,039 of record CM033647.1, on the reverse strand, counting down.
GACCAGAGACTGCACAGCCCTAATTACCAAGTGCAGCTGGGAGAAGGGGTTTTATCCCAGAGCTGCATACTGGGCTGGAGCTCTGTGTGAGAGACATTGCTCTGGAAGGCTTGCCAGCCGTGTGTCACTAGCCGCTGTGAGTACGCTGCTTTGCTAGAGAGGGACCTGCTGATGTACAGGTAGCGCTCAGACGATCCCATTTTTGTTTCCCCGCTTTGTTTTATTTTACTTGCCTGTAAAGCTGCATTGTTTTGGCTGCCAATAAAAGCCGCATTTCTGCCGTCAAGCCTGTCTGTGTCTCTGGACTTCGTCACATTAAAACTGACCCCGCTACAATATATATATATTGTTTCTAATCCAGTATGAAGACAACAGCAGGAGAAAGACACCTGACCAACACTTCAGGCTTGGAGCCACACACTCAGCCCCTGGCTAATAAATACAAGGCAACACCTGGCCTGGATACATGGCAGTAGTCATCCCACCCAGCTCTCAAACTGCTCCAGTAAAAGCTGCCACGGATCAGCTGCAGCAAGCAGCTATACTACTTTTAAATAAGGGTCAGCAACCTAGTAATATAATAATAATTCCTTTGTTTATACAGCGCACACAGATTACGCAGCACTACACAGAGCTTGCCAAATCAGCCTAAGTTTACTAACAAAGCTCATGCCACTTTCTTTTTGCATATTGGTGGATGATCTCAGTCAGAGGTCTAGGCTAAGCACCAAATGTCTGAGCCAAATTGTATTATTACAGAATGCTTTAATCACCCCTTCACCAACATTTCCCCAGCAAAACTACAATAATAATTGTGAATCACTGCATTAGGTTTCATAGGATTGTACTGAAAACCAAACTTTTGGTCATGCATCTTTTCCAATGTGTGGTTAAATATAATTATATAATAAATATATAAATAATAATAATAATAATAATAATAATAATAATGCTATTCATATTCCAATATACATAGAATTTTGGTGGATTTGCAGCAAAAATGGTGTCTAAAATCCCTTGTGCCACAGTTTATTTTCAACTTGTCCAAATGAGTTGGTGTGACCTTCGGGGGAAATGGCCATCACCATGCTGAAATTTGTGTGCTGCATAAAAAAATATTGGCTTAGATCTTCGATCCCTGTGATGTCATCAGGGAAAGACAATCTGTCTCCATGACAGTCCCTTGATGACAGACCCAAATGAGTTTTTTCACCAAATTTACTGCATTTGAAAACAAGCCCTCACACAGCTCTTTACTTTGAAAAATGAAAAAGTTCAAAGCATTTTTGAAGAAGGGGAGTTAAAAATGGAAATGCAAAAACAGAAAAAGGGCCTGGTTGTTAAGGAGTTAAGTATAATAGTAAAATAAAATAATTGACACAATATTACTGTAATACAACTGTATTGCAGCATATTGTCAATATACTGCATCTGGCAAACTGTAGTACACAATGCCGAATGACAGGCTCCTAGCTGTCATGGCAACCAATCGCGCCCTCTGATGATGTCACGATGGGTGTCATTCAGCGTATAAACAGTGCCCATGGCAGTGCCCATGTGCAGCACTGTGAGGTGCCACGGTTCAACAGAGCTACCTGACAGGTTAATTGCCACAATTGGTTCCAGCACTAACCGTGGCAGTTACCAGCCGGTGTCAGCTATATAACAAAGCTGACACCTGCCACATACCACCACAGTCCTTTCAATACTCTTTTTACAATGACCATCCCATTAATTTACATGGGGCTGGTTATCAATGTGGGGGTTAAAATACATATTCCATCAAGGAAAGGAAATAATTTGTTGCTAGAGCATCCCATGGAAACAATGACTAACACATCTTCCGTCACTAAAACCATTATAATGTAGATCTGAAGGATCCTTAAAATGTACTGATTTTAAAGGACTTTTAATGGTTTCCAATGGTGTTCCTTTCCACCATAATTATGCTTCTGTTATATGATACTGATAAAATAGTGATGCAGACGTAAAGGAAGCTGGTGGAAAGTGGATTGCATGATGTTAGCATGGAAGAAGTAAAACCTGCTTATTAAAAAAGCTTATTATTCGCTTCTGAATACCAAACCCAGAGAACAGAAGGCCTCTATAGTATCATGTTTTCTGACATTCTCTTTAATTATTTGGGCTTTGAATAATTGTGACATGTACGATTTGCTTTTCAGTGTTAAATAGACAAGGACGTTTCCAAATACTTTGCACATCACAGATGACAGATGGAGGGGATTCCAGCTGCTTTTGTCATCTTGACAAGTTGCAAAATGAAAATGTAAGATAGCATAGCCATACTCAGGCAGTCAATACAGAGAGAAATGATCTGTTTTGTCTTTCCGTGGTATAAACTACAAATGCAGAATTGATTTCCCTAAAGGGAGAAAGTCATTGTAGCACTTTGGAACAACCATGTTTGGAATAGCCTTAACCTCTTCACAATTGCCATATGGCTATTATTGTACATACTCCGTTTATAGACATCGAAAGCCAACTTCAAACAGTTATATATTCTGAACTGTGAAATGCAATTCTAGTGTCTTATTAATGAGCAGAATCTCCCCTTTAATATAATATAAATGTATAGCAATCTTCCAGGCTATCAGCGGCGCCAATCACTCAGAATAGTTCCTTTTCATAAATGAATATCTATATTCATAGGCTGGATAATACGCGTTTCGAGCCCGGACCGGGCTATATAAAGCCTGTATATAACTGAGGAAGAGCCCGGTCCGGGCTCAAAACGCGTATTATTCAGCCTATGAATAAAGATATTCATTTATGAAAAGGAACTATTCTGAGTGATTGGCGCCGCTGATAGCCTGGAAGATTGCCATACATTTACTACTCTTTTCTCCGACGAATTCTATTGCTGGAAAAAACCCAGGACGGCTGCCGAGACCACTACAATACCTAAGCTACTATACGAGTTTTACCCCTTGTACAACCAGAAAAGGTGAGCAGATTACCATTCATATTTTTCTTTACCAAGCCAGAAACTGCTTTCACACATGTGGCGCTTGTATCGCTTTTCCTTCTTCTCTTTCTAATTCTTTAATATAATATCATATTTGTGTTTCTAGATGCCACAGAACCAGAGATGTCCACTGTTAACCCCTTAAGGACGCAGCCGGTTTATAGCTTAAGGCACAGCCTTATTTTTTGTATTCTGACTTGCGTCTCTTTATATGGTTATAACTTTTGAACACTGTTACTTATCTAAATGATTCTGAGACAGTTTTTTCCCCAAATTTTGTACTTCATTTTAGTGGTAAATGGTGGCTGATATGTTTTGTGCTTATTTACAAAAAAAAAAGAAAAAATTATGAATTTTTTTGAAAAAATTTGCCATTTTCAAAATTCAAAATCATTGCGTTTTCAGGCAGATAGATTTACCACCTAAATAAGTTGCTGAATAACATTTCCCATATGTCTACATTTTCATAGTTTTTGAAATGTCTGGATAATTTATTTTGATGTCACGCGGCTTACAAATTGGATATCGATTTTCCGTATTTTCAGAATTGACTATTTTAGGGATAAATACTGTTTTGAATGAAATTTTACATATTAAACATCAAAACCCCCCTATGTATCAACCCATTTTCAAATCTGCACCCCTAAAACTATCAGAAACAAATGAAAATCAAATCAAAATGGAGGTGAAATTTAGAATGGTCAAATTTGTTGGTTATACGTTCATTTAGCCGTAAAATTTACACATTTCCAAAAGATAAAAAGAGAAAAACCACCATACAATTTGTTATGCAATTTCTCCCGAGTACAGAGACCCCTCCACATGTGGCAGCATGGGTCACAGCGAGCCGCAGAAGGGAAGGAGAGCCCTGCAGCTGCCAGTATTTTACTTTTCTCATTGGCCCCTTTTGCAGGCGAGAACACTGGCTTTTCCCTGTGTTATCATTTTGGGGTTGGTATCCCCTATTGTTGAAAATTTAGGAACTTTTTTTCGAGGGCAGGAGGAGAAAAGCATCAATTCTGTACTGGAATTTTTACTTTTTTTTCATGTTCACCGTATAGCCTAATAATCATGTTATCTTTATTCTATGGGCCCATACAATTACAAGGATACCATATTTGAATATTTTTTCTTACGTTTTACTAATTTTGCCAAATAAAACCCTAATGTGGGGAAAAATCTATAATTTTTGGATTGCCGTCTTCCAAGTGGCATAACATTTTTACTTTTTCAGCTACGGAGCCGGTTGATGGCTTGTTTTTTGCGGGACATGTTGTACTTTGCAACGGTATCATTCTGAAGTATATATGTTTTTTTATCGTTTTTTTTTGCATTTTTTGTGGGATTCAATAGGTAAAAATCATAATTTTTGGTTATCTTTTTACAGTTTTTTTTTACGGCATTCATCGTACAGGTTCAATAATGATTTACTTTTATTCTACTTGTCCAACCAGCTTACTCCTTTCTAACAGCAAATACAAAGCATATAAGCATTGGACAGTACATTTAACTCATAACCTCTCATGAAGAATCTTACAGCTGCAATTATCAAGTGTATCATGCTAGGGACCTCCTAGTGAGTTATGCAGGCTCACCAGACAGCTCCTGACACAAAGAGGGATGCTTTTCACAACACCTTTAACCCCTTGCATTGGCAGGGTTGTTGCAATGGCATCAAAGTAGTTGCACTGCCCAGCAACAACCCCAAAACGTGTTTTGTGAATACAGACTTTTCTCAAGGAGACCCAGAAAGCTTACTCTGATAGCAGATAAGCTGTGGGTTCACCAAACAATGTTGCTAACCCATCTTTTGTTTCTATCCATTATATACTTGTGGGGTTTTTAGGGAAGTAGTCAAAAAATACAAGCCCTGCTTAATTTTTCCCTTATCTTTTTATTTTAATTGAGGATTCCTATTTTGGAGACACACAATTCTGGTTCTGTGTAGTTATCATTATAAATATGCATTTACAGATATACAATTAATGAACCAGGATTAGGATGCTATATTCTCACATTTATATGTAGATCAACTGTATTATTTTTCTCTCACTAAGAAAACAAAAGCTCTTTAGAGGGCCCCTTAACACTGACTCCAATAGGAATGAATTGGTCCTCCGAACACATGTATATACACACCTTGAAGGGATCCCATTATTCTCAAGACTGAATGGGACAACTAACGCTAACCAATGTTATTATTCAGGTACTCAATAGCTGGGAAAGAACTATATTAAAATACACTGGGTAAATTAACATTGAGACAATGCTATGAAGAACAAAAGCTGCAAAGAATTAATTTGCACATTCAATTTATATTCAAATGCAACAACATATTCATCAAAAGCAGGAAAAATAAAGCTATTTGGTGTCAAAGTGAATTGCGATTACGTCAATCAGAAAACAAATGTGGCCAACTTTTGCGTGTGCTCTAAGGTCAAATGCTAGTTACCTAGAGAATGTGTCTAGCATAATATGAAGGCATTTCATTGAGGAATCTCTTTCTATATTGGGTTGGTTCCCAAATATGCAATAACTGCATAAAGAATAAGCTACAGCAGGACAAGAAACTTAAACATGTAAAGTTGAGCAGGTTGGGAAAAATGTGCAATTTGTCAAATTCCCCCGAATACAGGGAAAAATTTTGGGTCGGGACCCAAACTTTGGCATGAACTTGAACACTCATTGTAGCCATGCTCACACTCTGATGCATTGATTTTTTCCTCCTACTCCTCCCTGTGCTGCCACTGAACTCTCAATGTCGGATGGGAACTCCACCACTAGTGACTGCACCAATTTGGACTTGTGCAGGTCATCATTTTTGTCATCAGTGCTAACAATAATGGTGGCATATTGAAAACAGTGCAGCATGGTGGCCCATTAGTTGGTGTTCAAGTGCTGCTGGTCAATACTTTGACTCAAACCAGAGCTGGAATTCAACAATAACCTGCTGCTGCTCACATACCTTTTTGAATATATGCCAAATGGAATTCCACCAAGTTGTTACTTTACATATGAGGTGGTGGGAGAGCAGGCCAAAGTTCCTCTGCAGTGCAGATAGGTGAGCAGCAACAGGGTCTAAACACAGAAAATGTAAACACATGCCACTCACTACAAGAAAAAATAGTATGTGTGACCAGCTCACCTCTCTGTAAAATCTGTTGAATTCACTCCCAGCCCACGGAGAAAGTAAACCCCATGGACTCCAAGGCAAGTGGCACAAATGTAGAAAAACCAGTGCTTCAGTAGATATCCAATATCATCTTTTTATTCATGTGCAATAAAAACACATAACACGCCAAGGTGCATAGGAATACATGGCATCATCAGGACAGAAAAACCTACGCATAAAAACCTACGCCATGTTATGTGTTTTTATTGGACATGAAGAAAAAGACGATATTGGATATCTCCTGAAGCGCTGGTTTTTCTACATGTATGCCACTCCCTGTAAGCAGAAGCTCTGGAAGATCCGTGTAGCTGACCAGGAAGCTTTGCATCACCTGGTCCAGCACATGTGCAACCCAAGAGATGTACATCAACCTGGCTCAGCCCAAAGCTGCGACAAGGTTCCAGCAATTGTCTTACACCACCTTACCAGGCTGCTCCTGTATCGAGTCCACAGCTCCGAGACGGAGTGTAGTCTTTTGGTCAAACTTCATACTGCCATCAGATCTCGAAAGCTATCTTTTTACACTAGCCTTAATAAGAGAATTTCAAAAGCAGAATGCTCAGGAGTGAGATTGCCCAAACTTCCTTGTTCCTTGTTCCTTTTCATTTGGTGGGGAAATGAAAACTGAAGGGCTGGTGTGGACAGGCTTGGTAATGGTGACAGTGGTGCTGCTGCAGGTGGTAGTATCATATCCTACCTTTGCGGAAAGACAGGTGGCCTGGTCACTTGGGAGGTGGTGGTACAGGTTGAGCTAACCGAAGCAGCAGACGAAACCTCAGGTGTCTGCAAACTTTTTTGGTGTCTCGCCCACTGCAGATCATATTTTAAATGGTAAAGTTCTTGGTAAAACTGGTGGTTTAAAAAGATTGTGGGAATTGGTAAACTTAATTTTAATGATCAAAGGCATTCCATAATAAAGTTATGGAATGTATTGAGAGAGACATAGATTCTCACCATAAAGACATAATTTTGACCTTATTCAAATCACTTGTCAGACCACACATGGAATATTGTGTAAAGTTTTGGGCACCAGTGTATAAAAAGGACATGGTAGAACTGGAACGTTTGCAGAGGAGAGCAACCAAGATTAGGGGAATGGGGGGACTACAATACAATAATAGATTACTAAACTTGGGGTTATTCAGCTTAGAAAAAGATGACTAAGGGTAGACCTCATTATAATGTACAAAGTCTAAATGGGCAGTACAATTTTTAATACCTAGGCCTCTGGCCAGAACAAGGGGGCATCCTCTCTGCCTAGACAGAGATTCTTTACTGTGCAAGCAGTGGAGCTCTCTGCCACAAGATGTTTTGATGGCTGATAATTTGTTAATTTGAAATCTTTCTGGAGAGAAATAATATCACATTGTAAGGGAATATTGGAAGTTATTCTGACCACAATATTAATGGTCTGGAAGGAATTTTTCCCTGCTTTGGGCCAATTGGCATCAGCCTTGCAGGTTTTTTGCCTTCTTCTAAATCAACATGGTATAATTTGATTGGTTGGACTTGATAGACTGATATCTTTTTCTAACTTTATTTACTACATTTACTTTGCAAGAGCCAGGTGAAACATGAGGTGCTCAGATTGTAAAGGCTTTGACCACACTTTATGGACTGGTGGTACAGCATCAAAATAACATGTGTTCTGTCTAAAAGGAATAATGGGGGCGGACTTTTTTCGCTGGGTCCGTGAGCACATGCAGTAGGCTAACCAATGTGCCCTGGCATTCTTTCGCTTGTTCTGCTGGCTGCCTGGGGGTTCCTACATGCACCACTGGAACTTTGAGAAGAAAACCTTCTCTCCCTGCAGCACCAGCTCCATCTAAACTACTAGTCACAGCAGCACCACCACTAATACCACGTCCCTGTCCCTTATTTCCTGCTTTCCTTACTTTTTAAAAAATGAAGTATTGAGGATATTGGTAAAATAATAACAATGGCACTACAGTGTGGTATTTATGATGTAAATAGGTCAAAGAGTGATAGTGTAAGTAAAAACTGATGCAAAGTGTTGGATGATGTTGTAAGACTGTGCCTTTAAGATATTGCTAGATGAAGCCGGAACTGCAAACTACACTGAAACCACCACTTAAATATTATGATGGGACTGTAAACTATAATGAGTCAGTGCCTTTATGATTTTGCTGGCACTGCAAACAAACTATACTGAGGCAGTACCATTAAAATTTTGATGAAACTGCAAACCATAGTGAGACTGTCCCTTAAAAATTTAGCTGGAACTGCAAACTATACAGAGACAGCCTCTTAAAGATTTTGACAGATAATGCTGGAACTACAAACTATACTGAGTCTGCCCCTTTAAGATATTACTGCATGCTATTTACTCTCTAAATAGTAGTAGTACTAATTTTGGTCCTTACTATAGAAGCCCACGTATTAGTAGCTTTATGCAGTTTCTCACAAAATGGTATTATGTCACATTTACACCTGTCATTCTCCACTGAATGACCCTATGAAGAGCAGTAAACTCTCTTTGGCTTTGTCTCTTGTCCATAATGGTGTATGGAAATGTGACCATGCTCTTATAAAACAGAGTCACATGTCCCACCCCGGCAATCACAGCCATACCCACTGAGGAAATGCCTGTGGTTACTAAGGGTCTGAATGCTAGTTGATAAGCTGCTCAGCAGTCAATCAAGCAGTTTGCCGCAAATTTTACCAAACACAATCCCGAAGCACAAATGCTCCCAAAGGACCTATTTGCCCTTAGGTGTCATGGGTTACGAATCTGCCAAATTTGGCACGGATCCAAATTTGGCGGTTCTGACCCACTCATCACTAGTTGTGAGAAGAACAAATGTTGTTTTCAGGGGTTCAAATAATGTATCATATTTTACAAACTTTGGGATTTTGAACAGTCAGATGAGACCATTACAACCTTTCAATACAAAAAAGCTGTGATGCAGCAGAGAGAAATCTAGCAACAAGACTCAAGGTGATGGACTGTAAATAAAATTAAAACAACCTGCTTTGGCTAAGACAACTTTTATGTTGGAATATTATATGTATGTTTATGAAAAAATAAATAAAAACATGTTTAAAAAAAAAAAAAAAAGCTGTGATGAAGTCAAATCTTGAATAAAACCTTAGCAACGCAGTTTGGACAGGACTTTTTGAGACAATGCCACCATTGATTTAATTTAAAGTACAAATCATTCCTGACGGGCTCTCTTTAAGCTGTTGGCACTCTGTGGCGTACTATTATGGTGGGAACTCCCACTAAAAGCTCTGAATAGAGCTGAACAGGCATCAGGAAATATGGGATATCAGGTTAGCACTTTAAATGCTGTGGTCAACCCGGACACAGCATTTAAATGACTGCAGGGGTATTCCCTGCACGATCGGCTCCCCCCAAAGCGTTTGTAGAGGGCTTCGATCAGTGCTATGGCAACCCTGGGGTCTGACCACTAAATAAAAGAGTAATATCACTTGGAAAATGGTGATAGAAAATTATAGATATTTTCTACACATTAGGTTTTATTCTACAAAATTAGTAAAACATAAGCAAAAATATAGACATTTGGCATGCTCCTTAGAGTATATAGTGAATATTGAAAAACATAGGCAATAAGACATAGCCACCCCATAATAAGATAACTGAAAATACATCTCATCACGCAAAAAAAGCCCTTACATGGCAACATTAACGGAAAAACAAATATTTTATAGCTCACAAAAGTGCTTCCATGAACCAACTAAAAACCACTAAATTATATTAGACAAAACTGACTAAAGAATGGCCCTCCTTCCCTTCTGCGCCTTGCTGTGTACCCATAGAACAAGTAACGGCATGGGGGGGGGGGTCTTTATACTCAGGAGAAATTGCATAACAAATTTAAATTTTAAGGTTAAATTGATGTTTTGCTGAAAAAATTTTACCTCCATTTTGTTTTAATTACTACAAAGATCTCAAAGGGATAACATCTTCCTAAGTGTAACTTTAAAGTTATAATGATTTTACCAAATGATTATATGTCGTGCTCACCCTTTTCTTTCTAAAGTTATAACATTTTCTGTTCTGAAAGTTGACAAAAATCTTTCTTACCAGAGGTGGAGGGGGCAGAGACTAATGTCTGTTTGTCTTAGCCCTCAAGCTGAGGCTAGTTAGCTTGCCCACAGATCCCATGATGCCTTGTGTTCTCTTTAAAAGTAATTTAGCAGTAAATCCACTGATCACTGCACAGTGTACACACAGGATGCATATGTTGACCAGTCTGGCAGCTTCCATCAAATGGAAGAGCAGGGAATATGTAATAAGTGAAAGAAATCATAAGTAAATAAGTTATATGAAGAGTATGACCTATGCTGTGTAAGCACATACGGTTAATAGATTATCTATATGAGATGTAGAGTGAGACAGAGAATGTTCTGTTGAATCACAGACTGCGATGGAGGGATTGATAGGGAACAGTGGAGATCCTGTACTTTACTATTCTGTTCAGCAGACATCTGTATCCACAGTGTTGAACACATCCAGCTCTGCTTCATACACAGACAGAGACTTGTCACATGACCTCCTCCTCTGTGAGCAGGGAGCAACGGCTCCTCCCTTCCCATAAATAAACTATAAACAATGTATGGATTCACAGGGCTTGTCAGCACATAGGGAGGAAGCAGTTATTGCAGCTCTAAGGTAATCTGAGGGCTATAGCAAGGAAACTGCTTCATAAAGGTAACAAAGATAATACGCAAAGTTGTTCTATATCCCAAGAGCTATTGATTTATGGGGGAAAAATGCTTTACAGTTTCTCTTAAAGCTATAAACTTGCTTCGTCCTGAAGGGGTTAGGGACACATAGATGAAAATGCTTTCTTATTTGTTTGTTTTGATGGGCTTTAGTGGTCCCTACTTCATATGGGTGAGGAGCATCTTAGTCAACCTCATATACCCCGCAATGTAACATGTCCCAAGAAAATATACACATGTGGGACCAGTGCTATAAAAGATATTGGGGCGCATTTACTTACCCGGTCCTGTCGCGATCCCGCAGTGCTTTGTCCGACGAGGATTCGGGTCCCGTGCGATTCACTAAGGTTGTGCGTCCAGTTTGCTGCGGGTGCCGCTGCTGTGCCTAGGTTCGCCGGAGTTCACCTTCTTCTTCCTGGTGCATGTCAGTGCTTGATCTTGCAACACATTTTGTTTTTTAAATTCCGTGGTTTTTCCAAATCCGTCGGGTTGTCCAACGGCCACGCCCCCCGATTTCTGTTGCATGCAAGTCGGCGCCAATGCGCCGCAATCCGTTCGCGTGCACCAGGGAAATTTGGCACAAATCGGCACAAATTCGGGAAAACTCGACAGAATCACGGTCCGTGGACCCTTAGTAAATGTGCCCCATTGTGTTTGTCTTGTTCTGCTAGATATCTATCTTTTATAAGGCTTTTTTTAAACATGAAATAGTTTATTCTTCGCATTGAAATAACTTGGAATATTACTACTAGACAATTTGTGAAGTGTGCTACCACAATCTACTTGGCCAAAAGACAACACCAAAGGTTGCACACTATAAGAAAAGTCTATATCTCTGAAGTATGACATCAATCATTGATGGAAACCCTTTTAAAATGGGCCAAGCAATCACACCTATCTGTAACGGAGAAGCTCAGCAAAGAAAGAGAATAACCTTTTAAACTCAACATTGTTGGACATGTAACCAGTCTCCAAGCTAGCAGTAATTCAAAGGAATCCACTAACAACAGAGGAAGGTGATAAAAAAGAGAGGTCACCATGTACATATCTATTTAAGTAACTTTTGCTGCAAAGAGGAAAAGAAAAAGCACAAATGTAGAAAACTGAATCATTGTGAAGAACACATCAGGTTACAAAAGTGGCTGGTAAAGGTAATTAAATTGAAAAAACAAAAGTTTCCTCATCATCCGTTGAAGTGATTGGAAGATGTCTCACTTACAGCATCTCCAGCACGGAATGGAAGACTCCTTACTGTACAGCTGAGATCGCATATGAGCTCCTTGTAAAGCCTTTAAAAGCTTTCCTTCAACATCTTCATGCTTTTAAAGAACTCGTTAAGGTTCAAGGAAAGATGTTTTTCAAATTCAATTACATTTTGAGACGAAAAATGGTTTTAGTTGGATTTACTTGTTGGTGACAGCCTGAAACAGACAAGAATAGTGCAGTTTAATGATAAGCAATGTAGAAAATAGTACAGCATATTTGTTATGGATGGCTCATATCATTTTTCGCTCATGTAGAATGTGTTAGCAGAACAAGTGAAATAAAACTTTTAAAAGGAAATCTTTCATAAAAATCAAGCATGGTAAACCAGGGACACTTCCTTATAGATGCAGGCACCGTGGGGCTTATTTACTAAGGGTCGCGGATCACACTTTTGTCTGAGATTGCACTGTTTCCGGGATTTGCATGGCTTTGACAGGTATTTAACAGGTATTTGCTCTAGCATTGTGTAACACACAATCGGTTTTTGGTACAGCTCTTCTGGCTTCCATGCGACACAAATTGGGGGGCATGCCGCCTGACAATCCAACTGATTCGGACTGAGTGCGAGATTTAACTTACAAATTTTGTCGCAAGACAATGCACTTACATGCACCAGGAAGAAGAAGGTGAACTCCGTCGGATCTGAGCGGGGAAGTGACACATGCACGACATCAGGCACACAATCTTAGTGAATCGTGGCAGAGTGCATTATCATCGGACAATGCACTTTTCGTTGAACTCCGCGGACCGGGTATGTAAATGTGCCCCTATGACTGTGGTAATCTTCTTATATATGTTATCTATGACCTCCTTCCTTCTAAAATAAACTTTTATAATTATGCTTATGAGCCAGAAGTCCTCCTTGGGAGGGTGACCAGAGCCCCTCCGTGCTGTAACTTCACAGGCTGTTACACTGTCTCCCTTTCTGCTGCACTGTCTCCTTTTCTGCTCACTCGGTACTTCCCAGAGCCCTACAGGTTCATAAGCATAATTTTGAAAAGTTGATTTTAGAAGGATAACAAATATGAGAAAATTAGAAGAAGAGTCACGGTCCCTGGATCTACAAGTAAGTGTCCCTGTTTTATCATGCTTGATTTCCTTTGACCAGTTCATACACAAACACCTTAGATGTGTATGGGGTCTCCCCTTGCCCCCTACAATTGCAGAAGTCAAGGGAGATAAGAATTTTGTAATAGTCCTTTCCTATTCACTATGCACTGTTCAGCAGCCCATGTTTGAAGAAGTCAACTGACAGCTATCTGAAGCGTCTGACCAACTTTACCCGAGAGTTTTTCTTTGTATGTTTGTCAGACAAATATGTGTCATTGTAAAAATGTATGTTCATATCATATAAGCAGAGGCTTTATGCAACTGGAATATTTTTCTTTCTGCTCTGCTGCCAATCCTTTGCTTCCTTGCCACTGTCCACAATGGAAAATGACTGCATGCATTGTTAACATCTGTTGGGAACAATTGCCTGTCAAAATGATTTTCCAACATGTTTTCGGGAGACATCTGCTGCTTTCATGCATGAAATTGTAGGATGACCACAATGTTTGTGAAATCCTTTTCTGATATTGCATAATGTATGGTCAGCTTTAAAGGGATTTTCTAAAAAAAACCATACCTTATTCTATACAATATAAAGTATGTGTATTGCACATTTGGAGGGCATTATTCCAGGGTCATTGTGAAACTATGTTAAACTTGCTTAAGACAATAGATCATATTTTTGATATTTTTATGTGGCAGAGAGGTCCTTAATAGAGATGAGTGAACACTAAAATGCTCGAGTGCTCGTTATTCGAGTCAAACTTTTTTGCTCGTTTCGAATAACGAGCCCCATTGAAGTCAGTGGGAGACTCAAGCATTTTTCAAGGGGACCAAGGCTCTGCACAGGGAAGCTTGGCCAAAAACCTGGAAACCTCAGAAAATGATGGAAACACCACAGAAATGGACAGGAAACAGCAGGGGCAGCGTGCATGGATTCCTCTGAGGCTGCTTAATCGCACCATTATGCCAAAATTATGGGCAACAGCATGGCGATGACACTAATGTGAACAAACAACCGTATTAGATTACGCCACACATGATGTACAGTACGCTTCACCAGTAGAGAGAATGTGGATTGGGATTTCTGGAGACTAGCTTGCTAAACAGTAGCAGGCAGACTAAGCTAGATGAAATTGCATTTGCTCCATTGACAGCACACAAAAGGATTTTGTGCTGTGACTTTCACTTCCACTTTTGAAGAAAAAAAAAATCGGCAGACTGTGCCTAATTCAATCAAGCCCCCAATAAAGTGTTCCACTTAGCTGTTTGAAATGGATATGTGTGTCACTAAGAGCCAAAAATAACGTTCACAAGTCTCCCTGCAAATTCGTCACAATATGGTACTAGCTGCACTACTAGTGCTAACAAGCCCAGCCACAAGCAAATAAAAAAAAAAATAACGCTATGGTAGGGTTCTTGTAGAATCACTCCTGCCTAACACTAATCTAATAGAACACCCTAACGCTATCCCTGACCAGCAGCAGCACTATCCCTAACCGCATCCAGGCAGAGAATGATCCAAGCACCGCGGGCAGTGGCTAGTCAGGCCAGCCAACCACTGCTATCGACATGTAAGTGTACCACGTGATGTTGGGTGTACTGCAGAGTCTCCTGGCTTGTGATTGGCTCTGTTTCTGGCCGCCAAAAATCAAAATGGCTGGAGATGCCATTTTCTCGAGCTGGCAAAATATTTGTCCGAGCAACGAGCAGTTTTGAGTACACTAATGCTCGAACGAGCATCAAGCTCGGACAAGTACGTTTGTTCATCTCTAGTTCTTAGATTACCTTAGGTAGCAGGGCATTGGTGTGACTGTGACCTCTGGGCCCCTTAGCTCAGATAGTACATGATATTTTTCTGTATATAGTGTTAAAATCCCATCTGACCTCACTGTTTCTTTGAACTGGGCAGGGATTTGACCGAGATACAGTGCCAGACAGGAGTGCCCACGGCCAACCAGTAAAATTGCGGTGTACAGCTGCATGTGGATATTACCTGATGCCAAGAGGGAACTGGAACCACACAGGGTGATCGAGGAAGTGGAGAATAAGAAACAAGTCATCTATATACTGTTGTTAAGTAGACAACTTGTTTCTAATTTGGAAAGTGGGTACAGATGCAGCCCGTTCATTTGTAAAGTCCCTTAATAAAACCAGTTGGGGTTGAAATCCAAGCCTTATATTTAAAAGAATAATACACTATCTTGTGATAAGAGAGGGTTAATCACCACTAGAACCCAAGCTGCTACAGCTACGTGGCATACCATAGTGCATATTATATATCCCATATAGCCAATACCAAAGAATAAGGAAAAAAGAGTTCTTTCTCCAGTGACTATAAGTCAGGCTAAAACCATTACAGACAGATTTCTTGCAGTGGAAGCCTGGGATCGAGGGACTCTGGGGGCAAGGCTCCAGGTCCCAGAGAGAATGACAGGAGGTAGAGACAAAGGAAGAGAGGCGCAGCTATCGTGTGATATCGTAATGGTCAATTAATGTAGTAGAGTAAGTGAAGACTCTCACCTTGATGAAGATGGTATAGGCATGTAATGAAATAGCTACCAGCAGCTGCCACTCCTGGGAGACCACGTTTGCCAAGGACCAGGATCCTGGAACGATGTGGAATGTAGGAAGAGCCCGACGAGAGGTTCAGGAAGGCGCTAGGTGCAAACAGCAGACGTAGAGATCCAGTGGATAAAGGAATCTCTTTTATTATTGTTAAAAATATTAATCTCATAAAATGAGCATATGCATAACGTATTAAAAATACAGTGCGACGCGTTTCAGCTCTGGACTAGAGCTTTCATCAGGCATGGTGTAAAGAAACAATCCAACAGATTTATAGCTTACCTCGTTATGGGGGGAAAAAAAAAAAATGTCACGTGACCTACCGGGGGTCAAAGTTCAGGGTCAAGTAGCGAGGGAGAATAGGCGAGCAGGCAGCTTGTCCAGCACTGGCAGGGGTACGCTTTACAAAGCCTTTGCCAGTTTTATGGCACCCCAGCAAGACACTGTCACCTGTCCCCAGTCTCGGCAGAGTAGGGCTGATCTTTACCTGCCCTGCCGTTAGCGTGTTGTCCGAGCGTGTTTTCAGTGCAGCTGGTGGCATCATCACCGATAAGCATACACGCCTGTCAACTGACAGTGCTGACAGGCTGACGCTTACCAAGATGAATAAAGCCTGGATTTCTCAGGATTTCCATTCTCCACCAGGTGAAAGAAGCTCAACCTGAATAATGTATGCACTCCTCCTCCTCATTGTCCTCCTTTTCCTCCTTTCTTGTACACTAAAGCAGAGGAAACTGGCTATTTTTTGCCAGGGCCAACTGGCTCTAGCTATAGTACTCTATGTATTTAATTTTTCTGGAGGGCCACCTACCCGGTCCTCTGTTTTAAACAATTTTTGGGAGTGCCACATACAGGCACTCAATCTATTCAATTTTTCTGGAGGACCACCTACCTGCTCCTCTGTTGAAAACTTTTTTGGACTGCCACATACAGGCACTCAATATATTAAATTTTTCTGGAGGACCACCTACCTGCTCCTCTGGTTTGAAAACTATTTTGGACTGCCACATACAGGCACTCAATCTATTTAATTTTTCTGGAGGACCACCTACTTGCTCCTCTGGTTTGAAAACTTTTTTGTACTGCCACATACAGGCACTATCCAAATTAAATTGTCTCCATTGCTACCTCCACACGTCATCGCCATAGCTGCCTCCAAAAGTCGTCCATATAGCTGCCTCCATACATGGTCCCCTTATCAAACGAACTGTGTCAGGCAGAATTTTGGGTTGTTTTCATGGCTTCCACATCAAACTTGTTAACTTTGTCGCCACCCTGCTGTGTAATCCACAAAATATACTGGCAAACTTTTATAATTTACCGATATTATTTCAGCGCTTCTTGCGCATCTGTTTACATTCCCCTCACCCGCCATAACCCAAACTTATAAGACCACTACTACACTTGATCTTATACAAAAGGTTCTTAGAAGTGCTGTTTGGGGAGTAGCCTAGAGACAGGGGCTTGGATTGGCGAAAGCTCGCCTGGCAGCGGAGCGCCAGCTCCATCCCAAGATCCAACTAACATAGTTTTAACTGCAGCACCTTTAATCTACTACTAGTTCACTGCCTCCATACATCGTCCCCTTATCAAACGAGCTGTGTCAGGCAGAATTTTCAGGTGTTTCAACAGATACATAGTGGAACTCGGTCCATCTGTCGCCGCCATGCTGGAGACCTGAAGTTGCAATCATAGCAGCGCAATATGGATGCCCCATACTGTCGCTCTTAATCATGGAACCATTTCCGAAAAAACAATTAAAAATAGAACCACTACGCTATTCCATTATTCCTAGGTGAAATTTTCTTGCTTTGAAAATTATAATTTTTTCAAAGTAAACACTTCTGGCCCCCAGGCCCATTTTGGGTGGGGAGGAGCCGAGAGACAGGGGCTTGGACAGGCGAAAGCTCGCCTGGCAGCGGACCGCCAGCTCCATCCCAAGATTAGGCAGCCTCAGAGGCATCCATGCATGCTGCCCCTGCTGTTTCCTGTCCATTTTGCCTCCACAATCCTCCACAGCGTCCACCAATGTCTCCATGCACAACTTTCAACTCTCTATACCCCAGACGCTGGAGCACGAGAGGATATGCAGCACATCACCCCCTTATCAAACGAGCTGTGTCAGGCAGAATTTTCAGGTGTTTCACCAGATACATAGTGGAACTCGGCCCATCTGTCACCATGCTGGAGACCTGAAGTTTCAATCATAGAAGCAATATGGATGCCCCAGTAGTCACTCTTAATCATGGAAGTCGTCTCTATGGCTGCCTCCACATGTCCTCCCTTTATCAAACGAGCTGTGTCAGGCATTTTTCGGGTGTTTCACCAGATACGTTATGGAACTTGGTCACTATGTCGCCACCATGCTGTGTTATCGACTAAATATACCGTCAACCTTTTGTTCACATAGGAAATCATTTCAGCGCTTCTTGCTCACCTCCTTTGGTGAAACCTGAGTCCATTTAGGGTATGTCGCCATGACACTCTCTAGCCTGCCACTGCTGCCTCTGCATGCCGTCCCCTATAGTGTCAGGGTCAATTATTGTATGTTTTAGATGCTATCTAGCCTCATTCGGTCACTCTGTCATGGCCATGCTGTTGCCCATAATTTTGGCATAATGGTGCGATTAAGCAGCCTCAGAGGCATCCATGCATGCTGCCCCTGCTGTTTCCTGTCCATTTCCGTGGTGTTTCCATTCTTTTCTGAGGTTCCCAGGTATTTGGCCAAGCTTCCCTGTGCAGAGCGATCATTCTTCCATACCTCTATTTCGTCTTTCTTGATCCCCCAACAGGATATGTCATTGTGTATTTTCTACTTTTTAGCACTCGTTTTGGATTCACACAGTTTTCGTTATGTTTTTCTGTACTGTGATATAATGTAATTGCAGTATTTGAAACAGTGTTAATACTACTAACCACCTGTATCTGCAATTGTAACTGTGTCCTCCCCCGTCTCCACCTCCGGATGGAATTCCGGAAATACGTCATCCATTACATCACTAGGGGAGTGTCCAATACCTGCATATTTGTATAAAAGCTTGTCTTCAGTCTGTTCACATTAGCCATGACTAAGGATGGCTAGCCCGTCCGAAACGCGTTGGCGTCTATTCCCTGCTGTGGATTTTAAATACTTGCCTCAATAAAGAATTTTTCAATGTCCCGGAACTGACTGGATATCCCATTTTCTTTTCTATGATACTTCGCCCACACGGAGGGGCAATCCGTGCCGTACAAGGACACTCACGCTGGAAGGTGAGCTGATTCCCAAACCATACGCAGAGCCTTGGTCCCCTTAAAAAATGCTCGAGTCTCCCATTGACTTCAATGGGGCTCGTTATTCAAGACGAGCACTTGAGCATCGGGAAAAGTTTGTCTCGCATAACAAGTACCCGAGCATTTTAGTGCTCGCTCATCTCTAATTGCCAGCAGTGTAAGTGATCTGCTGTAAGTCAGGAAGTTTGTCTGAGATACATATATATATTAGCTGTAGCTCCCGGCGTTGCCCGGGATACTAAGTAACTGCTCTTAGCTATAACAAAATAGAATGGTTAACAAAAAATATTTTATATGTATCTATAGACAGTCTCAGACTGTCACTGACGGTCTCTGTCACTGAATGTCCCTTTTTTATAAACTTTTTGACTGTCTCTGTCTTTTACCTTCTCTGCCTCTGACCGTCTCTTTGAGTGATTGTCTCTGGCAGTCTCTTTCAGTGACTGTCTGTCTCTGGAAGTCTCTTTCAGTCACTGTCTGTCTCTGGCAGTCTCTTTCAGTGACTGACCATCTCTGACACTATGATTCCAGTGACTGTCTCTGACACTCATTTAAGTGTCTCTAGCACTCTCATTCCAGTGATTGTCTCTGATTGTCTCATTCCAATAACTGTCTCTGACACTCTCATTCCAGTAGTATAAAAATGGAAGTCTGAGCACTCGTATTCTTCATCAGCATATAGGTTTATTATGCATAGTACAACAATTTCATAGCAACAATAGGACGCGTTTCAGCTCGTATTCCCAAGCCTTTCTCAACTACAATATAATTACAAACTGACACAGCTCAATACAAAATATCGTAGTAATCTTGCCAATTGATGTCCCATCCTACCGGAATGTTGCCTCCCATGGTCTGATGTAGTGTTCTCAGGTGTTTTCTTTATTTTGATTCAATTTCTGGGAAGAATAAAGCAAAATTAAAAACCAAAATAACACTCAGTATCGCTTTACAAATATGAATTGCAAAGTGACCATCCTAGATAAAAAAGATACATCATGAAATGTTACTAAGATCGTAATCACGATTTAACCCTCTCGATTCGAATGTGCAGAGAGTGTGAATCCAATAGGCTTCTTGGTGATGATGAAGGGTTTTGATGTTACCACCTCTCCTTGGTACATCAATATGTTGAATGACCTGAAATCTTAATTGAACAATGGTTTGTTTCCTTTCATGGAAGTGATAAGGGATAGGTAATAAACGTTTGTTGCATCTAATAGTGGATTGGTGTTTATTTATCCTTGTTTTTACAGGCTATATTGTTTCTCCAATATAGAGGAGTCTGCGAGGACATTTAATTAAATATATTTAATTAAAATTAAATTAAAATTTGTTGTATGATGCATAATAAACCTGTATGCTGATGAAGAATATGAGTGTTGGGACTTCCATTTTTATACTTTTGGTTGGCTCTGACCGAACCCTGAGCACTGTGGACTTGCTCACTGTGGAGTGCTGTCTACTTACAAGAGTTTACACTGGTTCCAGTGACTGTCTGTGACACTTTAATTCCAGTAACTGTCTCTGGCACTCTCATTTCAATGACTGTCCCTGACACTCTCACTCTAGTGACTGACCCTGACGCTCTCATTCCAGTGACTGTCTCTGACACTCTCATTAATTTTTCCACAGCTGCTTATAAAATTACAGCTGAACTCTGACTGGTTGCCATGGGCAGCTGAAACAGTTTTACCTCAGACATTTCCACTATGTCTGTATCTCTATCCATCTTACCTCACACATAAGTGTCTTATACTCATTGCCTTTAGTAACCATTCAAAGCTCAGAGCTCATATTAATGACCTGTGGCAGAAAAGCAACCAATCATGGCTCAGCTTCATACTGCCACAACATCAACAGCAGATAATGGCTCCGGTATATGGTGGTTAATAAGTGAATTTTGGAAAGTGAGTCACAGAGAGCCACCCTGAGTCACAGAGAGCAGCTGTGGAAAATTTGGTTATTGTAAACAGTAAATTCTATAAGGTTTTAGTATATGAAATGTCTGGGAAGTACTGTATGTTCCACAGCTGTCCTGTGGTAATGAACACTGTACTTCTTGTATCCGAGGAAGCTATCTTGTTTCTAAGGGACAACATGGCTACATTTATGAGAAATTATCTTAACATAGGAATATCCAACTGAAGAAATGTCTGCCAAACCTAAACTCAAAAGATAGAGGGTTGGGTCTAGGGGCAACCAAAATTGTATATAACAGGATAGCTAGAGGTCGGTTGGAATTCTATCTGTGAAATGCTGCATTTTTGTTAATAACATTGAATTAGAGAATGTGTTATTTTGTTATCCTTAGTACATTTAAGAAACTTGTCTTAGTGGGAAAACCCATTTACAGGCTACGATTGTCAGCTGTATCTTGTTCAAGCCAACCTGTTAGAAAGTAAAAAATAAAAGTTAAAAACATGTGATAAAGTTTTTCTAATTAAAAGAATTAATTAAATAAAGTAAAAGTCCCCTAAATACAAACATTCCCTATACACGTCTAATAAAGTTAAAAAAAAAAAACACAAAATCACAAAAAAACCCCACATATTTGGTATCACCTCGTCCATAACAATCTGTACAATAACTCAGAAACATTATTGGACATACGTTTGGTGAACACCATAAAAACAAAACCCGAAAAACTCGCCAAAAATTTAAATTTTTCCTAAAATCCCTACACAAAAATGTTTCAAAAAGTGATAAAAAACAGTTTACCAAAATGGTACCACATTAAAGGACAACTCAGCATGTAAAAAATAAGCCCTAAACAAGCTCAGTCAACCAAAAATTTTAAAGTTATATCTTGGAAAAGATGGAGATACAGAAACAAATTTGATTTTCTTTATATTAGTTTTTTTCCAGTAAAATTGTAAAAAAAATATATAAAAGCTACACACATGAGGTATAACTGTAATCATAGTTATCTATAGAATAAAGATAATACAGTATTTTTAGTGTACGGTGTACGACCCCCAAAAAATTCAAAAAGAAAGGAAGCCAAAATTTTCTTTCCCTCTGTACATTGAAGAGTTAATAAAATCTCTTCAATGAGCTACAGACCCACTAGAATGAAGTATTTGTAAAGTGCATCTCATGTCGCAAAAATAAACCCTTATTTGTCCAAATTGCCAAAAAAATAAAGATTGTATAGCCAATAAGAAGTGACAATGCATAATCTGCTTGTAAGGGCATGACTTCTTTTCAATGCCCTGGTGTGTGCCCATACAGCAGTTTAAAATGTAGAAAAAAATAGCAGGTTTGTGGCACTCTTGAAACCACGCTAGTACTTGCAATCAAATGAATCCTTTATTTAATACTGCAGGTGCATATTACATGAAAACAATAAACGCCTGAGAGCGGTTTGGTATTTTATCTGCTGAGATTTATAAATTTTATGAAAAACAAATTAATTTAGCCAAAAAAAAATGTAATTGCAAAATTGCAACTGATTTTGTTTTAACCCCTGTTAAACAATTAAAGGGTTAACAGACTTAATAAAAGTTCTTTTACGTATGTTTAGGGGTGTAGTTTCTATAATGGGGTAATTTATGGGGTTTTACTTTGATTTAGGCCACTCAAAGGTACTTGAAACCTGAGCAGGTCCCTCAATAGCAGGATTTTGTGTTTTTTATGAAATTGTGAAAAACCGCACCTGACGTTCAAGGCCCCTTAACACCTTACAAAAATGAGAGGATGCATACAAAACCATATCCACATAAAGTAGACATCTGGTAAATGTTAGTTATTAAGTTTTTTTGCTGTTATGACTATGTGTGAAAAAAGTCGAAAATTTGGAATTTCGAAAATCGCACATTTTTTCAAATTTTCCCCAAATATATGATTTTCTCACAAGTAAACGCAACACATGCCACTAAATTTTTGAACTGACATGAAATACAAAGTGTCACAAGAAAACAATTTCAAAATCACTTGGATATGTTACAGCATTCCAAAGTTATAACCACTTATAGTGACACAGGGCAGATTTGAAAAAATGGGCCGTGTCAGGAAGGTGAAAAGCGGCTTCAGCGTTAAGGGGTTAGGGTTTGGTCACTGGAAGAATCATCTTCCATCATATATGTAATACTTGTTCTGGTTCCATTCATCCTTTTATACACATTTATACACATTGGGGGTTGTTATGGCGCAGTTGTGGTACAAATGCTGTTTAGAAACTTTCCATTGTTCCCAATGAACATAGGGCAGTCAAAAGTCACTTTGACACAGACCCTGTTTGCACCAAATTCATTATGTGCAAAGACTAGTTCTCACAATAGGACTGAATTCATAATGTGTGACTTTCTGTTTAGGCTCAAGTTGTGGCTCAAATTGATGCCAGTCCCCAACCTGGTCTATGTTCTGCGACTTTGGATGTTTTTTTGCTACTTTTTATGTGACTGTCGCAAACAACCCACATAGCATAAGACACTGCCAGGAGATTTATCAAGTGCCAACTAATAAATTAATATTTAATTAATAAATTAATAAATCTGACTGTAGTGGAACTCCAAAGTCCAACTGTCGTAAGAAGCTGGTCTTGCGATTATTAGCATTAATATCATTTGGAGCACTTTCAACTCTTGATGCTTTCTGCATGTGTCTGCAA
The DNA here is from genome assembly GCA_019512145.1 of Engystomops pustulosus. Lineage (NCBI taxonomy): Eukaryota > Metazoa > Chordata > Amphibia > Anura > Leptodactylidae > Engystomops > Engystomops pustulosus. The sequence continues at coordinate 86,503,402 of CM033647.1, read as the reverse complement.
AACGACAATCATATAGACAACCACTCTGCTAGACTCCAATGTTGGCTACACTTGAATCTACCCTATTTTGTGGTTTTCTGTTGTGCCACTTTTGCTTGAGCACACTGTCTCCAGAATCGGTAATCCTGGTAATCTCTTTGATCTATGTAAAAGAGGGAGACACAGGGGTGCCAGATGTATGATGAATGATACTGGGCCACATCTCATTCCCAAAATATTGAGGATCCCTGCAAACCACTGCTTTTTGAATTGTAGTTGAGGCATTGACAAAACTGGGGCCGGAGGAAGCAAGTATCTACCAGCCATCAAATACTGGATTAAGAAATATGCCAATAAACTCTTTACTTACAAAGACCTCTATGGGTGTTTCCATTGAGACAACCTGTCAACAGATTCTCCTCTGTTTGCGGAGGTTTGATTGAGCAGTCTGTTCTGCTTGTGGTAAGAGAATCATACACCTCCTACCATAGGAATAGATTTTATGGCAAGTGTGCGTGGGGGTGGGGACAATTTCTCTTTTCTCTGTAATGGCCCTGCCAATGCAGGTATTACAAAATATTGCTCTTATTAGATTGTATGTGTCCTCCCATAGAGCCTGATCACCTCTGTGCACCATCTACTGTCTATAACCGGTAATGTAGCTGTATAATATCTCTTTAGGAAGGACGCAGAACTGGTAAGGATCAGAACAGTTGTGTTATTTATATCAATCCTCTTTGCCCTGAGGTCCCTGGTTGGATGCCTGAACTCTGCACCCATCCTAGGTGAAGTTTATATTAGACTCCCTGTAGCTGCAAGGTTCCAGAACAGAGAGAATTCTCTCAGAGTCATGAGAGAGGACAGATCTTTGCTTGATCCTTGCTACAGGACACACTGCCTGCAGACAGCCAGCCTACTGCTGTCACAATCTGTGGGTAATCCAACAGCATGAGACCTGCTGCAGGACTCTACCTTCCAGAACCTGCTCTAGTATTGCTTCCAAAGCAGCTACAAATTCCCTAATTTGGGCTGTTAGCTTCATCTACCAGGCTGCATTAAATCAGTTTCCTCGGACAGCAGGAGATAGGAGATCAACCTCAGTCGTTTCCACTGCTGTGTTTAAGTTCTGTAATAAAGGAATTGTAAGTTAATATTCATCATCTTATCTACATGTGATCTCTGGCTGATGCATAACATCACAGGCCTCCCCTCTCCCATCTACCCAGAGATCCTGGGAATGCCCCAGGGAGAACTACTTCCACCTTACTGCGCCTTCTCCCTCTTCTTGCATTCCACTTGCGAGGCCTGTCCCACCTGGACTAAGTGACCGTGACCAGTCCAGCACTAGGCTGCACTAAAAACAGCCTCTCGGGTAGCAGGGGAATCCATCTACCCCCAAGCCAATAGGTCAGGACCCAGTGAGTGGACTTTGCTTTTCCATGGGGTACCTTGTCCCAGTCCTGCCTACTGTCACCATAGGGGCATAGATAGGAGCCCTATAGAGCCCTATAGCAGGCTTCTGATTGGTGACACACACATATAGAGCATATACACACACATACAGTGCCATATACAAACATACAGCATATATACACACCATATACACATACAGCATATACACATCATAGAATCAGCATATAATTATCAAATATATGTTATATACATATTATGCTGCACAATGTGCAGTATAATATCCATATAATGGTGCACATCCTCCACTCTGTAGTGTCTCAGGCTGGATGACAGGGCCCCCTGACACTGCTATGGCTGCTACCACTGTAGTTACCCCCCTGAGTCATCCCACCCCTCAGAAGGCTCAGGTTTTTCTGAATGCACCTAATAACTATAATAAAAATGTAATTGCATTGAGACATTAAACCAATTAAAGTGATGGATGCAAATTGTAGATTTGAACATGACTTTGTTGTCTTCATCCTTGCATTATAACCTGTGCCTTCATCTCTTGTGAGACCTATGGACATCCCTCTTAGACATTCTTAGCAGCTGATGAGATTCCGTTCCTCTTATTTCATCGTCTGCCGCATATTTTGTTGTTGTCTTCTGTTTCTATGCTACAGAAGCATAGTTTTGAAGTTTATTATGTTTATTCACTTGTAACCGATCCAAATTGGATCCTATTCCCCATGTAAAAGTCTTGGAGAGAGGCCTGACAAATTGTCAGTTGTGTAACGTACCTGTGAATATGCTGCGCACTGTGCAGAGGAATAATCTTTGAATTAATGCGATTTCTAACTCAAGCGAAACAGATCAGGGTCTGTGGTGTAGAACTGAATTGCTTCAATTGGCAGGAGCTGGAGAGCTGAGGAAGTCAGCATTTAAAGGGAGAATATCAAAACAAGTCTATTAGGCTTGTGCGTTTGAGCTCCGCAATCATTTCACTTACTGAGAGCTTTTCACAGTAACCTCTGTCGAGTACGAATCCACTACTACTTTCAGCCAGGGCTTTTCAATTAGTGCTATGAGCGCTCTTGGATCTTGAGCTCTTGGGCATATTAGTATCCTGCACATCCCAGGTAAGGGCCTCCATTCAGCAACGTTACTGGAAATCAAGTTTTAGCTAGGATTTTCCTAGCAAGGATTATATATTTTCCATTGCTGTATTTAAACATCCTTAGGCTGCATTCACACGACCATATGGTGGACGCATGTACGTCCGCAAGCTTGCGGCCAAACATACATCCCCCATAGACGGCAATGGGTGCACGGAGCGATAGGATGCCACACACATGTAGTGTGCCGCACAAAGCTACTGTACGGCTCCATACACAGGGAAAGATAGGACATGTCCTATCTTTCCCCGTGTGCATGGCCTGTACACCATGCATTTCTATGGAGATGGGTTGCCCCTCCTCCTCTCCATCGCGACAGACATCCAGCTACAGCCTTAATGTAAATGCAGCCTTAGAATGGATGACCACTTGCCTTATGAGCCAATACAGATAATTATGGTGGACTAGTGACAATTCATTACAGTGTATGGCCACAAGGGGCATACAAAAACAACTAAGGGTCTCTGTGCCAGAACAATGTATGGGCCCCCTTCCACCAATAGAACACTTTTTTCTTACAGATGCTCACTCTTTTCTGGCTGATAAAGAGGGGAATTAAATGAGAAAACCTCTTCCATGGCATCCAAAAAGCAGTGAACATATTCTGAACTGATGCTGATCCTGGGTGAGCTCAAACTATGATACGCATACCCAAGTGGATACATCCCACTCCGGATGTACTCCCAGCAGTAAGACATACATATTTATGTTGAGGTTTACTGCTGCAGATGTCCTACCTCTCCATTACAAGTTTCCAACAAATGCCAGGCTGCTTCATTGTGATCATATTGTCTATATAGGAAAGTACAAGTCAGATGGAGTCGTCCCCAACGTCACCAGTTCAAAGCTAGGAAGGAAATTACAAATGGTGCATAAAACATAACTTTTAATATTATTTTTAAAAATAGAAAAAAATGTAAAAATAGTGATGACTAGTGTGCTTGCTGAGATGGTGGAACCCACTTAGTCAGAATGACTAACCAATTACTTGTCCATTGCTTGTAGATCAATATTTAGTTGGCTTAGTGTGCATAGTTCTTTATAGTTGTTACACAATATAGAAAAAAGCTTGTCACTGAGCTCATCACAGCCAAGTCATAAATCCTTGAATCCCGGAGTTGGCATGCTCATATACCACGCACGTGTGTGTGACTGCTATGCGAGTATGCCAAAACTGCTTGGTGTTTGAAACGCTGGCAACCTGCCAGTCAATTGAGTTGTAGCAGAGGCAAATACATTATGCCCTTTCACTTACAGCACAAGGCTATCCCCTGAGGAGCTCTGGCCACGTACAGTAACAAGCCATCACAATTTACATTTTTATCTTGTGATCCTTTAGGCTGGATTATATTGGGAATATTACTTTAAAGAATACATTTTCAGCAAGCACATTAGTGCCTAGCACAGTTATAATCACTATCTTTTTTATTTAGTGGCCCCCAAAAAATGTGTTCCATCTAGTTGCCCATATTACTGTGAAGGAGCCACAGATTTCCACTCAAGACTGTATTACAGACACGGGTTCCCCCATTACATTGTGTTCCTTCCATAGTGTCCTCAAAACATTGTGGGGGGAATTCATTAAGAGTAGCGTTTAGAACACCAGTCCCCCGCTGGCGGTCCTGCGCCCATATTTGCTAAGAGGCTCCAACCATTCAAGGCCGCGACATGCAAAAAATTGATGCGCGGGTCGTAGAATGGCCGAAACTGGCAGGGACACGGAGATTAAAGCTTATGGAAAAAGTCAATCTCCACCTCTACCAGTGCTCTGCTACTTGCTTGATAAAATGAACATTTCATGTACAGTGCCTGAATGACACATCACCACCACAATATTTTAGAAGCAAATGGTGGGGAAGTAAACATGCCTTTAATTGTTTCATAGAATCATTTTAAAAACAAAAATCATACACCAAATGTGCACATCCCAACATTTTTCCATGTAACTGGTCTATATAATGAGTCCCTTGGATTTACCATGGATTTATGTTTGTATTCATGTGGTCTTTCAGTCTTATACATTGTTTACAGCTGGTACCCTGTATATCAGTAGCACTTTAGTGACCAGGTATGTAATAAACATTACTAAACTGAATTATTCTTGGCATATCATCATTCTGGAAAAAAATCAAATTCCCCAATGACTCCAATAACAATGCTGGAATATTCCATTAACACGGATATGTGATTTGCTTCTCAATCACCTTGTTTTTAGTAAGAACCTGAGGTTTATGAAATATTAATACTGCACTTTTAGCCTAAAGATAGATTCACAAAGCAACAGCATAACATGTTTCAGAATAATTCTCTTCTCTATTCCAGCAGTTCCTGTGTTAGGAGCTACGTTCTCAGTTTTACATATTTTCAGCTCTGTTTAATTATGTGTAAGGCCAAGGCTGTGGGAAGGGAGGAAGATTTTTGTATTTTCTTGCATTAAATTAACATTCATTGTTCATTTGTGCAATGAACAGTGTGCAAATTATTGAAACACTTTTAGGATTTACTTTCCCTGGGTGATACTTTGCTGATAACAGCAATTTATAAATTTTTAAAACAAACAAAAATGCTTACAAAAATAATTTATAGATGATTAAAGGGAACCAACAGAAATTACCCTGAAAGACCACTACCAGTAGCAGATTAGAACCTTCCAGATCATATGCCTTATGTAGCACAGGGTAATGGCAGAAACTCACCTTTGAAGTGCAAACTGGCTGTATATAGTCATAGAGGTGCAGAACTTAGTGCTAAGGTCAAGCTTTTCCTGTTTTTCCGAGGAAATGTTGAACAAGGGAAATTGTATTAACACTGGCTCAAACTTGTTCCTTTGGCAAATCAAGAAGATGCTGCAATCTCAAAGGCAGGTATACACAAGAAATACCTGTTATGGAGCTAAGAGAGGAAGAGAGAGCAACAATAACTACATTGATCACAGTAAAGGCATTGCGGAAACAGTAGGTGGTTGTCAGGACAGGGAAAAACAAACTGAATCAAAAACCGATATGGCGGTGAGGTACAAAATGGTCAGCTACACAGCAGAAAGAGTGAACAAATAACCACAAGCCAAAGGAGTTGCCTTGCAAGCACTGAAATAAGTCACCATTGAGATAAAATTGAGTGCCTGGATGCCGCTCCAACAGCTGGTTTGACCGTCCGGACTCCAATGGGCACATGTGACTCCCAGCTTTAGAAAGATGCCTATCACGCAGCCGTATGAAAAATATTCACCTCAATGTGGTACTCATCCAGCAGAACTGAAACTGCAGAACAAAATTTGACACTGATACTGTTTTAACGTTATTGCTTGAATACGGGGATATGAGCATATTTTAATAGGCGTTAATTACAATTATTTGTAGTACAATTTCTGGTCCTCTCCATGTTACTAAATGTCTTCACATTGGCATAGGCAGCAGGAGTGTTGCCTACCTCAATGTATACGGTGAATATTATAGTAATTCATAAATAAGGGAAGGATATAGCAGACCCTGATGCACATAGACCAATCTCCCTATTAAATATTGATGTGAAGGTAGTTATATAAGTCATAACTTGGCGAAAGTAATATCAAAGCTAGTGAATGGAGATCAATGCTGGTTTATGCCAGGCAAAACTACCACTTGAGAAAACTATATGCTTGCTTGGAGACGCCTGTGGAAGGCCAGGATGCGAAAGCGATCCTCACACTAGATGCCAATAATGCCTTTCATAGAGTTGAAAGATAATTTTATGAGGAGGGTTTCGCTCTCTTCCTTTCACTGATTATTGAAGTATCGGCTTCAGAATTTAACTTAACTTATCAGAATTTAAGGGGAGGAGAGAGTGGAGGGCCTGACATATGGTCAGAAGAAAATAAAGATGTCATTATATGCTGATGATATGCTACTGTACCTTTGCAACTCATCCAGAATTATAGGTATTATACAAGATATATTGAAGATATATAGCAAATCATCAGGGCTACAGACAAACTGGACTAAATCAATATGTATCAGTACCTCTCGAGGAAGCGACGTGGAAATGTGGGTCTGGGTCTGTGGTGGTGTGGTCACTCCTGGGTCTCATTTGTACTTATAGGCAGCCTGGTTGGTATTTCTTATAGTTGATTTTTGTACATGAATTTTTAACTTTATATATGGCAATATGATGACAATCGTTTTGGCTGCTTGGTGCACTTGCACTTTAACCCTATATATGGTGTTGTAGTTATAGCTGCTTTAGCGATTTGGTTCAAGTGGTTTTGAATATGCTGTATTTATTGTATGCTTTAAATTGGATAAGATACCAGGATGTGTACAATATTGCACTCCTGCAATTCTGTCAGATAATACTCTTTTTTCCAAAAAATGATTGCAATAAAATTCTTTGGTATTATTATCTTCATTTACTTTGTCTTCAATGGAAAACCACAAAAAGGATTGTCAAAAAGCTATATTGAATATAATTCTACACCAAACATAAAAAAGAGGGTGGACAAAAATATTAGCATTGTTTGAAAAATCATGTGATGCTTCACTAATTTGTGCAATTAACAGCACCTGTATCTTACCTGTGGCACCCAACAGGCAGTGGCAATAACTAAATCACATGGATTAAAGTTGACTCAACCTCTGTCCTGTGTCCTTGTGTGTACCACATTGAGCATGGAGAAAAGAAAGAAGACCAAAGAACTGAGGATTTGAGAATCAAAATTATGAAGAAACATGAGCAATCTCAAGGCTACAAGTCCATCTCCAAAGACCTGAATGTTCCTGTGTCTACAATGTGCAGTGTCATCAAGAAGTTTAAAGCTCATGGCACTGTGGCTAACCTCCCTAGATGTGGAGGGAAAAGAAAAATTGACAAGAGATTTCAATGCAAGATTGTGGGGATGGTGGATAAATAACCTTGACTAACATCCAAACAAGTTCAAGCTGCCCTGCAGTCCGAGGGTACAACAGTACTATCAACAGGTACTATCTGTATGGTAGGATACCCACACATAAACATAAAAAAGCCAGGCTGGAGTTTGCCAAAACTTACCTGAGAAAGCCTAAACGTGGGAGAATGTTATATGGTCAGATGAGACAGAAGTAGAGCTTTTTGGGAAAAGGCATCAACATAGAGTTTACAGGAAAAAAAAGAGCCCTTCAAAGAAAAGAACATGGTCCCTACAGGCAAATATGACAGGGGTTCCCTGATGTTTTGGGGTTGCTTTTCTGCCTCTGTCACTGGACTGCTTGACCGTGTGCATAGCATTATGAAGTCTGAAGACTACCAACAAATTTTGCATCATAATGTAGGGCTCAGTGTGAGAAAGCTGGGTCTCCCTCAGAGGTCATGGGTCTTCCAGCAGGGCAATGACCCAAAACACACTTCAAAAAGCACTAGAAAATGGTTTGAGAAAGCACTGGAGACATCTAAAGTGGCCAGCATTGAGTCAGACCTGAATCCAATAGAACACCTGTGGAGAGATTTTACAATGGCAGCTTGGAGAAGACAGCCTTCAAATCTCAGGAACCTGGAGTAGTTTGCCAAAGAATAATGTGTCAGGATTCAGGATTTGTGGATACACCTAGGACCGCAGTCTAAGTGGCACCTGGTCTTTACCAGAGCCCGCCGCAAAGCAGAATGGACTTGCCGCGGCAGGGTACCCCCAGGTCGCTCCACAGATGCAACTAGCCCGTGGTGGCAGCCGAGGTACCTTAGCAGGAGACAGTCTCAGGGTCAGGTCCAGGCATAGGGTCAGGGCTTGCGGCAGAGATGCAACTTCAAGTCCAATCCGAGGTCAGCAACAGGTCCAGTCAGATGGGAATGGGAACACAGGAACGCAGGACACAGGAACACACAGGAACGCAGGAGACACAGGAACGCAGGAATATCGCTGGGGAGCTTTTTCTAAGGCTGTGAGGCACAAAGATGAGGCAGGGTGTGATGGGAGAGGCTGGTTTAAATAGCCTTTTGGGAAAATGGCCAGCGCCATTTAATGGTGTGCTGGCCCTATAAATTTCCTGAAGCCGGCGCGCACGCCCTAAGGACATGGGGATGCGCAAGGAGAGCGGACAGGAATCAGGAGCGAGGCCAGGTGAGTGGTGCTGGCGGCCCGTGGGAACACCCATGACACAATGGTGTAAAATTCCAGCAGAGCCTTGTAAGAAACTCATTGATGGTTACCGGAAGCTGTTGTTCTCAGTTATTTTGTCTAAAGGTTGTGCTACCAAGTATTAGTCTGAGGGTGCCAATACTTTTGTTCAGCCCATTTTTGGAGTTTTGTGTAAAATGATTTTTACACAAATTACTTTTTTTTCATTCTATTTTGTGTTTTTTCATTGCAAGCAAAATAAAGGAAGATATTATTACCAAATAATTCGTGATTGCAATAATTTGTGTTGTGTTTCCTTGAATATGCTAAGTTCCATGATAAACACAACATCTTGTCCTTCTGTTAACGCCCAGTGGATGAGTCATTACAAACCAAATTTATTCCAGTTTGCTTCCTGGCTAGCTAATGGTGTGTGTGTAGCTCTGTATGCTAATTCAAGGATTTTATCTATTTCTACAGAACATCCTCCTATTTTCTGCCCTATTCTACCATCTAGTATCATCATGAAGTATTACATCTACCATATGCTATACCTGTGTGTTAGAGGGTTAATGTTTATAGTGTTTACACTAAATGTTTCATCATGTGATTCTTTTTGCAGCCCAAGACCAGTGATTGGTTGGAGCCCTTGGAAGTCCCCAGATCTGGAAGTTTGTATATATTGCCTATGGCTGGATTTCCAGGTGGTTCAGTTAAGTCTTCTAACCTGCTAGCTGCTGTCAACCTTCAGAGGGATAATGTTCTGCCAGACCAGTAGTTATGTGTGCCAAATTCTAAAGAGACTGCATGTCAGGATGTCTGCTTAAGCAGCCTAAGCTACTAGTCAGCCCCTAACTACTGGACCAGGATGCAGGTACTCTCCCACATCAAGCTACACATCCAATCAATTGACTTCCTTGTGCAACATCCACAGCCTGTTACCTATTGCTTCGTTGGACTGTGTCCCAATTAAGAGAGTTTATTGTTCAACATCCCTGTCTCCATGTGTGATGCCTGGTTGCTTCCGCTAACATTGTGGCCTTCCCTTCACCATCTACCTGGGTATTTATCACTACATAGACATTGCGAGTGCTCCCATCACAGCCTCTCCCACTTCTTGCATCCTCTCGCTGGCCCTAATGGGCATAAATGGGGTCAGTTTGTACCACACGGGTACTAGAGAATCCAGCTGCCCCCACATTGTGGTCTGGCCCCTAGTTGGTGGATATTGCACTTCCTAATTATATCTCCTCAATGAGTTGATCAATGGCTATCATAAAAGACATCTTTAGTTTGCACAATACTGTTTTCATAAGGTGGTGATCATGACTTGTTTACTTTATTTTTATAAGTTATAGTTTACCATTGCTAGTATAGTTTTCCAGCTTGGGATCTGTCAGGTGGGGAAGTCCAAAATGTGTGCAATTTAACATTTTTCAGGAAGGGAAGTTGATTTTTGTGTATTGGTGTTTTTTCTAACCTTTTTTTTTACATCAAACTTTTGTATTTTTTTCCAGTTTGTATATTACTTTGTCTAACAAGGGGATACTGACATGAGATTGTTTGATCACTGACAGGCATATATTAGGTTTCCAGCCTGGCCTAATAGAAAGTTAACAAAGGCAGTGCTTAACTGGAACACAGTTTGCTGTGTGACATCATGGGTGACAGATGTAGCTCACTCTGCAGCTCTTTAGACACCCAGAACTGGTGCTTTTCCAATCGCAAGTGTGCGCTGTGATAAGCCCAGCACCAGCAGAAGCATGATGCTAGGTCCTGCACTCTTCTTCTGATTTGAAGAAGTACCCTGAACAGCCGCCATAAAAAACATTAAATAGAGTGGTTGTTATATGGTTAAATAATAATAATATAAATTAGGGTTAAATAATTAATAATTAAACTTGTGGAGATAAAATTCTGAGACAGTGTTTTATTCGGACTGTCAGATTTAGTGTCAGAAAGGATTTTTTAACATTACGGGGGAGATTTATTAAGCTGCCTAAGAGTAAGAATGTGCTTAGTTGCCCATGACAACCAACCATAGTTCAGCTTTCATTTTGCCAGTGCTCATGAATATTTAAAGGGGAGTTGTAATTGGTTGCCATGGGCAACTAAGCACATACTTACTGTTAGGCAGCTTGATAAATCTCCGCCTATATCTCTATGTATGGTTCAAAATTAAATAATTATAGGTTTATTTTCTTAACCATTTTAACTATGTCTGTCTATGTGCTTAGGGTTAGTGCACTTACCAGTTGCCTGCATGCTATACACTGCAGAGTAAGCGTGTCATGTTCGGTTTGTGAACAAATATCCACTGGATTCTAAACAATGACTCTCTATGAGGCCATACTGAGCTCATAATAGGTTGATGGAACAATATTACCACACAAGTTTCCTATTATAGAAGTACTTTTATATTTCATTATAATCCAGTGACACAAGTCCATGATACTCTTTATTTCTTAAATGCTTAAATAGCTGTATAGTTGAGGTAATGGAAATTATTTCTAAACTTCTGCCATTTATAAAGGCGCTATATAGGTCTTACCTTTATATATGGCAGAAAATAATTAGCATTTCAAGCTGTAGCGTAAATTGTGGGCACCATATCACAATGGGATAGGTGGTGGTCTTTCAATCTGCCATAGATTCTATTGGACAATGTTGATGGTTGCTGTTTGTATACTGTTATTGCCAGGGCACGTTTGAAGGTGTAGTGTTAGAATCCAACATGTGAATGTGACTATCTTTGCAGCCCCACTCCCCTCTACCAGTTTTGTTAAGTCAATCATTTTCAGTTCAACGGGATAGAATTGATATTAAGATTTAAAAAGATTTTTAAAAATATGTGGATATACTTTTTAAGTTGTAAGCTGCCAGTCTTGTCTTCCCTACACTTGGGAGATCAATGTATGATCAAATGATGGAATACAAAAAACCATATAAAGTATCTAGCATACATAGAGTTAAGCTTCTCTATCTAAGCTACTATTTAAGAAAAGATGAATTATTGATATGCTGTTGCCAAAATGCATACATTTTTTTCACGGGGTGAGAAGAAAACCCATATACACTGGAGATCAAAATTAGAGGACAATACACAATAGCCCACGTTGATCAAAAGCAGTGCAAACTGTACTATGAGCAGTTTGCCTGTGAAGTGCGAAGGGTGTGCCAATTGTGCCCATTCTTTATGGATCTGGCGCCCCCTGCACTGTTCCAACGGAGTTGACCACTTTTTTTTAACTACTTTAAAAATGGGTGTACAACACACTTCTGTCGGACTCTGCATGATGAATGTGTGAGTGTGCAGAATCTTTTGTAACGCTGGGTATAGTGCAGCCATAACATATGTGGCGCGAACACTTCTTAAATACACATGCAAGCAGTTTGCGCATAAAATAATGTGCAAAGAAAACTGGTGCAGGGGCTATAGTAAATGGGGCCTAATTTCCTAAATGTTAAGGTCATTGTGTAGTCCTATGGGAAAATATCATGAGTAAAATAGCAGCATTTTAGACTTATTTCATAAATTGTATCTATTCTAAAGAACAGGATAAAACTGTAAATGAGACAAATGTAAAAGAAGACTGTTCAAATTGATTTCCTGAATATTGCATCTTTACAACATCACAAACTCATTAAAGTCCCCCAAGAAGGCTGGGTGCCCTCAAATACAAATGCAAGAGAGGACAGGATAATGCTGAGTATCTCCATGGGTAAACATTTCAATACTGCAGCTGCAATTTTTTGCCAGTTCATGTATGATGAGGATCTGTCTCATCATAAAGTGTCTCAATGTTTAAGAGTATTTGGGTTTAAATCCCACTATACAGTGACCAAACATGCAGAGCAGCATGTTGTGTGGACAAATGAGAAGTGAGCCACAGTTCATTTTAGTGAGGAAAGCTATTTTCATTTATCCGATGGAAAACATTGAATGAGATTTACTTTGGCTTCTTTGCCAGGAAAACAAGCAGAAACTACAGCTAAAATCTCAGACAGATCACAAATAACAATTTCATGCTTGACCCCCTTAGGCCCTACACTTTTGGTAGCACATTTCTTTCACATGAAGTGGCTCTTTAAAGGGTCTCTACCAGTGGTTCTGTCCATACAAAGTTGCAGAGAGTGTTGGATATAGGACCTGGATAGGTGTTAGTGTGGTATTAGTAGCAATAGAACTATGAAAACTGATTTATATTCCGGGATTTTAGCTGGATTAATGCACTGGATATAGCGCAGCTTGAGTAAGGGTAGTAGAAGGTTCCTGGTTAGATAATACAGCAGATAATCTCAGTCCTATTGTTAATAACAGCACACAAATGTATGGATATACAAATTTCCAGGACTGCTATTTAACACTATTTCAGCTTTGTATGGCTAAAACTCTGAAAGGCTCCATTTAATCCCTTACCGACATGTGACGTAATAGTACGTCACATGTCAGGCCGAGCCCTCTCCATAGCCGGTAAATCTTTGCTGCATATTGCCGGCACCGATCGCGTGTGTTTTCCTGCAGATCGCCGCCGGCAAAGGTGCAAACATCCCGTGACGTCATCGGGGAGCGGCAATCCGTCACCATGGTAGCTTTGGGTCTCACAAAGACCCAAAGCTACTTCGGATTAACCCATTCATTACAATGTGCTATCAGCACATTGTAATGTATGGGGAGTAAAATACACATATACTGCCATACTGTAGTATGGCAGTATATGATAGCATCGTACAGACACCCTAGGGTTAAAGTACCCTAGGGAGTCTGAAAAATAGTAAAAATAAAAAAAAGTTAAAAAAAAAATTATAATAAAAAAAAAAGTTAAAAAAAAAAAATTATAATAAAAAAAAATTCAAATCACCTCCTTTCCCTAGAACTGATATAAATATAAATAAACAGTAAAAATCATAAACGCATTAGGTATCGCTACGTCCGAAAAAGCCCTATTTATCAAAATATGATAACGGTTTTTAACTGTGTTTAACCCCGTATCGGAAAATCGCGCCCAAAGTTGAAAATGGCACTTTTTTGCCATTTAAAAAAAAAAAGAAAATTCTATAAAAAGTGATCAAAAGGTCATACAGTCCTAAAAGTGATAACATTGTAAACATCATCAAAATTCGCAAAAAAAACGGCAGCACCCGCAGCTCCACGCACCAAAGTATGAAAACGTTATTAGCGCCAGAAGATGGCAAAATCCCCCCAAAAAATTTTGTACAGGAGGTTTTAATTTTTTTAAATGTATGAAAACATTATAAAACCTATACAAATTTGGAATCCCTGTAATCGTACCGACCCAAAAAATAAAGTAGACATGTCATTTGGGGTGCACAGGGAAATCCGTAAAATCCAAGCCCACAAGAATACGGCACAAATGCGTTTTTTACCAATTTCACTGCATTTGGATTTTTTTCCCGCTTCCCAGTACACGGCATGGAATATTAAATACCAGCATTTTAAAGTGTAATTTGTTACGCAGAAAATAAGCCATCACACAGGTCTGTACAGATTTTTGAATGTGGGGAGTGAAAAATGAAAACGCAAAAACGAAAAAGGGCTGCGGCTGGAAGGGGTTAAGGTTCAGTATGCAGTACTCATTTTATGCATTGGGATTGGACAACACTACAATGAGCCCATATTGGTCATAAGTCAAGAGACAACAGAGGTTCTATTTAAAATGGACACTTTATACACAAGTAACCTCATAGTTAACCCTTGCAGTCTTCTACACTGTGGCTGAAATACTAAAATTGTGTCTCTGAAATTAGTTCTGTTTCTCTTATATATTTCTTCTTTTTTTAATCTTCTATTCTGTGAGTCCCTTGGGTACTATCTCATACAAATAGTATCAGGCTCATTACATAATTGTGCATTTTAGAGCACATTCTCATAGAACAAAGAGCGGCCTTGCTCAACCCACATTTTGTGGATGAAAATAGATGAAAAAGATAAGTAAAATCTGGAAAATGTGAATTGCCAGAATATAACATGCAGTCTAGGGGAAAAAAAGAAAGCGCTGATATTGTTTTCCTGTGCCTGCAGAATTCAGTCTATTATTAATGATCAGTTCAATGGATACCAAGCTAGAAGCTGCCCCCTAGTGGTAAAAAGTTTTTTTTTTTGTAAGAAATAATTGACCTACTTTGTGTCACACTTGAAAAGTAAATTCTACCCATAGGTTATGCAAATACCTCTCTGGTTACCATGCAGCGTTTTAACATAGTTGCTACCCATGGGACGTGAGCATGAAGTAACAGACACAGATAAGGGCAGATAGATACAGGGCATAGTAGATGCATATGACTACTATAACACTGCAGAATGTGTCAGTGTGATATCCAATTGATCATTACGGTATTTATTTACTTGCCCCTTAACTCACATCTCTTGTCTCCTATATTGTTGGACTCTGACCCATGATTGCAGCTTATGGCTGTGACCCAAAGGGGCTCATTTACTAAGGGTCAGCGGACCGCGATTCTGACGGGTTTCACAAATATTTCCATTTTGCCCTGAATTGCCCCGGGTTTTTGGCGCAGGTGATCGGATTGTGGCGCATCAGCTTGCATGCGACAGAAATCAGGACAACCCAACGGATTCGGGTAAACCGTGGAATGTAAAAACGGAATTGTGTCGCAAGATCAAGCACTCACATGCAAGAAGAATAAGAAGAAGGTGAACTCCGGTGGACCTCAGCATTTGCAGAAAATTGGACGCACAACTTTAGTGAATCGCGGCAGACCAGAAACCTCGTCGGACAACGCACCACGGGATCGCGACTAGACCTGGTAAATAAATCTGCCCCAAAGTGTAACAAAGCTCTTTGACCCCTATACAAATTTACAAGTTTCTCCAACTTCTATTAGTCAATTTTTACCCAGGAGGCATTTAGGAACACCAAAGCCAAGACATATTCCTCATACTCATGGTGTGATCCTATATAACAAGGAAGAGTATTACTTCTAAAGAAGTACCAGCAACTTGCAGCTTTACAAAAAAAGCTTCTCATTTTATATCCCATTAATTTGCAGAATATCAATGTACTAATCTGTCTAGGTGATGGTGAGAATTGTGCTGCTTCAGCTAACGCTTGTCAGAAACATATTAATGCATTTCGCACAATATCTAGTAAAAT
The DNA here is from genome assembly GCA_019512145.1 of Engystomops pustulosus. NCBI lineage: Eukaryota > Metazoa > Chordata > Amphibia > Anura > Leptodactylidae > Engystomops > Engystomops pustulosus. The sequence goes on along the minus strand of CM033647.1, from coordinate 86,487,656 downwards.
GAAAAAGTTGAAATTACATTCAAGGATAATATAGGTCCAAGCAGGACTTGAAAAACATTATCTCCTTCCAACAGAATATCCTTCTAAAGTTGTTTCACTCCATTAATTACATTTGATAAGCAAGCCAGACAAGTTCTGTGCTGAGCAGCAAATGTGCCAGCGATGGAACGTATACAAATTATAGACAATATAGTGCCCATTGTTGACCTACCGCTGGCATTTTATGACAAAGGGAAATGTTTCTTTGAATTCCATTATGTCTCATAGAATTTTATAGATGAGAATACCTCATCTATAAATACCTCTCAAATCTTCATCCCCTAGTGAAGCTAACATGATAAAGATAACTTTTAACCCCTTGCGAATCTTTTACTCAGTTTTAGTACTGATCTTGCTCCTATCACTGCTTCAGCTGCTCATTGTAAGATTCAGCTGTGTGAGCGGGCACTAGCTGAGAAGATATTTGCTGATTCCTTTGCACTATTCACAGGCACAATATCCTGTGTGATAACAATGTGCTTCGATTATCAGGCAGTAGGGTAGGGCAAAGTGGGCACCTGCCCAAGGCCACCATGACCAAAAGGGACTCCTGCCACTGGTGGCTCTAAGCAGGAGGCAGAGCAGGAATCCCTTCACACTGGAGCATAACTCTCTGCAGGACCTAAATAGGCAGAGAGAAACTCCAGTTCAGAAGCTGCATTCAGCTATTCCTCTCCTACTCATCCCTCCCTAGCTTCCTCTTAAACAGGAAGTGACTGAGGATGGGGGGAAGAGGTGTGCAGTTCTAGTTCCTTTCCTACATAAAATGTAAGTAACCCGTGGAAATAAAGGTATCTTTCTAAAGTCTGTTTGTGTGATTGTTCTAATATGTGAGCTGTATGTGTATATAAAAGGCAAGGTACCTTTTCTTCTCTCCCAAATATTTTATTATTATTTTATAATTTTTATTTATTTATAGAGCACCATTAATTCCATGGTGCTGTACAATCAGTAAGGGGTTCACATGCATTACATTAAGACAAGAACAAATGCAAGTACAAATACAAAACTACAGTGTTCATGAGACAAGTGGCAAGAGGACCCTGCCCATGAGGGCTCACAATCTATATGGGGGGAGGATGGAGACGTGAGGTGAGGAGGCAGTGCAGTTATTGTGTATTGTAAGCGATCCTGAACAGGTGGGTTTTTTCTTTTGTCACAGTGGTTTGCAAAGCAATATACTGCATGTCTGACTGTGAATCTGAACCTGGGCCAGTCTGTCAAGTGTAGCTTCACGTGGGCTACAGAAAAATCTGTGACAAGGTGCATAGATTTTTGGGTTACAGTTGCAGGATATTGTGTGTTTGGTTGTTACATATGCTATTGAATTTGTACACTGTTGTTTTCAGATCTTAGAAACAGCCCTGAATGTAAATTTAGGGCCCCAGTAATACATATTCTTAGGGCCCCACTTATTCTAAGACCATCCCTGTTCTCAGGATACAGGGTACAGCTACACTTTTGTTTAGCTTCTGAAGATTACACTAATATCTGACACATAGAAAAAGAAAGATGAGACTATGCTATCTCATTTATCCTATCTACAGGACGAGTCGTGGTCAAAAGAAGCATGACTTGGCGTTCTTGGTCTGAGAAGAAAATGGAATAGACTTTCCCAATCAAACCCAACATCTGTTCATCTTTACAGTAAGTTCTTGTATTACCCAAGAGTTCATAATTCTGCTGCATCTCACCATGCTACATTACATTTAGATTTTTCTACTATGAGGGCAGCTACACTGATACTTTTTGTAATAATTTTCTTGGTTTTGGAACTGTATTTATGTATTGGGAGTTGCGTGTTGCATGTGTTGTAACTTCTGCATCTGTGCAGTTGACAAATTTTTAATTTGTGGGGTATTAAAAGGGCCTGTATTGGTCTATAAAGGGCATATTGATATATCTAGCTAGTTAGCTAAATGTTTATTATAACTTTTAGGCTACAAGACTATAAAGTTGAAAAATGTAAATTAAATCCATTTTAGATACAAGTTAATTTAAATATTATATTAATATAATTATCTAAAATATTGTATTTCTTTATTATGGTAGCTACCATTTTTCTGTGCATCTTGCTACACGGGTACTCACTCTCAAAAACGGAGTCTGTTGTTAAAAATGTGAATTCAACCACTGGGCGGTTAATAGGACTTTGTATTTAAAGCCACACTGGAGTCTTTAGAGGACATCTAGATTCCTCCAAAGTCTCAAGAGCTCAATGAGCCCATTTTTTTTTTCTCCAGGCATAGCTGGTGGTCCCAACCAGCTGGCAGTAAGAGTATGAATTCTAAGAGACAGTTAGAGAAAGTAGTAGCACCGATCCCGGTAGCACCGATCACGGATGTAACCGGTAAGTCTTTGCTGCAATATGCAGCAAAGACTTACCGGCCATGGAGAGAGCTCAGCCCCTAAGCCCTCTCCATGTACCCGCACCTGACGCAAGCGGTATTATTGTGGCGTGCATCGGGAAGGGGTTAAAGAACAATAAAAGCTGTTTACACTTGCCTTTGTCGCACCATGAACCACTGACTGTGCAGGGTCCTTTTTCATGGATCAACCAAACTGATGGGATTCCTTACATTTTAGTGATGTATGATGTCAGCAATGTTGTTTAGCAGGGAAGCAGGGACTCCTTGCATCATATATCACTGTGATGCAAGAAATTCCATCCCCAGCACCGTGGGCAATCCATGAAAAAGGATACTGTACAGTCAGTCCATAGATCTTGGACCGACAACAACAAATGTGAACTTGCCCTAAGAACTCAGCTCTATCTGTGACCGAAATATAAGACATGATGAAACTCAAGATCAGCATCTGTAACCTTTGTGAATATTTTGTGTGAATTTATTCTGAAAAATGTCGATGAGAAGCAGTGCAGCAGTAAAAATCAGCGTAGTGTGGGCATTAACATGGTTTTACATTATTGTTTGTTTGATTTTGTATTCTGTGGATTTGTGAAGTGAAATATTTTCTGGCAGATAATGGCACATGTCCTCATCCACGCAGAGGGGCACTTTATGTCACCTGCTTGCCTGACGGCAACAAGCTGGGTTTCATGACATACAGACATGACAAGGAATTCTCTGCTCCATTGACTCCACATTGCAGCATGCAATCCTCTGTGTTGTTGACTAGCAATGCTGAGACTGAATTGCATCCTACCTAGAGGCTATTTCATTTTTTTCTGTGCTGAGTTAATTTGCCATCACAAGTATTGTTTCTGTAATTACAGCTTGGGTGATATGTTTCCTACACAAAATAGACAGTTTCATATGGAAATTAAAAGTAGCAGATTAACGTTCTTGTTTCATACTGTTGTGAAGAATTCCGAGACATTCTAATCATTTACATGAATGATTCATGAATTTCAGATTCACAACCATTATATCCTCAAAATGGTCCGATAGTTCACTAAATACTTAAAGAGATATTCCGCAAGGTGGTCTGCTTATTGAAAGAATGGTAACACTCTTGACAATAATCTGTGCCTGGCAAGTCATTTAATTTCCTATTTTAAGTTTTTTCCAGAGATTCCAGAAAACCACTTGGGGACAGGAGCAGGAGGGTCAGTTGGACACATCTGCAATATAAGGAAGAACCTATGGTCATGGCTTGCACTGTTAATCTTCAAAAGACCCTTATTTCTAAACGTGGCAAGCAATTTTAAATATTACAGTGTATTATTACAGCTTTTAACCTATGGCACTGTATTTTAAGGTTAAAGCATGACTCCGATGTTATAATGAACAAACAGAACAATGCCCATATTGTGTTCTTTACCATTTTCTTTTCTTTCCAGAGTTATGGCATTTTCTTTTCTCAAGATACTTATCATAAATCTTCTGCAGAAGCAATCAAGGGGCAGAGACTAACCTCTTCCGGTATCTGCCTGAAACTGAATCAAATTTACTCTGCCCACAGTTTCCATGATGCATTGGGGCTTATTTACTAAGGGTCCACGGACACACTTTCATCTGAATTTCTGATGTTTTCGTGTTTTGCATGGCTGTGACAGCTATTTAAGGTGAACTCCAGCAACCTGAACGGGGAAGCAACACATGCAGGATATCGGCGCACAATTTTAGCGAATAGTGGACGAGTGCATGATCGTCAGACAATGCACTTTCTGTGAACTCCTCCGGATGGATAAGTATTTGTGCTCCATTGTGTTTTCTTATAAAGCAATTCAGCATTAAATCAAGTAATATTCCTACAAGTAAATCCACTGAACATTTCATATTGTACCCAAAGGTTTAGCCTGGCGGCTTCCATCACATGGAGGAACATGTAGCATGTAATAAGTAGTAGAAACTAGTAGTAAAAATAGTTACATAAAGGTTATAGTCTGTACTGTGTGAGCATTAGAGGTTAAAAGCTTCTCTGCACAGAGGTGAAGAGAGAGAGACAGAGAATCTTCTGCAGAACCAAAGAGTGGGATGTAGGGGCTGAGACATTTTACCTCACTATTCTGTGTAGGAGACTTCTGGATCCACAGATGCACACACTCAGCTCTCAGCCACACACAGAGATCTCTGTCATATGACCTCCCCCCCTACTTTTTTCAGAGAACACTTGTTAGTTTGTAGAGTGGTTTAGAACATGGTTTCACAGGGCTAATCAGTACAGTCAACAAAAGCAGCTAATTCAGGAGTAGTCTAAACTGAGAAGGATTGCAAACTGTCGATACAGTATAGCAAAAGAGACAAACAGACAACAGCAGAGGATGGAGTGATAATGTCAGACTGGTGGAAATGCAAGCCAAAACCACTTTCAAGTCCCTGTGCTCCTATGCAGCGAAGGCTCTTCTTCAGGCTGTTGTTCTCCACACACACTGCACGTGTCCCTGCAATACAGAATGGTGCAGATAGCCGGATAAGTCAAAGACAAAGTTGCAATTCATTTTTCTGGTGGGCAATTGTGGCGCCCTTAGCCAACTTTTGAAATATTCTAATGAGCCCTAGCCCCTTTGTGATATGGCTTTACAGACTGTTACACTGTCTCACCCTTCCCTGCTGTTCCCTGAGTTCATGGTTTATCATGCTTTATTTTACAAAAAATTTTTTGGTAAAATAATAATGGTAAATAAATCTGTTGACTGTTATTGGGCATCTGAGCTTATATTTACATAATCTTACAACATTCCAAAGACCAGATATTTTGTCATGATATGTAAAACCATAGAATTAAAAGAGGGTGGATTTTTTTTTATAACTGTAAAAACGCATTGTATAAATCAATAAGACTGAGACTAGAATGCCATTTGAACAGAGAAGGGTTAATAATGCTGCATGTAACAAGCTGTTCTTGAGAGATAACAGAGCAGACTATTACAGATCACCTTATCTTCTGTCCTCTTTCTGCCTCTATTTTTAACTATTTCAAGAATTAATATGATATCTCCTTGGTGCCCCCGGGACCTCTACAAAAATGAGATTTTTCATCTGAAGGGCCTTCCTATATCTGGTTGCAGCCATTTCAGCAAATCTATATATCTAAACCAAGCGTTACATGAACCAGAGTGCAGATGAAAGTGTGACTGGCTGCAGGAGCCACCTGTATATAGATAATAGAAGTGCAGCATACAATATCAGTTAGAGGTGTCATTTATTACTGTCAGCACAACGCAAAGGAAATGTGCCAATCCACATAATGCTATGTTATATATAGGTGGCCTCATCGAACACTACTGTATGTCTTATTAGCCAGCTTTTTGTCATGCAAAAATATTCAGACCAAGAAGAATCTTTTCAGAGCTTTTTTCATCATCCATGTCATGTATAATCTGTACAATTCAATAGAAATACAAACTGAAATCTTTTAGTGTTATAAAAATAAAAATTTAAGATAATGTGATTCTAAGAATATGAAGACCCTTGTTCCCCTAAGGCAAGGCCCTTTTGCATTTGTGTGTTTCTGTTTCTCACATTTGGCATTTCAAAGTAACCTTTAGATTTTTCCTATCCTCCATGCTCTGGCTTCACAGGCTGTTAAACTTTTTCCCCTTCTATCTTCCTGATGTAATCTTACACAGTGGGAGGGGATGTGACAGCCTGCGAAGCTACATCATGGAATGGCTCTGGTAACACCCTAAAAGCCATTGTGGCTCATTAGCATAAATTTAAAAGTTGAGTCTAGATGAAGGAGGTGATGGATAACAAATAAAAGATTACCACAGTCACAGCTCCTGGCTCTATGAGTAAGTGTCCCTGGTTTATCCATGCTTGATTTTATTGGTACATTTCCTATAATCTCTTAAGGACTTCCCATAGTACATGTACATCCAACAGAGGTTAAGGCGGCACAAAAAATGGTAACAGGTTGATCCCTCTCCATACAGGCCTGTTTGATACAGCAGACATCTGCAGATAACTGCCGCAAACCGTGCTGGCAACTATGGTTAAAGCTGATTATTTAACATAAACAGCAGCTTCACATGGGTGCAGCCACATTGCTGCCAATCCAAACCCCTTACAACATCATCATGGGTTGCCGATTGATTGCTATGACAGCTAGAAGCCTCTGGTAGGCTCCTATGGCTGCCAATTAACACTCTTTATCATAGCCTGCCAGATGTAGGCTCTAATATAAGAGCTGTATATTCACAATAAACAAAGCTTTCCCTGGAACGCATATAAAAATAAAGTCCCAAACTATCAAAATCTAAAAATAGTTATTCCATGTGGTGAACCCATAGTGGGTGAAATTTCACATAAAAGAGGGAATTCTTCAAAGGACATTTCAAACCCTACCTAATGGTGCGAATAGTTTAGTGGAGTAAAGCCTGGTGCTCTTTAAAGGGTTAGTGTACAGTGGACTGGAAAAAATTCTGTACAACAATCTTATGGGCTTTGTTTTACAGCTTTCACTACGTGGTCCAAATGATAAATCCCATCATTCAATGTGTCTGTACAGTCATGGAAATACCAAATTTATATTGTTTTCTTTCTTAAATACCTGCGATAGATCTGGATCATCGTATCAGGATGCTGGGATACCAAACATGCTTATAATGTATTTTGTTCAGTTATGGCTTGTTGTATGGTACATCTAGACTTGGGAATCTACCTTGCAAAAGCACACTAAATATTTTTCCAAGGTCATCTCCTTTGTACAGCCCTTTTCAGTAGAGTGGACCCAAAGCAGGTCCCCCGACCCAAACTTTATTGGAAGCCGGGGTCGTATCAACCTACAATGACCCCCCCACCCCCACCCCTGTCATTAACGCCTGCAATGGTGCGGTTACCTCTTTACATACTCAAAATAAATTATGTTAAAATCAATAATACGGCCCATGTGGGTTATGACCCGCACCATAAACACATTGGTCCGCAACAATCAAACAATTCAAATAAAATTCTTTCAATTTTATTAATACACCAGTTTAAAAATTGCACACAAAAGATGTGTGTGTTTCAAAGGAGTGGTGACAATATAACCAAGATACAGGCGGTCCCCTACTTAAGAATACCTGACTTACATACGACCCCTAGTTACAAACGGACCTCTGGATTTTGGTAATTTACTCTACTTTAGTCCTAGGCTACAATAAACAGCTTTAACAGTTATTAATGGTGCCTGTAATTAAGATTTATTGTTAATCCTGGTTCTTATGACAATCCAACATTTTTTAAATCCAATTGTCACAGAGACCAAGAAAAGTTTTGTCTTGGGTTACAATTATAAAGTATACAGTTCCGACTTACATACAAACTCAACTTAAGAACAAACCTACAGAACCTATCTTGTATGTAACCACGGGGCTGCCTGTACTCCCCCATACACAGCCCCCATCCCTATAGGGTACATGTAATGATATGTAAAGACATTAAATGTCTGGACTAAAGTCAAAAGCAAACATAAGCCTCAAAGGGGTTGGCCATAAAATATCTGCAGATGGAGGACCAAGTGATCTCTAACTGGCGATTGTTCATGGACAGTTAGAGATCACATGACCCTCCATCTGCGGCCATTTTATGGTCAGGAATGTCTGGCTGATGAGGTAAAAGACAGGAGGCTTCACATATCAAGAAAGCAGCACAGAACTTTTAATAGAAGTATATTGGTAAATACTGCAGGCCAATCTGGTTAGTTGGAGATATAACTATTTAAAGGGGTTGGCCCCTTTTCAATAAATCTCTTCCATTAGACATGTCTCTGCAAATATATGTACCTGTGTCTCTGCCTCCTGTGAGAGCTTCAGCTTTTCTCCCTGTTATCCACATGCTGCACTTTGCAGATGTCCCCTTTACAGTCTATAGCAAATGTCTATAGCAAAGCCTCTGTTTAAAGAAATGTCCACAGCAGATGCCCCCCTTTATTGAAATGTCCACATCAGATGCTCCCTTTAATAAAATGTCCACAGCAGATGCCCTGCTTTACATATATGTCTACAGCAGATGTCTCACTTTAATGAAATATCCACAGCAGATGCTCCCCTTAATAAAATGTCCACAGCAGATGCCCTCCTTTACATATATGTCTACAGCAGATGCCCCCCTTTAATGAATATCTACAACAGATGTCCCATTTAATAAAATGTCCACAGCAGATGCGCCCATTTAATAAAATGTCCAAAGAAGATGCCCCCCTTCACATAAAGGTCCACAGCAGGGCCCCTCTTTACAAATGCTCACAGCAGCGTTTCCCCCCACCCCCTATTAATGAAATGTCCACAGCAGTGCCCTCTTAAAAAACCCTCTATATTCACTGTCGGCTTCTTCTCCCTGCGGCTCCTTCTTCTCTTGCTGCCCCTGCGGTGCATACACTATGACGTCACATGGCCTTGACACTACCACGTCATAGTGTATGCACCCAGGCAGGAAAGAGAAGATGGAGTCGCAAGGAGAACAAGCCAAAGATAAGTACAGTATACAATTATTTTTCCTTAACACTGATGGTGGATCTTCATATAGGACCCGGGTATGGCTGTCTATATGAAGATCCGCCATTGGTGATGACTCTGCGCCAAGAATACCTTTGGAATTATGCCCATAAAGTATACTCATCAGACCATAACCTGTTTTTCTTCATGCTTTTGCAGACGTGATATATGTTATTGAAAAACATAGAATCTTTTTTTTTTGTGTTATAACCACTGCTTACAGTGGGAAGAATTTAGGTATGGATTGTAAAACTTCTCAGAAACTGCTGAAGCTTTACTCACTCCTGGCTCAGAGCCCCCAAAAAGTGCATTTACAGAAAGCCACAGAAACATGCTAAATAAAAGATGCACGCCCTTGTCATTTTTCTGCTGCTTTCTCCTTTTATAGTTTAACATTTCCATAAGACACAATATTAAAACTGCATTTTAACTCCTAGAATTGGATGAACAATATAAGTAAAATTCAGTATCTCCTAAAATATTATAATAATACAATATCCCTCTTAAAAAACATTTCATGTATCCAGAAGCTCAAAAGTCCAATAAAATGACCTTCTTCTAGGTCCTTTTTTTCAAGCAGCATTTGATGATCAGATTATTTCCGTTTTCAGATCAGGTCATTGTATTTTATACAGAGTAATGTAGGTCTTAATTTGCTATTTTTCAGGAAATGGTGTCAAGACCAGGAACCTGGTGTTATAGAGCCCTCAGCCTCAACGTCTCTCCTTATAATATAGACAATGATTAAAGGACTTATTTTATTATAACTCTATCCGCCGCAATTGGGGCAATATAAAGTTAAAACAATTATGCTAATTCATCTGGGGTACTCTGACTACTGGAGCGCCTCAGAGTGCCTCGGCCTTCAATTTATGCACTCCCAGGACTTGTATCGAAACAGAACATCGTTCTTCAGATACTTCTTAGTAGGACAAGTCTAGCATCAGTAAAACTTATGGTAGATGTTCTTTAATCTTAGTTGTCTGTGCCAACTCCATGCCAAGTGGGCAGGGAGGGGGCATGGTTTTTAAAGCATACATGTGGACATTACCTCAAGACCCTTAAAGGGGTTGTGTCACCATTGCACATTGCTGTAATTGGGTCCAATGCATTGTTAAAAGTACTTTCACCATTTACACTTATTACAAAATCTGCAGGCTTACTGAGATAACTCCTTTTGTTCTGGTTGCTGGCGCCCCCCGGTGGTAGCTGTGTCCCGTCCTGAGCAACAGCTGATCTGGCCGAGTCTGCGCACAGGGAGTCAGTCAGCTGTTCTCCACTACAGATCACTCCAGGGGCTCACAGCTCCTCTGCACACTGAGAGATCACCTGACACACTGCAGCCAATAGGAGGTGAGAGAGGAGGAGGGGCAGAGATTGTGCTGTGATGGCCACTGCTCACCAGCTACACAGGAGCCTACAGCAGCAGATACAAGGTAACTGCAGCCAGACATGTCTGCTCAGAGGAGTCCTCTCCCAACATGGATCATAGCAATGTATCAGCCCTTTCCTCCCTCCACCATTAGTCAGGTCACACAGGAGGCTGCAGAGATAACACAAGTAACAGGCTGAGCTCTGATCTCTCCTGATGCAGTCCTCCTCCTGTACTCTCCTCCATGCACTGTCCCTCCATGTTACCCTGCTCTCCTGCAAAGGGGCCCCTGTGCCTGACTAGCAGGGAAGTAGCTAAACATCAGCAACATGTGAGAAGCTGTCATCTATCTATCTATCTCCTATCTATCTATCACATATCTATCTATCTATCTCCTATCTATCTATCTCCTATCTATCTATCTATCTATCTATCTATCACATATCTATCTATCTCCTATCTATCTATCACATATCTATCTATCTATCTCCTATCTATCTATCTATCACCTATCTATCTATCACATATCCATCTATCACATATCCATCTATCTATCACATATCCATCTATCTATCTATCTATCACATATCTATCACATATCCATCTATCTATCTATCACATATCCATCTATCTATCTATCACATATCCATCTATCTATCTCTCTATCTATCACATATCGATCACATATCCATCTATCTATCTATCTATCTCCTATCTATCTATTACATATCCATCTATCACATATCCATCTATCTATCTATCTATCACATATCTATCACATATCCATCTATCTATCTATCACATATCTATCTATCTATCTCTCTATCTATCTATCACATATCCATCTATCTATCTATTACATATCCATCTATCTATCTATCTATCTATCACATATCTATCTATCTATCTCCTATCTTCAAGGAACAATTCTTAGTTAGAGCAGGTAGAAGGAAAACCCACTTATTACATTTGGCACCCCAACGGATCGTGGAAAACAACATTCTGCGAAGAACCCAAGAAGTTCCAATCTACTGCTACCAAGTTCCTGAAATCCAAGGAAGATCCAGGATCCAAACCAACAATCTTCAAGGCCCAGAACCCGGGGAAGCATCGGTGAACAAGTACCACGCTGGTTCGTGAATACAGAAGACACCTGAGACGCTGACCTGACGTTCTGAGGGATACTACATCAGTGAGAGGACGCTCTTAATTGGTGAGTATGAATGTTTCTATTTGGGATTGATACAGGTATTGTGTTTTTGTTAAGTGCACTGTGTTTATATGTTAAGTGTTAGTCTGCTAGTGTCAGTCTAGTGAGTTAAGGCCTGTTTTTGTTGAATTGTTTGCCGGCAAGTTAGGGTTAATTACCCTGGTGTTTGAAGTGCTCATAGGATCTAAAGGATAAAACCCAACATTTCTGAGAACATAGTGAGATTGGGAATAAACCCTGAGTCTTGTGTTATTGTTCAAAAGGGAATCAATCGTGGCCTGGATCGTGAATCTTGTTTGTGGATCACTTGTATGAGTTACGGTCAATCACGTTATTGTCACGATACTCTATCTGATTGTTGTCTTTAGAGTGTGACGTAGGGAGGATTGAAAGAAATCCGAATCCCTGTTAAGTGAATATCATTCACTGGTCTGTGTTTCTGTTTGTTTTTGTTTGTTTCTGTTGGAAATTTGTTGTAGTAATTGTCGTACAGTGGTATTTTAGAAGAAACATGGAAGCTGTGAGAAAATTTTTTAAGAAATGTACCTCTGCCTGTTATGTGACAAGTGCAGACGATGATACCTCATATCAGTTTAATGACCTTACAAAACAAAGTAATGAAAAAGGCAGCAACAGAAGGTCAGGAGTAAAAGTAAAGTTAGTGTCTAAGTTTGTGTCTAAACTCATGAAAAGGAAAAATATTAAAAATCTGAAAAAACTGCAATGTCAGTCAGAGAAGGCTCAGTTGAGAGATGAGCAAGGAGAAATTCAACCAAGTGTTAATGTGGTTATTGCTAATGTGGTAAAGGAAAAATGTGAATATCTGAGAGATGAGGGAGATGTTGTCCAGCAGAATTGTGATCTGGGAGATAAGCTGGAAGAGTATGATACAAGTTGTAGACTTAAAGAGCAGCATGTTGTGTCTATAGTAGAAGAAAAGCATAGAGACTATGAGTATGATGCTGTAATTAAAGATCAGTTACATGATGCCAATTTACAATTGTTGCAAAAGGAACAGTGTACTGTGAATGTGAGTTTGGCAGTAAAAGAGAATCACAGAGAGAGCTATTGTTGTGGTGATGAGGCCTGCAGGTCTGATGACCAGGAGAACACAGAGCGGAAATGGGGGGTGGAGCAGCCCATCTGTAATGCAGAAGAGCCAGAAGCAACTCCTAAGCAAAGGTCCTCTCTATGTTGTCCTGTATCAGAAGAGAATAGGCATAGAACAGGTATTTTGAATTTGAATAGTGGAGACCTATTACAATCAGAAACTATGTCTATACCAATTAAAACAAATCTATGTCAGGTAACATCTATTAGTCCTTCCAATAAACTAGAGTCTGTTGTTCCACAATATAGTCTGAATAACAGAGATGAGTGTGCTCTACTGTGGGAATGGCTCCAGTCTCAATCTGGTAGTAAACTACAACCCCCTAGGGAAACTCCTACAGGGCTACCTGCTGAGATGAATTTGACAAATGATGATGACAGAGTTAAAGGGGTTGTGTCACCATTGCACATTGCTGTAATTGGGTCCAATGCATTGTTAAAAGTACTTTCACCATTTACACTTATTACAAAATCTGCAGGCTTACTGAGATAACTCCTTTTGTCCTGGTTGCTGGCGCCCCCCGGTGGTAGCTGTGCCCCGTCCTGAGCAACAGCTGATCTGGCCGAGTCTGCGCACAGGGAGTCAGTCAGCTGTTCTCCACTACAGATCACTCCACAGGCTCACAGCTCCTCTGCACACTGAGAGATCACCTGACACACTGCAGCCAATAGGAGGTGAGAGAGGAGGAGGGGCAGAGATTGTGCTGTGATGGCCACTGCTCACCAGCTACACAGGAGCCTACAGCAGCAGATACAAGGTAACTGCAGCCAGACATGTCTGCTCAGAGGAGTCCTCTCCCAACATGGATCATAGCAATGTATCAGCCCTTCCTCCCTCCACCATTAGTCAGGTCACACAGGAGGCTGCAGAGATAACACAAGTAACAGGCTGAGCTCTGATCTCTCCTGATGCAGTCCTCCTCCTGTACTCTCCTCCATGCACTGTCCCTCCATGTTACACTGATGTCCTGCAGTCCTCCTCCTGTACTCTCCTCCATGCACTGTCCCTCCATGTTACCCTGCTCTCCTGCAAAGGGGCCCCTGTGCCTGACTAGCAGGGAAGTCGCTAAACATCAGCAACATGTGAGAAGCTGTCATCTATCTATCTCCTATCTATCTCTCTATCTATCTATCTCCTATCTATCTATCTATCTATCTATCTATCTATCTATCTATCTATCTCCTGTCTATCTATCTATCTATCTATCTATCTATCTATCTATCTATCTTCTATCTATCTATCTATCTATCTATCTCATATCTATCTTCTATCTATCTATCTATCTATCTATCTTCTATCTATCTATCTATCTATCTATCTATCTATCTCATATCTATCTATCTATCTATCTATCTATCTATCTATCTATCTATCTATCTATCTATCTATCACATATCCATCTATCTATCACATATCTATCTATCTATCACATATCTATGATTTTATATTGATGCTCTTCAAAGGAAGTTGTAGATATGGTGCCTGAGTTTTGTTGGACAGGAACAGCTGATCAATGTGAGTGCCAGGCTTTGCACCCTCATTAATTGGATATTGATGATTTATTCTGAGAACTTATAATACATAAGGAAGAGACCCATAAGCCCTTAAACGTAATAAATATCTCCTACATCTGAAGCACCTCCATAAGCCCTTAAACGTAATAAATATCTCCTACATCTGAAGCACCTCCATTGATTGGAAGAGATGACATGCCATGGACTATTTTCCTTGAGTAGTTTCTCTGCCAAAGATGGTGGATTATGTAGTATCAATAATGTAGTCAACAGGGGACATGTTGCAAAATGAAGTACCATATTTTTGGACTATAAGACAACTTTTTAGCAAGAAAAAATCTTGCTAAAAAGTGCCTGTGTCTTATAGACCGAATGTCAGGAGGATCCAGAACTGCCAGTCCCTCCTGACCACTGTAAGGGAGATCTGGTGATGCTCTGGTATAGAGCTGGACCCAGTCTCCTAGAGAGGAGTGCCTCTGCACTGCTTTTTTTTTTTACTATTTTTCAGACTCCCTACGGTACTTTAACCCTAGGTTGTCTGATGGATCCTATCATATACTGCCATACTACAATATGGCAGTATATGGGGATTTCCCTCATTCATTACATTGTGCTGATCGCACATTGTAATGAAGGGGTTAAACCGAGACAGCCCCGGTTCTTCCCCAAGGCAGCCTCAGGTATTCGGTAGACCCAAGGCTGTCATGGTGATGGATCGTTGCTCCCTAATGACGTCGTGGGGAGCGACAATCCCTGGAAGATGGCGGTTTTGCCGGCTGCGTTCTTCGGGTTAGCACCCGCGATCTGTGCTAGCACCGACCACAGGTGTTACTGTTAAGCCTTTGCTGCAATATCCAGCAAAGATTTACCGGGTATGGAGAGGGCTCAGCCCGTGAGCCCCCTCCATGCACCCGCACCTGACATGTGATGTACTCATGCAGTGATCCGTTTCGTTTCCCATCTCTACTAATAATCGTATCCTGTCGGGCTTTGGAGGCTAAAGTAATGCCTAATACAGCAGAATAGATTGGATGACTGGAGTTTGCTCTATTCTTCTGCACAGGAGTTCAGCGAAGAAGCTGCAGATTGTGGGAAAGCTCCTATAATTATCTTGCATGTATTTTGTCCAAGAGGGGGCAGCACAATAATACTACCTCCTGGGTATCGACATCATGGCAGTGCAGGATGGTGAGGAAGAGGAGAAGAGGTGAATTTTCAGCCTTCTCTCATCTGCACAGAAATGAAAAAGCTTCTCTTTATTGTGTCAGTTGCTGACAAATTTTCTGTGATAAGTTTGTCCTAGCTGCTGACTTTTTATACACTATACAGACAGTAAAAGTCCATCTTTATTCCATCACATACCCTTGAATCCAGTATCTCTCACTTGGCCTCCCATCCCACCTCCTGTACCCCCTCATCCCTACCACCCACTGATGGTCTCTCCTGGAAAGTCGTCGTGCCCCTAGTGTCTCTCTCGGTCTTCTCTCTTCATAGAGACCTTTGTGTTGCTTTTGCAGCATATGCTGTTCTTGAGGTTTCATTTACCTACATTTAAAGGGGTTGTGTCACCATTGCACATTGCTGTAATTGGGTCCAATGCATTGTTAAAAGTACTTTCAACATTTACACTAATTACAAAATCTGCAGGCTTACTGAGATAACTCCTTTTGTTCTGGTTGCTGGCGCCCCCCGGTGGTAGCTGTGTCCCGTCCTGAGCAACAGCTGATCTGGCCGAGTCTGCGCACAGGGAGTCAGTCAGCTGCTCTGCACCACAGATCACTCCACAGGCTCACAGCTCCTCTGCACACTGAGAGATCACCTGACACACTGCAGCCAATAGGAGGTGAGAGAGGAGGAGGGGCAGAGATTGTGCTGTGATGGCCACTGCTCACCAGCTACACAGGAGCCTACAGCAGCAGATACAAGGTAACTGCAGCCAGACATGTCTGCTCAGAGGAGTCCTCCCCTAACGTGGATCATAGCAATGTAGCAGCCCTCTCCTCCCTCCACCATTAGTCAGGTCACACAGGAGGCTGCAGAGATAACACAAGTAACAGGCTGAGCTCTGACCTCTCCTGATGCAGTCCTCCTCCTGTACTCTCCTCCATGCACTGTCCCTCCATGTTACCCTGCTGTCCTGCAAAGGGGCCCCTGTCCCTGACTAGCAGGGAAGTAGCTAAACATCAGCAACATGTGAGAAGCTGTCATCTCTCTATCTATCTATCTATCTATCTATCTATCTATCTATCTATCTATCTCCTATCTATCTATATTCTATCTATCTCCTATCTATCTATCTCCTATCTATCTATCTATCACATATCTATCTATCTCCTATCTATCTCTCTATCTATCTATCTATCTATCACATATCTATCTATCTATCTATCTATCACATATCTATCTATCTATCTATCCATCTATCTATCACATATCTATCTATCTCCTATTTATCTATCTATCACATATCTATCACATATCCATCTATCTATCTCCTATCTATCTATCTATCTATCTATCTATCTATCACATATCTATCTATCTCCTATCTATCTATCTATCTATCTATCTATCTCCTATCTATCTATCTATCTATCTATCTATCTATCACATATCTATCTATCACATATCTATCTATCTCTCTATCTATCTATCTATCTATCTATCACATATCTATCTATCTCCTATCTATCTATCACATATCTATCTATCTCCTATCTATCTATCTATCTATCTATCTATCTATCACATATCTATCTATCTCCTATCTATCTCTCTGTCTCTCTATCTATCTATCTATCTCCTATCTATCTATCTATCTATCTATCTATCTCCTATCTATCTATCTATCTATCTATCTATCTATCTATCTATCTATCTATCTATCTATCTATCACATATCTATCTATCTCCTATCTATCTCTCTGTCTCTCTATCTATCTATCTATCTCCTATCTATCTATCTATCTATCTATCTATCTCCTATCTATCTATCTATCTATCTATCTATCTATCTATCCATCTATCTATCTATCTATCTATCACATATCTATCTATCTAGTGATTTGGTTGCAATTCCTTACAAAATACACAGAAAGAGATTCAATCAACATACAAAAGTTTATTAGTAAAAGTCATAAAAACAACTATTGCACCTTATTTTGTACAATCAATGCATACAAGAAGAGCAAAACAATGTATTCTCACAGCATCATGGTCGGTCAGGCGGACAGCAAAGTGTAAATATGTCGGAGGTCTAGAAAAATGCAGGGACGGCAAACTCCATGTGTATCCTCACTTCAAAGTGACTTCCTCAGGGGTAAGTGGCACTTTGGAGTGACGATGCACGTGGGGTTTGCCTCCCCTGCACCCACCTAGACTTCCGCCATGCATGTCAACCTGACCGACCATGATGCTGTGAGAATACATAGTACATGTGTACTATGTGCAGTGTCCTGTGTAGTGTGCAGGGGACGCCAGATTCAGGATTTCTGGCGCACGTTCTTCATGAATCTGGAGCCCCCTGCACTGCTTTGACAGACTGCCCCAACTTTTTTTGGTGCACTTTTAACATGGGACGTATGACACATTTCAATTGGACTTCTATTGGATCAGTAAATGCAGGGGCTATTTGAGCACAGCAGGTGGAAGGAGACTCTGAAGGCTGAGCGCTCTGTGGCACTGAGTTGTGCAATAACTGCAGCTGTCAGTGCTGTGCATGTGCCTGGCCCCTCCCACATCTGCTTCTGTTTGGAGCAGAATAGAGGCTGAACACGCATCATAATAACAAATAGAAAGGTATCTTTAATTCCAGGTAACCATTACAAATAGATTTTTGAAATATTTTAACCTCTTTGACAGCTTTTTGTAGTCAATTGTTTCGTGGCATAACCCCTTTAAGGATCCATAATTTAGGACCCAGATGTTTTTTTATTGTATAATTAATATTATTATTAACTGTTATGTCATGATATGTAAAACCATATAAGAGGGTGTACTTTCTTTTACCATTTTTATCATACAAAAAGAAAGCAGCCAGACGAAGGACAAGATTCCAAGTTCCAAGTCATCGGCAGCCTACAATCTAATTTTTTTAAATTATACATTTTAAAGCCAAAGGTAAACCCCCCCCAGGCTTTAGAACAATGAAAGCTGCTCACCAACAGTTGTCTCAAAATTCAAACCATTTTTTGCCATGGGAAGAGAGATGTAGATGGCAAACTACTTTTTACGACGGTACAGAGGGAGAAAGAAAAGAAACATACATAAAAACATCATCAACAAAATATGCTGGAGAACATGCTGCTTCTCATCAAGCACCCGAACCACATTAATCAGGATTTCATAGTTCATTACAGCCTGACTAATTTTGAAATCCCTCATGAAAGTTGATTAAATATCATATTCATTCAGACAAATTGAAATCTTATCTTGAGAAACTCGGCAGATTTTCCCACAGAAAGTTTAATGTAGATCAGTATCCCAGAAGGAAAAGAGAAAAACATTTTTCTAGGAGATGGCATTATAAAAGGCTGAGCTATTATACATGAGCATGTGGCCAGTCAAGTCACCGGAAACTAGCCATGCCACAAGATAAAGGCTAGAGTCCCTCACAGTCTATGTGGCAGCTCCAGAGCAAGAAGTGGATGAATAAGAGAGAAAAGGCCTCATACCTTTCCTGATTATTTTTCAGATCCACTCCTGGATTTCATTATTACCCGATTTGTGTTTTAGAACACCCTATTTTAAAAAAAATGTCTGCTTGTTGTTTGTGAATGAATATTCTTTATTAGATCTAAAGGCTCAACCACATTTTTATATTCAACTCTGCAGGTGCTTAAAATTATGAGAAATTCAAATATAATGATAATTAAAAAGTTTCAGAATCTACATATATGGCTATATAGGGGCACATTTACTTACCCGGTCCTGTCATGATCCCCGATCCAACGAGGATGAAGTCCAATGTGACTCACGATATCCTGCATGTGCTGCTTCCCCGCTGAGGTCTGCCGGAGTTCACCATCTTCTTCCCAGTGTATGTGAGTGCATGTCTTGCAACACAATTTGAATTTTAAATCCTCCGCTTAGTCCTAATCAATCGGGTTGTCCGGCGGCCAAGCCCCCCGATTTGTGTCACATGAAAGTCGACGCAATTGCGCCAAAATCTGGTTGCTCCAAAAACCCTTGTTAAATGTGTCACAAATAGTTGGGAAACCCGATGGAAATGCAGTGTTCAGACCCTTAGTAAATGTGCCCCATAGTGATCTATATAGACATGTATCTATATAAAAATAGACAAGTCCTTTAACATGCAATTACTCCTGAACAGGAGAATGGAGCACCTGTTATGGCCTAAGAACATCGGCATTATTACCAATCGTTACCTTTTCAGACGTGAAGTAGTCTGCATACTTATTACTGGATGTTTTCCAAGAACTGCTTACCACAGGAGAACCTCCTTCTCCATGCATCTGTCTCTTGGCTACAGGAGTGAGCTGCCCTTGTTACACCTGTGTGGAAGTCACAAGGTAAAATGTTAGTTTTGATAAAGTACAATATTTCTTAGCCAAGCGTTGTCTTATGGGCAGAGAGTATGCATCAAGAATTTTGACTGACTGGCAGAGTGGCAGAAGAGCAGATTAGTTAAATGCAATGTTCAGACCTTGCAACTAAAATAAAACAGAATAGAGCAAATCCTATCAACATTTCTGGCACAAACTGATGCAACAATCAGTAAATTGGACAAAGATGAATAATGCAGAAGAATGCTAATATCAAGGGGTAATGTCCATGTTGCAGAGTTTGACCTGCTCTTAAGGAAAGCTCAGCTGTCACCAGAAGCTATGAAGCATGGCAATTTTCTCATTGAGGCAACAGCCAACTATGCAAAGCTGTATATTCATCAGTCACTCTTGTTGGCCCTTGACTCTACACAGTTCTGTATCTAGAAATCTAGTAAATCTAAAGCAGTGTCAAATAAAAGGTGATGTCCAAAGCCCACAGATTTCTGTTTGACAAGGCTAATGGCAATATAGTTACATATGGGTATGGCATTGTTGATACACAAACACTTGTAATCCCCAACTATAAATATGATGACAATAAAGTAGGGGGTGGGGATTAATGAATAAACTGGGAGTAGTATTGAGCATCTGCATCCTATAAAACAGTATATATAAGGGACTCTACCAGGAGTTGTCTGCCCTGGGGATCTGTATAATCATACCTTTGATGCCCTCTGCTCTGAGAGCAGTGAAAGGCTTCTGGTTAGATATTATAGCAGATGGGATGGGCCGTGGAGCAGTTTGAATTTAGACATTTAAGTACACAGCAATTTGAGGAGACACTCCTAGTGCTCCAAAACTGCTGGTAAACTCCTATTAAATTCACCCAATGATGGGATTGCAGACGACTGCAACATCTCATCAATACAGGGCTTTGTGACCTGTTAGGACATGGTCTTTTTGAGGATTAGTAATTGTCAAAAAAGTTGTAATGGATGATCCCATCATGTGTAATGATGATTTGGGTAATGCTATACATGATGTACAGCTAAGTTAGGAGACAATAAAGCAAGCATTACATATGTTTCAACAATTGTAGCAATGGCACAAATTTCTCTTGGAGGAACACTCTAGTCAAATCTAATTAATTGAATAATGCATGGTGCTGGGCCTTAAGGGAGGAACATGTTTCCTTTTCCATGTATTCCTAGAATCTTGCTAAAAACTATAGCCATGCTCCTCCCTTCATGCTCCTCCCGTCAATGAATTGGTTTTGACTTAAGTGTTCCATTAAAGGAAATCTGCCATTGGCAATCTACTTTCTAAAGTAGTTCCTGATGGAAATTCCCCCTTAGTGCAGCATCTGCACACCATTTTTATCTTATTCTTTTATTCAGCCTTAGAGAAATGGTGTTTATTTTTTCTTTATGTAAATTACTTGCAGAGGCTACTGGGGGTGTGGAGTAGCCACAGACAGCTCCAGGTGTGAAGGTGACTCCATGCCTACAGTTGCCCTGCACCTGCCTTCCTGCTCATCGCTACAGCAGGCAAGCCACCGTGGCAGAGCTCCCCTGCTGTGGGCGCATTGCCGACAGACTGCAGAAGCTCCCCTGTGGCAGGCGTGTCTCCAGCAGCTAAACAGATACTCATGTGCTTGAGCAGAGCTTGTCTGCTGCCGAAGATGTGCCGCAAAGAAGAGCCCCGATGAGTTTGGCAGATACGCAGGGGCGACTGGGGGCGCAAAGTAACTCTTGTCCCTGGACCTGTCTGAGGCTCTGCCACAACCCCAATAGCCTCCGCAACTAATTTGTATAAAGAACAAATAAACATTATTTCACCAAGGCTGAATAAAAGCAGATGCTGCACTAAGTGGGAATCTTGATCGGGAACTACTTCATTCCCGATGGTAGATTTTCTCTAATGGATAACTTGTTGCCACTAGAAAAGTATTACATCTGACTCTAAATCACTTAACAACTTAACATCCATCTAACAACTGATTCTGAATTCAAATAAGTTTGTAACAAATTTTGAGAAATCCCTGATTTGTTGGAATTTCACAAAATAGTCTGCTGAAAGAAAGGAATTTTATTCAATGTGCACTACATTTTGTTGATACGACTAAAATGAACACGTCCTGACATACTATTTCCTCGTAGATCTTTTTGTGTAAAAAGGAATTTATTTTTGCACCTCTCTCCGCCATTACCTCGTCCCCATCGTTTCCAGGTCACTAATTTTTCTGCTTAGAGTTCATTCTCCTTAGACCGATATGCTGTCTGTTTTTAATGAGGTTATTTCTGGGTTATTAGCTTCAGTGTTATATGATACCTTATGTGAAATTCCTAATTGATGTAAATCAAACAAGCCTGGCTGAGAGGAGATCAGAATAATCTTTCAGAATTTTTGTGGTCTCCGATTTGTTTCGTGAATCTAGTATTTAAAGCTACCTATTGCACCACAGCTTGTGTCAGCCTAATAAGACAAATAAATCTCTTTTTATTCCAACATTAGCGAGTTCAAAGAAGTGGAAATTGAAGAAATGCATTGGCATTTTGCTTTGCTGAATAAGCTGTAGATAGAAATTAGACTGATACTATTTAGTAGGTGGAGTTTAATTGTCCCGCTCGATAAGCTCAACAGTGCATTTTTATTAAGCTTCTCTTACAGAAGCCATTAAACTTTAGCTTCATACTTTATAAATGGAGATTTAGATGCAACTTAGAAATTTAAAAATGGCACTGGCTGTAATGAGCTTTAACCTTATAAAATGTTACATGGAAAGTTAGAGTGAATTTCTGAAACCTGGCCATAGTCTACCTTTACTCTTCATATTTTATAGTTGTCAAGTTATAATGACACAGTATAAACACATATAAGATCCTCACAGCCAATAATGAACATAATAGACCCAATAAAAAATTGTTGATTGTGTGCAATGCAACAATTATAGTTATATGGTACAGCTGGGTCCCTACTTAAGAACACCTAACTTTCAGATGACTCCTAGTTACAAAAAGACCTCTATGCCCACTGTGACCTCTGGTGAACCTCTCTGGATGCTTCACTTTAGTTTTATACTGCATTGATCAGCTATAAGGAGTCTGTAATAAAGCTTTATTGATAATATTGAAAATCCAATTGTCACTGGGACAAAAAAATTGTCCAGAGCTACAATTATAAAATATCCCATAAATATATTTACATGCAAATTCAACTTAAGTACAAACCTAAAGAACCTATCTTGTCCATAACCCAGGGACTGCCTGTATATAAAATAAGCAACCCTCCACCTTTAACTTATGAGCTCAATGGAACTTGAGCTTTTTAACCCCTTAATGACCCTTGTTAACTGGCCGTTTTTTGTCTCTTCATTTCCATTTTTTACTCCCCACCTTCAAAAATCTAGAACTTTTTTTATTTTCACACGTAAAGGGCTGTGTGATGGCTTGTTTTCTGCATAACAAATTGCACTTCATAGTAATGTTATTGAGTATTTCATGCCATGTTCTGAGAAGCAGGAAAAAAATTCCAAATGCAGTGAAAATGTTGAAAAAAAAATTTGCAGTACACGGCATGTTAAAATAAATAACATTACGGGAAAGTAAAATTTGTTACGCACAAAATAAGCCCTCACACAGGTCTGTACACGTAAAAATGAAAAAGTTATGGATTTTTGAAGTTGGAGAGCGAGAAATGAGCCGAAAAACCCTGCGTCCTTAAGGGGTTAAAGAAAATGTTGAGTGCCAACTTTTCTTTTCTACTTACGAAGTTTACATGAAAATTGCTAATGCATGTTATACAAGTTATAGCACCACCAAAGAGATTAGAAAAAGGGTCATATCTCCTTTAATTAAGGCGGAGGTACCCAGAGAAGCACATACTCCAGAGACAAGACCAACAATAGTGCCCCTTGAGACAACTCTATACTTCATAATAAAAAATACAAGTGTTATGCCACTTGGAAGACCACAATGCAAAAACTATAATTTTCCCCACAGTAAATTTTACTTCGCAAATTAGTAAAACATAAGAAAAAATACAGAAATATGGTATCACTGTAATCCTACTTACCCATAGAATAAAGGTAATATGTTTATTAGGCTATACCAGTGATTTTCAACCAGTGTGCCGCGGCACACTAGTGTGCCGCGACACATGGTCGGGTGTGCCGCGGGGAAAGTTCCCCAAACTATGGTGCCCCCTGTGTTTTGTTTCCCGGTGATGCGCAGTCACGGCTTCTTACAATTTAGGAGACGTGTACAATAACACATGCGCAAGCTTTGAACCTCGCACGACAAAATGACGTCACCGAGGCCGGCGCATCATCCTGAGAGCGGAGAGACTCTCACATTTGCCTACCGCCAAGGTAATGCCCACCAATAATGCTGACTATATGAGTTTTTGCCTGAGTATATGAACTGTTGGCAGAATACTCAGCATATGAGCTGGTACTTTTAGTACTCCAGCAGTATACTGCATATAACAATGAGAAATGTAAAATGAGGGGGGCAAGCTGTATATTATAGGGGGCTGGCTGGCTATATACTTGGCTGGGTCTGTGACCAATGAATCTCCCACCCTCGGCTTATACTCGAGTCAATAGGTTTTCCCAGTTTTTGGTTGTAAAATTAGGGGTCTCGGCTTATACTCGGGTCGGTTTATACTCAAGTATGTACGGTAAATGCAATGAAATTATTCTGTAGGTTAGTACAATTAAGGAGATGCCAATCATGTACAGGTTTTCTTATGTTTTCCAAATAAAGCACTTTTTTAAGGAAACCGCAATTGCCTATGTGTTGCCATGTTCTGAGAGCTATAACATTTTTATTCCTCAAAAGAGGGTTGTTAGGGCTAGTTTATTGTGGGGAAGGTCGCTATGGATAAAATTTCTGGGGTGGGTTTTATTATTTTATTTTTTTAACAATATATATGTATTGGGAATGGGTGATTTTTGTGATTTTTATTTTTATTTATTTTTAAAAATTATTTAACTTTTTTTTTTAACTGTCCCACTAGGGGACATACACTGGGATACATTACTGCTGTACTGAAATGCATTGTAGCTGTCAGTATTTTACTGATAGTTTGCATCTCAGACCTCCAGCTGTGGAGGGCCAGGAGAGTGACCCCTGTTTCCTCTGTTTCTCTCCTTAGCTGCCATGATTGTGCTCGATTGCAGTTGTAAAGGGGTTAAAGGAGCGACCTCCCTACTGGGCAGATGGTAGGCTGTATGTAATAGTGTGCCAGTGCGATCCCGAGGACAAAATAAATGATCCAAATCTGGCAACAGGCCGCTACTTTGGACGATCTATTTTGTCCAGTGTCGCCAAGCAGTTAATAAAAGACAGTTCCTTGTTCAATGATGCTATAAACAACAGAGCTCTGTTTATTATCAATGGTTAGTATGTTAAAGGGCACCTACCACCACAAATCTACCTATAAAGGTAGATTGGGTGGTAGGTGGATCAATGGGACGTGAGGATAGCCCTTTTAAGGGCTAATCCTCACGTCCCCACACTTTTTTGATAACTTTTATTATCCCTATATTCAAATTTACTTATGCGGCTACTGGGGCGTGGAGTAGCCGCATCTGAGGTTACACGAGGCGGCTACTCCACGCCCCGGTAGCCACTTTACCCCTCCTACTCACCCATCTTCGGCGCGCAGCTCCGCGTAGCTGCGCGCCCTCGTCCGGCGATCCTGCCGTCTGCGCATGCGCAGTTTCGGAGCAGTGAGCGCGAAACTAAAACTAAAATTTTTGAAAAATATAGAAAGTGAGGACTTAAAGGACACTTACCACCAGTTTACTGATGTTAGAAGTCTCCTAATTAGAGGTTCCTAAGGAACGATGTTCCTCAGGACTTCTTTTAGTATAGCATTATAAGTTACGCTAATTACCCTGGGGCGCTAGACTAGTGATGTCCTGTGGCCACAGATGTGCTGAAGTCATTCAAAGCAAAGGCCTTTGCTTCCTACTGATTGGTGACTGTTTTAACGTTTCAGAAAGTGTTATTATCAATTTTTCTGTGCTAGTCATTGCTGTCCTCTAATTAGGACCGTCACATCTTTTGCTGAATTTATGTTGATATACTTTAGTAATTTTGTAAAACACTGTTCTAGTGGCATGGCTAATTTTGATCTCTAGTGTACATTTCAGTCCATATCAACCTTCATATGAAATAGTCTTTCATGATCAATGACAACAGGCAAAAAATTACCGTAGTTACTTTCCAGCCCGTTGTAACAAGCAACAGGCAATGAGCCCACTGTGATATCTAACTGGTTTGGCTCTGGGCCACACACTAAGGGAATTATCCCTTGATCTCCCTGGTATTCAACCTTTTACCTTTTATTCAGGCATCTGGACTTCGCTGCGGAGAGATCACATGGCTACTACCTCTTGTGGTGGTCCCAGTATAGATAGCATCTGGACCAGCAGGCACAGAGTCACGATACATGGTATTAAGGGGTCAGGCTGGCAAAGCGATTATTCGGAGTCGAGGCAGGCAGTGTACGAGCAGGAACATAAACGGGCAGAGAGTTGTGGCAGGTAGCAAACGTTCAGAATACAAGCCGGGGTTCATATACCAGGCAGCACGGAACAAGCACAAAGTCAGGGACAAGCCAGAGGTCATACACAGGAAAACAACAGAAACAAACACCATACAGCAGGACTAGCAAGCTAGGAACCTTTGCTCAGGTGTGGGGAACAGGGCATATTGGGCTGGGAAACACCCTGCTCCTTAAAGAAGGAGAGAGTGGTTGCCCACGCCCTAAGGGAGCTGAAGCATGGCACGGCAGCTGAAGGTAAGCCTGTGACAGGGAACACGACCAGGGGAGCAGACCATTGCCAGCATTACACCCATGATAATGATGGGACCAGAGGACCATTATGATTCTAGAATCAGGAGTTGAAATAGGACCTTATTGTGATCTGTGCCCTGCCCCCCTCTACAAATTCTCTTCAGTTTTTATTTTAATCAAATCTTTGAAACTTTATCAACTCATTTTTAACATCATCTTTTATCAACTTAGTCGATTTGGAACCACACAATTCTGTGCCAATTGTCACTGTGACTGGTTCTAGATAAGGGACAGGTAGAGGGTAGAATAGAACCCTGAGGGGACAGTATCTTGTCCATTATAAGTATTCAACTTCACTGTAAAGCAGGAGAGTGTGAGAGATCCATCCATGACGGGAGAGCATCAGGAAAGCTATGTTGTAATATGCTTCCTTAATTGACCCTTCCAGCGACTTACAAGTTCTTGATTACACAAACTTCTTCCTCAACTAACTGTATAGTGTTGCCTCTTACAATGGCTGACACCAGCATTCCTGATAACCCCAGGACATATATTTGTTCTCAACTCTATCTATTATTTTGTGGTCATCTTTCTCTTCTTGCTCAAGTTACAGGGGACATTTTAAAGTAAAGAAATAACATTCACGGAAGTATTTTCTAATCTTTAAGGAAGAGAAGTTATAGAATAAAACTATAATGACAGTAACATTATTAAAGGGAGTATCCCTTCTCCTAACCTACCTACATATAAAAGCAGCATTATGTAGAGTACTTTAGAAGCTTTCCAGACATAGAATACCTGTTTCCCAAGAATATGACATTTTAGAGAAAGTTAGCTTTATGCAAATGAGCTTCTTGGTTACTCCACGCCCCAGTAGCCGCATAAGTAAATTTGAATATATATCTAATAAAAGTTATCAAAAAAGTGTGGGGACGTGAGGATTAGCCCTTAAAAGGGCTATCCTCACGTCCCATTGATCCACCTACCACCCGATCTACCTTTATAGGTAGATTTGTGGTGGTAGGTTCCCTTTAACTATATGTATAATATGACTGTTTTAGTGTCATTTTGTGCTATTTTGGTTCGTGGTGTGCCCCAGGATTTTCTAAGTATAAAAAGTGTGCCGCCGCTCAAAAAAGGTTGAAAATCACTGGGCTATACGATGAACACCAACAAGATGTCAAAAATTACACATTACAGAACTAATGTTTTTTTTTATTCCCACCTCAAAAAAAGTTAATACAGGCATAACCACCCCAAAATCACAGTAAAAATGCATCTTATCCTGCTCACATGGCCACATTAATGGAAAAATCAAATTCTTATAGCTCACAGAGTGTGCCATTGAAGAAACTAAAAACAACAAATCCTGTAGCCAAAAACTAGCAGCTGCATGGCCCATATAAACAAGTAACATCTGCATGTGATTGTCTCCGTAACACTGGAGAATGGCATTGCAATTTATAGAGTTTTTTTTCCTTTCCTTTCCTTGTGCAATGTGTACATTTAAGGGCTAAATGAACAATCACACTGACAATGAAACCATAAATGAGGGCTCAAAGGGTTAAACAACTTCCTAAAGCGTTTCTAATAGTTTGATGGGGGACCTTGAATATGTGGTCATTTACAGGGAGTTTCTAATTTTATATATTACAAATCTCACTAAGAAAGAAAATGACAAGATTGTCGTTAATCTGGAAAATCACGGATCGATCTAATGTGTATTAAAATAAAAGGACATTTAACCCTTAATGACCCGCCCTATCGGCTTTTTACGGCGGTCATTACGGTACTTCTTCTGACGCGTACGCCTTTCTACGGCAGCGCGTCAGAAGAATGTTTCGGGACCCGGCCGTGTCTCGCTGGTGCTGGTGGCGGCTGTTATCACAGCCCAGACCGCACTAGCACCCGGGATCATACATGTATCTCATCCCGTACATAATAAGGCCCTCATATGCTTCATTAAACTTTATAGCAGTACAATTGTGACAACAAATCTGCTGTGAATGGCGCCTCCATGTCATTCTATACTCGGCCGTATGGCGCCCGTTACAGAAGTTTACCACCAATATGGGGTATCATACCTCGGGAGGAATGGGCATCACCGCATTGCAAGTGCGTTCATCATTAATTTTTATTCTGAAACTGTCAGTTTGGCCTAAATGATTTATTTTCCAAAAAAATTCATAGATTTCGAAATCGCAGTCCATATTTTTTAACACCGTGGAAACACTAAAGGGTTAATGGACTTAATAGAAGTTGGTTTTAAACTATGTTGAGGGTGAACTTTCTATAGTGGGGGTAATTTATGGGGTGTTACTATATTTAGGCCTTTCAAGTCACTTGAAGCTGAGTTATGTCCTCAAAATGTGAGTTTTGGCAATTTCATGAAATAGAAAATCGCACCTAAAGTTCGTCTGCGCGCTCCATAACATCCTAGAAAAATAACCGAAGCATAAATTAATCATCCCCAACATAAAGCAGATATTCTGTAAATGTTAATTATCAAACTTTTTGGGTAGTTTTACATCTTGTCTGGAAACCAGAACATTTCAAACTTGGAAAATGAAGAATTTTTACAAACTTTTGCCAAATTTTCACTTTTTTTCAGAACGAAACGCAAAACTTATCACTTAAATTTTATAACTATCATGAAGTACCCCTTATCACGAGAAAACATTCTCAAAATCACCCAGATATGTTAAAGCATTCTGAAGTTATAACCAATTATCGTGAGACATGTCAGATTTGAAAAATCAAGTCTGGTCATTGAGCTGAAAACTAGTGTCGGTGATAAGGGGTTAAATGATGAACGCATGAAGCAGACCAATGGAAAATGTACATATTTGTCTGAAAAGCAGTTATAAATAAAAAAGACATACCAAAATTTAAGGTTAACATCACGAAAAACAAATATCTTAAAATCAATTTGGGAAGTTCAAGAGTTTAAAAGTTCTAACCATTTAAAACGACACACGTCAGGTTACAAATAAAATAACAAAATTGTTGCATCCCTAAGGGGTTAAGCGAGATTTCCTCAGTACCACTTTGATGATAAGAATATATTAGAAAACATGAATCTCTGATTCCCTTATATATTAATAGTATTAGCAGCCTTGCTGTATATGAATACAGGGGTAAATTAATTACCAGGAATATTTGCCTTCCTCTTGATATATGTCTTTGAATGGCAGTTACAGGAACAGCAGAACGGATGCATTATGACAGCCCTTGTCTCTGCTCTCCTGAACCTGGTAATGTTGCTGATGTGGATGAGCAATTTCTTCGGGGAAGAGGAGGTGACAACTTACTCCTCTGGCATTTTAATCAGTTTAATTTGATATTCAGCCATTTTTTTTATTTGGAATCTACATAATGACCCTGCCATCAAATCCATTCCCCCGAGGCTGGGACAACACAGAGACTTTCTTCTGGGGCATTTGTGTTTGTTACAATTAAAGATTTGAAATCGGAGATACTCCTTAAATAAGTATTTTTGCTTAGTCACAATTCCTGATGGACACTTGTTACAGGCATTAAGTAGCTATGGTTTACCATGTCATATATCAATATCAATATTACCATGTTAATATCATACATATTAACTTGTTGTGTGATTACATGATTTTGATTTCTACCTAATTCAAAAACGCAAGCCTTTTTATCACCATTTACATGTAGTACATACATTTGTCTTCACTATTTTTATGTCCTGTAGATTTTCTTTACATTTTTTTTGTTCTTTTTAACGATGTATGGGAGCTGCCTTGTTGCACGAGATTTTCCTCTGCTATGCTAAGAGCACTCCCATTGTGATAATAATCAGCCACGATATTTTTTCTAGGCATGCTCTGTTTAGTGAGGGTGTAAAAAAGCTGTGACTTTACCTAATGTTACTGTAGGTAACAATGGTATTTTTTATATAGAGGTGTTATATTCCACTGTAAGGCCCCTTGCTCCCCTCCTTTCTCTATTGAAACCCGAGCAACTGCTCTGTAAAAAAACAGTATCTATTTTAGAAGGAACAGATTCACAACCGTAGACGTGGTTGCATCCCTTTAGTACAGCGTAGGAAACCAGTTTAGTTGAGTGAGAGGCTATTGACTAGGCTCAGGAAGCTCTCCTATTTCACAGAATCCTTTAGTGGAGCATCAATAGCTATAAGTCTCCACACACCTACAAGGCCGCCTTAATTGGCAATGTCTCCATAGGGAGAACTCTTACTTCCTAAACAACCCCTATAGTATAAAATGTCAGTTTGTTATTAGGCTTCGTGGTCAGAGTAAGCATTGCAGAACTAAGTACCTGTTAGTACACACATACAGCACTCTCACAATCAAAATATCATTATTCATGTCACCACCAAAAAATGTTTCTAAAGGGACCATATACCCCAGTGACCTGTGCTTTTATGTGCAATTATGACAAAGGCATAGGTCTCCCAGGCTGTGTTCCCTTTATACTTCTACATTTTACTGATGACCTGCATTGAGCAGATGTTTTTATTCCCAATGATGTGAGAGTGCTCTATGTTTTTTCTCTGCTTTGGATACAATATACGGCATAATTTATCTTTAGACTTATCCGTGAATCCAATCAACTATGAAAAAATAACATTCGGAAGAGGTGAGCTGGTCTACCCACTTGCTTTACAACTTTAATATAGAATTACATGGAACAATGAAAAAAACTAAATCCTCCTCTTTAAAATTCCTATTTACCAAAAAAAAAAAAAAAGAAAAAATTTGACTGTTTAGTGATCTGCCACTAGTTTGGTATCAAAACAATCTGGGCCAAAAGTTGGTTCACTCTGTCACAGTACAGGGGGCGCCAGATTCATTAAGAACGTGCACCACAATTGATGAATATGGAGCCTATGCACACTACACAGGCTAAATGCACATAATGCACTGTTTTTAGAAACTGTGCCCCAGTGTGTTAAAAAAAGAACAATAAATAATAAAAAAAATAGGAAATTTCCTAATAAGCCTTAACACTACTACAGGAACTCAAAATTACACTGATCACTAATTATTGGTAAAAATTTCCCATAACCATGGCTCCACCTTGTTGCAAAAATACAAATAGGAAAAGACAACACCATTCCCATGGTGAACAGAACCAAGAGGTCACCAGTTAATACAAGATGTCCAATCACATCTTTAAGGGATAGAAAATATTCCATCAGACCAACAGAGCATCCAAACATTTGTAAGAAGTGCTTGGTGCATTTAGGGCACATTGAGGTGTCCAGTTGAAAAAGCTAAAAGTACACTTTTTAAGTTCTCTAAATACTGCAGACAAACTAGGCATTGGAAGGATACCTCAGCACCAAGATTCGATAAAATAATTTCCATCATGAACTCCACTTGCACCCATGAAAAACTTCTGTCCCTACAAACCAATACAAATAATAAATACTTGTCTAAATGCAGCGCCTGGTTGAGCAATTCTCTGTGCTCATTAAAAGGAACATAGCTCTTCTGCCTTAGATTGAAAGCGGGTTGCTTGTATACAACATGATGCCACATACCAAGAGTTTGCCATGTTATTTGGGTGTAATAGATGCACCCTAGTTTTCCAAAAAATATGTTCACTTCTACAAGTTTACTTCACCTGATCTGCAGTAATGATGGACGCCTACAATGTAGTCCCCTTCAAGATGAAACAAAGTGAAGTCTATAGCCTAAGAACAGATTGTATTGACTAAAATGATACACTTTTCTTCTAAGATCCTTAGAAGAATTTCATTGTAATATTCTAACGATATACACTTGTTTGTCACATGATTATATAATGAGCAATGTATTTGTCCTAACTACTGCATTTGTCTATGTATTGTTTTTTTTTATAATAATAAAAACTTTTAATAAAAAATAAATAAATAAATACTGCAGACATACCAGCTATTTGTCTCTCTCTCTTGGATGTAAATTTAAAGATATTACTTCACTTTGTACCACTTGAGTTGCCAAGCTGGCAGCCATTTTAGTATTTACCGTCAGAGAGATGTCATCTCCTACAATGAATCAATAATATTGACTGATCATCATCTTCATAAATCTACTTCTATCATTGTTAGACAGTTATAGAAAGGTCCTCGTCTTCATCTTCTGCCAATTTCCATATACCATCTATTTCCAGATGCCAAATCTTAAGACTGATAACTCCCTTCATGCCCGGTAGAAGTGCTGACATATGGAGTTTTAAGGCTCATCCATTTCTTTGGGCCAGGCAGGATCTGTTATTAAAGGTTTAATTTTTACTTCTGGATGAACTATGTTATGTTGTGTACTAGGCCTCGCATTTTTATCTTCGTGATCAAAAGCACAGGAAACATCTGCTCATTCAGCACAGAGATTGATTCTCCACAAGGCATATTGACTTAACTGGAGAAGGTGCTTGAACAATGTGTTATATCCTATCTCTGACTTTAACTGTGAAACCGCAATCCTAGGGTCTCAGGTCCATTTTATTACATTTTTACACAGGCTCTGTTTATATTGCTGGTATCGAAAACAGAATAGTGTCAATACCAAAAAGCGTGGGAGCCCATAGCTTTACTTCAAATGTGATAATATTTGGCACAATTACCTTTATAAGTACTCCCCATAATGTTTTCAAGTAATGTTAAAAACCAGAACACTATTCATTTACAAATAATTGTTAAAAATTCTCATGAAGCTTTTAGGGGTCCGTCTGTCATCACTGTACTGACACAATCCAAGCAGTGGCCAGCAGAGTTGTTGTTTTATGCAGAATTTACAAAGACAGAATACATACATACATATACAAAACCAACATCTATCAACCCATCTATCACCCACCAATGGCTGGAAAGGTAAAAAAAAAATTACTCTAATTACTATGGACCGTTTCATAATAAACTCATAGATGATGACTTTTTAAGAAAGATATACCCATCTGGTCTGTGTTCAGCCGCATATTTGTATATGCACATTGCAATTTCACAGAACAGATATCAAAGACGGTATAATAACAGGACAGGAATAATAAACACAGTGATGTTATAGTACAGACATTATGAAGATAGTGATGTTATTGCTCAGGAGTTATGCTCACAGTGATGTCACAGTACAGATGTACAATCTGCAGTGATGTTACAGTACTCAGAGACAGGGGCGTCGCTAGGTCAAAAGATCCGGGGCCCGTGCCCCGGATCTTTTTTCCTGTGCCCCGAATCTCCCTGGGGTGCTTCAGCTGATATTACCTCTTCCTGCATCCTCAGGATGCAGAAAGAGTTAAGCAGTGTGGAGGAGCAGTCAGCTCCGTGCACCGCAGAGGATAGGAGCTCAGCAGGCAGGGCATCATGCTGGTGGTGAGGAGGGAGGAGTAATCGCCGCCTGCCCCGCCCCTACATCGAAGTCTGACAGGAGGGAACAACAGCCATTCAACTGTGGACGGAGAAGAAGCCGGGACCGCAAGTAGTGGACGGAACTAAGAAGAAGGAAGTAGGAGAAAGTCTGCAGATGAGTGACACCTAGACAGGTGAATCAAAAGAGTTGTCAGCAGGGATCAGAGGTGTGAGCAAGGCTCCAGAGGTGTGAGCAGGGGTCACAGCTGTGAACATGGGTCAGGGGATGTGAGCAGGGGTCAGGAGGTGTGAGCAGGGGTCAGAGGATGTGAGCAGGGGTCAGGAGGTGTGAGCAGGGGTCAGGGGATGTGAGCAGGGGTCAGGGGATGTGAACAGGGGTCAGGAGGTGTGAGCAGGGGTCAGGGGATGTGAGCAGAGGTCAGGAGGTGTGAGCAGGGGTCAGGGGATGTGAGCAGGGGTCAGGGGATGTGAGCAGGGGTCAGGAGGTGTGTGAGCAGTATTCAGGGGACACAGCACTGTAAGGGTGCAAATATACTGCATGTCCAGGACACAGCTGAGATGCGATGTGATGCAGCGGGCCGGATCAATTAATGGATTGTGTCAATAATTCTTAACAAAAATATTTAGTAACAGTTTCATGTTTACAGGCCATGAAGCGGTTATTAAATAATAATGTGGTTGTAGGTTATCGGCACAATCCATTAATTCATGTGGCCGGCTGCATCACATTGCATCTCTGCTGTGTCCTGGCAATGGGGTATAGTTGCACCTTAAAAGGGTTTGCCCACGAATCTCAATCCCGTAGTGATGTTTGTACAAAAAAGATAATTTTTAACCCCTTATTTTACAATGTTACTCAATGTTATTGCTGCTATCACTCAGTGTTGGTCAGTGTAAGATTCCAGAGTGTGAGCGTGGACTCTAAGCATACACTTCATGATCCCTCTGTGCTGTAAGATGCTGTGTGCTGACAATGTGCTTAGATTATCAGTGTACAAGGTTTAGCTACACTTTTATTTACCTTCTTAACATTCACTAGTATCTGACACATAGAAAGAGAGATGAGACAGATCAGAGAAGATGATCTACATCTCTTGCTACATCTCTGATGTGCCTGCCTCCCCGGATAAAGAACTTATCTTCCCGTAGCTTTCTCTCGCAGCTGCTGTTGTATACTGGCAGGAAGTCAGTGTGTATCAGTGTGAGCTCCCCATAGAATGCAGGGGGTACGGGCCTGGGGCAACTGAACTTGTGTACACCAAGACTGATGGACAGGTTGGATTTATATCTGTGAAATACTGTATTTTTGTTATTAACAGAGAATGTGCTATTTTGTATTTAAGTCTTCGTGGGAATACCCCTTTAAAGCTATTTGCACAGGTTGCAGATTTTACATGTTGATTTTCATGTAGAAAATATGCAGCGTAATACAGTATCAGTAAAGTTAATGGGATTTGGAAAAAGTCATGTAGATGATGCGTAAGAATTCAGCAAAGAAATTGTTCCTCAGTTTGGAAAATCAATAATGATTGTGTTACTTTTCTTGTGCATGCTCTCAGATTTTTGCAAGTATTTTTTTGAAATTGAAAAAAATTGAAATCTAAAGAAGAGTGAAAATCTGCAACAAATCTGCATCAATTCCACATCATGCTGTGGAATGTGATGCAGATTCTTGCTTGAAATGACATCAGATCAGTTGAAACAAAACAGGTAAAAAATTAATGTGGAAAATCTACATGAAATCTGCAACATGTACAGTGGGGTCTCTCTTCCTCTGGTCCTGTAGAAATATCACATATACATGAGAATACTCCAGTGTTGGGGGCAGAAAGATGGTCAATATTGGTGTTGTTGGCATTATTGTCAGTTCACAAAAGGGCATTTTACAGTACAAGGTAGAATAGGGGGCCGTATTGCAGTGTTTGGGGTAGCTGTATTAGGGGTAGCAGCAGTTAAGGGACCACGGTAGAGGGTATAATGAGGAAATTAAGGTGGGTCTGATGGAGAAAGCAGAGAACAACTACAATCCAAGAACATGTCACCTGCTGTCACTAATGAAACAAGTAGGTATTTTATATTATTAGTACTACTGTTGTGAACAAGTGCAGAGCACGTAGGTGGACACTACTGAGAATTTTGTAGTATACATTGGGGCCCGTGCCCCGGATCTTTTGTGTAGCTAGCAACACCCCTGCTCAGAGATAAAGCAAAATGATGTAACTCAATAGAGATAATAATCACAGTAATATCACAGTAGACTAGAGATGAGCGAGTATACTCGTCCGAGCTTGATGCTCGTTCGAGTATTAAGGTACTCGAAACGGCTCGTTGCTCGGACGTGTATTTCCCCTGCGCGAATCGGCATTTATTAAAAAAACACAGTGAATAACTGAAGAATAGAATAAAACATAGAACACACAGTGAACACAGGTATCATTTAAGTGAAAAAGAAAGTGAAGACACAGTAAGAATAGATTACTAGATGTTCGGCACATCTGCTTACTTGTCGGAAGATACGCGCGGAACGGCAGCAGGGAGACATCAAGCAGCAGGGAGACTCAAGCAGCACGGGAGAACACTCGGGCATGCACGGGGGAGACATCGGGCAGCGGGGAGACATCAGGCAGCACGGGGAGATCACAGCACGGGGACAGCACACGGGGGAGACATCGGCAGCACGGGGGAGCAGTGGCAGCACGGGCGAGACATCGGCATCCGGGAGAGACAATCGGGCAGCGCAGGGGAAATCGGCAGCACGGGGTAGACTGGGCAGCACGGGGGAGAAGGACAGGGGACATCGGGCAGCACGGGAAGAATCGGGCGCACGGGGGACATCGGGGCCATGCACGGGGAGAAGGGGAGCAGCATGGGCAAGCACGGGAGACTTCAGTGGGAAGAAGAGGAGCGGAATCCCGTGACAAAAAAAGCGTATCACCCCGACCAAGTAAGCAGATGTGCCAAACATCTGTAATCTATTCTCACTGTGTTTTTTCACTGCGTTTTTTCACTAAATGATCCTGTTTCACTGTTTTTATTCTATTCTTCACTGTTCTTCACATCTGATACTTGTCGGAGATTAATATACGCGCGAACAGTGGAAACATAGATTGCATGTTTGCCATACATCTGCTACTTATCGAAGACATTCTTTTTTCAATTAATAACACATTTTATTCCTGAACCATGGTCCCTTTGAAAATGCTCGGAGTCTCCCATTGACTTCAAGGGGCTCGTTTCGAGACGAGCACTCGAGCATCTGGAAAAGTTGTCTCGAATAACGAGCCCCGAGCATTTTAGTGCTCGCCTCATCTCTACAGTAGACTATAAATGCCCACAGTAATGTCACAATACAGGAACACTTTACAGTGATATGCAGTGACGGCATAGTAAAGCAAAACACACATAGTGATGTTACAGTACCAACGAAGAGAACTAGCATTCTCGAAAGTTCACCATCAAATATACTCAGCCTCAAAAAGTATCGACTGATTTCTTCACTCACAAGTCTCTTCTACCGCTGATAAAAACAATGATGTCACATATGTGATAAGACACATGGTAATGTCAAAAAAATCATACAGGTATAATCATCATATAGTCATAGTACGGCTAATACACAAATGATTCCAGACACAAATAATGCACAGTTGAATAATTACAGGAGCCATAGAACAATCACACTAGATATTCATTGGGATAAATGGGTAAAAAACTGTCAATGTCATAACTAACTGTTCTTATGCAAGCTGAAATAGGTCCCTTTGGTTGTTGGAGCTTGTATACTGTTAGTTCACTCTGGAAGATACACTCTGATATTAGTATTGTTTTTTATACAACTATGAATAAGAATGAGCATAAAGTAATCTCTAAATCACATACGGTAATATACATAAGTTAAACTAAAGTTTGAACATATAAAAATGAAATGTTTTTTCTCTCCCCAGCAGTTTTAGGCAGAGGTTTTAACACAATGATCACTATATTTTATATACAAGCTCTTAAGTAGTGACCAGAGCAATGTAAAGGTCATACTAGGCAGAGCAGAATTCAAGCCTTTATCTGCTACATAGGTTATAGACAGTCTGAGCGCAGGCGGAAAGAGCACTATTACAGCTGCCCATAGTCAATCACATAACTACCATGCCAACAATCACGGGAATAATAGCTGACCCTGCAGTATACTACCGACATGAAGGGCCTGCTTTCTCCAATACCAACGTGTGTGCATCTCTACTTATCGCCTATTGATGTTTACCAAGATAAAGCACATTCAGATAAAGAGGTCATTAAGGGGTTGTCCACTTTCAGCAAATGATTAATATGGTTTGGTGTAACGAGTATACAATTTTCCAATATACTTTATGTATTAATTCTTCACAGTTTTCTAGATCTCTGCTTGCTGTCACTCCAATATAAGCTTCTATTTTACTTCCAGTGGACAGAAATCTGATCATGGTCAGTGATGTCACAACAGATGATGGCTTCATATTATCACAGAGAGTAATCAGAGCTGTGTGACCATGGACAGATTTCTATCTAGTGGAAGTAAACATTGAAGCTTTCTATATCAATGCAGCAAGCATAGATGTAGAAAACCTAGAAATCTAGGAAAAATTGATATGAAAGTATATTGCAAAATTGTGTAACTTTTCACTATACAACCATGTCAATTATTTGACAAAGTGGACCAGCCCTTTCAGTAATAACTGCTTGCAATGGGCAGTTACTTACCCGGCCATTTGCGATCCAGCGCGCGTTCTGTGTGGAGGATTGGGTCTTCCGGCGATTCCTAAGTGTAGTTCCCCCCGATGTCCACCAGGTGTCGCTGCTGCGCTGAAGATTGTCGGAGTGCACTGAAGTTCACCAAGCCGGTCCGAGTGCAGGTGCGTGCTTTTTTTTAAAAAATGTCGCGTTTTTTCCGAATCCGTCAGGTTTTCTTATGGCCACGCCCCCGATTTCCGTCGCATGCACGCCGGCGCCGAAGCACCACAATCCGATCGCGTGCGCCAAAATCCTGGGCCAATTCAGGAAAAACCGGCGCAAATAAGAAATATTCGGGAAAAGCGAAAAACGCAATTCGGGCCCTTAGTAAATGACCCCCACTGTGTCTGCCAAGCATAGAGAATAATTATTAGCAGCTACTCACTCTTACTGACATGGAAGGCTTCCAGTTGTAGCAAAGTACCTTCAAGCCAGAGAGGGGCA
This sequence comes from Engystomops pustulosus, assembly GCA_019512145.1. Classification (NCBI taxonomy): domain Eukaryota; kingdom Metazoa; phylum Chordata; class Amphibia; order Anura; family Leptodactylidae; genus Engystomops; species Engystomops pustulosus. The sequence goes on along the minus strand of CM033647.1, from coordinate 86,448,671 downwards.
GGACAACACACACCCCTCCCCCACAGATAACAGAAATATCCAACCTCCCCCACTAACTATACCCATGTAACTTACCTCCTGTTTCCTGCTGCTGTTTCTCTTGATAAGCAGTACTTGTTGGGGTTGGGTCTTTTGTAGCTGGAAGAGGTGCGGCTTCATCTCCACTCTATACCAAGCTCTAGCCACGTTAAGAGAGGGGTGGGTCTGGCGTTACAGGACTGCATACCTCCCAACTGTCCAGCGCAACATTTACATTTTCAGCATCTGTCCCCCTGTCCTGAGTATCTGTTTATTATTTTGATGTGTGGGGACAATTAAAGGGGAGATGCTGGGGGACAAAATAAGATGGGGAGCGGTTTGAGGAGGAACTGTAAGGGGTGCAAAATAAGAGGGGGAGCTGTGGGGGGCAAAATAAAAGGGGTAGCTGCTGGGGGCCAAAATAAGGAGGGCTTTAATATGAGGGGGAGCTAAGGTCATAATATAAGAAAGGGAGATGAAGAGCACTGTGTGGGTTTGAAGTTAAGGAAGGAGCAAATTACTTGACTTAGGGCCAGGGCTGCATCTACTATGAATGCGAAAAATGCGGAGACCTTTGGGGAGCAGCAAAATTTCCAATTCTATGCTGGGCGACATCATTTATTTTTCAACAGGACAATGACCCCAAACACACCACCAGGCTGTGTAAGGGCTATTTGACCAAGATGGAGAGTGATGCGGTGCTATGCCAGATGACCTGGCCTCCACAGTCACCAGACCTGAAACCAATCGAGATGGTTTGGGGTGAGCTGGACAGCAGAGTGAAGAAAAAAGGGCCATAAAGTGCTAAGCATCCCTTGGAACTCCTTCAAGACTGTTGGAAGACCATTTCAGGTGACTACCTCTTGGAGATCATCAAGAGGAGGCCAAGAGTGTACACAGCAGTAATCAAAACAAAAGGTGGCTACTTTGAAGACCCTAGAATATAAGACATTTTCAGTTGTTTCACACTTTTTTGTAAAGTATATAATTCCACATGTGTTAATTCATAGTTTTGATGCTTTCAGTGTGAATCTACAGTTTTTATAGTCATGAAAATACCAAAAACTTTAAACAAAAGAAACTTTTGGTCTGTACTGTAATATAAGGGGGCAAGATATTAATTAAACTGGGCGGTACTATATGGGAGGCTGTATATGTTAAACTAGAGGGGGTGGTCTACATATTAGGCTCAGGTAGTAATTCAACTGGAGTGGTGTACTATATGGGAGACTGTTTATAATTAAACTAGTGAGTTCTGTATATGGAGCTGTATTTTAATTAAACCAGGGGAGGCTGTTTATAGGGTACAGAATATAAATAAGCTGGGAGGGCTGTATATGTGGGGCCAGGTTTTATTTAACAAGGGGAGGGTCTGTATATGGGAGCTGTATATCATTTAATTGAGGGGGGTGTATATTGTCCTTTAAATATATCAGAGGGGGTGCTGTACATGCTATAATTCCAGTAGAATATTTGAATATAATGAAGGGATGTTTTCTATGTGAGAGGGAGTATAGTCAGGGGACTTTATACTGTGACTGGTATTTTTAGGGACACCGGGTGGAGATGTGCTGCATGGAGCTGAAGACATCTGGCTGTAAACTCACCAGTGATACATCATGGATGTGAGAATCCATAATAAAGTCCTATTCCTGATGAAAAAGCTTGCCATCTCTAAGGTACTAGATGCCACTAATGACTCTTAGAACCTGTAGTCAGTCACAGAGTGTCAGTGAGCTGCCTGTGTTGATGTTAACAATTGTTAGTTAAGTTATCAGCATTTACTGAACTGGGTGTGGATACTGGAACAGGAGTAGGCTACCAAAGGAGGGGGCAGCATTTTAGTTTTCGCCTCAGGCAGCAAATATGCTAGAATTGGTCTTGCTTAGGGCGAAAAAAATTCCAGATTGGGAGGTATGGGACTGAGCAGAGGAAAATCTCCAGCCCTGGCTGTCAGCCCTGGAGATCCAGCTTGTGCCTATCTAGTGGTGAAACTCTTAAAGTATTTAGCAGATTTGTGCCTGGTGTTTTGGTTTTCAAGCATTTCCCAGGGCACTAGCCATCACTTGATGTTTTCTGGTGGTGGGTACTGCAGAAGGTATTCATGCAGTATCTTCTTCTGCTGCTTCACATATAATTTCAAACACTATGGCATCTTAATACCAGTTCCATAAGGTTATCTTAATAACCATGCCATGCAGTGTAGCCACTGACATACACAGCAAAATAAATACTGTGGATATGGAAAGTATTCAGACAGTATTCATAGCAGCAAATTGGTAAGGTTAACATTTTAACACTCCTTGAGAGTAAAAAGCTAAAATGTAGATATTTTTGCTAATTTATTAAATAAGAAAAACTGAAATATCACATGGTCATAAGTATTCAGACACTTTGCTGTGACGCTCATATTTACCTCACATGTTGTCCATTTCCTTCTGATCCTTATTGAGATGGTTCTACTCCTTCATTGGAGTCCAGTTCTGTTAAATACACTGATTGGACTTTATTAGGAAAGACACACACCTGTCTATATAAGACCTCACAGCTCACAGTACATGTCAGAGCACATGAGAATCATGAGGTCTAATGAATTGCCCAAGGAGCTGAGAGACAGAATTGTGGCAAGGCACATACCTGGCCAAGGTTACAAAAGAATTTCTGTAGCACTCTAAGTTCCTAAGAGCACAATGGCCATCATAATCCTTAAATGGTAGAAGTTTGGGATGCCCACAATTCTTCCTCGACTTGGGCGTTCAGATAAACTAAGCAATCATGGGAGAAGAGTGTTGGTGAGAGAGGTAAAGAAAAACCCTGTGATCACTGTGGCTGAGCTCCAGAGATGCAGTAGGGAGATGAAAGAAAGTTCCACAAAGTCAACCATCACTGCAGCCCTCCACCAGTCTGAGCTTTATGACAGAGTGAGCCGACGAAAGCCTTCCCCTTAGTGCAAGACATATGAAAGCCTGCATACAGTTTGCAAAGAAAACAAATGAAGGTCTCCCAGACTATGCGAAAAAAGATTCTTGGGTCTGATGAGACAAAGATTGAACATTTTTGGTGTTTTAAAGTGTATGTGTGGAGAAAACCAGGCACTGCTCATCACCTGCCAAATTCAATCCCAACTGTGAAACGTGGTGGCACCATCATGCTATGGGGTGTTTTTCAGCTGCAGGGACAGGAGGACTGGTTGCAATTGAGGGAAAGATGAATGCGGCCAAGTACAGAGATATCCTGGATGAAACCTCTTCCAGAGTGCTCTGGACCTCAGACTGGGCCAAAGGTCACCTTCCAACAAGACAATGACCCTAAACACACAGCTAAAATAACAAAACAGTGGCTTCAGAACAACTCTGTGACCGTTCCTGACTGACCCAACCAGAGCCCTGGCTCAGGGTGCTAGACAGTCATTAAACACTGCATGTTTCCCTTGCCTAGACAATCCAAATTCACTTATTTGCTGAAAACACAATTTTATAGGTACCTGCACAGGTACTTACCGTCATTAGGATGAGACAGGAGCTTGACCTCCTCTTTTCACTGACCCAATAGCAGCTGTTTAATCTGCCTCTAATGTACATTCTCTTTCTTTCAACTTTCCCATTAACTTTCTTACACTCTCTTCTATTGAACTTATGCTGTAAATTCTTGCAGTCATCTCAATTTACCTGTGATTTTCTTGAAATAATTAAGACATTACAGATTCTGAAAGAAACATTACTTTTGCCATAAGACAATGCCAAATCAAATTTAAGAATCCTTTCATGTTTTCCGTAAAAAAGATATCAGCCATTGGAAATGTACAGTGCCCCCTAATGTAACTTCAAACAGCAAATCCCCTTTCATATTTAACCTTGGTGCAGCATTTTCTCATTACTTAATTATTCAGGAATTCATCTGTTATTTTAAGAGACATTATTACCATGAAAGCCTGTCGTGCCTTTCATCTATAGAAATTGTCTGGTATCAGCACATTATTTCCAGTTGCTGGAGGCTTAGGGTAAAGACAGGGGCTGGCACTGCTGGGACACTCCTAAGACAGCCTCTGTTTTTTAAGTAAATCCTTGCCCTTTTCCTTCTTCCAAATAGACTTCTTTATTTGAACCTTTCTTGACAGATCTCCTCTCTTCGTCCCATTAATGTCCAATGGATTGATTCTACAGGTCGAGTGGAGATGTCAGTGGAGGCCTAGCCCTTATTTCATTTATGTAATAATCACTCTTGAGAAGCACATTCATAACCTGGAAGAAGTTGCTAATTCAGGAGAATATCACATAATACAATTGGCGATGCTTCAACCTTCTAACATTTTATTACACAGAGAAATATATATGACCCATTGTCATATGGGATTGCATGAAAACTAGGCTTGGTTTATTTGTTGAGATGTATAAATAAGGGGAGATTCATCAACCTGTCTACGCCAGAATTCTGCAGTAATTTCCACCTGAAATGCCATGTGCCACATTTATAGAGGGTTTAGAAATTTTTTGAGCAGTTTTTTTGCTTTTAAAATGGGATGTGACTTCGAAAAAGTGGGGCGGTCAAGTCAGGGCGCCAGAAGCGTCAGTATCTACGGTATATAAATGTTTAACATATTTCAGGAGCCACTTATACTATTTGCGACTTTCTTTCACTTTGCTTGTCTGAGACTTTGGGAGTTGTTGCCAGGTGCTGATTTATGCCCAGATAACCCCTTAGTTATAGGGATATATTATTTGCAGAGCTAAGTTGTTTCTAGCATGTGTGCCAGTTATGTGACTGGCACACATGCTAACAACTTAAAAGTCAGAATTTGTATGGGCTCTTTTTTTTACTAAGTCTGTGGATTTCTCTCACTCTTCATGTCTCCCTGAGGAAGCAAGATGTGAAACGCGTGTTGGGGTTCTTGTCCACGTTGCACTCCATCACCAGTATGGGTAACATCCTTCACCTCTACTGTTCCATTATACCAATACAGGTTATATAACTCACTAGAGTACTGACACATTAGTTTGGGCAGTTATATCTGGGCATTTGTGTACTGTCACGGGTGCTCCCTGCTCCTGCTCTTCCCCGGACTGCCGTGCGCGCGTCCCCGCCTCCTGCCGAAAATTTAAAGGGCCAGTGCACCGCTTATTGGTGCACTGGCTGAACACCTCACCTTTAAGAATCCTGCCTCTTCCTGTGTCCCCTGCCGGATCTTTGTGCCTCATAGCCTTAGAGAAAGCTTCCAAGCGATTATTCCTGCGTTCCTGTGTATTCCTGCGTTCCTGTGTGTTCCCGCTCCTGAGTCCTGTGTTGCCGTGTTACCCGAGTTCCTCCGTGTTGCTGTGTTCCGTGTGCCTGTGTTCCCGTTCCCACCTGCCTGGACCTCCTGTTGCTGACCCCGGACTTGGACTTGACGTTGCATCTCCACCGCCTGCTCTGACCCTGTGCCTGGACCTGACTACGAGATTGTCATCCGCTAAGGTACCTCGACCTCGGCTGCCACTGCGGGCTAGTCACACCTGGGAACGACCTAGTGCTATCCTGCCCGCAAGTCCAACCCGCTTTGCGGCAGGCTCTGGTGAATACCAGGTGCCGCTAGGCTCCGGTCCCGGGTGTTGGCTAGTTCCCCGCGGTGGTCCAGAGGATCCACTGATCCTAACATGTACCTTTTTTTTATTACAATCATGTGGATCTACCTGTTAATCTTTGTTATTGTTCATGATATGCCAATACCAGCAGTGGTGTTTTAGCTGAATGATGGTTTGGTAATTATCTGTACTCTTTCTATATGCTCTGTTGTTGCAGTATACTGTCTGTAGCTTGATGTAATTATTGTGCAATATATCTTTTTGATGTGTATATTAAAAAAACATTTGGTATTTCATGGTAATTTTTATTCCACTTTGGTGTTTTAATATTTAATTGAAATGAGAGATGTTACAGATTTAACTCTTTGAGGGCAAATAACTTCTTTTTGTTGAATTTAGTGCTTGAGAATGCTTTTTGTAAGTGTTACTATATGGATTTAAAATTCATTTCTATACATATTTTCTAGACATAGAAAAAAGCTTGTGAAAAATTACATAATGAAAAACCTATCCTGGTCAGCAAATGCAGTGTGAATCCCAATGAAAGGTGTCCGGGATCCTTGCTGTGAATGAATGAAATGTATTTATTATATTCAGTTTGACACTCATGAGGACCCAGCACTTTTTAGACTCTCATATGACAGAATTTAATTATACCGTACAATTTCTAGGTTAAATCAGACTTAAAATGGTAAATGATAAATGGTAACATCTGAAATTAATTTTTGGGGTCTCGCATTTACAGATTTTTTTGTGATGGCACACGTCGTTCTAATACAAAGTTTGATTTTATTTTTTGGGGGGGTCTAGACACTATTACAGATAATCCTCTTGTTGGGGTCCAGCCTTCTGCTTAGTTGACATGATTGCTTATTGATACAGTTGTACAGGGATTTAATTGGATGATTTGGTACGAGCTTGTGGATGGACATATTTTCAAACTTAATTGTCAGTAATTATTATTATTGGCTCCTGTGTCGCATATAAACGAAACATTGTTCCTTGTAGATGAAGTAAGCCAGTAAATTTACAGTATGAGAAAAGCACAAAAAACTCCACTCCCAGGCAGGTGTAGAAAAAAGATAGGATGGGGTTGCAAAAAGATTTGCAACTGTTGTCCAGACTCAGATACCAGATTTTACACCCTCTAAGATAAATCAAATAAGCCAATCACTTTCCAAATAAAAGGACAGGCAGATTTTCATACTGAAGAAGATAAAGGATAAATAAATGACTAGTACAGGGGTCTGCCCATTAATCTGACTATATTAATGAAAATAGAGGTGCAGTGCGCAAGGTTTGCTGTTGTGGGAGAAGCCACAAACCACAAAAGGAGGTGGACTTTCTTTATCGTGTAGAACAGGGGCGGGCATTTTATTTTCCCATGACGCCATGTGAGAAATTGTAAAGGTTTAAGAAGGACAGAATAATATACTTAATTCAGTTCTACCCAATATCTATATACTGTATTGAGTTTATAACCTATCCTTTCATAAAAACACAGCAAATAAAACATTACAATAATACAATGAAAATATGGAGGACTATGCATCATTATTTAATGATGGGGAAGGGAGCTCAAATTAATTCCTGAGCGCAGGGGGGCCTTTCAGAGATAGTTAGAGGCCTGTGGGCCGTACAATGCCCAGGTCTGATGTAGAAGGTCATGACCTACCAATAAATGGATTACATTACAAAGGATGTGACAGAATTTATGTCTTCTGTAAAGTGGGGATGAAGGCAGGAGAAGGTGCCAGACTGGAAACTGCAGGGTATATTATCATCATGCTCATATAAATCTCTACTAATGTTTTTACATTAATTCCCAGTACATTGACTTAAATGTGTGATTTACATGTGAAATGTCTGTATTTCGCTTTGAAGAAAATCTCTCCCCACTAAAGTTAATGTCCCGCTGCAGGCCCCACTTTAAAATACTGTTGTACTCCTCTCACCCTTTTTTCCATGTATTTGTTTGCACATGCTGTAGTTTAGAGCAAATGATTTAAGATCAAGCTTAACATTGCTAAAAAACAAACCTCAAACAACCTCTTACCAGGGAGTGGAGATCCCCAGTCAGCAGGTTTTGCAGTTCCCATTGTATCTGTGCTGAAGAGCTGGCATTAATCATTACAATGGGCTGTTCTATTCTATGCTGTAATGTAGTTTTCTACAGCTAGTTTTATTGCATTTATGGATTTAAAAATAGTACTAAATATTTATCAGGGGACATGACCCCTCAGTTCTCCCCCGGCTCTGCATTAACATTCTTGCCTGAGATTTCCCCATTAACCACAGTATGTGCACAAAAAGTTGCACATATACATATATTGGAACCTAACTGGGACAATGATAATAGGTTACATTAAAATGATGAGGTTATGTTTCTGTCATACTGTTCCAGGCTTGTCAGCTTGCTATTTCAAGGCATCATTACAGGAAGCCAAAAAAAATAAAAAATGAAAAGTAATTTAATATTTTTCTTTTTGTTTATGTTCAAGCTAATACCTACAAATGCAGCTCATCTAAAGCAATGTAAGCTTTCAAGGCCAATAAATAAGCTATTGATGAAAACAAGTCATACATGCAGTAATGAGAAAAAACACAAAAAAACATTGCTTTATGAGATCACAGCTCTGTACTAGTAGAAATGTGTGGAATAGATACAGAAACAAAAGCAGATGCCTGATAATAAGCGTCTATGTGTTATTTAGTATACACTATAGAGAAATCTCTTCATAAGTCATACTAATTATATATTAGATATTATTGTACATATTATATAGTACTAATTTCTAGTATAAATTGGCCAGCATTTTCATTATAGTGACAAGAAACAAAGACACAGAAAAGCCCCATTAGTACCTGAATTACGCTATGCGCTTCTTTAAATGATGATATCTCCTGGATAAGCTTTTACATATCATAACAATGATAGTAATGTTTTTGTACAGTAAACTTGTGTAACAATGTTTTTTTCATGACATGTGAGAATTTCACTTGATTAGTTTTATTAAGTTCATATTTTTATTTATAAAATGTGCCAATAATTGACTACAAATGTGAAAAAAATAAGCTTTTTTGTCATTTTTTTTCCAATTGAGATTTTTTTTAATAAGTACCGTATATTCCGGCGTATAAGACAACCTGGTGTATAAGAGACCCCCCTACTTTCCTGTTTAAATATAGAGTTTAGATATTCGCCGTATAAGACTACCCCTTTCCAACGCATACAAAACACCGGTAAAAATTAAAAAAACCACAGATTTGAATTTAACATGGGTCCTTTTTTTAATTTAAATTCTTATGACATGCAGGTATATAGCAGAAAACTGTCGCTCATAACTAAGGCATACAACAACACATTACCATTACAGCACAGCCCCCAGTAGTATACAGCACAGCCCCCAGTAGTATACAGCACAGCCCCCAGTAGTAATACAGCACTGCCCCCAGTAGTATAAAAGCACAGCCCCCAGTAGTATACAGCACAGCCCCCAGTAGTATACAGCACAGCCCAGCCCAGCATTAAAAAAAAATAAACTTATATACTCACACTCCGGTGGCCCCGATGTGCTGCGCTGCTCCCCCGATGTCCGCGCTGCTCACCTTCAGTGTTCCGCGCCGTCTTCTTTCTTCTGCTGGGCGCCGCCATTGATCTTCCCCGGCAGGCGCCTAGTATGACACGCCGCTGCTGATGTCATACTAGGCGCTGCCCCGGGGAAAAACATGGCGGCGTCCAGCAGTAGAAAGAAGACGGCGCGGAAGACTGAAGACGAGCCGGGCAGACATCGGGGCCACCGGAGGGTGAGTATGCGCCCATGCGCCGCTATCTTTTTGAGGCTGCCGGCTTCAGAAAATAATTACATTTAATATAAACAGTGTAAACGTTAACCCTCTAACACTCAGGCATAACATATGACAGATGTAATACCATATGCTGACACCAGGTGGAGTATAACAGTGGTGGCCAAATGTATTGGCACTCCTGCAATTCTGCCAGATAATACTCATTTTTTTCCAAAAAAATTATTGCACATCAGAAATTCTTTGGTATTATTATTTTCATTTAATTTGTCTTCAATGGAAAGCCACAAAAAGAATTGTCAAAAAGCCAAATTGAATATAATTCCACATTATGGAATGTGGACAAAAGTATTGGCACTGTTTGAAAACATGTGATACTCCTCTAATTTGTGTAATTAACAGCACCTGTTACTTACCTGTGGCACCTAACAGGCGTGGCATAACTAAATCACACTGCAGCCAGGTGAATTGGATTAAAGTTGACTCTACCTTAGTCCTGTGTCCTTGTGTGTGTATCACATTGAGCATGGAGAAAGAAAGAAGACCAAGAACTGTCTGAGGACTTGAGAAATTAAAGTTGAGAGGAAGCATGAGCAATCTCAAGGCTACAAGTCCATCTCCCAAGACCTTCCTGTGTCTACCGTGCGCAGTGTCATCAAAAGTTTAAGCCCTAATGTGGACGGAAAGAAAAATTGACAGAGATTTCAACGCAAGATTGTCGGATGGTGGATAAAGAACCTCGAATAACATCCAACAGGTTCAAGCTGCCCTGCATTCCGTAAGTACAACATCTCAACCCGTACTATCCGTCAGCATCAGAATTAAAAGGACTGTATGGTAGGATACGCAGGAAGACCCCACTTCTTACACAGAAACATAAAAAAAGCCAGGCTGAGAAAGCCTCATACGTTTTGGGAGATGTTCTCTGGTCGACATACAAAGTAGAGCTTTTTGGGAAAAGGCATCCATATAGTTTCAGGAAAGAAAAGAGCCTTCAAGAAAACAACACGGTCCCTACTGTCAAACATTGCGGAGGTTCCCTGATGTTTTGAGGTTGCTTTGCTGCCTCTCTGCCTCTGGCACTGGACTGCCTTACCATGTGGCATTATGAAGTCTAAAGACTACCAACAAAGTTTTTGCAGCATAATGTAGGGCCCATTGTGAGAAAGCTTGGTCTCCCTCAGGGGTCATGGGTCTTCAAGCACTACAATGACTCAAACACACTTCAAAAACCACTAGGAAATGAATATGAGAGAAAAAGCACTGGAGACTTCTAGGGGGCAGCACAATGAGTCCAGTACCTGAATCCCATAGAACACTGTGGAGAGATCTCACAATGGCAGCTTGGAGAAGGCTTGAGAAAGAATGGATCTGAAATTCCAGCAGAGCATTGTAAGAAACTCATTGATGGTTACCGTTAGTGATTGTTTTGTTGCAGGTGTGTCCTAAAGGCTGTGCTACCAAGTGTTAGGATGTGTGGTGCCAATACTTTTGACTAGCCCATTTCTGGAGTTTTGAATAAAATGATCAATGATTTTTACTTTTTTTTTTTTATTCTCTTTTGTGTTTTTGCATTGCAAGCAAATAAATGAAGATATATTACAAAGAATTTGTGATTACAATCATTTTCTGGAAGAAAATGAGTTTTATCTGACATAATTGCAGGGTGCCAATACTTTTGTCCACCAGTGTAAAGATAAATATAAAGAAGGCATCCAGTGAAATAGCAGTTTTCCTAGTATTAGCATACAGAGCTTGCGCACACTCCCTTTTTGTCAGGAAGCAATACCCTTCCTGAAATTGGTCCTTATTCTCATTAAGTTAAATGTAGATGCCAGTTCCTTTAACTTTTGCTTAGGAATATAAAGAATTGTATTACTAGTAAATATATGCACATATATAAAAAGAATGTCGCAAAGCTTCTGTAAAAGCCCAGCTAAATAACCTTAAAAATCTTCATGAAATCCTCAGAGAAAAAAAGATATGGAAGCTCTTCGTTACTGGAGGGAGCTCAACTTGTGTCTGCAGTATTGGTAGAGGGATTGATATTGGTTCTTGTAATTGATCCTAATAGACTATTTATCTTTGCATCCTATTGTAAGCCCTGCCTTCTAAGGGCAGTACCAAAACACTGCTCTCTATTAGCTACTTTTGCCCTGTATGGTTGTCCCTATTGTTATCCCTATGTGTTTTGTCACCAGATCCCTAAGACTCCTTAGGGAAACTCCAAGACAGTCGAAGACCTAGCTTTGAATTTGCACCCTGTAGACAAAGTCGGACTGGGGTACCTTGGGCCCACCAGAGAAAATTTTTTGAGGGGCCCACCGCAGTGTGAATGCCACTAACGTGTCCAATCATCGCTGGGAAAACATCTTATTAAATTACGTGTACTGTGGCTGTAGATCCATGTATGGCTGTGTACTGCGGCTGTAGCTCCATGTATGGCTGTGTACTGCGGCTGTACTCATGTATGGCTGTGTACTGTGGTGTTGATGCTCCATGTATGGCTGTGTACTGCGGCTGTAGCTCCATGTATGGCTGTGTACTGCAGCTGTAGCTCCATGTATGCTGTGGTACTGCTGCTGTAGCTCCATGTATGGCTCTGTACTGTGCCTGTAGCTCCATGTATGGCTGTGTACTGTGTACTGTGTACATCTTATTAAATTACAGTGTACTGCGGCTGTAGCTCCATGTATGGCTGTGTACTGTGGTTGTAGCTCCATGTATGGCTGTGTACTGCGGCTGTAGTCATCTGTATGGCTGTGTACTGCCTGTAGCTCCATGTATGGCTCTGTACTTGCGGCTGTAGCTCCATGTATGGCTGTGTACTGTGTACTGTAGCTCCACGTATGGCTGTGTACTGCGGCTGTAGCTCCATGTATGGCTGTGTACTGCGGCTGTAGCTCCATGTATGGCTGTGTACTGCAGCTGTAGCTCCATGTATGGCTGTGTAATGCTGCTGTAGCTCCAAGTGTGGCTGTGTACTGTGGTTGTAGCTCCATGTATGGCTGTGTACTGCGGCTGTAGCTCCATGTATGGCTGTGTACTTGCGGCTGTAGCTCCATGTATGCTCTGTAACTGCGGCTGTAGCTTCCATGTATGGCTGTGTACTGTGGCTGTACGCCCATGTATGGCTGTGTACTTGCAGCTGTAGCTCCATGTATGGCTGTGTACTGTGCGTAGCTCCATGTATGGCGTGTACTGCGGCTGTAGCTCCATGTATGGCTCTGTACTGCGGCTGTAGCTCCATGTATGGCTCTGTACTGCGGCTGTAGCTCCATGTATGGCTGTGTACTGCGGCTGTAGTTCCCAGTATGGCTTGTGTACTGTGCGTAGCACCATGTATGACTGTGTACTGCGGCTGTAGCTCCATGTATGGCTTGTACTGTGTGTGTAGCTCCTGTAATGGCTGTGTACTGCAGCTTAGCTCCATTGTATGGCTGTGTACTGCGCTTTAGCTTCATGTTGGTCTGTGTACTGTGCTGTAGCTCCATGTATGGCGTGTTACTGGTGCTGTAGCTTCATGTATGGGCTGTGTACTGCGGCTGTAGCTCCAGTATTGTGCTGTGTACCGCGGCTGTAGCTCCATGTATGGCTGTGTACCGCGGCTGTAGCACCATGTATGGCTGTGTACTGCGGCTGTAGCACCATGTATGGCTGTGTACTGCGGCTGTAGCTCCATGTATGAATGTATGTATGCATGTGTACTGCGGCTGTAGCTCCATGTATGTATGTCCACTGCGGCTGTAGCTCCATGTACAGTATGTATGTATGTGTACTGCGGCTGTAGCTCCATGTATGTATGTATGTGTGCTGCGGCTGTAGCTCTATGTATGTATGTGTACTGCGGCTGTAGCTCCATGTATGTATGTATGTATGTATGTGTACTGCGGCTGTAGCTCCATGTATGTATGTATGGCTGTGGTGTTAGCGGTAGCAGCCAGGGATCAAAGGTGGACACAGGGATGCTGAACGCTAAACTCACAGTCTCTTTATTAGGCAGACAGTCCAACATAGCAGCAGGCAATTTTCTTCAGAGTTCCACAAAGCAGTGGAATAGTTGGATCTGTGGCCTGGCTTGGGAGAGTACCTCATCTCTGATCCCATGGATAGGAGCTGGAAAGTAGCTTACGCAGCTGTCCCGATGCTGTCTCTGTGGATATATGCACAATGGGTCGCTGGTCTGTCAGAGAAGTATCCCTCTGAAGGGATACAGCAGCTGCAGGCTGACTGTTTCATCAGACTTTCTCATGCAGAAATTCTGACTGAAATCTGAACCTTGCAATGAGCTTTCTTTTATATACTTTAGCAAGAGCTCACAGGAGGTTTACCAACCAATGACTGGCCTTGGGCTTCAGAAAATAATTACATTTAATATAAACAGTGTAAACATTAACCCTCTAACACTAAGGCATAACATATGACAGATGTAATACCATATGCTGACACCAGGTGGTAGTATACAGTGGTGACCAAAAGTATTGGCACTCCTGCAATTCTGCCAGATAATACTCATTTTTTTCCAAAAAAATTATTGCAATCAGAAATTCTTTGGTATTATTATCTTCATTTAATTTTTCTTCAATGGAAAGCCACAAAAAGAATTGTCAAAAAGCCAAATTGAATATAATTCCACATTATGGAATGTGGACAAAAGTATTGGCACTGTTTGAAAAATCATGTGATACTCCTCTAATTTGTGTAATTAACAGCACCTGTAACTTACCTGTGGCACCTAACAGGCGGTGGCAATAACTAAATCACACTTGCAGCCAGGTGAATTGGATTAAAGTTGACTCTACCTTAGTCCTGTGTCCTTGTGTGTATCACATTGAGCATGGAGAAAAGAAAGAAGACCAAAGAACTGTCTGAGGACTTGAGAATTAAGTTGAGAGGAAGCATGAGCAATCTCAAGGCTACAAGTCCATCTCCCAAGACCTTCCTGTGTCTACCGTGCGCAGTGTCATCAAAGAAGTTTAAGCCCTAGATGTGGACGGAAAAGAAAAATTGACGAGAGATTTCAACGCAAGATTGTGCGGATGGTGGATAAAGAACCTCGAATAACATCCAAACAGGTTCAAGCTGCCCTGCAGTCCGTAAGTACAACAGTCTCAACCCGTACTATCCGTCAGCATCAGAATTAAAAGGGACTGTATGGTAGGATACGCAGGAAGACCCCACTTCTTACACAGAAACATAAAAAAAGCCAGGCTGAGAAAGCCTCATACGTTTTGGGAGAATGTTCTCTGGTCAGACGAGACAAAGTAGAGCTTTTTGGGAAAAGGCATCAACATATAGTTTACAGGAAAGAAAAGAGGCCTTCAAAGAAAACAACACGGTCCCTACTGTCAAACATTGCGGAGGTTCCCTGATGTTTTGAGGTTGCTTTGCTGCCTCTGCCTCTGGCACTGGACTGCCTTACCATGTGGCATTATGAAGTCTAAAGACTACCAACAAAGTTTTGCAGCATAATGTAGGGCCCATTGTGAGAAAGCTTGGTCTCCCTCAGGGGTCATGGGTCTTCAAGCACGACAATGACTCAAAACACACTTCAAAAACCACTAGGAAATGATATGAGAGAAAGCACTGGAGACTTCTAAGGGGGGCAGCAATGAGTCCAGACCTGAATCCCATAGAACAACTGTGGAGAGATCTCACAATGGCAGCTTGGAGAAGGCTTGAAGAAGAAGAATGGATCTGAAATTCCAGCAGAGCATTGTAAGAAACTCATTGATGGTTACCGGTAGTGATTGTTTGTTGCAGGTTGTGTCTAAAGGCTGTGCTACCAAGTGTTAGGATGTGGGTGCCAATACTTTTGACTAGCCCATTTCTGGAGTTTTGAATAAAATGATCAATGATTTTACTTTTTTTTTTTTATTCTCTTTTGTGTTTTTTCATTGCAAGCAAAATAAATGAAGATATTATTACAAAAGAATTTGTGATTACAATCATTTTCTGGAAGAAAATGAGTTTTATCTGACATAATTGCAGGGGTGCCAATACTTTTGTCCACCAGTGTAAGATAAAATATAAAGGAAGGCATCCAGTGGAAATAGCAAAGTTTCCTAGTATTAGCATACAGAGCTGCGCACACTCCCTTATTTAGTCAGGAAGCAATACCCTTCCTGAAATTGGTCCTTATTCATTAAGGTAAATGTAGATGCCAGGTTCCTTTTAACTTTTGCTTAGGAATATAAAGTATTGTATTACTAGTAAATATATGCAGAACATATATAAAAGAAATGTCGCAAAGCTTCTGTAAAAGCCCAGCTAAAATAACCTTAAAAATCTTCATGAAATCCTCAGAGAAAAAAAGAATAGTGGAAAGCTCTTCGTTACTGGAGGGAGCTCAACATTGTGTCTGCAGTATTGGTAGAGGGATTGATATTGGTTCTTGTAATTGATCCTAATAGACTATTTATCTTTGCATCCTATTGTAAGGCCCTGCCTTCTAAGGGCAGTACCAAAACACTGCTCCTATTAAGCTACTTTTGCCCTGTATGGTTGTCCCTATTGTTATCCCTATGTGTTTTGTCACCAGATCCCTAAGACTCCTTAGGGAAACTCCAAGACAGTCGAAGACCTAAGCTTTGAATTGCACCTGGTAGACAGTGTCGGACTGGTGTACCTTGGGCCCACCACAGAAAATTTTTTGAGGGGGCCCACCGCAGTGTGAATGCACACTAACTGTGTCCAATCATCGCTGGGAAAACATCTTATTAAATTACAGTGTACTGTGGCTGTAGATCCATGTATGGCTGTGTACTGCGGCTGTAGCTCCATGTTTATGGCTGTGTACTGCGCTGTACTCCATGTATGGCTGTGTACTGTGGTTTGAGCTCCATGTATGGCTGTGTACTGCGGCTGTAGCTCCATGTATGGCTGTGTACTGCAGCTGTAGCTCCATGTATGGCTGTGTACTGCTGCTGTAGCTCCATGTATGGCTCTGTACTGTGCCTGTAGCTCCATGTATGGCTGTGTACTGTGTACTGTGTACATCTTATTAAATTACAGTGTACTGCGGTCTGTAGCTCCATGTATGGCTGTGTACTGTGGTTGTAGCTCCATGTGGCTGTGTACTGCGGCTGTGAGTCTCTGTATGGCTGGGTACTGCCTGTAGCTCCATGTATGGCTCTGTACTTGCGGCTGTAGCTCCATGTATGGCTGTGTACTGTGTACTGTAGCTCCACGTATGGCTGTGTACTGCGGCTGTAGCTCCATGTAGGCTGTGTACTGCGGCTGTAGCTCACATGTATGGCTGTGTACTGCGCTGTAGTCCATGTATGGCTGTGTAATGCTGCTGTAGCTCCAAGTGTGGCTGTTACTGTGGTTGTAAGCTCCATGTATGGCTGTGTACTGCGGCTGTAGCTCCATGTATGGCTGTGTACTCCTGCGGCTGTAGCTCCATGTATGCTCTGTAACTGCGGCTGTAGCTTCCATGTATGGCGTGTACTGTGGCTGTACGCCATGTATGGCTGTGTTACTATGCAGCTGTAGCTCCATGTATGGCTGTGTACTGTGCGTAGCTCCATGTATGGCGTGTACTGCGGCTGTAGCTCCATGTATGGCTCTGTACTGCGGCTGTAGCTCCATGTATGGCTCTGTACTGCGGCTGTAGCTCCATGTATGGCTGTGTACTGCGGCTGTAGTTCCCAGTATGGCTTGTGTACTGTGCGTAGCACCATGTATGACTGTGTACTGCGGCTGTAGCTCCATGTATGGCTTGTACTGTGTGTGTAGCTCCTGTAATGGCTGTGTACTGCAGCTTAGCTCCATTGTATGGCTGTGTACTGCGCTTTAGCTTCATGTTGGTCTGTGTACTGTGCTGTAGCTCCATGTATGGCGTGTTACTGGTGCTGTAGCTTCATGTATGGGCTGTGTACTGCGGCTGTAGCTCCAGTATTGTGCTGTGTACCGCGGCTGTAGCTCCATGTATGGCTGTGTACCGCGCTGTATCACCATGTATGGCTGTGTCTGCGGCTTGTATCACCATGTATGGCTGTGTACTGCGGCTGTAGCTCCATGTAATGAATGTATGTTATGCTGTGTACTGCGGCTGTAGCTCCTGTATGTATGTCCACTGCGGCTGTAGCTCCATGTACAGTATGTATGTATGTGTACTGCGGCTGTAGCTCCATGTATGTAGGTGATGTGTGCTGCGGCTGTAGCTCTCCTGTATGTATGTATGTGTTACCTGCGGCTGTAGCTCCATGTATGTATGTATGTTATGTATGTGTACTGCGGCTGTAGCTCCATGTATGTATGTATGGAAATGGAGGTGAAATTTAGCATGGTCAAATTTTGTTGGTTATACGTTCATTTTGCCCTAAAATTTACACATTTCCAAAAGATAAAAAGAGAAAACCCACCATACAATTTGTTCTACAATTTCTCCCCACATGTGGCCGTGACTTGTTTTATGGGCGCACAGCGAGGCGCAGAAAGGAAGGAGCACCCTGCAGCTGCCAGGATTTTAGTTTAATCATTGGCCCCTTTTGTAGGCTATAACATTTTAGTTTTTTCGTTATTGGGGCCGTCGGACAGCATTTTTTTTGGCGGGATGAGATGCTTTTTCCTTTTTTACATTTTTACTTTTCTGGCTATGGAGCTGGTTGATGGCTCGTTTTTTGCGGGAGATGTTGTACTTTGCACCAGTATCATTCTGAGGTACATATGATTTTTTGATCACTTTTTATTGCAATTTTTGTGGGATTGAATAGGTAAAATTGTAATTTTTAGAGGGTTTATAACAGTTTTTTTTCACGGCGTTCATCGTGCGGGTTCTATAATGATTTACTTTTATTTTACGGGTTGTTACGGACGCGGTAATACTATATATGTGGGGTTTGTGTTGTGATTTTGACTTTTTTTGCGTTATATGTCTCTTTATATGTTTTGGGGCTTATGGGCATTTTTCTTGATTTCTAACTTTATTTTTTATTTAATAACCTTTTTTTCACTTTTTTACAGTTTCCACCATGGGAAATGAACAAGCCATCATCTGATAGCTTGTTCATGATAATATCCTGCAATGCTAATGTATTGCAGGGTATTAGCAGTGTCAGCCTATGCACTTGCATAGGCTGGCACTCTGCCAGTAAGATGACGTCACAGACGCCATCTTACTGGCAGTTCTTACAGGAAACTCTGAGGTCCAGATCGGACCCCAGAGTTGCTATAGCAACGATCGGCGCCCCCGAAAGCAGGATATTATCATGAACCGCTATCAGATGATGGCTTGTTCATTTCCCATGGTGGAAACTGTAAAAAAGTGAAAAAAATTTATTAAATAAAAATAAGTTAGAAATCAAGAAAAATGCCCTAACCCCAAAACCCTATAAAGAGACATATAACGCAAAAAAGTCAAATCACACACAAACCCCACATATATAGTATTACCGCGTCCGTAACAACCCTAAATAAAAGTAAATCATTCTAGAACCCGCACGATGAACGCCGTGAAAAAAACTGTTATAAACCCTCTAAAAATTACATTTTACCTATTCAAAACCCACGAAAATTGCAATAAAAGTGAATCAAAAATCATATGTAACCTCAGAATGATTCACTGGTGCAAAGTAACAACCTCTCCCGCAAAAAAGAGCCATCAACCATCTCCATAGCCAGAAAAGTAAAAAATGTAAAAAAGGAAAAGCATCTCATCTCCGCAAAAAAAATGCTGTCCGACGGCCCCAATAACGAAAAAACTAAAATGTTATAGCCTACAAAAGGGGCCATGATAACTAAAATCCTGGCAGCTGCAGGTTGCTCCCTTCCTTTCTGCGCCTCGCTGTGCGCCCATAAAACAGTCACGGCCATGTGGGGGAGAAATTGTAGAACAAATTGTATTTGTGGGTTTTTATCTTTTTATCTTTTTGGAAATGTTAAATTTTAGGGCAAAGGAACATATAACCGACAAAATTTGACCATGCTAAAATTTCACCTCAATTTCTTCCTAATCACTTTGATAAATTACAGTGTTCAAAAGACATAGCCATATAAAGCGCGCAAGTCAGAATCCCAAAAATGGGGCTGAGCCTTAACCTACAAAATGGCCTGCGTCTTGAGGGGTGTGTAAAAGTTGGCACACAAATAACTTAATAAAGAGTGGTCTTTCTAGTATTGTTTCTTTTATGTTAGAAAATGCAAATAAAACTTAAATTAGTTACTGTTACGCTAGAGGCCCTGCACCATGGTTCTGATCATGTAAAGTAAGAATTTTATCTTTCAAATCACGAAAGGATTATGGTTCTAGAGGTATCATTATATAAGGCTTTTTCTTTTCATTTCCCTCTTATGTGGCAACTTGTTTTGGAGCATCTGTTTATTTGTGTTTTCCCCAACATTGGTGACCGTTCCATTAGCTTACAAAGCTTGTTCGCCAGAGTTTTTTAGTACTGTTTCTTGATATATATTTATAATCCAGATACACTCCAATCCTGACCAGGCATAGACAAAACTTTAGAATGGGTATGCCGGAGAATTTTTCACTTTTTAAAAAAACTTAGCTGCCTGATATATCAAGATTCAATAACACGGTCCAAAACCCCAGACAAAACAAAATAACACACACATATTTCCGTTGTACACAGATTGATCAATTGTGTCAGTATGCTAAGTGGGGGTCATGATCGCTTACTGCTGCCTGAATGCAACTATAAATTAGCATCTTGGAAAATCTATAAAATATAGAGAAGAAAACTACATTTTTCCTCCCCAACATGCACTGCGCTGCAGACATCATGGTATTAAGCTCAATTGCCCTGCAATTTCCATTGAAATTTAAGAAGGGGTGATAGTACTATAGGATCTGTAATGAACCCATATAGGCAGTTGTACTGTACGGAGGACCGTAATGTCTTTCCTCTCTGAATCATAAGTTGATGACTTTACTATTGGTGGGTATTTTTTTTTTCTTATAGACAAGCAGAATTGACTTTTCAGAGTGACATTCATTTGCTGCTAGTCATTACGGTGAACTCCTAGTAATCAGCCTCCATCAAAGAGCACTTTTAATAGTGCATTTCATGAACCCCACCACCTATAAGAGCTGTAACCAAAAGGTTATTGTAATATGCTGTCATTTGCATCCATTCTGTATTTGACTATGATTAATTATGAATGATGCTATTGAAGTTGTATTGACCTGGACTGCTAACTGGTTGCTTCAAAATGCTTAAAGGTGGAAGTGTAACCATGAATGTAACGCTGATTACTAAAGACACACCACCTAAAGTTAGTGACATGAGTGGATTTGAGTGTCAATTGAATATAGACATCACTTATTTGTTATGTAATTCAAATGACATAAAACATAAAAAATTCTTTTTGCACTTACATACCATTAGGATCACTTGCCTGTCTCGCATTCCCCACACAGGGTCCTCAGTGGTAAGGGTGAGGTTGTTAAATTCAGGTTGCTTGAAGCCCTATTTCTATCCTGGGGTGGGGGATGAGACCCTATTTCTATCCTGGGGTGGGAGGGAGGCCCTATTTCTATCCCTGGGTGGGTAGGGGGAGGCCCTATTTCTATCCTGGGGTGGGTGGGGAGGAAGGCCCTATTTCTATCCTGGGGTGGAGGGAGGCCCTATTTCTATCCCTGGGTGGGTGGGGGGATGCCCTATTTCTATCCTGGGTGGAGAGATGAGGCCCTATTTCTATCCTGGGGTTGGGGGATTAGGCCCTATTTCTATCCTCGGGTGTGGGGCCCTATTTCTATCCTTGGGTGGGGCATGAGCCCTATTCTATTCCTGGGTGGTGGGGAGGCCCTATTCTATCTTGGTGGGAGGGAGGCCCTATATTCTATCCCTGGGTGGGTGGGGGGAGGCCCTATTTCTATCCATGGGTGGGTGGGGGGAGGCCCTATTTCTATCCGGGGTGGGTGGGGCCTAGTTCTATCTGGTGGGAGGGAAGCCTATTTCTATCCTGGGGTGGGGGATGAGCCCCTATTTCTATCCTGGGTGGGGTGGGCTTATTTCTTCCTGGGGTGGGGATGAGGCCCTATTTCTATTCCTGGGTGGGTGGGGGGAGGCCCTATTTCTATCCTGTGGTGGGAGGGAGGCCCTATTTCTATCCCTGGGTGGGTGGGGGGAGGCCCTATTTCTATCCATGGGTGGTGGGGGAGGCCTATTTCTAATCCTGGGGTGGGGGGGCCTAGTTCTATCCTGGGGTTGAGTGGAAGGCCTATTTCTATCCTGGGGTGGGGGATGAGCCCTATTTCTATCCTGTGTGGGGGGGCCCTATTTCTATCCTGGGGTGGGGGAATGAGCCCTATTTCTATCCTGGTTGGGGGTTTTTTGGGGGGGGAGCCCTATTTCTATCCTGTGGTGGGAGGGAGGCCCCTGCAATGCTAATGTATTGCAGGGTATTAGCAGTGTCAGCCTATGCACTTGCATAGGCTGGCACTCTGCCAGTAAGATGACGTCACAGACGCCATCTTACTGGCAGTTCTTACGGGAAACTCTGAGGTCCAGATCGGACCCCAGAGTTGCTATAGCAACTCCGATCGCAGGTGTTACAATGGGGTGCCGGTGAGTATTAAGGGGTTAACTTCCTTAATAATAATCCTCATCAAGTGAGTCAGCATTCCTTATACTTACTTTTGTGCTGTCTCCAGACTCTCTATCTATAACTGTTTGTTTACATGTGTGAGCGCTGATGTGTCTGTCAGTGAGACAGACAGTGAGAGAGATTGACACAGTGGGAGACACCATGAGTATGGGCTGGAGCACTTAGAGACAGGAAGTTATGTATATATGCAGATCGCACCATGGTGACAACAGGTAAAGGCCAAAGCTATAAAAGGAAGTAAAGTTACAGGTTCATATAAATGCAGAGGCATGTCTAATGGAATTTATTGTTCTGTATAGACACAAAAGACAATGATAAATGGGTTGTAAGCTTGCATATTTTTGTCAAGATATGAAATAATAGTTAACAGGTGCAGCCAGGCATTATTTCAGAATTGCTTGTGTTGTTGCTAGACAATCACCGGAGCTACTAGTATGGGCGTCAGTAAAGGCCTACAAACCAGCATGGTGGACCCAGGTATTCCTGGAACAGAGTGCCTCAGGGATATGCATATTATTCATGAATAGTAGTGGGGCCTCCATCTTGCATCACCTTATTGTGCTCACCATGACTGAACCAGTTTATGATTTGAACTAGAAATGTACGGCCATCGTTTGTGTTTTTTTTATTTTTATATTTTTGGTGAGAAGACCCGACACATTAGGTATCAGCAAAAGAAAAAGAAAGAATAGGCCACGATGTACTTCTGCCTTCATGGTGCTTTTACATTACAGGCCATTAGAGGTTAAATTGTGCACCACAGTAAAAATGCAGAGCAGGAAAACATTCCTTAAAAAAGTCACTGAAAGATACAAAACCACTGCTGGAAGGAAAAATTACTGAATTATTATTCTTTATTTATGTGAGAAAACATGACCGAGGAAGGCAAATTGTGGCAAATGTCAAAAATAAAAAAGGTCCAATCGTCCTGTACAAGAATTCCCTAGGGACCTAGGAGCTGGCAAAACACAGTAGTAATCAGCAGATGCACTGTATTTAGAATCATTCATCATTGTTTAGGAGGGGATCCGGTGACAGCCCTTTCTTCTGGAGATGGCGACATCTGACGCCTCATTGGAGTTCCTCGGGAGTCTCCCAGTGCCTTCTTGTAACGATAATAAAAATCTTATCCGCACCTGACTGCAGGAACCGTCTCATTCATCACACTAGAACCCTAACATCTCACTTTCTGTCTTACTTCTGACACATGATATTCATATTTCTTTTGTGAAACTATTGATACTGTAATATTTCTTGATCCTCAAAACAAGTATCTATTGGATATTAAACATGTGTTGAATTTTGATCTCATCCAATATGATGGGACGGCTCATGCGCAGAGTAGCCACTACAGGCAATTGTTGGATAATCCTTGTGGATGTGCCCAAAACACATTTGTCGTTAAAGGAAATAGTAGGTGTAAGCTGCAAATACGAGCACCAGCTCAGGGTGAGAGGTGCCGGAGCTTACTTAGTGGATAAAGTGGCATAAACGTAGTGGCAAAACCGCTGTATCGCGATTTAACCACTTGTCTTTGTTTATAGCTGAAGGCAGTTTCGGCGCAACATGTCGCACGAAAATGCGCCAGGAAGCGCTTCAGCATAACATTAAAAAGTGTTTAAACCGCGAACAAAATTATAGCGAATCACAGTGTGGAACTTCTCATGGGAACTTTCCAGAAAACTCTCCAGTATTAAATGTGAAATGAACAAATAGGAGCATTAATAATGGCCATTGAAAATTAACTTGGCTTATGCTAAGGGTCTAAAATGCGTACTCTTTTTTAGGTCGTCATAGCTTGTTAACCCTTAAGGACGGAGGGTTTTCGGCTCATTTCTCGCTATTCAAACTTCAAAAATCCATAACTTTTCATTTTTCCGTGTTACAGACCGGTGTGAGGGCTTATTTTGTGCGTACAAAATTTTTACTTTCCCGTAATGTTATTTATTTAACATGCCGTTACTACGAAGCTGAAAAAAATTCCAAATGTGGAAAATGAAAAAAAACGGCAGTGCGTCACGTTCTTGTGGGCATCAGTTTTACGACTTTCACTCTTCGCTTCAAATACACGGCCGATTTATTCTTTTTTTTTTCGGTTCGTGGATCGCGTGATTACCAAATTTATATAGGTTTGATTGTGTTTTAATACATTTTCAAAAAATTCAACGAATGTGTACAAAAACGAAAAAAATTTTTTTTGCCATCTTCTGACGCTAAAACTTTTCAACTTTGGCGCACGGAGATGTGTGAGGGGTCATATTTTGCGAAATGAGGCGACGTTTCATTGCTACAAGTTGAGGTCGGTGTGACATTTTGATCATTTTATTTCATTTTATGTTTCTGTAAAAAGGTGTAAAGTCGCATTTCGGACATTTGGGCGCCATTTCCCGCCTCGGAGGGTCACCGCCGGCCGTAAACCTTTTATATTTGAAGATCGGGCAGTTTTGGGACGCGGCGATACCTAATATGTTGTGATTTTTATGTTTATTATGGTTAATCCGTTTTAGGGAAAGGGGGGTATTGAACTTTTAATATTTTATAATTTTTTTTATTTTTAAACTTTTTTTTTTCATTTTTGTTTTTCACTATCTTGTAGCCCATCTAGGGTACCATTACCCTAATGGTCAGATCGCTGGCTACCATATACGCAATACTTCTGTATTTGCAATATATGGCATTTTGCCGCACATTCATTACAATGAGCCCTGGCTCATTGTAACGAATCTGCAGATGCCAGATAGCCTAGTGTCAAAAGAAGACCACGAGGCTACCATGGCATCGATCGCCAGCCCCCCGATGAACGTTAGGGGCGTGGCTATCGAAAAAAAATTTGCGCCGGCGACTTTGGTCGGCGGCAACGGGGGGTTAATAGCCGCGATCGGTGCTAGCACCGACCGCGGTTATTAGCGGTGGGGGTTTTATGAATGATGCAAAAACCCCCACCTCTGTATGAAGAGGATCTCAGCCCCGGACCCTCTTCATACATCCCTTATACCTCTGGCGCCGGAGAGCTACGGCGCAGAGCGTTAAGGGGTTAAAGGTTTCTTGATAAAAAAAAAGATATATATCAATAAATAAAAAATTTGGTTAAAAAAATCATGATTATTAAAAAATTTGCCTTTTTCAGATAATTGTTAGTGCAGATACAGTTACTGTAAGTATTAGGCCAGGTACACTTTTGCCTCTAGGCTTCCATTAACCCCTTAAGGACGCCGCCATTTTACAGCGTAAGGCTCAGACCGATTTTTTGGATTCTGACTTGCTTCGCTTATAGGTTATAACTTTTGAAACACTGTTATTATCAAAACTATTCTGAGATTGTTTTTTCCCCACATGTTGTACTTCATTAGTGGTAAATTTTTGGCAGATAGTTTTGCGTTTATTTACAAAAAAAAGAAAATATCATTAAATTTTTTTGAAAAATTGCCATTTTCGAAAATTTAAATCTTGCGTTTTCAGGCAGATCAGATTTATCCAGCCTAAATAAGTTGACTGATAACATTCCGTGTAGTTGTCTACTTTACTTTTCTTAATTCTGAAATATTCGGATAATTTATTTTGAAGTTCACGCGGCTTACAAATAGAATATCGCTTTCCGGATTTTCGAATTATATTTTGGGGATAAATAAAAGTTTTGAATAAATTTTACATATTTAGCATCAAAACCCCTATATAATCTACCCATTTCAAATCTGCACCCCTCAAGCTATCAGGAAACAGCTTTAGAGATTGTTAACCCCTTGAGATTCTCATAGTAATTGAATCACAATGGAGGTGAAATTTAGAATGGTCATATTGTTCCCGATACGTTCATGTAGCCACCAAAATTTACACATTTCCAAAATATAAAAAGAGAAAACCCACACATACAATTGTTCTGACAATTTCTCTGAGTACAAAGACCCCACATGTGCCGTTACTTGTTTATGGGGGCACAGCGGGCGCAGAAGGAAGGAGGGCGCTGAAGCTGCCAGGATTTTAGTTTCCTCACTTGGCCCCTTTTGAAGGCTATAAATTCGCTTTTCGTTATTGGGGCCATGTGACGGCATTTTTTGCGGGATGAGGATGCTTTTCCATTGTTACCATTTGGGGTTGGTATCACCTATTGTTGAAAATTTAGGAATTTTTTTGAGGGCAGGAGTAGAAAAGCTCAATTTGTACTGGATTTTGACTTTTTTTTTGGTGTTAACCGTATAGACTAATGTCATGTTATCTTATTCTATGGGGTGGATACGATTACGGGGATACCCGACATGAATATATTTTCTTACGTTGTACTAAATGGGTCAACAAACCCTAATGTGGGGAAAAATCTATAATTTTGTATGCCATCTCACAAGTGCATTAAAATTTGTTACATTTGGCTACGGAGTGGTGATGGCTGGTTTTTGCGGGACCATGTTGTACTTTGCAACCAGTATCATGGCTGGTACATATGGTTTTTTGGTCGCATTTTATATCATTTTGTGGGAGTAAAAGGTAAAAATAATAATTTTGGAGGGTTTATAACAGTTTTTTTTACGGCGTTTATAGTGGGTTCAATAAGATTTCTTTAATTCTTACGGGTTGAGTACGGACTGGTGATCTAATAATGTGGGGTTTGTGTTATGATTTAGACTTTTTTTTGAGTATATGTCTCTTTATATGTGTTGGGGGTTTGGGACTTTATTTTTTGATTGGAATAACTTTTTTTTTTATTTTTCACTTTTATACCATGGGTAGGAACAAGCAATATTCTGATGCTTTCTTCATGAAATATTTACTGCACAATACTCAGTATTTGCAGAGTATTATCAGTGTCAGCCTATGCATTGATAGGGCGGGCACTTTGCCAGTAAGATGAGTACAGACGCCATCTACGGCAATCTTGCTAGTAATCCTTTGAAAGGAAAACATGGAGATGATCGGGGATGTCCTCTCCCTTTTGTCCTTTATGGGGTCCAGATCGGACCCCAGAGTTACTTATGCAACGATCGGCGCCCCCCGAAACCGTTCGGGGGCCGATCGTGGGGGAAAGACCCCCCAGATACTGTTAGATGCCGCGGTAGCGCTGACCGCGGAATCTAACGGCGTAAAGCACCCGCCGATCGGAGACAACTCCGATCGCGGGTGTTACACTTGGGTGCGGCTATTAGTTTACAGCCGCCAGCACCCGTGTTTTTTTCCCGATGCCGGATCGCGCCTCTGTCCAGAGCCGAGCCGGCCATAGGAGGCCGTGGCGGATATATCCGCCACTGAGCGCTAAGTCACTGGCCGCTGCCGTGGCGGGTAAGGGGTATTCCCACAAAGACAAGATTTCTTAAAGGGCGTTTGGCCGAGTTCTGAAAAAAAAAAAAACTAGGTAGGCCGTGCTGCTGTCGCTCCGGTCCGCGGCCGCGCCATGGAAACAAGCTGGATTTCAGCTTCCGGCCAGACCGATGGCCGGCCCTGCCTATCGTCCCTATTCACAGCACATTGTGAATGCCGCGGCCGGAAGATTGTCGCGGTCCGGCCGGAAGATGAGTCCAGTGTTTGTCTACCATGGCCGCCCGGACGCGAGACAACAGCCAAGGCTGGTACCGACCGAGAGGCACCGCGAAGCGTCAGTAGCGACTTTATTTTAAGCAGCAGCCCTCCCGCCTACCTAGTTTCTTTCAGAACTCGACAACCCCTTAAAGATATTCAGGATAACAAAATAAAAATATTCTCGAATTCACTGTTTTATCAAAAAATATAGCATTGCACACATATAGTGTAACGCGTCTCTATCAGTCCTGGTGTACACAATTTCTGTTCCTCCGGGATGCAACCGTAAAATCTTTTGATTTTAAGGTCAGGCATGGGAGATTCTTTCATGAATTGCTCTACTTCTGCTCACTGCAGTGTTATGTCTACCCATTCCCTGGTTACCAAGCTTAACACAGATACTCTCAGACACTTCCTGCTGGCAAGCGCATCTACACAGACTTGTAGCAGAAACTGAAGTGTTCATTGTTGTTATATGTATCTCATGGAAACTAATCATGTCTCATCGCTGATCTCATTTTTTCTATGTGTCAGATTCTAGTGAAATTAAAAGCTAAATAAAAGGTTGATAAACCTGATCTAAGCACACTGTCAGTTACACCAGCATCTCATAGTACAGAGGGAATCATGAAGTGTCTGCTTAGAGAGTCCCCGACCAAAACTCCTGGAAATTTTATTACTGACCATCACTGGACTTATAGGAGCTAAAACAGCAATAAAACGAGTACAATTGAAAGTAGTGGGATATTTTATTGTGTAAACATCACTAAATGATTAAAATTTGAAACCTTCTTAGGGGCAAACCTTTAAATCCCCATTATAGAATGAAAACAAAAGGTGGAAACACAATTCATCTATTCACCATCTTTTCCCTTAGTCATTCCCTATAGATGTGATTTAACAGATTACCAAGAAAACAACAGCCCCCAGAGTCTGCCTGAGACGTTATCCTTCGATAAGGTTAAATTAGTCAGTGTCCGCCATATTCTTGGACTGAAAACACTGTTGCATCACTGACTCCCTGCAGACTACATCCCATATTGTAATCATACGCAAATATGGGACAGTGATTCCACTGCAAGGTAGTAATTCCGTATTCTCATGGTTATGCATGACAGGGAGACGTGTGTATTGGAAATATATACTTTATTTCAAAACAGACAATTTAAAAAAAACTATAAAACCCAGGATAGTGCCTTTCAAAAAAAAAGAAAAAAACCTCTGGATGGCCAAAAGTAGTACAATGAGTAAAGCATGGTAACAATGACAAGTGGTAACAGATGAAAAGCAAGCAAGTGAGGGACCACAGTGAGGGGAATCATTTTGTCTACTTGTAAGAGCTTTCTTGGGGAGAAAGTGCCTCCATCCCAGCCTGTTTCATGGACTTCTCGGACCACACCCCATTTTGGACATGGTTAGGGTGGGGAAGGGTAGCTGGTGGCCAGACAAGCTGTAAAAACTGGTGGGACACTTAGCAAAAAGAAAAACTCTGCCAGATGGAGACCCAGAGTTTGTGTCCATCTACTGAGAGGGTGGAGAGGTGGAGAATTGTTAAGGCCTGCGGTTAAATGCCTTAAGGAATGCCCCCCACTATGTCACCACACAGTGATGGGGTGCCAAGAGACTGTGATCTGCCACCATTACAGGTGTGTGGTCACAGCTCTGTATTATGGATAAGAAACTTCTGGATTCAGTTAACGTATAAAAATTGCAGTTCCACTAAAGAAGTTATATACTAGAATGAGTACAAGTATAACAGTAAATTCACATAGATTATGACTATGGCCAAAATAGCAAATGTAGATCAAGAAAGGCGCTGCAGTTACCAATTCCAAGTAACCCAATATAAACCCTTGTGAAGCCCTTGAAGGGTGAAACAAGGGAGGGGAGTGCAGCACACTGCTTGCGGAATGATGTGGCTTCTTTATATCTGATTATATCTGGCTGCATTGCCTTGTACTAGTGCATTGTATCCATTACTTATGTAGTCTGAAGCTCTGTATATTTCTCAGTTTAGATAGCTATACAACATCGGTATAAACATAGGGTACTTATAAAGTTTTTTGTCAATAGGGAGAAGTGGTTGAGATGGTGCCCTTTCTTAATCTAGTAGCATACCAATTCCAGCAGATAACTAGCAGTTTTAAATTGGTACCATGTTGACAAGTATTTGCTAGATAAAGTTTTATTTTATATAACCTTGAATTAATTTGACGCACCGATATGTAAAATAAACCCTGAACCTTATATACAATAAAACCTACTGAAAGCCATGTAAATTACCGCATAATTCAGTTCTCGTAGGGTCACACTATATTTCTGCCTTAGTATCCACCGTTGTATTATGAAGCAGTCAGAAAAATTTCATGTCATCTTAGAACATGCCTGTTAGACATCAAAATAGATCTTCAGACAAAGCCAGTTAATCTAACAACATACCTGTGCGGTCAGCAGTGCTCAGCAGTCAAACTATACAGTATTTATGTTCAAAGCCAGCAAAAAAACATGAAAGTAAGGGAATGATTGCAATGTAAGAAATGGCCCTACATATCTCAGCTGAGATGCAAGTCAGTGTTAAGAAAAAACAAGGCAATTATCAGGTCAGTCGGGCATTGAAAGAAAACTATTGGAATGATTCTTTCCAATGCTGTTCCCATAACATCCAAGAGGCTGTGAACATTACTGGAAATTAACTATCAATTCACACCAGGGGCCGGTGCCGCACCCAGCATTACACGGACAAGGGAGGCGGAGGAGTTGTGTCCTGGGGATTAAACCCCCATTGAAATTATAATCATAATGCAGAAAGCGGAGCCTGTGACACCCCACAAGAAAGAGGAAATATTACAAGCCAGTAATGACATCAGCTACTTAGAGCAACGTGAGACGTTGAGAAGGAGAAGTGCACTGACGGTTACGCAAGAAACGTGTCAGTTTCTACAATTTTTTATTTTTTTCCAGATTTATATATATAATTATATGACAGATAGAACATAGATGATAGCGTAGTAATTTAGATGCCGGTGTGCGTTGGGTGTTGCAGGAAATCTAGTTAATAGGGATGTTAGCTTCCTCTGGAATTATGCAAATAAGGTTTTCCAGGATGGGACACGGAAAACTGTTTTGCTACCTGGTAGCAGCCCCCTTATAATGAGCGGACCATGAGGCTAAATTTTGGACCTGATGTGGGATTAAAGCCAAACCAGTATATATATTCCAAATGGAAACAGATGTTATCCTGGTCACTGGTTTGGCTTTTAGATCCCACATCACGTTATTAGGCCATCTTGCTGCAAGCTCACCCTCTGCCCAGGCTACTTGCCACATCAGTAACAAAACGCATTCCATGATGGGTCCAAAGACAGGTTGTGTGAATAGATGAGAGACCTCTCCCAGATCCCATCCTTCTTTGGGCCCACCACGTACTCTGTTCCGAAGCTGGAAATATGCAGAGCAGCGCCACAGGAAGCTGATATTGTAGAGTAATCATAGTTCCCTGGTCCTCTCCTGATCAAGCCTTACTGTACGTGTCCTGAAACTGATGCGGGGCAGCAGGGGTTTTGTAACAAAAGCGTAGGAAGCTGCTATTGGGGCACATGCAGATGGGCCCGAGCGAACTGAAGTACCAAAATGTATTAAAGCAGCCCACCTATGTTTGCCGCTGGTGCACCACCCTGTCAATAGGGTTGATGGCTTGATGCAGTCCATCTTTGGCCGCTGGCCTGTGTACTGAGAGGCAGAGTGGTGCACCACAGGAAGCTGAATACGTCAGATGCACTCACCCGCTTCCAGGTTCTCTCCTCTTCGGGCAACATTGTTTCTGTGTACTGACGATAGTTAGTATGCAGAGTGGTGCACAGGAAGCTTGAATATTGTCAGATGCACTCACCGCTTCCGGTTCTCTCCTGCTTCGGACACCATTGTACTGTGTACTGAAGATAGTAGTATGGCAGAGTTGTGCCTAGGAAGATGAATACCTGTCAAGATGCACTCACCGCTTCCAGGTTCTTCCTTCTTCGGGCACCATTGTACTGTGTACGGAAGATAGTAGTATTGCAGAGTGGTGCAAAAGGAGCTGAAACTTGTCAGAATCTACTTACCGTTCCAGGCTCTCTCCGCTTTGGGCACCGTAGTACGGTACGAAGATAGTAGTATGCAGAGTGGTGAACAGGAAGCTGATACTGGTCAGATGCAATCACCGCTTCAAGTTCTCTCCTGCTTCGAGGCAGCATGTAATGGGTACTGAAGTAGAGGATGCAGAGGGTGCAACAGGACGCTGAATACTTGTCAGATGCCACTCAACGCTCCAGGTTCTTCTCCTGCTTCGGACAACATTGTACTGTGTACTGAAGAAGTAGTATGCAGAGTTGTGCCTAGGGAAGTTGAAATTACTTGTCAGATGCACTCAACGCTTCCAGGTTCTCTCCGCTTCGGGCACCGTTGTACTGTGTACTAAAGATAGAGAATGCAGAGCGGTGACAGGGAGCTGAATACTTGTCAGATGCACTCACCGGTCCAAGTGCTCTCCTGCTTCGGACACCGCGGTTACGGAAAGCTGATAGCATGCAGAATAGAGTGGCACAGAGAGCTGCATATTGTTCAGATGTCCTCATAGCTCCCAGGTTAGAACCACTTACTCTGTACTGGAAGCTGGTAGTAAACAGGGGTAGAACGGTGCACACAGAGCTGAGTGCCCAGTAATGAGGGGGAGCTCTGCTGAGGGACATTTCATAACGAGAGTGGGATTTACTGTGGAGATTTTCATGAATGAGGGCAGAAACTTTGACGGTGGACTTTCATAATGAGGAGGAGCTATGCTGTGGACATTTCATGACCGAGAGTGGCATCTGCGTGGACATCATTAATGAAAGCGGGAGTACTGCTGAGAGATTCATTAATGGGAGGAGCTATGCTGTGGGACATTCATTGATGACGGGGGTTGCGAACTGGATGGCGACATGTAATTCATGAGGGGAGGCTCTGCTGATTATATTTAATTAATGGGCGTTTGCGTGGACATTTCATTAGCCCCTTACCGACATGGGACGTATTATTATGTCACATGACGGGGTCCCGATTGCATGGAGAGGGTCGTGGGCCGAGCCCTTTCCATAGCTGGTAAGTCTTTGCTTGCCATATTGCAGCAAAGGCTTAACTGGTTAACACACAGGATCGGTGCCAGCACGATAGCGGGTGTTTTTGGGATGATCGCCGCCGGCAAAAGAGTGACGTCATAGGGGGGCAGCGAGTCTGTCGCACAAGTAGCCTCGAGTCTCACGAATTACCGAGGAACTTCGGGTGACCCTGCATACAATTGTGGCTATCAGCAAATGTAATGTATGAGGAGTAAAATCCCATATACTGCCATACGTAATTCTTTATTTATATGAGGAAATCAATGCCGAGGAAGGCAAATTGGTGGCAACTGGTCTAAAAAAAAAGTCCAATCGTCCTGTACAAGAATTCCCTAGGGACCTAGGAGCTCCGGCAACACACAGTATTAATCAGCAGATGCACTGTATTTAGAACTCATTAATCATTGTTATAGGAGGGATCCGGTGACAGCATTTCTTCTGGAGATTGGCGACATCTGACGCCTCATTGAGTTCCTCGGAGATTCTCCCAGTGCCTTCTTGTAACGATAATAAACACTCTTATCAGCACCTTGACTGCAGGCACGTCTCATTCATCAGACACTAGAAACCTACATCTCATTTCTGGTCTAACTTCTGACACATTGATATTCATATCTTTTGTGAAACTATTGATACCGTAATATCTTCTTGATCCTCAAACAAAGATCTATTGGATATTTAACATGTGTTGAATTTTGATCTCATCCAATATGATGGGACTGCTCTATGCTGCAAAGTAGCCACTACCAGGCAATTGTGTGGATATCCTATGTGGATGTGCTCAAAAAACATTTGTCGTTAAAGGAAACCTACCACATCAAATAGTAGGTGTAAGATGCAAATACCGAGCACCAGCTCAGGGTGAGCTGGTGCCGGAGCTTACTTTCGTTAGTGGCATAAACCGCTGTATCGCGATTTAAACACTTTTTATTGTTTATAGCTGAAGCAGCTTCGGCGCACCATGCGCACGACTGTGCGCCGAAGCAGCTTCAGCTATAAACATTAAAAAGTGTTTAAACCGCGATACACAAATATAAGCAGATCACAGTGTGTACTTCTCATGGAATTTCCAGTCTCCAGTATTAAATGTGAAATGAAACAATAGGAGCATTAAATAATGGCCATTGAAATGAACTTGGCTTATTGATAAGGGTTCTAAATGCGGTACCTCTTTTTTAGGTCTGTCATAGCTTGTTTAAAGGTTTCTTGTAAAAAAAAAAAAATATATATATATATATATATATATCAATAAAATAAAAATTTGGGTTGAAAAAAATCATGATTATATAAAATTGCCTTTTAGAGATAATTGTAGTGCAGATTCATTTAACTTAGTTTCTTTCAGAACTCGGACAACCCTTTAAATATATCAGGATAACAAAATCAACATATTCTCGAATTCACTGTTATTATCAAAAAATATAGCATTCACACATATAGTGTAACGGTCTCTATCAGTCCTGGTGTACACCAATTTCTGTTCCCCGGGATGCAACCGTAAATCTTTTGAGTTTTAAGGATGTTATGTCTACCCATTCCCTGGATACAGAGAACACAGATATCACTCTCGACACTTCCTGCTGGCAAGCGCATCTTACAGACTTGTAGCAGAAATGAAGTGGTGTCATTGTGTTATATTATCTCATGGAACTATCTCATGTCTCATCTGATCTCTCTTTTTCTATGTGTCAGATTCTAGGAATATTCAAAGCTAATAAAAGTGTAGATAACCTGATCTAAGCACACGTCAGTACACAGCATCTCAATAGTACAGAGGAATCATGAAGTGTCTGCTTAGAGAGTCCCGACCAAACTCTGGAAATTATTACTGACCATCATGCTTATAGGAGCTAAAACAGCAATAAAATGAGTACAATTGAAAGTAGTGGGATCTTATTGTGTAAACATCACTAAATGATTAAAATTTGAGAACCTTCTTCATGGGCAAACCTTTAAACTCCCCAGTATAGAAACTGAAACAAAGGGTGAAAACAATTTATCTATTCACCATCTTCCCTTAGTTTCCCTATAGATGTGATTAACAGATTACCAAGAAAAAACAGCACCGAGTCTGCCTGAGACGTATCCTTTCAGATAATGTTAAATACTAGTCATATGTAGCCATTATTCTTGGACTGAAACACTGTGCATCAATCTCTGCCATCCCTGCAAGGGACGTAAGTCACTCGTATGTAAATATATGATCTGATTTGGAATATATATTTATTTCAAAACAAACAATTTAAAACAATAAAACCCAGGATAGGGCTTTACAAGAGAAACAAACACTCTGGCTTGGCCAAAAGTTAGTAACAATGAGTAAAGCATGGTAAAATAATGTAAAGTGGTAACAGATGAAAAGAAGACCGCTTTAAGAACAAACAAGTGAGTGAGACACAGTGAGGGGAATTCATTTGTCTACTTTTAGAGCTTCTTGGGGGAGAAGTGCCTCCATCCCAGCAGTTTCCTGACTTCTCGGACCACACCACCACTTTGGACATGTTAGGGTGGGGGATGGGTGCTGGTGGCCAGACAGTTGTAAAAACTGGTGGACACTATAGCAAAGAAAAATCTGCCAGATGAGCCCCCGGAGTTGTGTCCATATCTACTAGAGGGTGGAGGGAGAGAGAATTTTAAAATGATGTTAAAATGCCTTAAGGAATTCCCCCCCACTATGCTCACAACAGTGATGGGGTTGCAAAGACTGTGATCTGGCCCCCATACAGTGTGTGGTCACAGCTTGTATTCTGGATAAAACTTTCTGGATTCAGTTAACGTAAAAATTGCAGTTTCCACTAAAAGAAGTATAATACTAATGAGTACAAGTATACAGTAAATTCACATAGATTTATGACTATGGCCAAATATGCAAATGTAGATCAGACAGGCGCTGCTGCTTACCAATTCCAAAGTAACCCAATATAAAACCCTTGATGAAGCCTTGAGAGGGTGAAACAAGGTCGGGGAGTGCAGCACATGCTTGGGATTGATGTGGCTTCTATCTTGATTATATCTGGCTGCATTGGCCTTGATACTAGTGCGATTGTATCCATTACTTATGTAGTCTGAAGCTCTGTATATTTCTCAGTTTAGATGCTAACAACATCTGTATAAACATATGTACTTTATAAAGTTTTTGGTAACTCTCCTTTTATAGGGTCTTGTATATGTGGAGAGTGGCTGAGTATGTGCCTTTCTTATATCTAGGTAGCATTACCAATTCAGCAGCTACTAGCAGTTTAAAATGTACCATTTGCAAGATTTGCTAGATAAAGTTTTATTTATAAACCTTGAATTATCTTTACAGCACGATATGGAGAATAAAACCTGAACCTTATAATAAATAAACCTACTGAAGACCAGTAAATACCGCAAATTCAGTTCTCAGTAGGGTCAACTATATTCGTCTTAGTATCACCTGTTGTATTATGAAGCGTCTAGAAAAATTCATTGTCATCTTAGACGCTGTTAGACATCAAAATAAGATCTTCAGACAAAGCCAGTTAATCTAACAACATACCTGTGCGGTCATCAGTGCTCAGCAGTCAAACTATTTACAGTATTATGTTACAAAGCAGCAAAAAAACATGAAAGTAAGGAATGATTGCAATGAAGAAATGGCCCTACATATCCAGCATGAGATGCAGTGTCAGTGTTGTGTAAACAAAACAGAGGCAATTATCAGGTCAGTCTGGGCATTGAAAGAAAACTATTGATGATTTTCCCAAATGCTGTTCCCATAACATCCAAGAGGGCTGTGAACATTACTAGAAAATACTATCATTCACACCGGCCGGGTGTGGCACGCGCATACCGGCAAGTGAGGCGGAGGAGTGTGTCCTGGGGATTCAAACACCCCCACCCCCATTGAAATTTATAATCATAATGCAGAAAGGGAGCCTGTGACACCCAAGAATAGGAGGAAATTTAGAAGCCAGTAATGACATCAGCTACTTAGAGCAACTGTGAGAAGTTGAGAAGGAGAGTGCACTGACGGTTAACGCATTAAGAAACAGATGTCAGTTTCTACAATTTTTTTTTTTTTAGATGTTTTATATATATAATTATATGACAGATAGAACATAGATGATAGCAGTAATTTAATGATGGTTGTGAGTTGTGTGTGTGCAGAGGAAAATCTAGTTATATAGGGATGTTAGCCTTCTCTTGGGATTATGCAAATAAGTTTCCAGGATGGGACAAGGAAACTAGTTTGCTTACCTTGTAAGGCAGCCCCTATAATGAAGCGTGACATGATGCCTAAGGCCTGATGTTGGGATTAAAGCCAAACCAGTTATATATATTCCAAATGGACACATTGTTGTCCTGGTCACTGGTTTGGCTTAATCCCACATCACGTATTAGGCACTTGCTGCAAGCTCACCCTCCTGCCGCGCTACTGCAGCCATCAGTAAACCAAACAGCATTTCATGAGGGGTCAAAGAAGGTTGTGTGAATAGCATAGCAGAGACCTCTCCCAGATCCCCTCTTCTTGTGGCACCACTGTACTCTGTTCTGAAGCTGAAATATGCAGAGAGCAGCACCTACAGGAGGAAGCGAATACTTGTCAGATGACTCACCGTTCCCTGGTCCTTCCTGCTCAAGCCCTACGTACCGTGTCCTGAAACTGATGCGGGGCAGGGTGTAGGTAACAACAGGTAGAAGCTAGAAGCTGTATTGGGGCCACACTGCAGAGGCCCGAGACGGGACTGAAGTACACAAAATTTATAAGCCATTCCATGGGCCTCCACTCTGTTTGCGCTGTGTGCAACCATCCTGTCAATAGGGTTGATGGGCTGCGCAAGTCCATCTTTGGGCCGCTGGCCTGTGTACTGAAGATGCAGAGGGGTGCACAGGAAAGACTGAATACTGTCAGATGCCACTCACCGCTTCCAGGCTCTCTCCTGCTTTGGGCACCGTTTTGTACTGTGTATACTGAAGATAGTAGTATGCAGATGGTGCCCAGGAAGCTGAAACTGAATACGTCAGATGCACTCACCACTTCCAGGTTCTCTCTGCTTTGGGCACCGTTGTACTTGTTACTAAAGATAGTAGTATGCAGAGTGGTGCAAAAGAGCTGAATACTTGTCAGATCTACTTACCGCTTTTCAGGCTCTCTCCTGCTTTGGGCACGCTTGTACTGGTACTGAGATAGTAGTATGCAGAGTGGTGCACAGGAAGCTGAATACTTGTCAGATGCACTCACCGCCTCCAGCGTCTCTCCTGCTTCGGGCACCATTGCGTGTGTACTGAAGATAATAGATGCAGAGTGGGCTCAGGAAGCGAAAATCTTGTCAGATGCACTCAAGCTTCAGGTTCTCTACTGCTTCGGACCTTGTACTGTGTACTGAAGATAGTAGTATGCAGAGTGGTGCACAGGAAGTGAATACTTGTCAGATGCACACTGCTTCCAGGTTTCTCCTGCCTTCGGGCACCGTTTGTACTGGTACTGAAATAGTCGTATTACCATAAAAGGAAGTAGACAAATAAGCCGTGGGTCCGCTCGCCATCCGTCAAAGTCAATGACAAATATGTGAAAGACCAAAAAAAATGATGATGCCGTGGCTATCGCAGAATATCAATTATTTCAATAATTACAAGATGACAACAACAATGTAAAGACAAAAATTTGACAATTGGTGAATGTATAGACCAACAAAGAATAAAAACATGTAGGGTCAACAGGTAAGGCCTATGGGCTTCCGGCACTTATATGTCATAATAAGGTGACAAACAATGTAACAACAGATCTGCAGCTAAATGCTGCTGTACAAATGAAATGAGCAAACCAGAGACCAATAACCATAACAATGAGTAGACCCCACACTTAAGACCCTGACACTTGTTTACGCCGTCCGCGCTTATTCATAGTATAGGTAGAGTGGTGCACAGGAAGCGAATCTTGTCAGCAGATGCCTCCCGCTCCAGGGTCGCTCAGCGTCGGGCACTGTTGTACTTGTGTATGACGATTATCAGTACTGCCAAGCGGTGCACAGCGGAGCTCGATACTTGTCAGATGCCTCACGGTAACCAATTCTCTCCTGCTTCGGCACCGCGGTAAGGAAGACTGATAGCATGCCAGAATAGAGTTGGCGTACAGAGCTGAATACTGTCAGATGATCCCATAGCTCTCCCCCAGGTTCGACACCACTATACTCTTACTGACGCTGGTAGTATACAGGTGTACAACGGTTGCACACAGAGCGTGAGTGCAATTAGTGAGGGGGCGCTCTTCTGAGACATTTCATAACTGAGAGTGGGATATGTGCGTAGATTTGCATTAAGTGAGGGCAGAACTTTGCTGTGGACATTCATTAATGAGGATGAGCTCTGCTGTGGACATTGCATTAACGAGGGGATCTGGCATTAATGCGGGGGCTTCTTGGGGAGCCGTGTGACATTCATTAACGAAGGGGGGAGTACTGCTATGTATTTCATTAATGGAGGGCTCTGCTGTGGACATTTCATTGTTGACGGGGGCTTGGAACTGGATGTATGACTTTAAGGCTCTGCTGAGTGATATAATTAATGGCGTTTCGCTGTGTGGACCATTTCATTAGCCTTACCGACATGTGACGGTATATTCACCCATGCCGGGTACCGCGTGCATGAGAGGGTGTGGGGCCGATTGCCCTCAGCGGTTAAGTCTTTGCTGGCATATGTTCAGCAAAGGATTACTGGAACCCCCAGGATCGTGCCATGCACCGATAGAGGTTGTTTTGGGCTGATGGCCGCGGCCAAAGCGTGCGTCATCGGTGAGCAGAGATCCGTCGCCATTGTAGCCTCGAGTCCTCCGCGAATACCCGAGGATACTTGGGTTAACCCATGCATTACAATTGCTATCAGGCAAATTGTAATGTATGAGGAGTAAAATCCCATATACTGCCATACTGTGTATGGCAGTATATGTAATAGGATCTTTACGCACAACCTAGGTTAATGTACCCTAGGGAGTCTGAAAAATCGTAAAAAAAAAATTTTCAGTTTTTTAAAAAAATATAAATAAAAACCCTTAAAATCAAATTCACCCGCCTTCCCCTAGAATTCTATTAAATATAAATAAATCAAACTAGGTATCGCCGCGTCAAAATGCCCACATCTATCAAATATGATAAGGTTTTCACGGCGTTTAACCCAGTAACGGGAAAAAGCCCCCATAAGTCAACAAATGGCACTTTTTTGCCATTAAAAAAAATAAAAAATTCTCTAAAAAGTGATCAAAAGGTCGCACAGCTACAAAATAGTTAACATTGACACACGTCATAAAAATCTGCAAAAAAATGCACCACCCCACAGCTCATACAACAAAGTATAAAAAAGCTATTAGCACCAAAGTACGGCAAATCCCACAAAAAATTTTTGTACAGAGGTTTTAATTTTTTTAAAGGTAAGAAACATTTATAAAACATCGAATTTGTTATCCCCGCTATCATACAGACCAAAATAAAGTAGCCATGTTCGCTTGTGGATACATGAAATCCGTAAACTCCAACCCAAGACACTACGGACCAAATGCGTTTTTTTTTTTACCAATTAACTGCATTTTGGAATTTTTTTCCTGCTTCCCTAAAAGGACAGGAATAAATAACATAAATAACATTAAAAAAGTAGAAGAAAATATAAAAAATAAAAATATTTTAAAAAACCCTAGAAGTTCAGTCACCCCCCCCCTTTTCCCGAGATTGATAAAATGTTAGTAGTTGCTAGCTTCCAAATAGTCAAATCAAATATACAGATGGTTTTTCCCAACGTTTAACCCTGTAATGGCAAATAGCACCAAATGCCAAAATGCTACTTTTGCCATTCTATAAAGTTTTTAATAAAAAGTGATCAACAAGATCGGAAGTCCTCAAAATGGTAGCAATGAAAAGGTTAATCTCATAAAAAAATGATGTCTTACACGTTCCGTACACGAGTTGAAAAGTAACTTCCAGAAGGGGAAATAAAGAATTTTTTGTACGACATGTGTTTTTTTTTTTAAATGTATTAGAACACAACTAAAAACCTATATTAATAGTATCCCATTGTGTTTTCAGAAACATCAGGAAACCTTGCGACTGACAAGAGGAATTACCTCAGTGGAAAGATTAATTTCTAGGTGTAGTTCGTGCAATAGATCTCCATCTCAATTATTTTTCGATAACCACTTGGAGAAACCACTAAAGAAATTCGACACCATTTTGTTACACTGGTCCCATATTTATTAAAGTGTTTGCCGCCAGTTTTCTGCGGAATTTGACACTGAAAAGAACATGCAAACTCTCGCACATCATTTATGAGTGCCAGCTTTGTGTCCCCGCTCCGGTCCGATAAACCGAAAAAACGTTCCCCCAAAATGTGCCGCAATTCGTTTCAGCATGAAACAAAGTGCACAAAAATAAAAGAAAAAAAAAGTGCACTCTCAAAGCTGCAAGGAGTGCGGGATACAGAACATGCACACAATACATGAATCTGATGCAACTCAGTGTTAACTGCTCTATGCCTGTGAAAGTTACAGCGTGGCATTCACATTTAGTTTTCTGTCCAAAGGAGGGCACATTATCTTGTGTATTTGGAGAGGCATTAAAGAACACTTACTGGGCAGTGATTTCGGATGATGTTCATGTGTGTCTCCATATTTCATGTTCTGCAGAGGGACTGTGTTGAATGCCATACACTGGCAATCCGTCCCTCGTGGCTTGAGGCCTATATAATTTTTCTGGCTGTTAAAAAAAAAAAAAAACTATCAAAACAAGTGTGAAGACTGTTTCCTGGAAGCAACATATACCAGACAAATAGACAAAGGCAACAAAAGTCTTCATCTAGCCAGTATAGTCTTGGGTATTTCAGTGTGTACTATAGGAGCAGTTTATTGCGGGAACACATGTCCCAAAAAAAAAAAAACTAGGTGTGAGAAACTGGCCTACAGGTATTTTGTTAATTTATTTGTTTATTAACCCTGAGACCAACATGAATTACTTTCACAAAGAAGTAAAGTTTAAAAACGACATCTTCTGATACTGGAAATGACATCTAACAGTCGTCTAACAATTATTATAAGAGGAATACATCGCGCCATGCTCATTTCGATGTCCTACTTCTGACTAGTGAACTGCCCAAATCTGCCACATTATCTTAATAACATCACCTTCACTTAGACAAAGGACAGGAAACAATGTAAGTGTTTTCTGCATCACTGTTTTGTATTGAGTTTAAAATGTATAAAATGGTTTAATGAACTCCTGTTTACCCAAATGCCAGCTTGAGAAAGTACCCAGAAGAGCAAGTTATCCATGTGCATGTGGCGTGTACTGTGCCAATTGCTGCCAATGCTCAAAAACTGTTCCCAAGCATAAAAGATAGAATAAAACAGTTTATATGTATTGCATGTCTCAGTTTACATCCCTGGCCAGCCGAGGATTTAAAACGGGTTTAAGAGGTGAAGAGATTTTTTTTCCAAAACTCACCGAATATTACCACCTTAGTGTAAACTTGATTGCAAGTGAACTGCAATACAGTCCAAACCGATTGGTTAAGTGTGGACAATTTCCACACAAAAACCCTTAAAACCCAGCCCCTTTAATTCTCTTTACAGCACTGTGAACTACATTCACTGCCGGCACTTGGATTCCCGCATCAGCAAATTATAAAAAATTGACAATAGGATTTAATTCATAACCAGATTACAGCCATCTGTTCATCTCATGAACTTTTATGCTCCGTTGTTGTTGAGAATGCGTCACAGGAGGAGGATAGCGTCACTAAAGGACCATATTGATTGCCAGATAATGTGAAACCTATAAACAAGTCTCTTATCTACCCACTTGTCAGCTGTAGTCCACTCTGGCAGCCTTATTTTTAGCTTGGGATACAGAATGATTATTTAAAAACAGTTTACAGCCACCAAACAAAAAAAAAAAAAGTCAGTAAGTTAATGTGATTAAATGAGAACTTCTGCATTTTGGCACTTTTAAGTTTCATGTAGCCACCCAGTGTCTATATCCAGCACTTTGCAGAAGCCCCTTTGTCATGCCCCTTTCGTGTCAAAAGAAAGGAGGCAGACGGTCACAGGATAATAACTATGTTATACATGGGGAAAACAATCCCTCAATGCTGTAATATCTTTGCTTACCATATCCCATGGCACCGTCTAATTGCACTAAAACTGCTTACTTTTCTATAACATGAGGACTCATAAAGCTTCTTCCAACATGAGATATCTCTTAATACATTACATTGACAGAGCTAAGACTGAGGACTTTACATCCAACTAAACATTTACCCCATAGAGCGGCCATTCCATACATCTGAGTCTGCAATTAAGTTTTCCCACCGGGCTTTTATATTATAACATTTCTAAATGAGATGTTATTAACCAAATAATGTCCCTATGTGAAAATAATTTCCCATAAAAAACTATGTTGTTCCTAGAAAAACTGCAGTGTCCCTGGAATCGACACCCCAGCAATGACACAGCATGCGCCGTGAGGCAGCCGTGGCGGATATATCCGCCACTGAGCGCTAAGTCACTGCGCTCCGTGGCGGGGTTAAAGGGGTATTCCCACAAAGACAAGATTCTTAAAGGGGTTGTCCGAGTTCTGAAAAAAAAAACTAAGGTAGGCCGTGCTGCTGTCGCTCCGGTCCGGGCGCCATGTAAACAAGCTGGATTCAGCTTCCGGCCAGCCGTGGCCGGCCCTGCCTATCCGTCCCTATTCACAGCATTGTGAATGCGGGCCGGAAGATTGTCGGGTCCGGCCGGAAGCTGAGTCCATGTTTGTCTACATGGCGCCCGGACCGGAGCAACAGCAGCGCTGGATACCGGAGGGCACCGGAAGGTCAGTAGGACTTTATTTTTTTAAGCAGCGCCCTCCCGGCCTACCTTAGTTTCTTTTCAGAACTCGGACAACCCCTTTAAATATATTCAGGATAACAAAATAACATATTCTCGAATTCACTGTTATTATCAAAAATATAGCATTTCACACATATACGTGTAACCGGTCTCTATCAGTCCCGGTGTACACAATTTCTGTTCCTCCGG
This sequence comes from Engystomops pustulosus, assembly GCA_019512145.1. NCBI lineage: Eukaryota > Metazoa > Chordata > Amphibia > Anura > Leptodactylidae > Engystomops > Engystomops pustulosus. The sequence goes on along the minus strand of CM033647.1, from coordinate 86,405,058 downwards.
GATGCAACCGTAAATCTTTTGATTTTTAAGGTCAGGCATGGGAGATTCTTCTCATGAATTGCTTCTCCTTTCTGCTCAATGCAGTGTTATGTCTACCCATTCCCCTGGATTACAAGCTTACACACAGATACTCTCAGACACTTCCTGCTGGCAAGCGGCATCTACACAGACTTGTAGCAGAACTGAAGTGTGTCATTGTGTTATATGTATCTCATGGAACTAATCATGTCTCATCTCTGATCTCTCTTTTTCTATGTGTCAGATTCTAGTGAATATTCAAAAGCTAAATAAAAGTGTAGATAAACCTGATCTAAGCACACATTCAGTACACAGCATCTCATAGTACAGAGGAATCATGAAGTGTCTGCTTAGAGAGTCCCCGACCAAACTCTGGAATTTTATACTGACCATCACTGAGTTATAGGAGCTAAAACAGCAATAAAACTGAGTACAATTGTAAAGTAAGTGGGATCTTTTATTGTGTAAACATCACTAAATGATTAAAATTTGAGAACCTTCTTCATGGGCAAACCCCTTTAAACTCCCCATTATAGAAACTGAAAACAAAAGGTGAACACAATTTCATCTATTCACCATCTTTTCCCTTTAGTCTTCCCTATAGATGTGATTTAACAGATTACCAAGAAAACAAACAGCCCCAGAGTCTGCCTGAGACGTTATCCTTTCAGATAATGGTTAAATACTAGTCATATGTCAGCCATATTTCTTGGACTGAAACACTGTGCATCACTGCCTCCCTGCAGGACTACAGTCCCATATTGTAATCATACTGCAAATATGGGACAGTGATTCCACTGCAAGGTAGTAATTCAGTATTCTCATGGTATGCATGAACAGAAGGAGACGTGTGTATTGGAAATATATACTTTATTTCAAAACAGACAATTTAAAAACACTATAAAACCCAGGACTAGGGCTTTTACAAAAAAAAAAAAAAACCTCTGGCTTGGCCAAAAGTAGTACCAATGAGTAAAGCATGGTAACTAATGTACAAGTGGTAACAGATGAAAAGCAAGCAAGTGAGACACAGTGAGGGGAATTCATTTTGTCTACTTTAAGAGCTTTCTTGGGGAGAAGTGCCTCCATCCCAGCCTGTTTCCTGACTTCTCGGACCCACACACCACTTTGGACATGTTAGGGTGGGGAATGGGTGGCTGGTGGCCAGACAGGCTTGTAAAAACTGGTGGACACTATAGCAAAGAAAACTCTGCCAGATGAGACCCAGAGTTTGTGTCCATCTACTGAGAGGGTGGAGCGGAGAATTTTAAGACTGATGTTTAAAATGCCTTAAGGAATTCCCCCCACTATGCTCACCACACAGTGATGGGGTGCAATAGACTGTGATCTGGCCCCCATTACAGTTGTGTGGTCACAGCTCTGTATTCTGGATAAAGAACTTCTGGCATTCAGTTAACGTATAAAATTGCAGTTTCCACTAAAAGAAGCTTATATACTAGAATGAGTACAAGTATAACAGTAAATTCACATAGATTTATGACTATGGCCAAATATAGCAAATGTAGATCGGACAGGCGCTGCATTTACCAATTCCAAAGTAACCCAATATAAACCCTTGATGAAGCCTTGAGGGGTGAAACAAGGGTCGGGGAGTGCAGCACACTGCTTGAGGATTGATGTGGCTTCTATCTTTGATTATATCTGGCTGCATTGGCCTTGATACTAGTGGCATTGTATCCATTTACTTATGTAGTCTGAAGCTCTGTATATTTCTCAGTTTAGATAGCTATACAACATCTGTATAAACATATGTATTTATAAAGTTTTTTGGTAACCTTCTCCTTTATATAGGGGTTCTTTGTCATATGTGGAGAAGTGGTCTGAGTATTGTGCCCTTCTTATATCTAGGTAGCATTTACCAATTCCAGCAGCTACTAGCAGTTTTAAAATTGTACCATTTTGCAAGTATTTTGCTAGATAAAGTTTTATTTTATATAACCTTGAATTATCTTTTACAGCACAGATATGTATAAATAAACCCTGAACCTTATAATATAATAAAACCTACTGAAAGCCAGTAAATACCGCATAATTCAGTTCTCAGTAGGGTCAACTATATTTCTGCTTAGTATCCACCTGTTGTATTATGAAGCAGTCAGAAAAATTCATTGTCATCTTAGACATGCTGTTAGACATCAAAATAAGATCTTCAGACAAAGCCAGTTAATCTAACAACATACCTGTGCGGTCATCAGTGCTCAGCAGTCAACTATTTACAAGTATTTATGTTACAAAAGCAGCAAAAAAACATGAAAGTAAGGAATGATTGCAATGTAAGAAATGAGCCCTACATATCCAGCATGAGATGCAGTGTCAGTGTAAGACAAAACAGAGGCAATTATCAGGTCAGTCTGGGCATTGAAAGAAAACTATTGATGATTCTTTCCAAATGCTGTTCCCATAACATCCAAGAGGCTGTGAACATTACTGAGAAATTACTATCAGTTCACACCAGGGCCGGTGTGAGGCGCATACCCGGCAAGTGATGCGAGGCGTTGTGTCTGGGGATGTCAAACCACCCCCCCCCGCCCCCCCCCATTTGAATCTAATATACTGCATAAAGCGGAGCCTGTGACAGCCCTCAAGAATGGAGGAAATTTTAGAAGCCCAGTAATGACATCAGCTACTTAGAGCCAACTGTTGAGACGTTGAGAAGGAGCAGTGCACTGACGGTTACGCATAGTAAGAAAAGTGTCAGTTTCTACAATTTTTTATTTTTTTTAGATTTTTTATATATATAATTATATGACAGATAGAACATAGATGATAGCTAGTAATTTAGATGCTGGTGTGAGTTGTGTGTTGCAGGAAAATCTAGTTAATAGGGATGTTAGCCTTCACTCTTGGGATTATGCAAATAAGTTTTCCAGGATGGGACAAGGAAAACAGTTTTGCTACCTTGTAAGGCAGCCCCCTTATCATGAAGCTTGACCATGATGCCTAATGGCCTGATGTTGGATTAAAGCCAAACCAGTATATATATTCCAAATGGAACACATTGTTTTCCTGGTCACTGGTTTGGCTTTAATCCCACATCACGTTATTAGGCATCTTGCTGCAAGCTCACCCTCCTGCCAGGCTACTGCAGCATCAGTAACCAAACAGCATTTCCATGAGTGGGTCCAAAGACAGGTTGTGTGAATAGCATAGCAGAGACCTCTCCCAGATCCCCTCCTTCTTTGGGCACCACTGTACTCTGTCCTGAAGCTGGAAATATGCAGAGCAGCGCACAGGAAGCTGAATACTTGTCAGATGTACTCACCGTTCCCTGGTCCTCTCCTGCTTCAAGCCCTACTGTACCGTGTCCTGAAACTGATGCGGGGCAGGGGTGTAACAACAGCTGTAGAAGCTGCTATTGGGGCCACACTGCAGATGGGCCCGAGACGGACTGAAGTACCAAAATTTATTAAAGCCATTCTCATGGGGCCGTCCCACCTCTGTTTGCGCTGTGTGCACCATCCTGTCAATAGGGTTGATGGCTGCTGCAGTCCATCTTTGGGCCGCTGGCCTGTGTACTGAAGATGCAGAGTGGTGCACAGGAAGCTGAATACTTGTCAGATGCACTCACCGCTTCCAGGTTCTCTCCTGCTTTGGGCACCGTTGTACTGTGTACTGAAGATAGTAGTATGCAGAGTGGTGCCCAGGAAGCTGAATACTTGTCAGATGCACTCACCACTTCCAGGTTCTCTCCTGCTTTGGGCACCGTTGTACTGTGTACTAAAGATAGTAGTATGCAGAGTGGTGCAAAAGGAGCTGAATACTTGTCAGATCTACTTACCGCTTCCAGGCTCTCTCCTGCTTTGGGCACCGTTGTACTGTGTACTGAAGATAGTAGTATGCAGAGTGGTGCACAGGAAGCTGAATACTTGTCAGATGCACTCACATTTATTTATGTTATTTATTCCATGTCCTGCGTACGGGAAGCAGGTAAAAAAATTCAAAATGCAGTGAAATTGGTAAAAAAAAAAAACAGCATTTGTCCGTAGTTCTTGTGTTTGGATTTTTACGGATTTCACTGTATGCCACAATGAACATGTCTACTTTATTTTGGGTCTGTATGATTAGCGGGGATAACAAATTTAGATAGTTTTTAAATGTTTCATACTTTAAAAAAATTAAAACCTCCTGTACAAAAATTTTTTGTGGGATTTTGCCGTCTTCTGGTGCTAATAGCTTTTTTATACTTTGGTGTATGGAGCTGTGGGTGGTGTCATTTTTTTGCAGATTTTTATGACGTTTACAATGTTAACATTTTTAGGACTGTGCGACCTTTTGATCACTTTTTATAGAATTTTTTATTTTTTTTTAAATGGCAAAAAAGTGCCATTTTTGACTTTGGGGGCTTTTTCCGTTACTGGGTTAAACGCAGTGAAAAACCGTTATCATATTTTGATAGATTGGGCATTTTTGGACGCGGCGATACCTAATGTTTGATTTTTATTTATATTTATATATTCTAGGGAATGGGTGATTTGATTTTTAAGGGTTTTTATTCTATTTTTTTAAAAAACTTAAAATTTTTCTTTTTACTATTTTTCAGACTCCCTAGGGTACATTAACCCTAGGTTGTCTGTAAGATCCTATCATATACTGCCATACTACAGTATGGCAGTATATGGGGATTTTACTCCTCATACATTACAATTTGCTGATAGCACATTGTAATGCATGGGTTAACCCAAGTATCCTCGGGTATTCGTGAGACTCGAGGCTACCATGGCGACGGATCGCTGCTCTCCCCGATGACGTCACGCTTTGCCGGCGGCGATCAGCCCAAACCCCTCTATCGGTGCTGGCACGATCCTGGGTGTTACCAGTAACCTTTGCTGCATATGCAGCAAAGACTTACCAGCTATGGGCAATGGCTCGGCCCACGAGCCCTCTCCATGCACCGGACCCGGCAGTGAACGTATACCGTCACATGTCGGTAAGGGGCTAATGAAATGTCCCACGCAGAAACCCCATTAATTAATATAATCAGCAGAGCCTTAATGTCCAACATCCAGTTCCAGCCCCCCGTCAACAATGAAATGTCCACACAGAGCCCTCCTCATTAAGAAATCTCATCAGCAGTACTCCCCCCTTCATAATGAATGTCCACCCAGAGCCCCCCCTCATTAAAAATGTCCCACAGAGCTCCTCCTCGTTAATGAATGTCCACAGCAGAGCTCCTCCTCATTAATGAATGTCCACAGCAAGTTCTGCCCCTCTTAATGAAATCTCCACATATCCCACTCTCAGTTATGAAATGTCTCAGCAGAGCTCCCCCCTCACTAATTGCACTCAGCTCTGTGTGCACCGTTGTACCCTGTATACTACCAGCTTCAGTACAGAGTATAGTGGTGTCTAACCTGGGAGCTATGGGACATCTGACAGTATTCGCTCTCGTACGCCAACTCTATTCTGCATGCTATCAGCTTCCTACCGCGGTGGCCCGAAGCAGGAGAGAACTTGGTACCGGTGAGTGCATCTGACAAGTATTCAGCTCCCTGTGCACCGCTCTGGCATGCTATAATCTATTACAAAGTACAACAGTGTCCCGACAGCGGAGCGAACCTGGAGGCGGTGAGTGCATCTCTGACAAGATTCAGCTTCCTGTTGCACCACTCTACATACTACTATGAATAAGCGCGACGGCTAAACACGTGTCAGGGTCTTAAGTGTGGGTTCTACTCATTGTATGGTATTGGTCTCTGGTTGCTCACTTCATTTTTGTACAGCAGCATTTAGCTGCATATCTGTTGTTACATTGTTTTCACCTTATTTGACCATATAAGCTGCCGGAAGCCCATAGCGGTTACCTGGTGACCTACATGTTTTTTATTCCTTTGTTGGTCTATACATTCACCAATTGTCAAATATTTTTTGTCTTACATTGTTTTATCATCTTTAATTATTGAAATAAAATTGATATTTTGCGATGCCACGCATCATCTTTTTTGGTCTTTTCAATATTTTGTGTCATTGACTTTGACGGATGGCGAGCTGGCCCACGCTTATTTGTCTACTTCCTTTTTTGGTAATACACTATCTTCAGTACACAGTACAAACGGTGCCCGAAGCAGGAGAACCTGGAAGCAGTGTGCATCTGACAAGTATTCATCTTCCTGTGCACGCACTCTGCATACTACTATCTTCAGTACTACAGTACAACGGTCCGAAGCAGAGAGAACCTGAGACTTGAGTGCATCTGACAAGTTTTCACGCTTCCTGTGCCACACTTGCATCTATTATCTTCAGTACACGTCAATGGTGCCCGAAGCAGGAGAGACCTGGACGCGGTGAGTGCATCTGACAAGTATTCAGCTTCCTGTGCACCACTCTGCATACTACTATCTACAGTACACAGTACAAGCGTGCCCAAAGCAGGAGAGAGCCTGAACGGTAAGTAGATCTGACAAGTATTCAGCTCTTTTGCACCACTCTGCATACTACTATCTTTAGTAACACAGTACAACGGTGCCAAAGCAGAGAGAACCTGGAAGTGGTGAGTGCATCTGACGTAAGTTTCAGCTTCCTGGGCACCACTCTGCATACTACTATCTTCATTACACAGTACAACGGTGCCCAAAGCAGGAGAGAGCCTGGAAGCGGTGAGTGGCATCTGACAGTATTCACTTTCCTGTGCACCCTCTCTGCATCTCAGTACACAGGCCAGCGGCCCAAAGATGGACTTCGCAGCCCATCAACCCTATTGACAGGATGGTGCACACAGCGCAAACAGATGTGGACGGCCCATGAGAATGGCTTTCATAAATTTTGTACTTCAGTCCGTCTCGGGCCTCTGCAGTGTGGCCCCAATAGCAGCTTCTCTCTACTGTTGTTACCTACAACCCTGCCCCGCATCAGTTTCAGGACACGGTACGTAGGGCTTGAAGCAGGAAGGACCAGGGAACGGTGAGTCATCTGACAAGTATTCGCTTCCTGTGGTGCTCTGCTCTGCATATTTCAGCTTCAGACAGAGTACAGTGGTGCCCAAGAAGAGGGGATCTGGGAGAGGTCTCTGCTATGCTATTCACACAACCTGTCTTTGACCCCTCATGAAATGCTGTTTGGTTTACTGATGGCTGCAAGCCGGCAGGAGGGTGAGCTTGCAGCAAGTGCCTAATACGTGATGTGGGATAAGCCAAACCAGTGACCAGGACAACAATGTGTTCGCATTTGGAATATATATACTGGTTTGGCTTTAATCCAACATCAGGCCTTAGGCATCATGTCACGCTTCATTATAGGGGCTGCCTTACAAGGTAGCAAAACTGTTTCCTTGTCCCATCCGGAAAACTTATTTGCATAATCCCAAGAGTGAAGGCTAACTCCCTATATAACTAGATTTCCTCCTCGCCACACACAACTCACAACCATCATTAAATTACTGCTATCATCTATGTTCTATCTGTCATTAATTATATATATAAAAATCTAAAAAAAAAAAATTGTAGAACTGACATCTTTTCTTACTATGCGTTAACGTCAGTGCACTGCTCCTTCTCACTCTCCACAGTTGCTCTAAGTAGCTGATGTCATTACTGGCTTCTAAATTTCCTTCCTCCATTCTTGAGGCTGTCACAGGCTCTCTTTCTGCATTATGATTATATTCAAATGTGGGGGGGGGGGTGGTTTTGAATCCCCAGAGACAACTCCTTCCGCCTCACTTGCCGGTATGCGCCTCAAACCCGGCCGGTGTGAACTGATAGTATTTTCCTCGTAATGTTCACAGCCCTCTTGGATGTTATGGAACAGCATTGGAAAATCATCAATAGTTTTCTTTCAATGCCAGACTGACCTATAATTGCCTCTGTTTTGTGTTACACCTGACACTGCATCCATGCTGGATATGTAGGGCTATTTCTTCATTGCAATCATTCCTTACTTTCTGTTTTTTGCTGCTTGTAACATAATACTGTAAATAAGTTGACTGCTGAGCACTGATGACCGCACAGGTATGTTGTTTAGATTAACTGGCTTTGTCTGAAGATCTTATTTTGATGTCTAACAGTCGTCTAGATGACAATGAATTTTTCTAACGTTCATATACAACAGGTGGATACTAAGACGAATATAGTTGACCCTACTGAGAACTGAATTCTCGGTATTTACTGGTTCTTCACAGTAGGTTTATTATATTATAAGGTTCAGGTTGTTATTCTCATATCTGTGCTGTAAAGATAATTCAAGGTTTATAAATAAAACTTTATCTAGCAAAATCTTGCAAATGGTACATTTTAAACTGCTAGTAGCTGCTGTGAATTGGTAAATGCTACCTAGATATAAGAAGGCACATACTCAGCCACTTCTCCACATATTACAAAGAACCCCTATAAAAGGAGAAGGTTACCAAAAACTTTATAAAGTACATATGTTGATACAGATGTTGTTGCGATCTAAACTGAGAAATATACAGGCTTCAGACTACATAAGTAAATGGATACAATCCACTAGTATCAAGGCCAATGCAGCCAGATATAATCAAAGATACGAAGACCACACTCAATCCCAAGCATGTGCTGCACTCCCACGACCGTGTTTCAACCCTCCTCAAGGCTCATCAAGGGTTTATATTGGGTTACTTTGGAATTGTATAATGCAGCAGCGCCTGTCGATCTACATTTGCTATATTTGGGCCATAGTCATAAATCTATGTGAATTTACTGTATACTTGTACTCATCTAGTATTAATCTTCTTTTAGTGGAAACTGCAATTTATTACGTTAACTGAATCCAGAAAGTTTTATCCAGAATACAAGCTGTGCCACACACTGTATGGGGGCCAGATCACAGTCATTTGCACCATCACTGTTGTGAGCATAGTGGGGGGGAATTCCTTAAGGCATTTTAAACATCAGTTTTAAAATTCTCCGCTCCACCCTCTAGTAGGATATGGACACAACTCAAACCGCGGGCTCATCTGGCAGAGTTTTCTTTGCTATAGTGTCCACCAGTTTTTACAACCTGTCTGGCCACCAGCACCCATCTCCCCACCCTAACATGTCCAAAGTGGTGTGTGGGTCCGAGAAGTCGAAACGCTGGGATGGAGGCACTTCTCTCCACCAAGAAAGCTCTAAATATAGACAAATGAATTCCCCTCACTGTGTCTCACTGCACCTTGTTTGGTTGTTAAACAACGGTCCTTGCTTTTCATCTGTTCACCACTTTTACATTATTTTACCATGCTTTACTTATTGTTACTACTTTGGCCAAGCCAGAGTGTTTTTTCCTTGTAAAGCCCTAGTCCTGGGGTTTATTGTTTTAAATTGTTTGTTTTGATAATATATATATTCCAACAGACAATATTTACAATACGGGACTTAGTCCTGCAGGGAGGCATTGATGCACAGTGTTTCAGTCCAAGAAATATGGCTACATATGACTAGTATTTAACATTATCTGAAAGGATACCGTCTCAGGCAGACTCGGTGCTTTTTGTTCTTGGTAATCTGTTAATCACACTATAGGGAAACTAAAGGGAAAGATGGTGAATAGATAAATTGTTTTCACCCTTTGTTTCAGTTTCTATATGGGGGAGTTTGAAAGGCTTGCCCATGAAGAAGGTTCTCAAATTTTAATCATTTAGTGATGTTTACACAATAAAGGATCCCACTACTTTCCCAATGTGACTCAGTTTTATTGCTGTTTTAGTCCTACATAAGTGATGGTCAGTACAATTTCCAGAGTTGGTCGGGACTCTCTAAGCAGACACTTCATGATTCCTCTGTACTATTGAGATGCTGTGTACTGATGTGTGCTTAGATCAGGGTTATCTACACTTTTATTTAGCTTTGAATATTCCTAGAATCTGACCATTAGAAAACGAGAGATCAGATGAGAATGAGAATAGTTCCATGGATAAATAAACAAATGGACCACACTTCTTTCTGCTACAAGTCTGTTAGATGCGCTTGCCAGCAGGAAGTGTCGGGGAGTGATATCTGTGTGTCTAACGATGTACTCCAGGGAATGGGTAGACATAACATCCTTAAAACTCAAAAGATTACGGTGCATCCCGGCGGAACAGAATTGGGTACACCGGATGATAGAGCCGGTTCACGTTATATGTGTGAATGCTATATTTTATAATACAGTGAATTTCGAGATATGTTATTTTGTTATCATGCATATATTTAAGGGTTGTCCGAGTTCTGAAAAGAAACTAAGTAAAATGTATCTGCATACAATTATCTCAACAAGGCAATTTTTATATAAGTCATGATTTTTTCAACCCAAATTTTTATTTTATGTGATATATTACTATATATATAGTATTTTTTTTTTTTTACAAGAAACCATTTAACAAGCTAGTGACAGACCTAAAAAAGAGGTGCCACATTTAGAACCCTTATCAATAAGCCAAGTCCTTCAATGGCCATTATTTAATGCTCTATTGTGTTCATTTCAACATTTAATAACTGGAGACTGGAACTTCCATGAAAGTTACACAGTGATCTGCTTATCTTTTGTGTATCGCGGTTTAAAACACTTTTTAAAATTTTTATAGCTGAAGCTGCTTCGGCGGGCACAGTCGTGCGCATAAATAAAAAAAGTAAAAATAATATAAAAAATAAAAATATTTTTAAAAAACCCTAGAAGTTCAAGTCACCCCCCCCCCTTTCCCTAGAATTGATAAACATTGTTAGGTATTGCTACGTCCCAAATAGTCCAATCAAAATATACAGATGGTTTTTCCCAACGTTTAACCCTGTAATGGAAAATAGCACCCAAATGTCCAAAATGCTACTTTGCCATATATAAAATTTTTTAATAAAAAGTGATGAAAAGATAGCAAGTCCTCAAAATGGTAGCAATGAAAAGGTAATCTCATAAAAAAATGACGTCTTCCACGGTTCCGTACACAGAAGTATGAAAAAGTAACTAGTGCCAGAAGGTGGAAAATAAAGAATTTTTTTGTACAGAATGTTTTATTTTTTTCTAAATGTATTAAAACACAATAAAACCTATATAAATTTAGTATCCCATTGTTGGTTTCAGAAACATGCAGGAAACCTTGCAGACTGACAAGAGGGAATTACCTCAGTAAAAGATTAATTTCTAGATGTATGGTTCATCTAATAGATCCTCCATCTCAATAATTTTTCTAACCACTTGAGAAATTCTAACCCACTAAAGAAATTCCACCATTTTGTTCACACTGGCCCATATTTATTAAAGTGTTTGCGCCAGTTTTCTGTCTGAATTTGCACTGAAAAGAACATGCAAACTGCTCGCACATGCATTTATGAAGTGCCAGCTTTGTGTCACCGCTGCACTGTGTCCGATAAGACAGAAAAAACGTTCCCCAAAATGTGCCGCAATTCTGCAGCATGAAACAAAGTGCACAAAAAAAAAGAAAAAAAAAAAAGTGCACTCATCCAGAAGTGCAGGGAGTGCGGGATACAGAACATGCACCACAATACATGAATCTGATGCACTCAGTGTTAACTGCTCTATGCCTGTGAAGTGTACAGCGTGCATTCACATTTAGTTTCTGTCCAAAGGAGGGCAGACATTATACTTGTATTTGGGAGAGGCATAAAGAACATATACTGTGTGCAGTGATTTTCGGATGATGTTCATTGTGTCTCCATATTTCATGTTCTGCAGAGGCTGGGGTTGAATGCCATACACTGGCATCCGTCCCTCGTGGGCTTTAATGGCCTATATAATTTTTCTGGCTGTTAAAAAAAAAAAAAAACTATAAAAAAAGTGTGAAAGACTGTTTCCTGCTGAATGCAACATATACAGACAACATAGACAAAGGCTAAAAAGTCTTCATCTGCCAGTATATGTCTATGGGTATATTCAGTGTGTACAATGGGAGAGTTTATGGCGGGAACACATGTCCAAAAAAAAAAAAAAAACTAGGTGTGAAACTGGCCTTACAAGTATTTTTTTAATTTTTTATTTAACCTGCAGACCATACATGAAATTACTTTCACAAATGAAGTAAAAGTTTAAAAACAGACATCTCTCTGATAATGGAAAGGATCATCTAACAGTCGTCTAACAGATTTATAAAGAGGAATAACATCGCCATTGCTCATTTCTGATCCTACTTCTGACTATGAACTGCCAAATCTGCACCATTATCTTAATACATCCATTAAATAGACAAAGGACAGAAACAATGAAGTGTTTTCTGCATCACTGTTTTTTATTGAGTTTTAAATGTATAAATGGTATGAACTCCTGTTTACACAAAATTGCCAGCTTTGAGAAGTAACCAGAAGAGCGAGTTATCACATGTGCACTGGGCGTGTACTGTGCCACATTGTGCCCAATGCTCAAAACTGTCCAAGCATAAAAGATAGAATAAACAAAGTTTACATGTAGTTGACATGTTCTCCAGTGTAAATACATGGCCAGCAGAGGATTTAAAACGGGTTTAAAGAGGGAAGAGATTTTATTTTTCACCGAATATTATCATCCTTAGGTTACAACTTGCATTGCAAAAGTGAACTGCAATACCAGTCAAAACCGATTGGTAAGTGTGGCACAATTTCCAACAAAACCCTTAACCCAGCCCCTTTAATTCTCTTTACAGCACTGTGAACTACATTCACTGCTGGCACTGGATTCCCGCATCAGCAACATTATAAAAATTCAGACAATAGGATTTAATTCATCAACAGATCTACAGCCATCTTTCATCTCCATGAACTTTTACTGCTCCTTGTTGTTTGTAGATGCATCACAGGAGGAGGATTAGCGGCTCATAAAGGACCATATTGATTGCCAGATAATGTGGAAACCTATAAACAATTCTCTTCATATACCCACTGATGTCAGCTGTTAGTCCACTCCTGGCAGGCCTTAGTATTTTAGCTTGGGATACAAGAATGATTATTAAAACCAGTTACAGCCACCAGAACAAAAAAAAAAAAAGTCAGTAACGTTTTAATGATAAATGAAGAACTTCTGCATTTTGGCACTTTTAACGTTTCATGAGCACCCAGTGTCTATATCCAGCACTTGCAGAAGCCCCCTTTTCTTATGCCCCTTTCGTGCAAATAGAAGGAGCAGAGGTCACTAGGATTAATAATATGTTGAACATGGAAACAATCCCTCAATGCATGTAATATCTTTGCCTACCATATCCCCATGGAACAGTCTACATTGCCTAAAAACATGGCTTTACTTTCTTCTATTAACATGAGGACTCATACAGCTTCTTCCAACATGGAATCTACTTTAATACATTACATTGACAGAGCTAAGACTACGGACTTTACATTCAAATACATATTACCACCATAGAGGTCCAGTTCCATACAAGCTGAAGTCTGCAATAAGTATTCCCACCTGGGCTTTTAATATTTATAAACATTTCTAAATTTGGATGTTATTAACAAAAATGTCCCTATGTGAAAATAATTTCCCATAAACGTATGTTGTTCCTTAGAAACAATGCAGCTGTCCTTGGATACGATCACCCCAGCAATGACCCAGCATGCGCCAGTGAGGCCTGAACGACCATCTGGGTTCATTACCACAGGGCAAATGTAGGACATGGTGGTCACATCCAAGGTCAGTTTCTAAAGGATGATACAACTACATTTCTGGGAAATTATCTTCATACAGGAACATTTTTTTTTAAAATATCCCATTGAAGAAATGTTTATATATGGCAGATGAATGCAATTAGATTTGAATTCCCAGATTAGAATATCACTTTAGCAATTTTCAATTCAGCTGTGAATGAAGCCAGCATGGTACAATATCAGAGATCATTCTTGAGTTACGCTCAAGTTGCACCCTTTATATTCTGCAAAACAAAATTCCAGAAACAGTTTATGTCTTGCTGCCACATGGAAACCACCAACAAGCTTTAGTCAATAAATATTTTATTCTTGTAACAGGTCACTTTAGTATTATTGTGAAGTAGCAATAAATCAGATTACTGACTCGGGGAAGTGTAATCTCGGCCACAGCTAGACATGGCTGATCAATGCAGTTTCTGTAACTCCTAGTTAGGAAAATAGAGGTGACAGAAACAGCGTATCAGAGTGAGCTATGCCGTGTCATGACTTCCATGTTGGAGTTCACTCTGCTAAGGAGTTAGAAACATAAATGGAATTAGTTGTGGCATTTTAGTGTACTGCCGTCTTTCCCCACAGATCACAGCTGACTACAGGGGGTCCAAAAAGTGGGAATTTTGTCACTGGCCAATTATGGGAACTGTTTAACAAGTAGTAACTGTCCACATAATAAAACTCTCCCCCACCTTGACTACCAAGTTTCAGGCCTTCATAGACATACAATATTTAGTCATTCACAAACAAAATGAATAGCATAATGTATGTGAAAACTCCCACCATTTCTATAGAAAATAATACTTGGAGACCATCAAACGGGGAGGATGACTTGCTTGTTGATAGTTTCCATGAAGAGGGCTCTTTATGGTGCACAGAGCAAAATATTTATTTTTGTACATTTGTGGATGATATAGCTGGAGTTTCACTTTAGAAACAGGCTTGCCTTACAAAACAACAGTTGGAGAAAAGTTACACTAACAAAGTTAGGGCTGATTCACACTAACCATGATCAAAGTTCTGTGTCATAAGCCAACCACACTGTTGGGGATGGGCTTCATTACGTCATAATGACATCAGATGCAAGGAATCCCTGCTTCCTCGCTTAACAGCAGTAATGTATTACAGAGTCAATGTTGCTTTTCAGAGGGGAAGAAGTTACTCCTTGAATCATAGATTGATATGATGAAAGGCATAATCCAAGAGTGTGGTCCTCACATGACACGGTCAGTGATCATGGCTTGTGTGAAACAGCCCTAAGGGTACATTCACTAAGTCGTACTTTAAAAACATCAACATACACATGAAAGGTGGTTCTTTTGGTATTTGGCAGGCCCTTTCACATTGGTTAAAAAGGCATCAGTTGGAGGTATCCTTCAAGTATCCTTATGCATACCCTTCCAACACACACTGCAAATGCTGTATGAATAAACTCCAACAAGTAAAACACACCACATAGTTTATCTTTAACCACAACATGAGCACAGGCAAAGAAAAGAAGAGTTGCAATAATTTACAACAAAAAAAATCCCTATATCCATATATTGAAGAGCAAAAACAATGTGCAAGTGAAATCAAAATCATCGATTGTCTCTGGTTCACCATGAAACTTGGCTCATGGTGAAAAATGTTCATTGCTTGGTATGGCATGTAACCAGTCATTCGCTGGACTGTAAGCAGACATGAGCAGGTCTAGAGCGCAGGCAGCGGAGGCGAGGACAAGACCCGTCAGCTCATCTCCGCTTACAATTTGCTATTTTTTTTGAATTGAGAAACCAAATTGAGAACCTGTTCGGAGGCCTCGATGTGCTTCATCTGGAGGTATCTAGCACTGTTTACTGAGGTGTTCTCCAGGAAGTAGCGATAGTTAACCATCATACCACAGGACGCTGCGGCTCCCCTTGGACTTGTATCGGCCATCCAGTTCAGTCGCCACATGACAGCCCCATTTTGTAAATGGAAGTTTGCTACAGGGTTTAAGGCAAAACCACGGTGCTTCTCCCCATACAAATACCACGCACAAAGCCTCATCAACGGGGCCTCCAGAACCTTGACAAGGCTTTCTGACTTCATCCACTCATTACTGGTAAAAAGACGCTTCAGAGTCTCAATAGCTGGTGCCCCTGTGATGTCCGTTATCTCCTTACATTCTGAATCCAAAAAGAGCTCAGTCCTCCCCAATTCTTTCATTTGAGTGTTAAAAACACCAAAGAGCCACTTGGTAAATCCAGGGATTGGAGACAAACTGGAAAACTCAGATATTTGAGAAAATTCACCCTGCAAAACATATACAAAAGAGATAGTATAAATGAATAATGTCTTTAGGGTGAGGTCACAGGATCAAGTTAAAAATTGTGAATGGACACAGCAAGTCTTTGAAACCTGCAGAACTTCTCATTATAAAATTGTATGATATGATATTATAATAATAATACTTCTTTATTTATAAAGCATGTCAAGTTGTCATGTCAATATTCAGCCCTTTTATTGACCACAGTTTTATCTAGTGCAGGAGTCACTTTAGTTAGTTGTGATCTGTGGGGAAACCTGGAATCATGATAACCATGAACATGAATGATTTCAGCATCATGTAATATTAACAGGATACCTGAAGAGAATACTGGGGTGCTAGGTCCTTCAAAGGAATTCTCCTTTGACCCCATATATCTCTGCACCTGTTTTCCATGTTAATGCCCAGGCAATTTTTTGTTTTTTGCCATCAATGTCTACAAGCTTGGTACATCATCGGCTCCCTGCGTGCTCCCTCTACAGCCACTTGACATTGTGGCACATAATCAACCAGGCTTTGTAAGGGGTTAAACACTCGAAAACATTCCAATCCCCGGCACCTGCAGAACCTGATGTTCTCCAATCGGACTCTGGCGCTGCACTGTAGAAAAGCATTGCGTCAAAATAAGTATTCATAATGGCCACTGTAAAAACATGATACCGCAGTAAAGGGGTGAAAAGTCTTCCTCTGCTCTGGATAAGTGACCGCACATTCATTAAAAGGGTGATGTCACAATACACATTTATCACGTAACAAGAGTAAAGGTGATCAAATTTTAAAAAAAAATTTAAAATTTGATTGAATTCAATTTTGCGGACTGGTCAAAACTCTGGATCGGGAAACTTTGGAAACCATTAACGACCTCCTTGGAGCACCTACAGCATGGTCTGCTACCTCTTCCAAGTTGCTGCAGAATTTAAAGCGTAACTGTAAAAGTTTCACCAAATTATTTTATCAATTAAAGTGATTTAACCAACTTATTATATGAAATTCCCCCTTTGAAACCAAACAGAACAATGCCTTCTTTGTGCTGCTCCTTCTTTTCTTTTCAAAGTTCAGACATTTTCTGTTCTGCAAGTGTTTGACAAAAATCTCTCTCACCAGAGGTGAAGTGGGCGGAGACTAAAACCTGTCAATCTATGCCCTCAGTCTGAGGGCAGCTAGCTTGCCCACAGATCCCATGATGCCTTGTGTTCTCTTTAAAGGAATTCAGCAGTAAATCCATTTAGTTCCCACAAGTAAATCCACTGAACACTGCACAGTGTACATACAGGATGTATATAGTGACAGCCTTGGAACATGTAAAAAGTGGTAGAAATAATAAATAACCCAGTAACATGAAGTCTATAGCCTGTGATGTGTGAGCAGTAAGGGTTAATAGCATATCCAAACAGAGCTGATACTCCCGGTGACAAGGTGGGGGAAGTGAGCAGTGAGAAGAGCAGAGACAGACAGAGAAAGTTCTGTAGAATCACAGACTGGGATGGAGGGACTGATGGGGAACAGGGAGATCTTGTACCTCATTATTCTGTGCAGGAGACATCTGCATACACATCCAGCTCTGCTGAATTCACTGACACATGACATCTTCCCCTGTGAGAAGCAGCTCCCAGGAAACCGACCAGAAACAAAGTGTAAACAACATTCAGATTCATAAGGCTTATCAGCACGTGGAGAGTGGACAGCCACTGCAGCAATGAGGTAATGTGAGGGCTATAAGCAAGGATAGGTAATATAGGTAATAAAGATAATAGGCGAAGTTGTTTTACATCCCAAGAGAAGTTGTTTTACATCCCAAGAGGTATTGATTTGTGAAAAACAAAAAACCTTTACAGTTACTCTTTAAGTCACGACTGGGAGTCTCTCAATTAGTAGCTCCCCTCCTGGAGGCCTGAGCATGCATGGGTGGACCAGGTCCTTACCAGTCCTGGCCTTTAGAAGGGTGCTGCTAAATCTACGCTCCTTAGGAGGTACAGCGCTGGTTTACCACTGGAAGGAAAGCTAGGATGAGTCAGGGCTTCAGAAGGGAAGCTACTTTTTGAGAGCCAGGACATGCCGATAAGGGCTCGAGGAGGTTAGTCACAACTTTCACAACCTCCTGGTCCCTGAATTCCTGGTAAATTTTAGAGGTACAAAAGCTCTGATTCATGCAGAATCAAATTTTTTGGAACCAAATATATTTGGGAGACTTCCACTCTATCCAATTTGATTTGCTCATCTTTAGCAGCAACTGGTTATGATTGGGAGGAACTTTTTACAGAAGTGGCTATAATAAGCAAAATGATTAATAAGAAATAAAAAACCCAAATAATACAAAGATCCATACTCCTTCCATATACAGAGCAAGTTGAAAAGTCAAAAATCAGCGTGTCAACCAAATTACAGCAAAAAAAAAAAATCTGCTATTCTTGGAATAATCCCGAGGTTGTCTCTGCAGAGCCTCTAATATCTCCGCTACGCTCGAGCCAAGAACGTATTTATTTTCATTGTGCATATTTTATAAAGCTAGGAATAAATGTTGCATTTCTGTTGGTTTAGGGAATAATTCAAGGTCCTGATCCATTAACAAAGAAATGTTCTATATATGTGCCTGGCCTTGTTTTGATGAATCTCCTAATAGCTACCAGTGAAGAGAAAGCGTGCTTTCATTACAGTCACCATTAATCAGAGCCACGGCAGGGACTAATGGTAGTGGCACATTACTCTTAAACGTTGCCATGGATTCCACTTACCTTTGAAACGCTTCCACCCAGTCCCCAGCAGAGTTGTCAATTAAAATAAACTTTTGCAAAACAGACTGACATTTGCAATGTAAAAATGAGACATATTTTAAAACCAGCAGAAGCATTATCATCTACCATTCATAAACATTGTCCACATCACTGATGCCGAGCTACAGTATATAACCAAAAACAGTACCACTAGTACAGTGGTGACGAACCTATGGCACGGGTGCCAGAGGTGGCCCCTTTTCAGTGGGCACTCAGGCTGTTGTCCCATGGCAGTGTTTGCCAGACAGGGATCCTCCTGCATTCCATGGCAGGACTTGCCATGCTTAGCGTTATTTTAGTGTGAAGCATCCTGGTCTACCTGAGACTGCAGGAAGAGAGAGGAGGTGTGCACAGGGTCAGGTTATCATTCTGTGTGACCCCTGAATCTTCCTGTTCAGGGGGCTGTCAAGGGAAGCTCCAGTGGCAATCCAAATCTCTTCTACGTCTGGGAAAGATATTGATGCCCTCAGGCCCTTTGAAACCTGTGATATAGCAGGGACCAAGAAGATTGTAATAAGTTACTGCTTGAATTGCTGTGTTGGCACTTTGCAAAAAATATGCAGGTTTTGGGTTGCAGTTTGGGCACTCAACCTCTAAAAGGTTCGCCATCACTGCACTAGTAGATAGACAGTGACTGCTACGGTAAGTCATCTCCACTCATTTCACTATTCTCTGGGGGACAAATTCTGAATATGACGATTCATGAAGATAACGGACTATGAATTACAAGAATAAGGAACCCATATTGCCAAATCAGAGGGAAGATGCTTGGTCTGAACAAATATCCACAACTTTCCTAAAGGAACCTGCTTTATTTACCTTGCTTTGCTTGTCATAGGTTCCTTTCTGCTGGTTCTCAGCGTGAACACAAAACTGTGCCAAGTCATTTACGAGGTTGTCATTGTCGAGCAGGTGCTGCCGTTAAACACAACGGCGAGAGCCTGGACCTATATTACAGGACACAAATGTTTGCGTAGGAGATGTAAATGTTTACTTGATGCTGGTGCTGAGAGAGATGGCTGCGTTCTGTTCATATACATATGCAATTTCACTTTGTTTGAATAAGAATATAAGTGCTCTTTACATCTGTAAAACTAGTTTTTCCCAGTTAGCTACAGTTTGCTATAATATTTTGGTTCAGGTTTAGTGCAGGCTCACTAATTGCCCAGATTGCACTAGCCAACAGAGAACAACAGGCTGAATCTCTACTCTGAGTATGTGCTCTGAACACATAAGAAATGAACACGGAGGTACAGACAGCCAGTAGTCCGGAAAATTGTGTCAAACCAAGATGGCGTAAAGGTACAGAGTCGTAAGGCAATAAAATAGTAAAAGAAAAAACAAAACAAAGGGTCAGAATACACAGCAAAACCAAGACAAGTCTCAGGAGTAGAACCAGCAACTTGGGTTGGGGGGGGAACAAGTATTTGAGGAGTTACTGGACGCTACCCTACACAACTCCACCACCCAGTTTTTAACAGGACACAGACCTAGCTCAGCCAAGGGAACTAAACTCTGAATGGCAAGCTATCAACGCTCCCAGAATTCTGACAACTGCCCACTATAAACAAGAAAAATTATTACACTCACTGCCCTGTACATTACTGGCATCCTGCACCCCCTGTACAAAGATATACCTGTAAAATTGGCTCTTATGTACAAGAATAGAACTACTATAATGGTCCTCCATTATTATTATATGATTCACTGCTAAGGTACTGAAGGCACAAAGCAGGTATCTGCAATAGAAGCACATGTGCCGGTCTCCAAAAATATCACTATGTACACCGCAAATCATAAGCTCCCTCTTTCATCTAGGTACCTTTAGTAGTCTGGTGTAGCTAGCACAACACACCGGGGCCTGTGTTCAGAGAGAAGGCTGAATACAGAGCTGGACTAGTGACATAATATGACTAGAGATTTAGTAACTATGTAAAGTCCTCCATGGACAGGAGGCTTAATGAGTACCATGCTGTAGTACGATTGTGTGACTTGTAGGGTTTTGATTTATTAATTCATTTTAGACCGTCTCCCATAAGGCTCCACAGGGTAGCATATACTAAATACTTTACCACCATAAGGTAACCATGAGATTTTAGGTCATTAGGCAGGACAAGAATTTAGCAGAATCTGAATATGACTGGAGTAGAAGATACAATAGTAATTTTTTGACGCAGTAAACGGTCTCCCACCCTGAAAGACACTTCAGCTAGGGATAGTGACAAGGGGGAGTTTGGGGGGGGGGGGGGGAGAGGGGGCTTTAAAACCAACTACTTTGTCCCATGCTCGATATATGCCTCATATATGCAGTTTATCCTTGGCAGACACTAGTGGAGGGAAATACAAACTAGGGTTAGTCCGCTTCTTTGGCCAACAAAACACAACTGTTGACAAGTCTTCCGGTGAATGGCAGAAATATACAGCTACTTGTCGAAAAACAAAGTACAATTTAAAAGCGGCTTCTCTAGATCCTCTCTCTAAATGTGTCACTTTTTGTATTAGCTGAACAGGCAAAACTAAAGCACAAGGCTAAAAGTAGTCACGAAAGATTAAAACAGGTATTCATGAGAAAATACAAGGAAAGATATTCTCTAAATTAGATGTCAAGCAGAGAAGACAATCTCTTAGACAGTAAGCAAATGAAGGTTTCCCTACTGCAAAGTACAAACAAAAAAAAGTTCTAACAAAGCAATTTAAGAAGGCTTGCTGGAAAGATAATAATCTTTATATAGCACCATCAAATTCTGTAGCACTTCACAACTCTTAGAGGACATATACAAATAAAATAAAAATAAAATAAAGAGGTCCCAGTGATCCTCAACCAACAAGGGGATTCAAAGGTTTTAGAGACTTTGTATTTGCCAAAAATAAAACTTTGTTTTCAGCCATCCCACCAAATTAAATGAGCTCCGATCATGCCAATGTTGAATGAGTAAAGGGGTTGGCCACTTGCAGAAAACTTTAACAGGGTAAGTAGAAGATTTCAAATGGGTCCCCCATGTTATATTTACCCCGATGAAGTTTCCTGTTTGCCTCACTTCCTGTGAGGTCCTATATACAGCTGTCCGCAGTCATAACCACCCCCATTTAAGTGGTTGGAGGGTGTGCCAAAGATAGCTGCACAACCGCAGGACAAGACATCACATGAAGTCCCAAGTCCACCAGTCAGCTCCTAGGGCAAGTAGAATCAGGGCAAGTAGAATTTAGGGAACCCTATTAGGATCTTATACTCTTAAAGTGTCCGACCATTTTGATGGCAATGGTAAGCATAAACTGTATAACAAGTCCTTGCAACGGTTGTCGCTACAAAGATAGTGCAGGCCTTCACAGGAAAATTGGAGTTGATATCATTAAAAGCATTGCACAGCTCCCATTGTCACCCATTCACATGGACAGGGAACACATGATGCCATAGTTCCCCTTTTATTAGTCTTTACAGAGGATTAGTCTTTCCGGAGGTCTTCTGAAACCCATCATACTGTCTAACCAATCGTTCATAAATGTATTATTGGAAATACCCATGGTTTCTTAAGTGGGTTGTCCGGGATTTAAAAAAAAAACCTGTTTTATATGGCTTAAGGGGCTACATAAAAACAAGAAACCACTCATACTTCCTCCTCCGGCACCATCCCTCACTGCCAGGTCTCCGTTTGCAGAAGCTGGAGTTGTAGTCCAGAACACTGCCTCCAGTCCCTTCACTGAGCAGGCGCTTTAATATGGTTGTTCTATTAGAATTATCAACACCTGCGATCATAGTGAAATCCCCATATACATTACACAGTGTGCTAGACCTGCTGAAAATGGCAGGATCACATACATATTTTCTGCAAAGATGTTATGTGTGTGCACATTTTAAAAGTTTACACTTATAACACAAGGAATAATCCCCTAGCTTTTTAATGAAGATCTGCTTTCATTCCCCCCTCCGCCATTTATAAACCATTAGGATCCATTTTACATCTCCATTTGCATAATTGCATAAAACTGTGTAGAAGCAAATCTCTTTCCATGTAAGTCTTTTGCATTTTCCTCAACCTGTGCTGTCATGAAACATCAATAAAAAAGTTAAATAGGGTAATAAAAAATACGGTCAATACATTTACCTCACCTGACAACACATCAACTGCAAAGGGTTGTGTCGGCGGCTGTCACAGGGGCTAATGTTACACAGCTGTAAGCAAGAGATAGAACAGAGTCCCTTTAAATACAGCTGTGACAAGCTATAGGGCGAGCCTCATCGTGACACCCCCTGTCCTCCCTGGTAAAAAAAAAAAAGCTTTCAACAAGCTAGCGCCGGGCACAAAAGCCCATTGCAGATGCGAGGCAGTTACCAAGCAAGACAGAAAGGCACATCACAGACACTAAATAACTTATCGAGCCCACAAAGAAATGACAGCAGAAGCCGCCTTTTGATGTTCTAGTGGTACTGACAACTGAAAATGTCAGCGCGAGATTACTTTTTACCACAGAAAAATAGCAGGAAAAACGCATTAACTCTTTCACTGACATTTAACATATTGTCACAGAGCAATACGATTGGCTGACATCATTGGGACTCGCTGTCAAAAATTCACTTGTACCAACACATGCGGTGGGATTTTGGTGAGCAGCAAATCTCCATTCTTCCATTTTTATCTTTCTTCCACCACAGCACAAATAAATGCATTTAATAATTCGATATAGTAATACATAGATTTGCTAATTTCACTACCACACACTTTTTATTCAAAATGTCTAAAAACTCTGTCTTGGTTCAGTAGAGTTGACCCCGATACCACGTCGGTCCAACTCATCAATATGGATATAAAGAACCTACACTCTAAAATACAACTGTTTGGGGAGAAACACATCCTAGGGTCCCTAGAATGACGATGCACGCCCCAAGGCTTATGGTAGTGTCTGGGAATGCCATATTTACAGTAGCATATCACCATACTATGGTTGCGACCCTCTAACAGGCCAGCCATTTTAGCACTGGTACTCTCACAAAGGTACGCCTTAGCTTCACCTCATAAACGAATAAACTGTCTCAGGGTCAACATCTGCAAAGAGTTTGTATGTTCTCTCTGTGTCAGAGACTAGTACAAAGTTCAGAAGGAAAATGAAAAAGTGTATATAAATCTGTACCCTGATAATCTGACCACATTGTCAGCACACAGCATCACATAGCACAGAGGAATCATAAAGTATCTGCTTAGATAGAGTCCCCGCCCACACTTTTTGGAATTTTACACTGAGCAGCCTAGGGAGTGATAGGAACTAAAGCAGCAATAAAACCTTATCAGGCCCCAAAATATGTGGATGGGTGGGCATGGTGGCCACCTTGGCTGTACAAAAGCTGTTCTCAGCGCAGCTTACAAGCCACTGTAAACAAACAGGGGCACAGACCGGAGATACAGTAGGGATCGTGGAGGGAAGTACAACTGTCAAACCTGGTAACAGGATTCCTTTAATCAAATATGAAACCGATATCTGCTATTAAGAAGTCGTTTAGCTCTTGCCTAAAAGTCATGTCATAACAAGTGAATGATTTCATGCATGTTTGCCGGCAGGAAGGGACGAAGCAGAGTGAACATATAAGATCATATTGAAATACACAGAAAGCATGAGCTGTTATTGTACACATAGGATTAAAAAGAAGAATTAAGAAGAAAATAATAACTGGTTATTGTGGCAACATAAAAGCCATTCATAAAGCATCTGGATTTAGAAACCCTTATATCCTGTGTCGAGAAGATAAGCATTTGGAGAAATGAAACAGATTGTCCATGGCTGGGTGAAAATCTCTTATCAACAATTACATTCATATTTGGGGGCAGAAGATGGGATCATCCATCCGTTAACATTGACTGCAAAGATGTAGCATCTTGCGTTGTGTAGAGCAGAGAGTGAAATCCTCTTACATGAAAGGTTATAAAGTTTCTGAAAATGATATTTCCTCCCTCAGATAATCTTGACAGGCTCTGACCTTGCTTTTTAATTTTTTCTACCACTTTAATTGAAGTCACTGTTAAGAAGGATATGACCATCATATGTCACGTCCATAGATACTAAAGCTCTTACCATATAACACCATAGACTAGGATGAAAGGATGGCATTTGGAATATGCCAGATTGCACCATAAAACCTTTAGCGACACTATCATAGTATTGTCATCTGGGCATTTACATTTAATTCAATTCATCTGCCATATACATTTCTTTAATTCAATGTTATACAAAAATTTAGATATGAAAAAACTAAAAGATAATTTTTCATAAATGTAGCCATTTTGTCCCCAAGTAATGGGACTGTAGTCCTTGGATACAACCACAGATGCTTGAAGGATTGAACAAAGTAGTTAATTATTTTTGCATAAGAAATAAAACGAAAGTTTCTGCATCCCGTGGTAATGAACACTTAATGCAGGTGGTCTGGCAGGCAACAGGATGCGAAAGTGGCAATATCCAAGGACAACCATCTTGTTTTATGTTCACACAGGTACATTTTGAAAGAAATTAAATGTATAATTATGGCAGATAAATTAAATTAGAGTTCATTACCTAGATGGTGATCTGGCAGATTATTTACAAGGGAAGTATACAAGAATTTCTGCTAGTCAATGCATGCTTCGTAATGATGCTGCAATGGCCATGACCAGTTATCTGTGGGTGTAAGAATAAAACAAACAGACAGACTAACACGGACAAGGAGAACAGAAACCCTGATGACATGTGTTGTATTGTGCTCCATCTCGTTCTGATTATTCCCATTGGTGCACCTCTAACATAAAATATTGATGCAGTCGCCACTTTTGGCCAAAAGGTCTTACAGTTCAAAACACAGTAGCAATGAGAACATCAGCTTCTCTCGCCAAAAAAAAAAAAAAACACCTTACACAGGTCTGTAAACTGAAGAATGAGGAAGTTATTGGCGTCAGTATGGTGAAAATTTTTTTTTTTGCAAAAGATTTACATTTTTTACTAATTGTATTACAACATAATAACTATACAAACTTGGTGACTCCAAAAGGCGTGGCCTGACTTCGGCACGAGCGCACGCATCTGAAAAGAGTTCCGCTTCCAGGCTCGCTATAACCCTGCTGAAACTGGACTGCCATCATACCTGGGAAACGGGTCAGACGATCCTGCTCTCGCGGGCTGAGTAGCATGATATTATACACACCTCTGCTGCTGCTGAGAGCCCTAAAGAATATGCCAGGCCGGAGCCCCAAGATGGCTCAATGGCTCTGCCAAGTGCGCAGGCTACAGCTGCAGCCTCGGCCCCTGAAAACCCTCCAGCCTCTGATGGAGAGCCAGAGCTGACACTGAAGGAGCTTCCTGCACAGCTCCTTGTGGATATACAGCAGTCCACTGTCTCACTAACTACAAAAATAGATGAGATCCGCGTAGATTACCAGACTTCCCAGGTAGGATATGCATAAACTGAGAGACTGCTTCAAAGATACAGAGGAACAAATCTTGAACATAGAAGATAACAATGCCCCAGTACCAGCTCAGATTGCTGCGCTAGAGAAAGCTGCAGAAATTGGATGATCTGCAGAGAAATAATGCTAGTGTCTTTGGACTACCGGAGAGAGCTGAAGAAGCTGATCCCATCCTTTTTATGGAAAAGTGGTTAAAGGAAGTATTGCCTTGCCTATGTGTGTCTACTTTATATGCTGTTGAAAGGACTCATCGGGTCCCTACCAAACTATCTGTTCCAGGAGCACACCTGCACCCCACGTTATCGCGTATACTCTGCAGTACAGATGGAGATGCCACTTTAGGAGCTGTCAGATGTGCCGGCGTCATTTCTAGAACAGCAATGGTTTTCTGTTTCTGGATGTTTCCGCAGCCCTTCAAAACTTGAGAGCCTACAGATCCCGTATTCTATGGCTTTTCCAGCACTTTTAGGTGTCATCCATGAGAAAAAAAGTCCTATTCTTCACTTCACCATCGGAGGCGGATGATGTGCTCTATGTCAGGAGAATACCTCCTCGTCCTTGAAATTCACCTGTAGTATCCAGCCCAGCAGGACCGTGTTCGCATTTATAAAAACATTGTATGCCTCTTCAAGTATAAGGTTTGGAATATTAAAATTCTGACTATAGGAAGTACAATTTGTTACAAAAATAAATAAATAAAACACCAATACCGCCTCATACAGCTTTGTATTAGCAAAAACTAATAAGCATATAAACTGGAAAGGGTTAAGAACATAATTTCTTTTGTATGTACAGGCGGTCCCCTACTTAAGAACACTCGACTTACATACGACCCATAGTTACAAACGGACCTCTGGATATTGGTAATTTATTGTTCTTTAGTCCTAGGCTACAATGATCAGATGTAACAGTTATCACAAGCGTCTGTAATGAAGCTTTAGTGATAATATTGATTCTTATGACAACCCAACATTTTTAAAATCCAATTGTCACAGAGACCAAAAAAGTTCTGTCTGGGATTACAATGATAAAATATACAGTTCCGACTTACATACAAACTCAACTTAAGAACAAACCTACAGACCCTATCTTGTATGTAACCCGGGGACTGCCTGTACTTATACAGTCTGGGTTAACCATTTAGTCAAAATCAAAAATTCCCATAAAAGATGCTATATATTTTTGCAGGACGCTCTAAAAATGTGAGGAAATCTATCTTGACCTAAAATATGACAGGAGCGAGAAAACTGTTCTGAGCTGCAAGGTTTCGGCTGCAGACAGCAATGCCCCAGCCGTATATTCCCGGAATATCCTATGAGCCGCTAATGCGGTGTAGTCCATAGAGGTAACATTAAGCAGTACAAATAATCCTAAATAAAAAGCCTCCAGAAAAAAAAAAACATTTAGTTAACAGCAAAGCACAAATGTTCTGGAGAAAAACAAATAAAGGCAGTCTGTTTGCTGAATAACGGCGAGGAGATTACGCATGCACTTACAGAGGCCAATAATTGGGCAAAATTGCAAGGAAAGAATTACCATTAGTCTCTGAAAATTCCTGCAGCCGAGTTGAAAGTCCTGTGTGTAGTTCAGTAATGGCTGCAGATCGGTGTATGGCATTGTGCCGCGCGTGTATATACAAAAGCCAATATAAAGCGCAGACATGGGCTTCAGCTCTACGCAGAAGGTTAACGCACCGGGGCCTCCTTAATTGTGGAGCGAGACTGAGGATTGCAGAAATAAACCAAGGCAAGTGAAAAAGCCTTCCAGACAGTGCAGAGGCAATTTTAGCAAATAGGTGTTGTGTAATTGAAAACGTACTGCGCTTTTCACCCTTTAGTCAACATTGTGAAGAGATTATCCAAAGCTGAAAAATATTTGTCCAAAATATAGGAGGCTGAAAAGAAGTTCTCCAGCCTTTATAATGGTCTGTGCTTAGAAGAGAAGGAGGGATGTCATTGCAAATAAATATTGGCTATTTAAAAGGGAACCCGTCACTTTAAAACAGTACCAAATATATACAAGCCTCAATTTCTGTGGCTAAAAAGTCAAGTTACAATCTTCTTAACCTTGAGATTGGCACATAAACAATACACATGCACAGAAGGTAACTTCACCTAGTCAGGCTGTAACTGCGCTACATTACACCTTGGGAGGGTGTCGACATGTCTGATTCCCTGCTAGACTGTTAGGCCTAAGGCTCGAGAAAACGTTCCCCCCTGAATAAACAGACCACATCCAGGCAAGATATCACAGACCGACCACAGTGCCCAGCAACACTGTAAAACTACATTGAATACACTACTAAGTAAATGAACGGACTTGCCGTGATCCATGCTACTCTTATCGATATACTAGCTGCTCGAATACCTAGCCTCCTGGAGAGAATCACATATCCTACAGCATTGTCTCTTGTACTATATACAGAAGCCAAGGAGATGTAGCATCTGTAAGGATATTTTTAGCACTAGCTCCAAAAATACAAGGGATCCAATAAATCAACATAAACCCAATAGGTGTACAACCTAACATATTTGCATAACTTTACCAACCTGCAATTCCTTTACTACTCTCTTGATGAGATAATTGCCCAGTTCTACACCTTGAAGACCTTGCTGCGTCAAACTAATGGAGTAGAAAATGGCTGACTTGATCTTATTTCCATCCTCGGCCTCGGATGAAGGAACTTCTTTCACTATTGCCTAAGCAGCAGAGAGGAAAGTAAAAAACAAAAAATTAACATTACATGGAAAAAGTTTTGAAAAATCAGAAGTTAAAAGAGCCCAGACAAAATCACTTCAGGGGCATGCTGGGAATGGGGCATCAAAATAATTTGCATATTCTTTTCCGTGTAAATGAGGAAGCAAGTTAGTCCCAGGGATGCCAAGTATAAGAAAGGCCCTATAATCTTGTGGAGCTCATTATCTACTATCGATGATAAATACTATATTTACAACTCTAAAAAGCTTCATTATTTAGGCAATTTATCCCCAGTCAATAGCTGTCCAGGCACATGCACAACAAATGGATTTCTGCTCAGAGATGAGAGGTGTATACACTTTCTATGACCATTATCTGCAATCAAAGAGGTTGCACAAATGAGTCAACACCATGAAGTTTTCATTCGGCTGATCTCTCCGGTTTGTGGCCTCTATTATAATAAAACACTGGTACTCGGCAGTAATCCCCGGGTGCCAGCCTCGCAGCAGGGAGCACACAGTCAGCTCACACCTGACTCACTGCAACTTCCAGGGGTGAAGTCAGCATCTTGTCAAATTAGCAACACTTTGGTTTCATTATTTTCAAAGGCTTCTTATTAAATCAGAGATTTGAGTGGCGCTCGCTATCTGCGGGCTTCCTGCTGCTATAATTGCGGAGTGTGCTGCCGTTTTATTTTAGACAATTAAACCCCTTCAATACCACATTGAATGCTCACAGATTTATTTATGGTAAGGACGCTAGGTTTACGATCTAGTGAATGCATCCAATTATTACGGACAGTATAGAACTACCTTCTCCTCTGAAATAAAATTCCTATATTGTGGCAAATTGTACACATTTTTAGTTTCCATTCAAAATCTTCTATCCTGTCTTATATACTGACCCTGGTTTAACGAGGGATAGAATTGGGTCTAGTAGGTTGATGTAGATGCACAGGACTTTAGCTATGCCTTCCCTCTGCCTCGTGTAATCCAGCACCAAGTGGGGGAGGAGGGGGATTGCCTATGAAGCTGAAACATTGAGGGGCTCTGGTATTGCCCCTCAGAGCCCTAGTCCACAGTCACAGTATCTGGACTAACATCCTATAGTGTCACCAGGGTAATGAAATGTCAATACAGCTCCATAGAATTATTGCCAGATGCAAACTGGAGAAATCAGAGCAGAACACGCAAGATAGGTTAACCGGTTTATTTTGGGATGTATGAAACTTATATACATATCCCTATCTAAAGAAGTCAGGCAGGTCATATACGATTTAGAATTAAAACCTTTCTAAATTAAAGCAGGATACATCAAGTAACATGCACTCACCTGAATATTACCCAAAATGTTCTGCATCAGTCCTACATGTAACACAATGAGGGGTTCACCGGGCATTGAGCTATGGGTGAAGGTAAAGCATCTCCTGTAAGGCCCAACTCTACGCTTCATGTCTGTCCAGTTTCTGACAGGATGCACGGCCTCATACCTGTACGGAAAGCCATCAACATCATTCCTTCTCTTTACGCCACAAATTCCAAACAAGACAGTTCAAAGCCAACCATATCTACAGAGAGATCACCACGTACAGACTGGTGTCTGTTAGACCTTGCCTAGGTACTGGTTGTTTCAAGGTGGGAGATTTATCAAGCTTTCTGCACAAGAATTCTGGATTAACTTGCAACAAAACTGCAATGCCTGGCACCATATTTATTAAGGGTAGCCTTAAGAATAGGGGACATGGCTTCACAGCAAAAAGTCTGTACATCAAAAAATGTGCTTTGAACTGCACCAACTTATAGGAGGTGCAAAGTACGATTCAACAGTCTAAAACAACTCCAGATGTATAATTCAACATCAGACAGTGATAAATCTGGTGCAGCATAAGACGGTCTAGTTCTACTCCGCACAGGTCTACTGATATATACCGTATATACTCGTGTATAAGCCGAGTTTTTCAGCACAAAAAATGTGCTGAAAAACCTCATCTCGGCTTATACACGAGTTAATTAAAAAAAAAAGGACAGTATAGAACTACCTTCTCCTCTGAAATAAAATTCCTATATTGCGGCAAATTGTACACATTTTTAGTTCCATTCAAATTCTTCTATCCTGTCCTATATACTGACCCTGGTTTAAAGAGGGATAGTATTGGGTCTAGTAGGTTCATGTAGATGCACAGGACTTTAGCTATCCCTTCCCTCTGCCTCGTGTAATCCGGCACTAGGTGAGGGGGGGGGGGGGTTGCCTGTAAAGCTGAAACATTGAGGGGCTCTGATATTGCCCCCCAGAGCCCAAGTCCACAGTCTCAGTACCTGGACTAACATCCTATAGCGTCAACTGGGCAATGGAATATCAATACAGCTCCATAGAATTATTGCCAGATGCAAACTGCAGAAACCAGAGCAGAACACGCAAGATAGGTTCACAGGTTTATTTTGGGATTTATGAAACTTATATACATATCCCTATCTAAAGAAGTCAGACATGTCATATACGATTTAGAGTTAAAGCAGGATACATCAAGTAACATGCACTCACCTGAATATTACCCAAAATGTTCTGCATCAGTCCTACATGTAACACAATGAGGGGTTCTCCGGGCATTGAGCTATGGGTGAAGGTAAAGCATCTCCTGTAAGGCCCAACTCTACGTTTCATGTCTGTCCAGTTCCTGACAGGATGCACGGCCTCATACCTGTACGGAAAGCCATCAACATCATTTCTTCTCTTTACGCCACAAATTCCAAACAAGACAGTTCAAAGCCAACCATATCTACAGAGAGATCACCACGTACAGACTGGTGTCTGTTAGACCTTGCCTAGGTACTGGTTGTTTTAAGGTGGGAGATTTATCAAGCTTTCTGCACAAGAATTCTGGATTAACTTGCAACAAAACTGCAATGCCTGGCACCATATTTATTAAGGGTAGCCTTAAGAATAGGGGGCATGGCTTCACAGCAAAAAGTCTGTACATCAAAAAAGTGCTTTGAACTGCACCAACTTATAGGAGGTGCAAAGTACAATTCATAGTCTAAAACGACTCCAGATGTATCATTCAACATCAGACACAGTGATAAATCTGGTGCAGCATAAGTCTAGTTCTACTCTGCACAGGTCTACTGAACGATACATAAATCTACCCAGAAGTGTCATTCTGACTGACAATTTTGGGTCAGGAAGGATATTTTTCCCACACCTTGAGCCAATTGGTATCAGCCTTGCAATGTTTTGCCATCCATTAAATCAGCGGTTCTCAACCTGTGGGTCGCGACCCCGGCGGGGGTCACACAACCAAAACACAGGGGTCGCGATTCTATTACGTTTTTGCAGTGATTCGCGTGTAATAAGAACTCACTGCTTGAGGACCTGTGGGCTGCTGTATACAGGGGAAGCTGGAGGACCTGTGGTGATGTCATCACAAGAATCCTCTGGCTTCTCCTCTATACAGACTCCCGCGGAACAGACTGCTCTGCTCAGGGGCATTATTATAGTAGTTATATTCTTGTACATAGGGGGCAGTATTATAGTAGTTATATTCTTGTACATAGGGGCATTATTACAGTAGTTATATTCTTGTACATAGGGGTAGTATTATAGTAGTTATATTCTTGTACATAGGGGTAGTATTATAGTAGTTATATTCTTGTACATAGGGGGGCAGTATTATAGTAGTTATATTCCTGTACATAGGGGGCAGTATTATAGTACTTATACTCTTGTACATAGCGGGCAGTATTATAGTAGTTATATTCTTGTACATAGGGGGCAGTATTATAGTAGTGATATTCTTGTACATGGTTTGGGGTCACCGTAACATGAGGAACTGTGTTGCAGGGTTACAGCATTAGAAAGGTTGAGAACCACTGTGTTAGATCCTCACTGTAGGATTTATACGTTGGAGTTTATGGACTGACAATTTTTTTCATCCTTAACTACTATGATACTGTTGAAATGCCTTTTGGGGAAATGACTTTAAAGGAAAGGGAATACCTTCAAAATCAGGCATGGTAAAGCAGGATCACTTAACCACAGTCACAGTGTCTGGATCTATGGGTATCTTATATTTGGTATAAAAATCCTCCTTCCTTCTAAAATAAACTTTTTATAACCATGCAGGAAGTTCTTACTGCACAACTGCAGGGGAGGGAGCAGGGGGAGGGTGTGGCAGTGTAACAGTCTGTAAAGCCAGATCACAGAGTTACTATGGTAGCCCCTCAGGCTCTCTAATTAGCATATTTTTAAATGTTGGTTTTAGAATGAAGGAGGAAATGGATAGAAGATTACCACATAGATTTCCTATAAGGAGAGGTTATTGCATAGACTGGAGGTCACTTACTCACTAATCTTCTGCAGGACCTCGCAGGGTGACTGCCAGGTTATCCTCTCCAGGTTTAGAAATCCTATGGAGAACCATTCAGACAGCATGCTCTTCAGTATCCCATTCATCTCCTAGAGGAACAAAATGGAAAAAAATACTTTTAAAACTCTTATGCTTTATTTTGTAGAACCAAAAATCAGCATAAATCAGGATGGTAGAGCCAACCATAGACTCCAAAATGGGTAGCACTATCAATGCAGCTATACAGTTACACTTCTTAATGGGATGCACAACATGCGCAGATGAGCAACATATAAAACCATATAGCAAGAAGAATATAGATGAGCCTTGTACAATGTTACATATACATATAGTAATGTACATCAATGTGCAAGTCCATGTGGACTATATGAACACCAAACAGTAGCAAATCCCAATATTAGCGTGGAGGCATATTTCTTTAAAAGCTCCTTAAAAGCAGGCACCGTCCTAAAAAGTTTACCCCCTCCCTTCCTGTCCAACCTGTAAATCCTCACAAGCCTTCGCTTTCCTCCAATTATAAAATCAGCTGGAACTTCTGAAGCCCGAAGACACAAATGTCAGCGCTTAACCTATTTGTCTGCTTTATAAAGCCATAACATTTTGCTAGCTACCGAGCACAAAGTAAAATGGTGACAGGTCAACCACTTCAACAAGGGCACAATGGGGCGTCAAAGATGTAACTTAGTGGGGTTTCTTTTTCCTTTCTCGCTAAGTTCCTTGTTAACAGAATAGTTCCTTTTGAAAAAAGCCCAAAAAAAAAAAGAATTAACACATATGAAAGTATAGACTGAACATATTCAACTAACTATATCTAAAAATACAGTCGGACAGAAGTGTATATACATTCTTTGGAGGCAGGAGACAGGTAACAGAACTGTTCCTGGCACATTCGCCAGCAGAAGTCAAGTTGTATTTTGCAAAAAGAATGTGTTGCCTTCAGAGATCGCGATAACGCCTCTACAAGCGTCTATGACGCATGCAGAGGCTGATATACTCTCCAAAAAAACCACCAAGCGTATAAATACGCTTGGTGATTTTCTTGTAAAAGCGCTGGCTCTCCGCAGTAGTGATGTGCAGCTGCCGCCTGCTTCGGTGTGTAATGGACGCCAGGACGCGCGACCAGCGGCAACCGCGCACATAGCAGTCAATCGTTGCACATGGAACCACTACACGTGCTAGATGGATGGTCTCTGCTTCCTGCGGCAGAAGGGAAGAGTGAAGCCACGTCCCCCTGAACACTCACTGCTGCCGGTCACTGTCTTCTCCAAGCTCATTTCACATATAGGGAGCAGCAGGGATATACATTACACTAAAAAGGGGCGGGGCAAGCACACAGCAGGAGGACAGGACATGTGACTTTACAGGGTCTCAGCTCCTCCTCCTCTCCTGACCTGTCTCTCTAGTTCTAATATATACAGCTGCACACGCGCACTAGCAGACTTGGCAAAGTCTGAGAGCTAGAAGGAGAGTGGAGAAGCGCTTGATTCCAAAGGGTTGTGTTATCCTTGTGTGTGGTGGTCCGTGCCTCTTGTGTGTGTGGTTGGTCTTGTCTGCTGTGTCTCAAAGGTTTGTGTGAGACCTATTCCCAGGGAGTTCAATTGATTAAACTGGCCGTACGGCGAGCCCTGACATAAGATGTATCAATAAAGTACAAATAGTTATGATTGAGGTTCTATGCATGGGTGGCATGCATGAGACACAGGATGGGACAGTGATCTTACAATGGTCACAAAGCTTACAAACTGAGGGAGGGGGGGGGGGGCAGGAGGTGAAGTGCTGTGTCCAATGGTCACAAGAGCTTACAATCTATGAGGATGGAGGGACACAGGAGTGAGTTGTTGTTTTTTTGGGAGGGAAGGTGTTGTACAATGGTCACAAAGACTGTACAATCTATGAGGAGGATGGGGACACAGAGGTGGTGACAGTGCTTGTACAATGGCAACAGAGTCTAACAATCTATGAGGAGGAGGGACACAGGAGGTGACCATGCTTGTACAATGGCCATAAGAGCTACAATCTATGAGGGGAGGGTGACACAGGAGGTGACAGTGCTTGTAAAATGGCCATAAGACTTACCAATCTATGAGGAGGGATGTTTTGTTGTGGACACAGGATTTGTGGGTGATCAGTGCGTGTACAATGGTCACAAGAGCTTACATCTCATGAGGGAGGAGACAAGGAGATGGACATGCTGTGTAAAATGGCACAAGAGCTTACAATCTATGATGGGATGAGACACAGATTGTTATACAGTTGTTCGGACATTCAAAGCTTAACTGGTGATATTTGGTTACACAAGTTATTGTGCCACTCGTAAGACTACAATCTATGAGAGGAGAGGAACAGAGATGACATTGCTTGTACAATGGCCAAGAGCTTACCATCTATGAGCGAGAGAGGACACATGAGAGCAGGTGCTGTACAATGGCACAAGAGCTTTACTAACGTATGAGTGAGGAGGGGACACGAGAGTGACAATGCTTTACAATGGGGCCAAAGAGCTTACAATCTTGAGTGAGCGAGATGACACAGGACCGATGACAGTGCTTGTACAATGCCATAGAGCTTAAATCTAGAGGATAGGGGACATAGGACGAGTACAGTGCTTGTCTCAATGATCCAGGCATTTCAAGTAAGGGGATCAAAATAAAATAAATACCTCAAAGACCCAGATGTTTTCCATTGTATTGAAAAAAATCTCCTGAACCAAAACACGTTGTCTCACTAGAGTACAACTTTTTGCGAGACCAAACACAATCTTGGCTAGTTGTGAGGACGCAAGTGCACTGGTCAAAGGCTTAGGTTTTTGGTGAAGGACTATCTAGTATAAAATAAACCGTGTAAAAAAAAAAGTTTATGCCCTCAAACCCCCAAAAATAAATGAACATAATTTAGAGGCGCAGCCTCACCGCTCGTGTGGGAGGTAGGGGGGTTTAGGAGGTCTGGCATATGTACCAATTTATACATAATCTTTGGAGTTATATGTTGTGTATTTTTACTGTAAATGCCATACTCCTCTCAGCTAAATGATACTCCTCAATAATTGAGGTTTTTTTTTGTTTGTGAGAGGGAGTATTAGTTAGCCCTTCTTGAAAAGTGTTAAGTGCGACCTCTGGTTTGCCTTGTGGAATCAAGTGGGGGGGTAATTGGTGTATTCCAATAACAGAACCCGGGTTCTATGCGAGTCTGAGTGGGCTTTCCCAGGCCTGTCAAGCCACTTTTCCAATTAAGTGTTGATGCCAACATCGTGGTATGTCGTTTTGATCTGTAGTGATTATGGAATTCAAGCGCAACGGGCCGTGCCCACGGCGAATCGCAATTGCCTCTATCAAACGCTAGGTGATCGCCAATTCAGTGCTACCTGGGTGCCTTGTATGTGTAAATGCCAGAGACACCAAGCGTTGGATTTGCCGATTGTAATGCTTTTTGCCCGACCTAACAAATGCATATGCAAAGGCCACGGGCGCGCCCAGTGCCGCTTTCATTCCATTACAAAAATGGGATCAGAACGCTAACTGAGGTTCATCAGTTAGTTGTGTGTGGGGTGGTGACGCTGACATTCCAAGGCGTGTAGATCCCTCCCGTATGCATAGTTTAAATAGCCTGTGTAAGGGGGGTGCTCAGTTAGGATTCCCCCAGTCCCATATAGAGTCATAACGTCAAGACAAAACACGCCAAACACAGATGGTTGAATGCTTACAAGAACATTGTTCCGTCACTTAATAATGCTATCGTTTTCAGTCTATTTTTATAAACGTGGTCGATTAAGAATTTTCGCGTACTGTGGTGGCCGAACTCTAGTAGGTTGTGTCCACAATGTTTTAAGGGTGTAAGATGCATCTTTTTGTGGAGTGGAGAGGGTGGAGTCAGACACCTTTCATTATTGTGTACGTGCATGTGTTCTTGTGTTGTTACTTTGTAATAACAAGGAGTTCAATAATGCCTAAAAACTAGAAGGAAAAGCAGTTGTCAAAAAGATCATTATTTGTGTTGTATGTTAACATAGAGTTCTATTTGGTAAATCGGCTCAGTGTACCGCGCCAAATAGTAATTCCTTACGGTTTGTTTTTTTTTTTTTGTTTTGTGGGGGAACCCCATACATTTGTGTTTTTGGTTTGGTTTGGTGGGGGTTTTTGTTTTGTTTTTTTTTTTTTTTGTTTTGTTTTTTTTTTTTGTTTTCCTAAATGTGTAGTCTATATCCGTATCTGTAATACAGGATTGGGTTTGTACGTCCTAGTGTCTAGCTAATGAACTCCTAAGTCTGTATTTGTCTCAGATGTATTTCACTTCGACACGGTGCGAAGAGGAGTCCCATATGTTTATACTTAAGAGATTCTGGCAGCAAGCCACTAGTGAATATAATGAGCAAACTTATCATCAGAAAGAAGCAGAGGACTTCCAACAAGCTGCATTTTTTAGGAGTTGTTAATTACCACAATACATTCACTGAAATAAGGTTATATCTAAATATTATTTCATTAACACCATAAAATAAAGGCAAATGCCTACGGCTTGTTTACAGCCTCCCTGGAGGAGTTGTAACATATCCACAATACCGAGCTGAGAAAAAGTTTTCCATTTCGCGTGTGCCTGGCCTCAATTAAATCTGAAAGATTTAAGGGGTGTACCTTGGGGGACTTCACACAAGAGGCTGGTTCTCAAAAGAGATAAGGGAATGGAAAAAGCATTTTCCAAATGCAAAGGAAAGAGAACACTATAGGAAGGAGATTGAGATAGAGTTCAGTAGCGTAAATAGAAATTCAAATGTAGCCTAGTTATGCTCAATTGTCTCTGCTTTAACATGTGGCAACATTGAATATACTGTCACAAACAACAGGCTGCCGCTACCATTTCACTCTAGACTGCTTGTCACATTTCCCATTTAGCTTTGTTATCGTCGCGTTTCAGTGCATGACTCCTCAGCACGGATATATTGTTGATATCTGAAAAGCAACATGCCAACACTTAAAGCGAGATATTAAAACATTTGGGAGAGGGTGCAAGGATAAAGGTTCAATTTTTAATACAAGGAAATAAAGGAGCATACAGGACAGGGTTAAATGTCCATTGGAATGTGTTTTGCACAGAGAATTGTATGTGATTGTATTCATCTGTTGACATTTACAGCATTAGAGCATTCTATAAGGCACAAGCAACAACCCGCAGATCAGCCCTATGCCGTCGTCTTGTTCTCACAGGTATAATGATTTACCTGAACAGGTGGTTGGCAACACCTGGGCATCGCATGTGTTTTTGGACCGTTTGTCCATTTTTCCCCAAATTTATTCTTAGATAATTGGGAAATAACTTCGCATGCATTGTTGGTGAATAGAAGTTTTTAACATTCTTTCTTTTGTTTTATACTGGGGGAATGATAATATCAGCTTTTTTTTTAGTGGCTTCTTGTGTTAATATTTTGATATCAGAACCTAAAAACGCCATGTGTGGCATGACAACAGCCTGTGGTGTATGTGGCTCGGCTGTGGTTTGTTTTTTGTGTTTTTTTTGTCAGTCGGTGTAACGTTGTTGTATACCAGAGTTTTTTGGGTGTCGCGTTTGTTTAAGAAGGCCTTTTTTTTTTTCTTTTTGTTTTCTTGTTTGTAGAATAACGCATGTCACGTTTTTGAAAACTCATGCCTGTTTTTGACCGGGTGTTTTTATCACGACCAGTTGATCGTTTGATATTCAAGACATAGGTTCAACAACGCAATGCAGTTTTTAACGGACTGCTTCAAATGTCTCCAAAAACGGCGTTTGTGTTGGGAGTCGGGTTCTGACCACACGGAGCGTTCTGGTCCTTTCTGGGTGAGTTTTCAATGCAGAAAAAAAACGCATGCTTATTTGGCATTGTTTATCAATGCCTTGGCTGGGTTGTTAAATGAACGCTGGGAAAAGTTTAATAGAGCTTCTTTTATGATTAGTTTGGGCCATGATTTAAGTTAAAAATAAAATAGGAAAAAGAATCCAAAACTCATGATTGTTTTCCCCCCTCCAAAAATACCAAAAACGTGTTTTTAGTACGTTAAAAAAAAAATTTGCTCTCACAAGAATTGAGGCGCCGTAATAGTGGCACCTGTGACAACCATTTGCTTCTTTCAGACTTAGGACCTATGTGTCGATCCGTACCGCTAGTTGTTAGTTCTTCTGTCAAGTTAACGCGACGCTTATGCTCACAGGGGGAGGTTCCTCGGCATTGGTTGTGGGTTTTTTGGTTGGTTGGGTTTTGTGTTTTGTTTTTTTGTTTGGTTTTGTTGGGTCCACACTTGTGTTTTTTTTTTTTTGTGTGTTTTTTTTTTGCCCCCGTTTTTTGTTTCCGATACGCACAATGCGTTTCCATGAGAATACGGCATTGCACACGATCGGCAACATACGCCCTTGGGGAGAGAAAGGAATCCTGTGCTTGCTAGCGTCCGGGTTTTATGACAGGTACGCTTAGACGGATCGTTTTGTGACCGCGGACCTTTGAGTGGCCTTAACATTCACCCGCATCAAATAGGGAGTTATTTCGGAGAGGAGACTTTGCCCGCATATTGCAGATGTTGTTTTCGATTTTTTTAAACGTTTTTGTTGGTTTACTTTGTGATCTACCTGCCCAAAGATCTTACAGGTCCTTGTATAAAAAAATAAAATACACAACAACTAAATAAAAAGTATAAGACTAATTTCTCTACTGTGGCTCAATTTTACTCCAAAGCCAGTGTTAATGCATTCCTGTACACACGCTGCATCCACTACAGTTTTAGATAATAAAACTTTATGAATCCGGTTGGAAGGGATCCGGCACCTGTTCCTTGTTTTTTGTCATGTTCCAATTTTTACTCTTCCACAGCATAATAATCTAGATTTGTAGTATTTTTGTATTTGTTTCACGTAAGAGAGGCTGTTCCCCCCCTGGACGGCTTGTTTTCTGCGTAACCAAATGCACTCATATGATGTATTAAATATTCCATGCCAATGTACCGGAAGCGCGGAAGAGAGAAAATAATAATCCAGACATATGCAATGAATGAATGGTTGAATTTATTGTGAGAAATTTGAAAAACGCATTTGCAAGCGCATTTTCTTGTGGGATGGGGATATTACGTACTTTCACGAGCGCCCCAAATGACATGTCTACTATTATTCTTTGGGTCGGGACGATTTTACGGTTTGGGATACCAAATTTGTATATGGGTTTTAGTAGTATGTTTTCACCGTTACATTATCACTAAATTAATGTTAAAACATCCTGTTAGCAAAACTATTTTTTTGAGATTTTGCCAACTTATGGCGCTAATAACTTTTTATACTTGGTGTATCGGATGTGTGGGTGGTTGTCATTTTTTTGCGAAATTGGATAATATTTTCAATGATATCATTTTAGGACTGTTAACGACCTTTGGACACTTTTTATTGATTATTGTTAAGATTGGCAAATAATGACAAGAAAGCACAGCCCATTTTCGACTTTGGGCGCTATTTTCCGTTACGGGGTTAAACGCATTGAAAAACCGTTATCATATTTTGATAGATCGGGCATTTTCGGACGCGTCGATACCTGATGTGTTTATGATTTTTACTGTTTATTTATATTTATGTCAGTTCTAGGGAAAGGGGGGTGATACGAAATTTTAGGTTTTTTTATTATAATTTTTTTTTTTTAACTTTTTTTTTTTTTTATTTATACTATTTTTCAGACTCCCTAGGGTACTTTAACCCTAGGTTGTCTGATCGATCCTATCATATACTGCCATACTACAGTAAGGCAGTATATGGGGATTTTCTAACTCATTCATTACAATGTGCGATCAGCACATTGTAATGAAGGGGTTAAAACGAAATAGCCTCGGTAGCACCGATCGCGGATGTTACCGGTAAGTCTTTGCTGCAATATGCAGCAAAGACTTACCGGCTATGGAGAGGGCTCAGCCCGTGAGCCCTCTCCATGCAGCGCGACGCGACCGCCGCCGTGAATACACGGCGGGTGGTCGCGAACCGGTTAAAGGGCTATTCCAGGAATATGAACTTATGATACAAAAACCCATGATGTTATAGATAAATGAATCTAACAAAATTCAGGACGGACTGATTAGAGGACCAGTAGCATTTTAATACTTTGTTACAGTGCAGGTCAGCAGCATTGTTCTGCTAAGGGGAGCAGAATTTTAAATAACAACTAATTACATAAGGATCCATTTTTATATGAATTATGCCGATTCCTGGATTACCCCTTTATAAGCAGTATGTATGATTTTTTTAGGCTTATCCTACATACCTACACAAATGTGAGGCTGCATTCACACATTCATTTACCTGGTCCGAGGAGTTCACAGAATTGTCCGACGATCATGCACTGTGCCACGATTCACTAAGATCGTGCACCTGATATCCTTGCGACACAATTTGAAACTTAAATCCCACACTCAGTCCAAATCAGTCAAATTGTCCGACGGCCCGTCCCTCAATTTCTGTTGCATGAAAGCCAGCCCAGCCGCGCCACAGTCCGCTCGCGTGCGACACAATGCCGACGCAAACCCCTGTTAAATACCTGTCAAACCGGCACAAATCCTAAAAACTGTGAACAAACTGACGAAAGTGTGATCCGTGACCCTTAATAAGCCCCATTGTGTTTGCATTGCATTTGCATTTAGAAACCCAATGCAAACCCAATGCGAACATATGCAAGATTCCAATGAAACGCACACGATCAGTTAGTAGCAACTGTTGTTTGGCACTGAGTATATGCAAAACACTGGGTGTATGTTACCAATTGCATGCGTTTCAATGGAAGACCCATGACCTGTCCACGTGTTAATGTGGTCCATTGCATGAATCTCATGTGAGGTCCACTCATACACCAATGACAGCAGAAGAGGCTGCCCAAGTCAGCTAACACTAATACGGATATATCATATATAAGGCATCTGTACAACCAGCTTCCAAGGATGAGAGAAGCAAGGTCGCTTCACCCCCCTGGTTCTGTACAGTCAGAATCCGATCATAAGTGGAATTTTTCGTCGTCAAGTTAATTGCTGGTAATGAGCCAAGTTACAAGAGCAACGGCAATTGTACAATCTTTACTTCTGTCTGTGCCTGGTTCTGTAAAAGTTGTGCTTTGAAGCAAACAAACTCAAGTTGGATGAAATGATCTTGTATGATCACAGAGGCCGCAGATAAAGCGTCAACCAAAAAAATAAAAAATGTTGCATAATTTTCTGAAACTTAGCAGAAACAATGAAGAAACAACGTAAAGATCATTTATTTTAAAAAGTGAAAAATAAAGTCCTTGTATTGACCTCCACTGGAAACTTGTAACTACTGCATAGTTCTGCTTCCAGAGGAGCTTAGTGATAACCAATATAGCCACATCTAAAAAGGATTGACAATGTTGGGAAATTGGGATTCACCAGGTTTCTCATAAATACAGCTAGTGACGGGTTCCCATAGAGCCCTATTAACTGAATGCCACCCTTGTTTCTGCTAAAAAGGTTTTTCTCACATTCCCATAAAAATCTACTTTTACCTTGCATACAGCTGTGAGTGAGAGGGAGTGTGGCCTCCTCAGGCCAAGTGCAGCGGCTTCCCCCCATCCCTCTTACCATTCAGCACTTCAGTCACCAGGTTAATGTCATCTAAGGTCCCTTA
The DNA here is from genome assembly GCA_019512145.1 of Engystomops pustulosus. Classification (NCBI taxonomy): domain Eukaryota; kingdom Metazoa; phylum Chordata; class Amphibia; order Anura; family Leptodactylidae; genus Engystomops; species Engystomops pustulosus. Next base: position 86,362,324 of record CM033647.1, on the reverse strand, counting down.
CCCCTAACATTTGCTAAATCTACCGCATGTATCTGAGCACAGCAGCCTCCATGGACTATTAGTCCTCTCCATTGAAGCATGCTGCTATTCTGGCCTAATGTGGTCAGAAACATACATGAGGTAATTTTTGCAAATGTTAGGCGGCAAAAAACCTTAGATGACATCACCCTGGTCACGTGACATGAAGTAGTGAATGATGTAATAGAGCTCTCTCAAAGTCCGCATGCGTTTTTGTCCGTTTTCCAATTATCCTAATTAAGATAATTGGGGAAAACAAAAACAGCTGCATTTTCAAAAACGCCTGCGTTTAACGGTTAAAAAAGGCCTAAAAATGGGTTCAAAACACCACCGTGTGCCACCACCCTAGTAAGTCTGTAGTTGAATAATGAATAATGGCAGATGGTTCCTAAGTACTGATAGCAGTGAGAGCCGTCAATCAACAACAGGGAGGGCATTTCAGTGAACAATGAATATGCAGGACTCCATTAATATTATTAGACTAACATAAGGCGAGTTGCATATCAGTTTACAAACTAATTTTTTTTTTAACATTGCAGCCATGGAAGTGTAAGCAGCTGTGCAAACATTTTCACAGCTGCTTACAACAATGAAAAACCGCTTCTGCATTGTAACACTAGGCTGCGATCATATGCTTTGCTCATAAGGCATAAATTTGTATGTAAGTCGGAACTGTATATTTTATCATTGTAATCCCAGACAGAACTTTTTTGGCCTCTATGACAATTGGATTTTAAAATTGTTAGGTTGTCATAAGAACCAGAATTAACACTTAAGCTTCATTACAGACACCTGTGATAACTGTTATAGCTTATTATTGTAGCCTAGGACTTAAGTACAATAAATTACCAATATCCAGAGGTCCGTTTGTAACTAGGGGTCGTATGCAAGTCGAGTGTTCTTAAGTAGGGGACCGCCTGCACAGCAAAAAAATACTTTAAAAAAAAAATTATATACTCAAACTCCGGCGGCCCCGATGCGCAGTGCTGCTCCCCCAATGTCAGCGCAGGTCCTCTTCTGTCACATCCTGCTGGGCGCTGCCATGTTTTTCTCCCGGCCGGCGCATAGTATGACGCCTGCCGGGCGGGAAGAACATGGCCGCGCCCTGCAGGATGTTACCGAAGACAGAAGACTGGCGCGGAAGCCAGAAGAGGACCCGCGCGGACATCGGGGGAGCAGTGCTGCGCATCGGGGCATTTTTGGGGTGTTGAGGGCATAACATTTTTTTTTTAACACTGTTTATTTTTTACTAAAGTGTATCGCGCGATAGTCCTTCCTAAAGACATAAGCCTTCTGACCAATGCAAGTGCGTTCAATAACTACCAAGATGTATTTGCCCGCGATAAAGTTGCTACTTACTGAGCACAAGTGTTTTGGTTTGGGGAGGATTTTGTTCAATAGAATGAGTTTCAATACAATGTGAACACAGTCTTCGGGTCTTTGGGGTATTTTTTTTAATTTTATACCTTACTTGAAATGCCTGGATCATTGTACAAGCACTAACACCGCGACTGTGCGCTAGCATCATGTTATGAACATAGCGGAACGTTTGACCACAAGCATGCGTTTTCTGTCTGTTTAAAAACGCATGCATTTTTGACCATTTTGCCCCGATTATCTTAATAAATACAAGTCAATACAGGCAGTCCCTGGGTTACATACTAGATAGGGTCTGTAGATTTGTTCTTAAGTTGAATTTGTATGTAAGTCGGAACTGTATATTTTATCATTGTAATCCCAGACAGAACTTTTTTGGTCTCTGTGACAATTGGATTTTAAAATTGTTAGGTTGTCATAAGAACCTGAATTAACACTAAAGCTTCATTACAGACACCTCTGATAACTGTTATAGCTGTTTATTGTAGCCTAGGACTAAAGTACAATAAATTACCAATATCCAGAGGTCCGTTTGTAACTAGGGGTCGTATGCAAGTCGAGTGTTCTTAAGTAGGGGACCGCCTGTACAGCAAAAAAATACTTAAAAAAAAAAATTATATACTCAACCTCCGGCGGCCCCGATGTGCAGTGCTGCTCCCCCAATGTCAGCGCAGGTCCTCTTCTGTCACATCCTGCTGGGCGCTGCCAGCAGCGGCCGTGTCATACTATGCGCCTGCCGGGCGGGAAGAACATGGCCGCGCCCTGCAGGATGTTACCGAAGACAGAAGACTGGCGCGGAAGCCAGAAGAGGACCCGCGCGGACATCGGGGGAGCAACGCTGCGCATCGGGGCATTTTTGGGGTGTTGAGGGCATAACATTTTTTTTTTTATTTATTTTTAATTTTATTACACATTATTTTTTACTAAAGTGTATCGCGCGATAGTCCTTCCCAAAAACATAAGCCTTCTGACCAATGCACTTGCGTTCAATAACTACCAAGATGTATTTGCCCGCGATAAAGTTGCTACTTACTGAGCACAAGTGTTTTGGTTCGGGGAGGATTTTGTTCAATAGAATGAGTTTCAATACAATGTGAACACAGTCTTCGGGTCTTTGGGGTATTTTTTTTATTTATACCTTACTTGAAATGCCTGGATCATTGTACAAGCACTATCACCTCCTGTGTCCCCTCCTCCTTCTCATAGATTGTAAGCTCTTGTGACCATTGTACAAGCACTGTCACCTCCTGTGTCCCTTCTCCTTCTCATAGATTGTAAGCTCTTGTGACCATTGTACAAGCACTATCACCTCCTATGTCCACTCCTCTTTCTCATAGATTGTAAGCTCTTGTGACCATTGTACAAGCACTGTCACCTCCTGTGTCCTCCTCTTCATAGATTGTAAGCTATTGTGACCATTGTACAAGCACTATTAACTCCTGTGTCCTCCTCCTCCTCATAGATTGTAAGCTATTATGACCATTGTACAAGGACTATCACCTCCTTTGTCCTCCTCCTCATAGATTGTAAGCTCTTGTGACCATTGTACAAGCACTGTCACCTCCTGTGTCCTCCTCTTCATAAATTGGAAGCTATTGTGACCATTGTACAAGCACTATCACCTCCTGTGTCCTACTCCTCCTCATAGATTGTAAGCTATTATGACCATTGTACAAGCACTATCACCTCCTGTGTCCTACTCCTCCTCATAGATTGTAAACTATTATGACCATTGTACAAGCACTATCACCTCCTGTGTCCTACTCCTCCTCATAGATTGTAAGCTATTATGACCATTGTACAAGCACTATCACCTCCTTTGTCCTCCTCCTCATAGATTGTAAGCTCTTGTGACCATTGTACAAGCACTGTCACCTCCTGTGTCTCATGCAGTCCACCCATGCATAGAACCTCAATCATAACTATTTTGTACTTTTTTGAATACATCTTATGTCAGGCTCAGGTAACCACTATGAATTAATTTAATATTTTCAGCCACCACAAACTGTGAGAACACCACAACGGCATAAGGACCCCCCACCGTAGCACGAAGAGGACCCCACAGCAGATACACCACAACCACCCTTTGGTAATCAAACGCTGCTCCACAGCTCACTTCTTACTCTCACTCTGCTTAAGGGTGAAGACAATCACATGGCGTTTTGGGCGTTTTATACTAATGCGTTTTCAGATCGTGTTAAAACGCATGCGTTAAAAAACCGCATCCGTTTTTTAAAAACGCATGCGTTTTTGTCCGTTTTTTTCCCGAATCTGCAATGAAAACGGACAAACAAAACGCATGCGATTTCAAAACCGCATGCGTTTTTTAAAAAACGGATGCGTTTTTTAACGATATGAAAACGCACTTATTAAAAACGGACCCAAAAACGCCATGTGTGGTCTTCCACCCTAAGCCGTCGGCCACACGGCGCGCTTTGTCTGCGTTTGCAAACGCCAACAAAGTCGGCCCAACCGGGGCGGGCCTGCGGCCCGATCGCATCAGACGTTTCTATGGAAACGCCTGCGATCGGGAACAGGGGGGGCGATGCCCGGTGTTTTTGCGTTAAATTAACATTAATTAACGCTGCTTAGTGTATGTGATTCTTCCTGCTGGCTCCCTATATGCTATTTCACACCTGGTACAGAGAGCAGCTGGGAGAAGACATGGACTGCTCGCCGTACTGATGGGGCGTGGCCTTAGACTCTCTCTTTTTGCGGGGGGGGTGGAGGAGCAGATACATCTCTGCAGGTGTAGCGGGTCGGTTGTGACAGTGACGTGCTCTGTGTCTGAGCCCGCTGGGCCTCTTGTCCCCTACACCGTAAGGCTAGGCGGCAGCTGACCATCCCTACTGCAGAGGAGCCAGACAAGCGCTTACAACCAATTAAATAACCAAGCGTATTTATACGCTTGGTGGCTTTTTTTTGGAGAGTAATCAGACTCTGCATCGCGTCATAAGACCTGTAGAAGGCATTATCGTGATCTCTGCTCTCGAAATCAATATGTTTTTCCCAGTTTTTGGTGGTAAATTAGGGGTCTCGGCTTATGCTCGCAGTATAAGTAACAAGTTTCTAAGCAGTCAAACGCATGGTAAACTGTCAAAAAAGGTGTGTTTTTTAAATGGACTGAAAAGCACCGTGTCCTGATGCTTTCCAATTGGGAAGCAGCCCAGGGATAAGGGCAATGTCTTTTTAATCTTAGTTTTTTTAATAAAGTATTTATTTTGGAAGGGTTAATTATTTATGGCAGGTTCCCTTTAAATAAATTCCACGGAAACCCCAGCATCCTTGGTTTTAGATAGAACCAGCAGCAATAGCCAAACCTGAATAATAGAAAGCTTTCTAAGGCCTTCACAATCGAGTAGTGGAGGTCCAGCGTTGCGTCTAAAGATGAGTTCTCAAATGCATTCCACCAGCTGGAGAGAGATTTCCCTGTGGAGAGGTCTCACAATGGCAAGCCGTGAAAGAGGCCCATCTTCATAATCTCAAGGGACCTGTAGCTAGATTGCCAAAAGAAGAATGTTCGAAATTCCAGCAGAGCATTGGAAGAGATCATTGATGGTTACGCCGAGCAGTTGGTTTTGTCTAAAGGTTGTGCTTCCAAGTATGAGGCTTAGGTAGCCAATACTTTGTCCGTGCCATTTTTGGAGTTTTGTGCTAAAATGATCAATGAATGATTTTTGGATTGTCCTTTGTGTTTTTTAATGCAAGCAAACTAAATGAGGATATTGAACCCAAAGAATTTGATTGCAATCATTTTATGGAAGGAAAATTAGTATATCGACAGAATTGCGGTATGCAATACTTTTGGCACCAGCGGAATATTTTCAACAATTTTGACTTCTGATGTCAACCGCTTTTAGAAGCAGGATTATAAATACTCCAGTCACCTATACTATTTCCAAGCCGAAGCTGCAAAAACTGCCATAGCATAGATATCTCATTCTTACAAATGCTTTACTTTCTCCTAACGTTTCTGTTATATGTACAGAACTCTTGTAGGGGTTATTTGCAATTATGAGATTAAGTACCTATTTAGCACTGCTCTACTGTGTTATTAAATACAGCTCATGTTAAGGTAACTGTAGAAGGCGCACCATGACTGTGACCAAACAGGTTTAAAATGCCCTTAATAGTCCATTTACTGCACAACCAAGCAACAAAAACTGGTTTTAAAAATGTTCATGAAATATGAGCAGCTGGAACTCTCACACCATGGCAGTATTCCTTAAAACGTAGGAGATTTCCATCTACTGTGCAGAAAAGATATAAATCACGACATAGCACCCTGAGCATTTTACTGAGCTATCCAACAAAAGACTGGGTCTGTAGTAGAAGGATCCATTTGATAATCTCCTCCAAACCCAAGCAGGAAAACACAAGGTACGTTACTAATTGCATAGAATCCCCTGAAATAACACGGAGTAAGCCTGCAACCTAAAGGTGGTTGTCACAGTGGCGCCTTGAACCCGTTTTTAGTCATTCGTTTTCAGTTCTGTTTAAAAACTAAACGCATGCGTTGATTGAAACGCAGTGTTTTTTGTCCGTTTTCCCAATGCTAATCAACAATGATGCGTTTTCAAAACCGTGCTTAAAAACGCCTTCAAAATGCCATGTGTGGCATTAACTCTACCCAGGCAGTGGTGCGCGGACTATGGCACTAGTGCCAGATGGTGGCATCAGAGCTTTTCTGTGGGCACACAGGGCTTCATCCCAAAGACAGTTTGCAGAATAGGACTCAAAGCTTCCCTCCTCACTGTGGTCCAAGACCCAGGAAGTGTCCATGCTCAGCGCCATTTTAATGCAATTATCCTTGCTTCCAGGACCCAGGGAGGGAACAAGAAGGGTGGTAGTATATGTGGGCTATCGTTTGGAACTCTGCTCTGGGTTCCCCTGTTCTTCTTTCTTCAGTGGATCCGGAGGACCTACAAATCCAACATTTTTCCATTATATTTTATTGTATTGGTGAAATCAGGACACAATACGATTGAAACTGTGATACAGCAGGGATCAATAGTTATACGTAAATTGTCATTTGGCACTTGTGTGAAATGTAACTGAGTATTGGTTGTAGTTTAGGGCACTCTTCTCCAAGGTTCGCCATCACTGCCCTAAGAGGTTTGGTGGCACAAGTTGGCGTTTGAAACTCGTTGTCAGGCAGTTTTTAAGAAGGCCACGAAGGCTGGCGGCAACAGGGTGTTTGAACCTTTTTGGGCGCGCAGTGATTTTTTTTGAACCACTGCTTACAAATGGCGGGGCCTAAAAACGGACTGCGAAAAATGCTATGCTTAAAAACAAACCAAAACACCATATTGGCATCACCCTGAGGGGCATTCACCGATGCTGTTGAGTCAAAAATGCATCAAACATGATGTGATTGCAAATGGCTTAAAACTTACCAAAAAACGGGTTCAAACATCATGTGTGGGGATCACCCTCAGGGTGAGTGCTCCGTTCTGCCATGTCCTGTGTCTGCATTGCATTATATAGTGAGGCCTCGGCCTGCCTCCATATGCATTTCTATGTCAAACAAATGCAACGGTAACCTAACCCTGTTCTTTGCTGGCATGAAAACGTGTATGGAGCGGGCCTAACCCCGTCGCATGTTTTGCAAAGGCCCTGTTTGTAAAAACACAGCTGCTTAGCGGTACTGTGATTGTACCTTTAAGTGTGTATTTACACCTGATAAACTCGTTGTATGGGGAAAAAACACAACCATACTGCTGGAGGCCTATACTCCGGTATAGGGCTATATACATTGGCATGTTTTCACATTGTGGTTTAACACGCACCACAAAGCCATTGTTTTCATACATGTGTTTTCACACCAATCCTTGTCTTTGGGAAAAATGACATGTCTCTATTTCTTTACATGTACGCAGATCACAGAAGCAAGTCTATGGGTCCAAACAAAAAAAATACAGATAAACGTCTTTTTTTTCTTTTCCTTCCTGCTGAGGTTGAGAGACCAGATTGAAGCAAAGCAATTTAGACGTTCATGTTTTTTTTTGAAGGATGCAGAGACAAAACACGATGCATCACGAACACTAAGGCCCACTTGCACACACTAGCGTTTTTTCACGCGCGAGTTCTGTGCATGCTTTTGAGACGCACAGAACTTGCATGTGCACCACTGTCCCATGTGTCAATGGGCCGTTACTTTATTGTCTTTTTTTTCACGCGCCGTGCGGGTGCGTTCGTATCGTTCTGACGTGCGTCAAAATCGCCAGCATGCTTTACTTTTGCGTTTCCGCACGTTTTACTCACCCCATCAATCTCTGGAGAACGCATCAAACGCATTGCAACTCGCAAGCATTCAAGTGCAATCGTTTTAAACGATGGGTTTGCTAGGGTGACTGAATAATCCCCTGGCTCAAAAGCATTTATTAAAAAAACACAGTGAGAACGTGAAGAATAGAATAAAAACACAGTGAACACAGTGAACACAGTATCATTTAGTGAAAACCAGTGCAGAACCAGTGAAGAATAGATTACAGATGTTCGGCACATCTGCTTACTTGTCGGGAGAATACGTGCCGGAACGGTGCAAACCAAAATAGCAGGTGAAGACACTATATATGTTAAGAACACATTGCAGATGTTTCCATACTCTGGCAATGTTTTCTTCACCCATAGATATCACAACCAGCCAAGTAAAAAAGAAGCTCTTACCCTAAATGTGGAGCATCTATCTGCCACTTTTAGGTCACCACCCCCTCGACTATGTCATATCTAAGGGTCCCCAAAAACTTCATGCCTCCTTTCCATGCGGCTAATATGCTGAAGAGCACTTTGGACTGGGGGGGTCAGATAGTACCTCACCTGCCTCCACCTGATGACATGCCTAGATCCCTCTTCGTTGGGCTTGGGTCAACCTTGGTTGTCTAATTCTGCCACTGGGTGTGATCCACCCCATAGTCTGCAGCCCGCTGCCCCACAGTGCCACCCTCTGCCCTCTCCAGGGACTTGTAGTAATCTGAAGTGCAAGCTCGGGGTCAGGGGGTGGAGGGCTTTTCTCTTTGGTCTCTAGGGTGGCAGAAGGGGCACAGAACTTGTCATGATGTCTTCCATAGTTTCAGGCATTGAGCTGACCTGCTTGAAGGAGACACTTATAGGATCTAAGGGCAGTGCTGGCACCGCAATCTCCTCGCCCACGAGCTCGTGATCAGACACTGCCAAGTCTACCATACGCGGCCGCCTCTGAGGCTTCAGAAGTGCGCCAATCGCATGATATAGGGGCGACACTGGGATTCTCCCGCACAAGCTGGAACTTGCACAGAATGGCCTTTTCCGGCCAACCCACTACGTACGTCCCGGCGTAGACAAGACATCCAATGTGAGGCGGGGGAGCGGTGCGCGTCGGCGGCTGAGAGGCGTCAGCCAGTGGGTTGTTGGGATGTGGCATAAGAATTTTACCTATGGTCTTTTCTTTCGCTAGAATTTGACTTAACATTTGATACTACGCCAACAGCAACGGAGAGAGCAGCTTCACCCTAGCACTGCAGGACTTGACATACTGGTTTATGTGGCCGAGTTGGCCGTTACGGGTGCCAAAGACATCAGCTTGGCTAGTGGGGCGCTATATATCCTGGCTGCGCCGTGTCATTGCACCTCTGTTCTTCACACCTCATCGCTAATGAGACCCCCTCACCCAAATGAAGAACCCAGTGCCGTGTCCTTTGGTGTCTAGGGGACACCATATTTAAAGAGCATTAACCTCTTTAAGGGGAATCCTGCCTGCCCTTTATGGCCTCTAATAATAATCATACAGATACTAATCTTTAGTAAGATTCATGGAGATTTTATTAGCATCTTTTTATATTTTTTTGTCTTGCTTTCCTCCAGACCATTAACGCTTTGCTGCCTTTTCACCGACTTGGCCCAAGAATGTACTAGGCGTAAGGTAAAACAAAGTCATCACAACTTCTAGCAAGATATTTTAGCACATGACTTGTGGTATGAGCATAGTAACCCTGATGTGTAAATGTCATTAACGGTGTAGTACTTTGTTGTACTGCTGAATTGCACAAGAACCCGGTAATGATAACTCCCCTCACTGTTTTTAGCTAAGGTTGTGCAACGTCCTCCCACCGGGGCATGACCTTTTTTGTTGGATGGAGGACAGCTGAATGACCTGGTACCTGGGAGGGTGGCTTAATGTGGGCGGCTACCTCTTATCAGCTAATGGATTGCTTGACTGGGTGAGCAGGCTTCTTCCATGACAGACGTGCAGCATGGTGAAGCAAGAAGCAGGGGGAGGCCACAATACGATAAAGGCTCCCCCGTGGGGACATCACCCATTGGTATGTATGGTGAGGGATCCCCAGCAGTGGTAGAGGGGGCCTGTTAGACATGGTATGAACATAAAAGCTCAGTCTCCTATTCCAAAAACTCCCTTTAACACAGCAACGGATCCGAGTCAACTGCGGTAGAGGCCTATCTGTCATGGGGTCCAGGTATCTGTTTGTTGGATGTATACTTGTGTAGCTCACAGCCGGGTCTGTCTTTTGGCTTAGCGTTTGAGAATCGTTGGCTGCTTGGAAATTCAGTCATCAAGGCAAGCTCTGTGTATAGAGACAGAGCTACTGGCCTAGCAGAGGGGAACCCTGAGGATTCTGTGAAGCAGGCTTTTGTGATGTGTCTCTCGGTAACGGCCAGTTCTTCTTGCCGGTAGCGCACTTAACCGGGCTTACCATGCCCCTTGAAAGCTTACTGTCTAGGGGGAATATGGAACTTACATTGGGGATACCTTCATATCCCTCATAATAATACCTTGCAACTACTCGTACTGAATGGGCATTTGTATTCGTGAGTGCTTTACTGAATTTCCTAGACTTTGACGATACGAATATCGGTGGGGGGGGGGGGGACACCATACTAACAGACAAGGAGTCTTCGCGTGACCTTGGCTGCCAAAGACACCAATGACAATTGACTGGGTCTATAGGCAAACTGTAGTAAACCACTAACAACAAACAACCGTTTCCACTGTCTATCTCCTAAACTGCCATAGATCGTGCTTGATTGCGGCAGTCGAGAAAGATCTCCCTGCCGGCTGATGCATGCCTAGGCCAGGCTGGTATGGGACAGCTAGCACCTGGTATACAGTGCAATAACTCAGAATGTAGATAAGATCACCCTAATCCAAAAACTACCTGATAATTATACTGACAGCTAGAGCCCTAATCTTAAAATCATAAAAGGTTCTCCCATATTCTTTACCATCTAGCCCCTTTATTCTTGCTAGACACTTGTTTTTGTGGAGCATAATACAAGAAAGGGCAAGTCACAATCGAACAATCCCACCCATCCTCTTTTCCCATAGCAGCCTGATCCGGCTGCCTCTGCTGCTAAACCACCATCTTTCTTAATCCAGTTAAAAGTCACACTTTTGCCTGGAATGAAAGGTCTACATCTAGGGTGCGTGTACCTGGGTGAACAACCTCTTCATGGAGTGCATTTTTAGCTCCCCACAGCCACCTAATGTGCCAGTGTCCCCACTAAGCCTACTTGTGTAACCCGCTAAGTAGGATTATGCCAACTAACTTCCTTTTTATAGCCTTTGGGCCAATTCCATTCCACTTTTTTTTCCACATCTGAAGCTTTCATGCCAATGTAGTTAGGAGCTCCTCAAATGGGCTTGATGGCAGATATAACGTAAAGTTGAATGGTTGCCCCCCCACCCATGTTGTTGCTGCATATATTTGTCTCTTCTTACTGGCTTGCAAGTACGCCGTTTTCTGTGCGTGTTTATTCGAAGCTTGGCATTGGTGATTCAATATGGCCCTCAGAGCCGAAAATATAAAAAGCTGCCCGCAGTAGAAACTTGTGAAGCTAGTTTGCCTCCCACGGAACAACTGCCCATGTTACCGTTCCGGCTCTCAGAAACTGGGAAACCATGAACATCTAAGGGCCTTTTCTACTGGCACGCGTGACCGTCTCCTGCTCACCAAGCTTTGGATCTCTTCAGAAAGCAGCAGGAGGGAGGCTTTGCGCTAACAACCGTTTAACGGCAAGGTTCATGGAACCCCAGTAGGGGCTCTTGGCCCTTGCCAAGAAGGTAGGCTTAGGGAAAAATTAAAGCCTATCAGACCTTTACTGCTAAAAGCATAAAAGTTGCACATGAATTTCAATTGCTAGGGACCAATGACCATCCCTTTATTCCTGAGAAATATTTTTAAGCATAAGACCAGCAGGGCAGTAACAATCTAGACATGCCCCACCCCCAGCTTTCTCAGTGCAAAGTGTCATCAGCCTGAACGCTGTGGCCTCTGCTGCTAACCCAGTCTTTTATCAATCCAGTTAAAAGTTGCACTTTGCTTTGGAATGAAGGTCTACATCTAGGGAGCGTCTCCCCAACTCCCCAACCTACTGTCAGTGTTCCCACTATCCTACTATGTGGAACCCAACTAGTAGGGTTATGCCAACTTTCATTTGTATGGCCTTTGGGCAATTCCACATTTTTTTTTTTTGTCGACATCTGAAGCTTTCCTGCCAATGTAGTTAGAGTTCTGCAAACTGGGGTTGATGCAGATTACAAAAAATACAGTTGCTGGCGGCACCCATGTTGTGTCTGCATCTATTTACCCTGGTATGCTTTTGTATTCTAACGAGCTTGGAAGCACCATTTTCTGTGCATATTCATGGTAGCTTGGAAGTGGGGCTCAAAATGGCGCAACCAGAGGCAGAAAAAATATAAAATGGCTGCCCGCAGAAAACTATAGGCTAGTTTTGCATCCCACTAACACTGCGTGTTGTCACAGTTTGGGGGTCCCTTTGAAACTGGGACCATGACATCATAAATGTCCTTGTTCTGCTGGCACTGTGAACTGTTTCACACTGCTCATGGACAACTTTGGAGCTCTTCAAGAAGCCGCAGGAAGGGCTTTTGCTAGATTCGGTCTCTCCCGGTTCATGGAAACCCCAGGAGGGCGATTGGCCGGTGACAAGAAAGGTAGGCTTAGTGAAAAATTAAATCCCATGTAGACCGTAATGCTAAAAAGCGTAAAAGTTGCACTCATATTCGATTGCACTAGGCTGTGACCAAGAAGGCGGAGACTGACCTACATTGGTGGTGTACTCTCCAGATCAGATAAATATGTTTTGGAGCATAATACTGTACAGTAAGGGACAATCTAGAAAATATCCCCACCATCCATCCACACCCCCTTATTTCTAATACAAGTAGCATCAGCCTCTGCTGGGCCAACCCAAGTCTTTATTAATCCTGTTTAAAAGTCCACACTTTAGATTTTGGAATTAAAGGTCTCATCGAGGGAAGCGTCTACCTGGGTTAATGACCTGCTTCCATGGATAACATTTAGCTCCCTACATCCAACCTACTGTGCCAGTGTTTCCCCACTGAACGCCCACTTTGGAACCTAACAAAATAGGGTTATCCAACTTCATTTGTATAACATTTTTTGGGGGCAATTCCACATGTTTTTTTGGCGACACTCTGCAGCTTTTCTCCTGCCATGGTAATTAGGAGTTCTGCAAACTGGGGTTGATCAGTTTCAAAAAAATAAGTTGATTTCGGCAAGCCCCCTTTTGTGTCGCTTGCAATCGATTTACCTGGTAGGAAACTGTTGTAATCTTACGAGCTTGGCAAACACCATTTTGTGTGCATGTTTCATGGAAGCTTGGCATGTGGATTCAAATGGCGCCGCCAGAGGAGAAATTTAAAAAGGCTGCACGCAGAAGAACTAGCAGGCTCGTTTGCATCCCTGGAACACTCTACTGCATGTCACAGTTGGGTCCCTTGGAAACTAGGACCATGACATCATAGGGCCTTGTTCTGCGGCACGTGACTGTCTCACTGCTTAATTCAGCTTTGGAAGCTCTTCAAGGCTTTGCGCTAATGCGGTGATCCCCGGTATTGGCCCTTGCCAAGAAGGTAGGCTTGGGGAAAAATGATGCCCATAGTTGACCTTATGCTAAAAGTGTAAATTGTGGCAACATATAATCTTTGCAAGGACCAGATACCGTTCCCTTAGTCCCGCAGAAAATATGTTTTTAAGCCTAATAGCGACAGGGCAACCCCTGCTTTCTTAAATCCAAAGTAGCATCAGCTGGAGCCGCTGGCCTCTGCTGCCAAACACCATTCCTTTTATTAATCCAGGTTAAAAGCCACACTTTTTTTGGAATGAAAGGTCTACCACCTGGGGCAGCGTCTACCTGTGTTGTACTATACCGCTTCCTGGCGTGATTTTTGCTCCCTACATCCAACTTACTGTGGCCAGTGTTCCACATTCAGGCCCCTAAAGTGTGGAACCCGCCTAGTATTAATAAAGTTTTGGGCAACCTCATTTGTATAGCATTTTTGAGGCATTCCACATTTTTTTTACCACATCTGAAGCTCCCATCCAATGGTATGTTTAGTTAGGCTCAGCACTGGGATTGATGCAGTTTTGAAAAGAATAAAAGGTTTGATGCCGACCCCTATGTAACTCCATCTACTTACCCGGAAATACATTTTTTTTTTCCTTCTTAAGGGCTTGTCAAAGATGCCATTATAGATTGTAAGCTATTATGACCATTGTACAAGCACTATCACCTCCTGTGTCCTCCTCCTCCTCATAGATTGTAAGCTATTATAACCATTGTACAAGCACTATCACCTCCTTTGTCCTCCTCCTCATAGATTGTAAGCTCTTGTGACCATTGTACAAGCACTGTCACCTCCTGTGTCTCATGCAGTCCACCCATGCATAGAACCTCAATCATAACTATTTTGTACTTTTTTGAATACATCTTATGTCAGGCTCAGGTAACCACTATGAATTAATTCCACTCCCTGGGAATAGGTCAGCCACACAAACCTGTGAGACCACAGCAGGCATAGGACCCCCACAGTAGGCACAGGACCCCCACAGCAGATGACAACAAACACCTTTGGAATCAAACGCTGCTCCAAGATACACATTTAATATTGTGGAGCTGTGCAGAGACATTTCTGGCGCCGAGACCATTTTCTGTCCCTGGGACCAAAATCTGTCCCGAGCACCAGAAATCTGTCCAACAGTCCCTGCTAGACCAGTTTTCTTTTGGTCTACTTTCCGCCAGTTTACAGCGCCCAAAAATGGCTGCGACACATATTAATTCTGTCTGAGTTTCCACTCCGCCAAAGCCACGCCCCTTTTCGGAGAAGAGTCGGAGCAGACGGAAAAAGGCATTTTTTCTGTCCCCGACAGCTAATAAATAGGTCTGAGAGCAGAACATGTGGTGAGAGCGCCACAAAACTGGCGGAAACACCATAGTAAATGTCCCCCCATGTGTGTCTTCACCCTTAGAGCGCGTTCACACATTGCGTTTTGGTCGTGCTTTCATTGCGTTTGAAATGCATTACAACAGCTGATGAGAGGTGATTTGCCTAATTACATTACCGTTTACGTTTGTTAACTCAATGTTAACTAATGCGTTTACAAAAGGCATGCATGAACGTGTTGTTAACGCATGTGTTAACATCGCATTTACAATGTATTTTGTAAACAGAAATGTTAACAGTAATGTAATTACACAAATCACCTCTCCTCAGCTGTTGTAATGAGTTTCAAACGCAATGAAAACGTAGGCCAAAACGCGGGAACGCACCCTTAGGCTGGCGCCACACGTGGCGCTTTGTCTGCGCTTGCAAACGCAGACAAAGTCGCGCCCACCGGGGCGGGCCTCGGCCCGATCGCATCAGCGTTTCTATGGAAACGCCTGCGATCGGGGACGAGTCGCCGGTGTTTCGCGTTAATTTAAATTAACGTTTCTATGGAAACGCCTGCGATCGGGAACGAGCCGCCGGTGCGTTTTCATTGCGTTAGAAACCCCACAGCAGATGACAACAAACACCTTTGGAATCAAACGCTGCTCCACTCTCCTTCTTCCTCTCACTCTGCTAAGTCTGCTAGTGCGCGTGTGCAGCTGTATATATTAGAACTAGAGAGACAGGTCAGGAGGGGAGGAGGAGCAGAGACCCCAGTAGTGGTCACATGTCCTGTCCTCCTGCCTGTGCCCCGCCCCTCTTTAGTGTAATGTCATTCTCCTGCTGCTCCCTATATGCTATTCACACTGGATACAGAGCAGCTGGGAGAAGACAGTGACTGCTCCGTGCTGAGGGGGCGTGGCCTGAGCTCCTCTTCTGCGGGGGAGGAGCAGATACATCTCTGCAGTGTAGTGGTCAGTGTGCACGTGACTCCTCTCTGTCTGAGCTCCGCTGCCCGCTCTGTCCCTTAACAGTAGCAGGCGGCAGCTGCACATCACTACTGCCGAGAGCCGGACAGCGCTTACACAATTAAATTACCAAGCGTATTTATACGCTTAGTGTTTTTTTTGGAGAGTAAATCCGACTCTGCATGCGTCATAGACGCTTGTAGAGGCGTTATCGTGATCTCTGCTCGAATCAATAGGTTTTCCCAGTTTTTGGTGCTGTTCGCGAAAGGGCCATGCACTCACTGCAAGGGGATGAATGATCTTGTATGAGCACAGAGGCGCAGTAAAGCGTCAAACTTCTGAACTTAGCAGCAAGAATGAAGAAACAATTGTAATGATCATTTATTTTAAAGGTGAAACAATAAAGTCCTGTATTGACCTCCACTCGGGAAACTGTGTAACTATACTGCATAGTTCTGCTTCCAGTAGGAAGTCGGTGACTAACCAATATAGCCACATCTAAAAAGGACTTTGCAATGTGGGAGAAATGGGATACTCAGTTATCCATAAATAGCAGCTAGTGACGTTTCCCAATAGAAGCCCTATTAACTGAATGCCCCTTGTTTCTGCTAAAAAAGGTTTTTCTCAATTCCCATAAAAATCTACTTTTACACTTGCATACAGCTGTGCGGAGCTGAAGAGGGAGTGTGGCCTCCTCAGCCACAGTGCAGCGGCTTTCCCCCATCCCTCTTACCATTCAGCATTCAGTCACCAGTAAGTGTCATTAAGGGTCCCTTACCCTAACAATTTGCTAAATCTACTAGCATGTATCTCGAGCCCATCACCTCCATGGACTTTAGTACTCTCATGTGAAGCATGCTGCTATTTGCCTAATGTGGTCGAAACATACATGGGGTATTTTTTGCAAGTGTAGCGGCAAAAACCTTAGATGACATCACCCGGTCACGTGACATGAAGTAGTAGTGAATGATGTAATGAGCTCTCTCAAAGAGACCGCATGCTTTTGTCCGTTTTTCCATTATCCTAGTAAGATAATTGGGAGGAGGGAGAGGAGGAAACGGTCAAAAACATCTTCATTTCAAAAACGCCTGCGTTTTAACGGTGTTAAAAAAGGCCTAAAAAAATGGGGTTTTCAAACACCACGTTTGCACCACCCCTAATAGTCTGTAGTTGAATATTGAATAATGGCAGATGAGTTCCTAAGTATGATATCAGTGAGAGCCGTCAATCAACAAACAGGGGGGCATTTCAGGTGAACAATGAATATGCGGACTCCATTAATATTATTACTACATAAGGCGAGTTGCCATTCAGTTTTACAAAACTATTTTTTTTTTTGTAAAATTTTCACAGCTGCTCTTACAACACATGGAAAAATGCTTCCTCGCATTGTAACACTTAGGGGAAGACACACATGGCGTTTTTTGGGCCGTTTTACTAAGTGCAGTTCAGATCGTTTAACAAAAACGCAATGCGTTGTTGTCAGTTTTTAACGATCTGAAAACGCACTTAGTAAAAACGGCCAAAAAACGGCCAAAAAACCCCATGTTTGTCTTCACCCTTAGGCTGCGATCATACGATTTTGCTAATAGTTGCATAAAAGCGGACTGTGCGCTAGATCATGTTATGAACATAGCGGAACTTGACCAAAAGCATGCGTTTTCTGTCTGGTTAAAAAGCAATGCTTTTTGACCATTTTGCCCCCGATTATCTTAAATAAATACAGTCAATACAGGCAGTCCCGGGGTTACATACTAGATTGGGGTCTGTTTAGATTTGTATCTAAAGTTGAATTTGTAGTAAGTCGGATACTGTATATTTTATCATTGTAACCCAGGACAGAACCTTTTTGTCTCTGTGAACAATTGGATTTAAAATTGGTTAGTTGTCATAAAACCTGAATTAACACTAAAGACTTCATTACAACAACCTCTGATAATGTTATAGCGGTTTATTGTAGCCTAGGGACCTAAAGTTACAATAAATTACCAATATCCAGAGGTCCGTTTGTAACTAGGGGTCGTATGCAAGTCGAGTGTTCTAAGTAGGGGACCGCCTGTACAAGCAAAAAAATACTTAAAAAAAAAAATTATATACTCAACCTTCCGGCCGGCCCCATGTGCAGTGGCTGCCCTCCCCCCCCATGTAGCGCAGGTCATCTTCGCACATTCCTGCTGGGCGCTGCCCAGCGGAGCGCCGTGTCCATACTAATGCGGCCTGGGCGAGGGCAGGAAGAACAGCGCGCGCCCTGTCAGGATGTTACCGAAGACAAAGATCTGCGCGGGGAAGCCATAAGAGGACCGCGCGGACATCGGGGGCAACGCTGCGCATCGGGGCATTTTTGGGGTGTTAGGGGCATAACATTTTGTTTTTTATTTATTTTTAATTTTATTACACATATTTTTTTACTAAAGTGTATCGCGCATAAGTCCTTCCCAAAACATACGCCTTCTGACAAGCCTTGCGTACAATAACTACCAAGATGTATTTGCCCCGCGATAAAGTTGCTACTTACTGAGCAAGTGGTTTTGTTCGGGAGGTATTTTTTGTTCAATAGAATGGATTTCAATACAATGTGACCACAGTCTTCGGGTCTTTGGGGTATTTTTTTTATTTATACCTTACTTGAAATGCCTGGATCCTGTACAGCACTATCCACCACCTCAGTGTCCCCTCCCCTCCTTCTCTAGATTGTAAGCTCTTGTGACCATTGTACAAGCACTGTCACCTCCGTGTCCCTTCTCCTTCTCATAATTGTAAGCTCTGTGGACATTGTACAAGCACTATCACCTCCTATGTCCCAACTCCTCTTTCTCATAGTTGTAAGCTCTTGTGACCAATTGTACAACACTGTCACCTCCTGTGTCCTCCTCTTCATAGATTGGAAGCTATTGTGACCATTGTACAAGCACTATCACTCCTGTGTCTCCCCTCCTCATGATTGTAAGCTATTATGACCATTGTACAAGACTATCACCTCCCTTTTGTCTCCTCCTCATAGATTGTAATCTCTTGTGACCATTGTACCAAGCACTGTCCCTCCTGGGTCCTCCTCTCATAAATTGGAGCTATTGTGACCATTGTACAAGCACGTCACCTCCTGTGTCCTAACTCCTCCTCATAAGATTGTAAGCTATTATGACCATTGTACAAGCACTATCACCTCCTGTGTCCTACTCCTCCTCATATATTGTAAACTATTATGGACCATTGTCACAGCACTATCACCTCCGTGTCCTACATCCTCCTCAGTCGATTGTAAGCTATTATGACCAATTGTACAGCACATCACCTCCTGTGTCCTCCTCCTCCTCATAGATTGTAAGCTATTATAAACCATTTGTACAAGCACTAATCACCTCCTTTGTCCTCCCCCTCATAGATTTGTAAGCTCTTGTGACCATTGTACAAGCACTGTCACCTCCTGTGTCTCATGCAGTCCACCACATGCATAAACCATCAATCATAACTATTTTGTACTTTTTGGAATACATCTTATGTCAGGCTCAGTAACCACTATGAATTAATATTTTCAGCCACACAAACCTGTGAGAACACCACAACGGCATAGGACCCCCCCCACACAGGAGCAGGACCCCCACAGCAGATGTACAACAACACCTTTGAATCAAACGCTGCTCCACTCTCCTTCTTACTCTCACTCTGCTAAGGGTGAAGACAAACACATGGCGTTTGTGGGCCGTTTTACTAACTGCGTTTTTCAGATCGTTAAAACGCATGCGTTAAAAAACGCTCCGTTTTTTTTAAAAACCATGCGTTTTTGTCCGTTTTTTTTTCCCTCGCAATTGCCAATGAAAACGGACAAAAACGCATGCGTTTCAAAAACCGCATGCGTTTTTAAAAAACGGATGCGTTTTTTAACGATCTGAAAACGCACTTATTAAAAACGGCCCAAAAACGCCATGTGTGGTCTTCCACCCTAAGCCGTCGGCACACGGTGCGCTTTTGTCTGCGTTTGCAAACGCACAACAAAGTCGCTCCCAACCGGGGCGGGCCGCGGCCCGATCGCATCAGCGTTTCTATGGAAACGCCTGTCGATGGGAACGAGTTGCCCGGTGTTTTTGCGTTAAATTAACATAATTAACGCCTTAGTGTAATGTGATTCTCCTGCTGGCTCCCTATATGCTATTTCACACTGGGTACAGAGAGCAGCTGGGAGAAGACAGTGACTGCTCGCCGTACTGAGGGGCGTGGCCTAGCTCCTCTTCTCTTTTGCGGGGGAGGAGCAGATACATCTCTGCAGTGTAGCGGGTCGGTGTGCACGTGACCTGCTCGTGTGTCTGAGCTCCGCTGGCCGTCCTGTGTCCCTTACACGTAAGTCAGGCGGCAGCTGCCATCCCTACTGCCGAGAGCCAGACAAGCGCTTACAACCAATTAAATTACAAGCGTATTTATACGCTTGGTGGCTTTTTTTTGGAGAGTAAATCAGACTCTGCAGGCGTCATATAGACCTGTCTAGGCATTATCGTGATCTCTGCTCGAATCAATAGGTTTTCCCAGTTTTTGGTGGTAAAATTAGGGGTCTCGGCTTATGCTCGAGTATATACAGTAACAAGTTCTAAGCAGTCAAACGCATGGTAAACTGTCAAAAAAGGATGTGTTTTTAAATGGACTGAAAAGCACGTGTCCTGATGCTTTCCCAATTGTGTAAGCAGCCACAGGAATAAGGGCAATGCTTTTTAATCATAGTTTTTTTAATAAAGTATTTATTTTGGAAGGGTTAATTTCTATGGCAGGTTCCCTTTAAATAAATTCCACGGAAGCCCCAAAGCATTCCTCTGGTTTTAGCATGACCCAGCAATAGCCCAAACCTGAAATTAAAAGAAATTTTCTAAGGCCTTCACAATCAGAGTGAGGTCACGCGTTGCGTCTAAAGCATGAGTTCCAAAATGCATTCCACCAGCTGGAGAGAGATTCTCCTGTGGAGAGGTCTCACAATGGCAGCCTGAAGAGGGCACCTTCATATCTCAGGGACCTGGAGCAGATTGCCAAAGAAGAATGTTCGAAAATTCCAGCAGAGCATTGTAAGAGACTCATTGATGGTTACCGGAAGCAGTTGTTTTGTCTAAAGGTTGTGCTTCCAAGTATGAGGCTGAGGTAGCCAATACATTTGTCCGGCCCATTTTTGGAGTTTTGTGTAAAATGATCAATGAATGTTTTTTTATTGTCCTTTGTGTTTTTTTAATTGCAAGCAAACTAAATGAGGATATTAATACCAAAGAATTTGTTATTGCAATCATTTTCTGGAAGAAAATTAGTATTATCTGACAGAATTGCAGGTATGCCAATACTTTTGGCCACCAGCGTATATTTTCAACAATTTTGACTTCTGATGTCAACCTTTAAGCAGGGATAAAATACTCCAGTCACCTATAACTATTCACAATGCCGAAGCTGAAAACTGCATAGCATAATCCTCATTCTTACAATGCTTTACTTTCTCCTAACTTTTCCTGTTTATGTACAGAACTCTTGTAGGGGTATTTGCAATTATGAAGATTAAGTACCTATTTAGCAGCTGCCTACTGTGTTATAAAGTACAGCTCATGTGAAGGTAACATTAGAAGGCGCACCATACTGTGACCAACAGGTTAAAATGCCCTTTAATAGTCCATTTACTGCAACAACCAAGCAACAAAAACTGTTTAAAATGTTCATGAAATATGAAGCAGCTGGAACTCACACCATGGCAGATTCTTAGAAACGTAATGAGAGATTTCCATATCTACTGTGCAGAAAATATAAATCACGACATAGCACCCTGAGCATTTTACTGAGCTATCCAACAAAGAATGGGTGCTGTAGTAGAAGGTCTCATTGAGAATCTCCTCCATAACCCAAGCAGAGAAACACAAGTACATATTGCATAGAAATCCCCTGAAATAACACGGAGTAGCCTGCAACCTAAAGGTGGTGTCACACGTGGCGCCTTGAACCCGTTTTTAGTCATTCGTTTTCAGTCTGTTAAAAACTGCATGCGTTGATTTGAAAACGCATGTGTTTTTTGTCCGGTTTTCCCAATTAGCATAATCAAAAAGGGATGCGTTTTCAAAAACCGTGCTTAAAAACGCCTTCAAAATGCCATGTGTGGCATTACCCTAAGGCAGTGGTGGCGGACCTATGGCACTGGTGCCAGAGGTGGCACTCAGAGCCTTTTCTGTGGGCACACAGGGCTTCATCCCAACAGACAGTTTGCCAGATAGGACTCAAAGCTTCCTCCTGTGGTCCAAGAGCCCAGGAAGTGCCATGCTCAGCGCCATTTTAATGCAATATCCTTGGCTTCCAGGACTACAGGAGGAACAAGAAGGTGTGGATAGATGTGGGCTATCGTTGGAGCTCCTGCTCTGGGTCCCCTGATTCTTTCTCTTCAGTGGATCCTGGAGGGAAGCTACAATCCAAATTTCTCCATTATATTTTTATTGTATTGGTGAAATCAGGACACCAATACGATTGAAACCTGTGATACAGCAGGGATCAATAAGTCACTACTTAAATTGTCATGTTGGCACTTTGTGATATGTAAATGAGTATTGGTTGTAGTTTAGGCACTCTGTCTCCAAGGGTTCGCCATCACTGCCCTAAGGGTTTGTGGCACACGTGGCGTTTTGAACTCGTTGTCAGGCAGTTTTTAAGAAGTCCACGAAGGCTGGCGGCACACATGGTGTTTTGAACCGTTTTTTTGGGCCGCATGCATTTTTTTGAACGGACTGCTTAAAAATGGCCTAAAACGGACTGAAAAAGCATGCTTAAAAACAAACCAAAAACACCATATGTGGCATCACCCTGAGGGCGCATTCACACGATGCGTTGAGTCAAAAATGCATCAAAAATGTGATGCAATGCTTAAAAACTGACCAAAAACGGGTTCAAAACATCATGTGTGGGATCACCCTCAGGGTGCAGTGATCCGTTCTGCCAGTGCTGCATTATATAGTGAGCCTCGGCCTGACCTCATATGCATTTCTATGTAAACAAATGCAATCGGTAACCAGAACCCGGTGTCTTGCATTGCATAGAAACGTATATGGGATCGGGCCTAGACCCGTCCATGTTTGCAAGTGCCGCTGTTTGTAAACACAGCGCTAGCGGTACGTGTGATTGTACCTTAAGTGTGTATTTACACCTGGTAAACTCGTTGTATGGGGGAAAAAACACAACCATACTGCTGGAGCCTATACTCCAGGTATAAGGGCTCT
The DNA here is from genome assembly GCA_019512145.1 of Engystomops pustulosus. Classification (NCBI taxonomy): domain Eukaryota; kingdom Metazoa; phylum Chordata; class Amphibia; order Anura; family Leptodactylidae; genus Engystomops; species Engystomops pustulosus. The sequence continues at coordinate 86,339,555 of CM033647.1, read as the reverse complement.
ATTACATTGGCATTGTTTTTCACATTGTGGTTTACACGCACCACAAAGCCATTGTTTTCAACATGTGTTTTCACACCAATCCATTGTCTGTGGGAAAAATGACATGTCCTATTTCTTACATGTACGCAGATCACAGAAGCAAGTCTATGGGTCCACAAAAAAAAATAACAGATGAAACGTCTTTTTTTCTTCCTGCTGAGGCTGAGAGACCAGATGTGAAGCAAAGCAATGTTAGACGTTCATGTTTTTTTTTTGAGGATGCAGAGACAAAACAGATGCATCACGAACACTAAGGCCCCTTGCACACTAGCGTTTTTCACGCGCGAGTTCTGTGCATGCTTTTGACGCGCAGAACTTGCATTGCACACTGTCCCATTGTTTCCAATGGGCCTTTCTTTATTTGCTTTTTTTTCACGCGCGTGCGTGCGTTCGTTCGTTCTGACGTGCGTCAAAATCGCAGCATGCTCTACTTTTGCGTTTCACGCACGTTTTTCTCACCCCATTCAAGTCTACGGAGACGCATCAAAAACGCATTGCACTCGCAAGCATTGCAAGTGCAATGCGTTTTAAACGGATGGGTTGCTAGGTGACATGAATAATTCCCCTGCTCAAAAGCATTTAATTAAAAAAACACAGTGAAGAACAGTGAAGAATAGAATAAAAACAGTGAACACAGTGAACACAGTGAACACAGTATCATTTAAGTGAAAAACACAGTGCAGAACACAGTGAAGAATAGATTACAGATGTTCGGCACATCTGCTTACTTGTCGGGAGATACGTGCGGAACGGTGCAAACAAAATAGCATGTGAAGAACACTATATATGTGTGAAGAACACATTGCAGATGTTTCCATACATCTGCAATGTGTTCTTCACACACATATATATCACACCAGCCAAGTTAAAAAAGAAGCTCTTACCCTAAGATGTGGAGCATCTGCCACTTTAGAGGTCACCCCCTCTACTATGTCAGATCTAAGGTCCACCAAAAACTTCAGGCCTCCGTCCATGCGGCTAATATGACTGAAGAGCACTTTGTACTGGGGGGTCAGATAGTACCTCAGCCTGTCCTCCACCTGCATGACAGTGCCTAGATCCCTCTTCTGTTGGGCTTGGGTCAACTTGTTGCTAAGTTCTGCCACCTGGGTGTGATCCACCCCATAGTCTGCAGCCAGCTGCCCCAGCAGTGCCACCCTCTGCCCCTTCTCCAGGGACCTGTAGTAATGCATGAAGTGCAAGCTCTGGGGCTCAGGGGGTGGAGGGCTTTTCTCTTTGGTCTCATAGGGTGGCAGAGGGGGCACAGACTTGTTCAGGATGTCTTCCATAGTTGCAGGCATTGAGCTGACCTGCTTGAAGGAGACACTTATAGGATCTAAGGGCAAGTGCTGGCACAGCAATCTTCCTCGCCCACAGTCTCGTGTGATCAGACAGCTGCCAAGATCTACCATACGCGGCAGCCTCTGAGGCTTCAGGAAGTGCGCCAATCGCATGATATAAGGGCGAGCACTGGGGATTCTCCCCACAGCTGGAAACTTGCAGAATGGCCTTTCCGGCACCCACTACTGACGTCACGGCGTAGACAAGACATCCAATGGGAGGCGGGGGAGCGGTGCGCGTCGGCGGCTGAGAGCGTCAGCCATGTTGGATGTGGCATAAGAATTTTTACCTCTTGCTGTCGCTATAATTGGACTTAACATTTTATACTACGTCCAACAGCACGGGGAGAGCAGCTTAACCATATCACTGCAGAAGCTGACATACTTATGTGCCGGCAGTACCAAAGACAGCAGCATTGGCTAGTGGGGCGCTATATCACTGCTGCGCCCGTGTAATTGCACCTCTGTTCTTCACACCTCATCGCTATGAGACCCCCTCACCAAGATGAAGAACCCGCTGCCTCTTTAATAGTCTGTGGACATGCCATATTTTAAAGAGCATTAAACCTCTTTAAGGGGAATCCTGCCCTTTAAAGGCCTCTAATAATAATCATACAGACACTATTCTTTAGTAAAGATTCATGGAGATTTATTAGGCTATCTTTTTATATTTTTTGTCTTGCTTTCCTCCAGACCATTACGCTTTGCTGCCTTTCACCTACTTGGCAGAATGTACTAGGGTAAAGGTAAAAAAAATGTCATCACAAACTGCTCAGCAAGATATTTTAGGCACATGACTTGTGGGTATGAGCATAGTAATCCTGATGTGTAAATGTCATTAAAGGTGTAGTACTTGTTTTTACACAGATAAATATTGTGATGACTTTATCATTGTAGTAAATTCAGTTTTCTACCATATAAATGTCTCTTAATTGTCTCAACTGCTGAATTGCACAAGAACCCTGGTAAATGATAAATCCCCCACTGTGTTTTAGCTAAGGTTGTGCAACGTCCTCCCACCGGGGCATGACCTTTTGGTGTGGAGGACAGCTGAATTACCCTGGTACCTGGGTGGGTGGCTTAATGTGCGGCTTAGCGTTAGTCGAGTAATGGATTGCTTGGACTGGGTGAGCAGGCTTCTTCCATGACAGACAGTGCCAGCATGGTGATGCAAGAAGCAGGGGAGGCCACAATACGATAAAAAAGGCTCCCCCATGGGGCACACCCGGTGTATGTATGGTGAAGGGATCCCAGCAGATGGTAGAGGGGGCCTGTTAGACATGGTTATGAACATAAAACTCAGTCTCCTAATTCAAAAACTCTTAACACAGCAACGGATAAGAGGCGGAGGTAGAGGTCCTATCTGCCGGTCCGAGGTAGCTGGTGGTTGGATGTAGTCTTGTGTAGCTCACAGCCCTGGTCTTTTGGCTTGGCGCTTGAGAGTAAAGTTGGCTGCTTGGAAAGCAGTCTAGGCAAGCTCTGTGTATAGAGACAGAGCTACAGGCCTAGCAGAGGGGAATCCCTGAGGGATTCTGAAGCAGGCTGTAGTGATGTGTCTCTCGGTAACGGGACAGTTCTTGCCGGTGGCGCACTTAACCGGCTTACCATGCACCCTTGAGAACTTTACTGTCTAGGGGGAATTAGGGGACTTACATTGGGGATACCTTCATCCCTCATAATATACATTGCACTACTTCTGTACTGCAATGCATTTGTATCTGTGAGTGCTTTACTGACAATTTCCTAGACTTTTGTCTTTGACACCATACTAAGCAGACAAGGAGGTCTTCAGCTGACCTTGGCTGCCAAAGAAACCAATGAGCAATTGGACTGGGTCTAATAGGCAAACTGTCAGTAAACCACTAACAACACCGTTTCCACTGTCTATCTCCTAAACTGCCATAATCGTGCTTGATTGCGGCAGTCGAGAAAAGATCTCCCTGCCGGGCTGATGCAGCTAAGGCCAGGCTGTATGGGACAGCTAGCACACTGGTATTACCAGTGCAATAACCAGAATGAGATAGATCACCCTAATGCAAAAACTACCTGATAATTAGACTGACAATCTAGCAGACCCTAATATTAAAATCATAAAAGTTGCTCCTCATATTCTTTTACATCTAGCCCCTTTTAGTCTTGCAGACAACTATGTTTTTGGAGCATAATACAGAAAGGGCAAGTCACAATCGAGACATCCCCACCTCCTGCTTTCCCAATGCAGCCTGAGCCGCTGGCCTCTGCTGCTAAACACCAGTCTTTATTAATCCAGTTAAAAGTCACACTTTTGCTTTGGAATGAAAGGTCTACATCTAGGGTAGCGTGTACCTGGGTGAACAACCTGCTTCATGGAGTGCATTTAGCTCCCCACATCCAACCTACTGTGCCAGTGTCCCCCACTAGCCTACTATGTGGAACCCGACTAAGTAGGATTATGCCAACTTCATTTTTATAGCATTTTGGGCCAATTCCACTTTTTTTTCCACATCTGAAGCTTTCATGCCAATGTAGTTAGGAGCTCCGCAAACTGGGATTGATGCAGATAAGAACGAATAAAAGTTGATGGTGGCACCCATGTTGTCTGCTGCATATATTTGTCTTCTTCTTACGGGCTTGCAAGCGCCGTTTTCTGTGCGTGTTATTAGAAGCTTGGCAGTGGGGATTCAATATGGCCCTCAGAGGCAGAAAAATATAAAAAGGCTGCCCGCAGTAGAAACTGTGAAGCTAGTTTGCATCCCACGGAACACTGCACATGTTACAGTCGGCTCTCTTAGAAACTGGGACCATGACATCATAAAGGGCCTTGTTCTACTGGCAGCTGTGACAGTCTCACTGCTCACGCAAGCTTTGGATCTCTTCAAGAAAGCAGCAGGAGAGGCTTTGCGCTAAACCGTTTAACGGCAGGTTCATGGAAACCCCAGGAGGGCTATTGGCCCTTGCCAAGAAAGGTAGGCTTAGGGAAAAATTAAAGCCTATAGCAGACCTTAATGCTAAAAGCATAAAAGTTGCACATGATATTCAATTGCATAGGACCAGATGACCATTCCCTTTATTCCTGCAGAAAATATTTTTAAAGCATAATACCAGCAGGGGCAAGTAACAATCTAGACATCCCCACCCCCAGCTTTCTCAGTGCAAAGTGGCATCAGCCTGAACTGCTGGCCTCTGCTGCTAAACACCAGTCTTTATCAATCCAGTTAAAAGTTGCACTTTTGCTTTGGAATGAAAGGTCTACATCTAGGGGAAGCGTCTCCCCAACCTACTGTGCCAGTGTTCCTCACTAGCCTACTATGTGGAACCCAACTAAGTAGGGTTATGCCAACTTCATTTGTATGGCCTTTGGGCAATTCCACATGTTTTTTTGCGACATCTGAAGCTTTCCTGCCAATGTAGTTAGGAGTTCTGCAAACTGGGGTTGATGCAGATTACAAAAAAAATAAAAGTTGCTGGCGGCACCCATGTTGTGTGCTGCATCTATTTACCTGGTAGGCTTTTGTATTCTTACGAGCTTGGAAGCACCATTTTCTGTGCATATTCATGGTAGCTTGGAAGTGGGGATTCAAAATGGCGCAACCAGAGGCAGAAAAATATAAAATGGCTGCCCGCAGAAAAAACTATGAGGCTAGTTTGCATCCCACGGAACACTGCGTGTGTCACAGTTGGGTCCCTTGGAAACTGGGACCATGACATCATAAAGGTCCTTGTTCTGCTGGCAGCTGTGACTGTTTCACTGCTCATACAAGCTTTGGAGCTCTTCAAGGAAGCAGCAGGAGA